>CM051240.1:111098273-112298273 GCA_027917425.1 Gastrophryne carolinensis | reverse complement strand
TCTTTTTGCATTTGACAATGGTCTTTTGCAGAAATGTGGGGCCTCGATAAGGGCCCCATTTCTCCATCATTAGCTAATATGTTCATGAATGTTGGGAACATTCCCACATTTTTGGAGAAAGCAACATGCATAGGTCTTCCATTAGGGTATATTTTAGATACATTGATGATCTTTTAATTATTTGGCAGCACCTGGTGGAAAACTTAGAACACTTTGTTGCCAAATTAAATGATAATGTCTGTAGTAGAATTCTTGGATCTTAAATAAGGGGTTGATTTAAGACTAACAATATGATAACCACTACCTACTGTAAGCCTACTGTGGGTAACTATTCTGGAATATCCAGTTCCCATCTCCCACATACTATTAAATAAATTCCAACACATGGACAAACTAAATTGTAGATAAGGAACTGGATGCGATCACAAACAAACTTTGAACTAGAGGCTATCCAAACTGGTCCCTGGATTGGGCAAGACAGTGCAACTTTTCTCTGGAGCTCTCTAAGATCAGAGAGATTGTCAAAAGAAATCTACCCATTTTACAGAATGATTTGATTGTTAAGGGCATTATTGCCCCAGGTGTGTTAGTACAAGATCCCCCAACATAGCACAAATCCTTTTCCCCAGTCTGTTTCTTAGTGAAAGGATAGATGCATCCGGCTCTCGACAGTGGAATTTTACCCACATGGGAGCAGAAGACGCAGTTGCAAATTAGCACAAAAGGTGGATTTTTGTAAATCATTTACCACTTGAAAATAATTCAAGATGAAACAGTAGATCAACTGTAACACCCGTACATTATTTCCTGCAATACATGTCCCTTAAGGTACGTAGGGTGCACGGCAAGTGCAATAAAAAGAAAAATTACAGAGCATCGTTACTAATGCCAAGAAACAGGTATCATTTGATATCTGTTCCCCTGCAGTTCATTCCTGCATGTTCCCTGCGCCCCCCCCCCATGATCTCAGATGTGATTCCCCAATTATACATCAAGCCAGTGTTTTGTTTCTTATTGTACTGAAATATATACTAATTCAATGTTTGAAATATTTAAGTTAGTTTGAGGAAAGTTTGTCTCATGGGAAAGTTAGTATTTATAATCTCTATAGGTTGACTAAGTATTTATATTTCAACTGCCTATCATTTTTTCCCCCTCCTGGATGTGCAGTATACTGCTCTAAACACTCTAGGAATACCTGAGAGACCGATCATGTGTTAGAGATGCATCCTATCACAGCAGCTACCCTGTGCTGCTCCACATGAATTTTGCTTGCTTCCCTTACAACCAGACAAAGAAGGAACCTGATTCAACCAGCACCGTCTTCTTTTGTAAACTGCAGTTCTTAAATCTAGTACATTTATAAGACACATTATGTTATTTAGCATTGAGCACTATTTAAATTCACCGTTTGTATTAATAGACACTGGTGTAATTGTAACTGTACAGTAATTCTATCAGCAGCATACTGCATATTATTAGAAGGGCTCTATTAAAGTGGCACAAAACACTTTACCTGTCTCCTTCCAGGAGGTCCACTTTAAACTTAGGTCCACTTTCAACTTGGTAACCCACATCCCCAATGATGCCAATGGGCGAGACTAAAGTATTCAGAGCAAAAAATGGAATTGCTGCAACTTTCGCCCTATAAGACTCAGCTGCATATAAGACGCACCAGGATTTGGAGGAGAAAAATTTGAAAAAAATATTCTGAACCAAATGGTAAAATACCCTCTCACAATCACCCTATTATAGACAGTATGCAGAATTCCCCCAATCACACCATTACAGACCCCATATTACAGGCAGTGAGCGGTATCCCACATTACAGGCAGTGAGCAGTATCCCACATTACAGAAAGTGAGGGGCATCCCAATTACAGGCAATGTGCAGGCATCCCAATTATAAGCAGTGCGTGCATCCCAATTACAGGCAGTGGACAGGCATCCCAATTACAGGCAGTGCGCGAGCATCCCAAATACAAGCAGTGTGTGAGCATCCCAAATACAAGCAGTGCGCGAGCATCCCAAATACAAGCAGTGTGTGAGCATCCCAAATACAAGCAGTGTGTGAGAATCCTAAATACAGGCAGTGTGTGAGCAACCTAAATACAGGCAGTGTGCGTTTATCCCAAATGCAGGCAGTGTGCGGGCACCCCAAATACAAGCAGTGTGTGAGCATCCCAAATGCAAGCAGTGTGTGAGCATCCTAAATACAGGCAGTGTGTGAGCATCCTAAATACAGGCAGTGTGTGAGCATCCAAAATACAGGCAGTGTGTGAGCATCCTAAATACAGGCAGTGTGCATGCATCCCAATTACAGGCAGTGTGCGAGCATCCCAAATACAAGCAGTATGTGAGCATCCCAAATACAAGTAGTGTGTGAGCATCCTAAATACAGGCAGTGTGCAGGCATTCCAAATGCAGGCAGTGTGAGTTCATCCCAAATGCAGGCAGTGTGTGGGCATCCCAATTACAGGCAGTGTGCAGTCATTTCAGTTACAGGCAGGGTGCAGGCATCCCAAATACAAGCAGTGTGCAGGCATCTCAACTGCATGCAGTGTGCGGGCATCCCAAATACAGACAGTGTGCAGGCATACCAAATGCAGGCAGTGTGCGGTGCGGGCATCCTTAATGCAGGCAGTGTGTGGGCATCTTAATTACAGGCAGTGTATGGGCATTATAAAATGCGGGCATCCCAAATGCAGACAGTGTGCAGCATGCCCCCCCCAAAAAACTTACATTCTCCAGCAGCCATCTCACACACACTCTATCTCTCTCACACTCTCATTAACGGAGCCCGCTGCCTCTGCAATCGCCACTGCCACCACCTCCCTGTCCCCGTAGCCACTGCTACCTGCCGCCTCAAGCTCCCACCGGTTCTGACTTCCAGGTGGGTGTGGCCTGTTACTCCTGCCAGCGCCATTGAACTCTGGCAGGAGTCACAGGCCACATCCCACCCGTTTGCCTGAACCGGGTCTCTGGGTACTTGGGGCAGCGGCTTCGGGGACAACTGCTGAGACAGTGGCCAGAAGAGGCCATGGCGGAGGCAGTGGCGAGGGCAGCGGAAGCCAGTAATGTATATGTATGTGTGTGTGTGTTTTTATGTCAGCGGGAGACGACTGCTGAGGCATGGGAGCTGGAAATGTAAGTTTTTTTTTTGCATTTGCCCAATGAGACACACAGACATTTTCCAGGGAAAATTAGGGCGGGAAATACGGTAATCTATAAACTATGCTGACTTGAGGAAGGGTACACACCCAAAATCTTTTAAACTGTATGCAACTGGAATAAAACACAGGGACCAGTACCCTTTGGACCTTGACACTTGCATGTGCTAAGGGAAGTCTCCCTGCAATTTCCTTAACAGTAAAGCAATATATAATTACTGCTTTAGCCCATGACTCCTTCCAGCAGCACCTTGAAATTAGCAGCTTGGACAGGAAGCAAGGAGATCTCTCCTATGTCACTTGTCAATTTTAAAGCTTTTGATGTGTTCCTAAGCTGGCCCTGTTTATTACTTCTTTAGATCCGAACACCTCCAAATGACACCTGGCACCCTTGCACCCTTGCCAACAACTAACCCTCTGTTTGTGGACCTCTAACTGGTCCTACCTCATACCTGGAATCCTCCAGTCGGTGCTGGTAGTCGGCTGCCTGGTTAATTAGATCCAAGATAAAGGGGATTGTTTCAGTATCACACTGGTATTCATCCCCTGCATGGCAGGCAAGCAAACAAACATTTTTACACATAGCCTGGACAATCAGTTTAAATGCAATAGTGAAGCTAAAACATTTAATGGGGAATGCATAAAACCTAAATCATCCATCTGGTCTAACAATGCTATATACAGGTAACGTATACAGAAGAAAGTCACAGTTACTGTAATGCACACAATGTCGTGTATTTCTACAATATGATTGAATTGCATTATTAATACCCCCACTGGGTGTATGCAGTAGCTAAAAAAATGTTGAATATTAATAAAGATTGCCCTCTTCACCCATTATATAACCTGATCTCTAGTTTGTTTCAAGCCAGTAATTCTGGCGGCAGAAAGAAAAGCCACGCCGGTCAAAATTTCTGTAATAAATGATATCCATGCCAAAGCCAATGACCAACCAAAGCGTATGTCAATCTCAGACAGAATTGAACTGCCCAGGCTGTACAGTGCATAGTTAAAGGCAGCAGCAGAATAGGCAATGTAGATGCTGATTCCAGTAAGAGTCACTAAAGCTGCATAGAAAGAAAAGAAATACATTAAATGCATTTTAAGAGAAAAAGGTGATCAAATACAACACAGCATTTGCTTACTCAAATAAATGCAATGATGCAATTGTCAGGCCCCATTCGGTTTAGTATAATTATGGGTATAATGATAGTGAATGAAATGCTGCAAGAGAGAAAGGAGCTTGTGTATAATTTGCTTACTTACTTTTTAATTGTGACCTACTGAACTAGCTAAATAGATTTTACTATAATGCAGGCTGATAAGGTAGGGTCATGAATAGTATATAGTGATCGTGGGTGACCTGATTCTGGTTTATGAATTAAATGGTGATAAGGAGGCTGAAAGTAAAAATATTGCAGCACATGTTTATTACTCTTATTTTATTGACAAGGCACCCACATAAAGGATGGCACAAGGGACTCGATTTGATGTTCCAGTAAGTGGGCGGGTGCCAGACAACCACCAATAAGTTACTTGGCTAGACTATTATTATTATTATTATTATTATTATTAAGGAAAAATAAATACTGTATCTGTGGCCTGCACCAGATTTTGTGCCCAGGGCCTCCACCACCCTTAATCCATCCCTGGAGAGAGGCTCAGCTGTAGTGTGGCATTATTATACACATGGCACTTAATTCCCCCTGCTGAATAGAAGAGAAGACAGCAGTAGGAAAAAAATATAACCTGATAAACTTTGTCTTCTCAGTTTTGTTATATTTTTATTGTTTTAGTACCAGATTGTACATTTGCTTTGCATTTTTGTAGCACATTTTCTTTATGTCTAGTAGCTATTAGTTGTTTGATCTCGTGGGTTTTTTTAACAATACATTTGCATTGCTTTGTTCTACTTACAGTTCTTTTTATTTTTTACTATATTGTCTGTGAATTACAAAAGGTTTACTGTTGCATTTCTTTAGAAACCCTTACAGAAACTTTAAAGCAGTTTGCACTAATTGTTGTTATATTTTTCTAGCCGTATTTTACTAAAGTTCTTTACAATTACACTTTAGATTTTGATTGGAACATCAAAATAAATTTGTTTATAGTCACAGTTCTTTAGTAAATGTTGCAGAAGCACAACTTTGCAAATTTGCAATTTCATTTTTGACCGTATAGTCTGTCAATTACACTTTCAATACAATTTAAAGTTACAGTTCTTTAACAGTCATTACAGGAACCTTTTTAGGGAGTTCGTTACATTTACACTTTCAATTTTGATTGTCATCTGTAAATTACACTTATTGATTTACAGTAACAGTTCTTTAGTAAACTTTGCACTTTCAATTTATTTTATTTACTTGACCGTGTATCTCACTCCTTTTTCTATATACGTTTTAGAAAACCAATGGTCTGTGTGTTATTACTTTGGGAAAGGGAATCCTTTTTTTGTATAGTTTTACTTAACAGCAAGAGAAAAATCTATCCTCACAAGTCTGGATACCAGAAGTGCAATGAAAGGAAAGAGAGAGAACAAGAAGAAGAAAAGTTGAAGAACAAAAAAGTTATCTTACAGTATTTTAAGCCTCAAAGCCCTTGGCAGGAGGCTGCATTTAGTAAATCATCCCAAGAAGTGGTCAATGTGTCTCCTGAAGTAACAGATTAGAGCATTTCTTCTGGCTCTATACTGTCAACATCTGAAGATGCACCAACAGCAATCCTCACTCCAGAAGCTGCTTAATTGCACAAACCATAGTCCAGACTCCAGACACTGCAGAATTTGAGGAGCCATCTTAGAGCAGTGTTACCCATTGCTTTGTTGAAAGTGAACTAGTTGAAGCACAGGGCGATATGGAAGATTGGAAAGACCCAGTAACTTGGCCCAATGTACTCCAGGACAAGCACGGGTAAGGAAATGTGGTTTCTGCGTTAATGAATGAAAAAGAATTGAAAGAAATGAATAAAGATGTTGATGGACGTTCGTTCAGTGATTATCTCGTCAAATAATCAAATAAACGAGAGACAATTTTAATAGACTGACTTAGATAGAGCAAGAGCAAACAGGTTTTGTACTACATAACATGTTTGGCTTTTTCCAGGTCATCAGTAAGGCTTAATGTATCCTCAGAAAGAAGGTTTTGATGCCTCCAAAACTAGACAGCATAAATAGTATGAAAGACTACCAGAGCATGAAGGTTCAGCACCACACCAAAAGCATTACTGGAGTTGGTGTACTCTTCAGAAATCCATTAGTGGATGTGGTGTTGATGCGGAAATACAGCAGAGATTGTCCAAAGAAACTCACAAGTTCACTCTTCTCCTGAAAAGGCTTTTGGATGTGGGAAGTACCCAAAGAATTGGAGGCAAAAAATGCAAGTTTCCTTGGCACCTTGGAAATCCTAGCTCTCTCTGATTCCCTACTTCATGAGCATTTAGAGAAAGTTAAGGCAAACCAGGAAAAAGAAAAAACTATGAGCGTTCTACCTTTCTTGAGCAACAGAAGACCTCGGACCGCTGGATCTGCTAAATCAAATTTATGCACTACAGCTTGAAGAAATTTTTGGTCAAACGTGCATTGCTCTTAGGATTTTTCTTACCCTTCCACTCTCTGTGGCAGAAGAAAAGGGGGCATTCAGCAAATTGTTTCTGATCAAAAACTACTTGAGGTCGACAATGAGTGAAAAGCGTTTGAACAGACTTGCCATTCTCTACACTGAATACTCACTTGCAATGTGGTTAAATTTCAAGGACCTAATTCAAGATTTTGCCAGCCAGAAAGTGAGAAGAATGTCCACCCAACTTACTTAGATAATACTCTGGGATTTGTTTTTTTGCAAAACACTAATCTAAACCTAAAGCCAACAGAATCCAGACTGTATATGGATTGAACAGAGTTCAAACATGTACCCTTTTTGTGCAACTGTTTATTAATAAAGGCAATGTCATTCATAGTCTGTGGTTTGCAACTGGTCCTTGGGTTGCCTGAATTTGTTTACATTTTTGTTTATACAGCCTGAGTTTTTTTGTTTACATTTTTGATTGTGTATATGAACTTTTTAAACTTTCGTGGACAGAATTGCACTACTTTGCGTTTTAATAGGTTTGTTTGTGTTTATTGGTTTGTTTTGTTTATATATATGTGGTTTGAGGGGTGCAGAAATAGCAGTTGTATGTGCCCTTTTATTAAAGCATTTTTAGAGGTGCAGTACATTCCATACCCTAATTGTTAGCCATACAAGTCTCTGCACTAACAACCTTTACACTTTTTTACAAAACTCTTGAGACCTGTTATCTTTGGATTTGTTTGGGTTTTTTTTGTGTTTTTTCACAATCACATGATTGTTTGGGGTTATTTACAGTTTCACCTTTGGATCTCTTTCCAAGAGATTAGTCACATTAAGGTTGATTTGATCAGGACATAGTAAAATTAAACTACTGGGACTTTGGCATGCCCTACAATATACCTCTACAAACTAATACGTTTAAGGTTATACAATGCCATAAAATCTTTAAGGAAAAGGGTTTTTACTGAAAAATCTAGTTTCAGTTAAGCTTTACTTGAGATAGTATTTTGCAAAAGTGTGCAATCAGATTGTAAGATGTGTGACCAGCATTTATTGGCAGCATTAAGCACTATTAAGCAAATTAGGCTGAACAAATCTGTATCGAATTCTGGAGTAACATAAGTAATGTAGGTAGGTTACAGGTAATACATTTCTGGACAATTGTAGCACCATACTTGCATCTCCAACACTATGCTCCATCATGTTCCGTCAGCATTTAGTCAGAGAGGCCATTATTAACTTTAAACATTAACTTGTGGAGAATATACATGGTCAACATTGGTTACGCATAAAACGCCAACTAAAGATAACTGGTGGTGGGGGGGGGGGGGACAACTTCCCTGATTACCAGCATTGCATTAGGTTAGGGCACTGCTAAGAGATCCTACACTGATGTGGTAACAGACTTAAAATCTTTTGGGCAAATCTTTTTTATTTTTTTTTAATTTGTAAATTTAAGCCAGAAAAAAAGTATTGTATTCAACAGAATAACATTCACTGAAAATTAGGGACCCCCTAAACAGGTTACTAAAGTGAAAGAAAGATTTTGTGCTCTGCTGTACGTAATATCTTTGCAATAGCAAAAGCTGCCAGTAAAATGCCTCTGGTTATTTTGTTTGGTGTACATGGCGAGGTAAGTGAAGTCCTACGATTCCAATAAAAACACCACAATGCCCATGATTCTCAAAATACACATACCGTACATAATATTGCTAACCTAGTGGTAACTGCATATTCATTAAGCTACTAGTAAATTAATATTACATGTGTCATTTAGGGTTGACTGATTAGGTTTGAGGATTATGCTTTTTTCTCTAAAGACAACATTTTGTTCTAGAGGAATAGTTCTAGTATCATCCTTGACTATGCTAGCGGAGCCATATATGGCAAGCTCTCCATGTGGCGTTGAAAAATGGCAAGCTTTCCATGTGGCGTTGTTCCTTGTTTGGCAGACTTAAAGACCAGACTGGTCAGTATTCACTAAAGCTGAGTAAGCTCTCATACTTGACACACAAATGAGTTGTTACATTTTAAATCATGTGTACTTCATTGGGTTTGGAGTTTTTTAAGTTAAAGAAAAGGTCGCTTTTTACCTCCAGTGATTCATTGTTAAATAGCTGAGATGCTCTTTAGCTAACTGTATTTTTATTGTGAAAGAGACAGGGTAGTTTCTAGGAGCGCTCAGTGAGTAAAGGTGTGTGAATTAAGGTGAGTGAGTGAGCATTTTCCTCACCCATCCCATGGTGCTGCTGCTGTCCCATACAGGTATGTGGCATATCTTAACAGTAGTTAGTGCCCCTCCCCACAGCTGAGCTCAATGTGAAGAGATGAAGGGTATGTCCTATAGCTTACACCACTAACAGTGGCCCTGACTCATCTACAGGAAACAGGATGCTGGGATAACGGTGCCTTCCCCTAGAAACAACTCTGGAAATGAATTCGAAAACACCGGTTGGTTTATTTAAGAAGAGAAAAACCTTTTTTATTCTAAACTATTTTTTAATTTTAATGTACTAAATATTTAAGGGAATAACTTAAATATTACTATGGTTTGCTGCTCCTTTGTTGGCTAAATGGGAAATGTGCCATTTATTGAATGGTTACATATTTATATTGGTGTTACATTATTCAAGGTTTTTCTTTTGTATTTAAATTAAAAAAAATAAATCTGAATAGCAATACTATTACTTAGAATGGAAGGCCATTGCACTATGTACATTAGTCGTGTTTTGGCATTAACCTATTGGTTAAGCATGTCCATGGCTAATATTTCATCACGTTATTTTTAATTTGATTTTGAAAAGAGATAAGCAAAATGTTATACTATTCAAATTCCAGTCAAAGGAAATAATACAAAAGAAAAAATCTTAGGACTGCGTGTATACATTACCTCCAAACAGAAAAAGCATTCCAGTTAGGAGCAGCAGCAGGTATGCCCTTGCCAGTATACTAACAAATCCAGTCATTCCTCCAAAAATCATCAAAATTAGGCTCAGGGGAAGCAAGATGACAAGTGTTCCATGCATACCTGTATATAAAAATAAATGTATTTATGACTGTAAAATACTCTAGGCTCCAGCAAATAATGTTAAGTGATTTATTAATCCTTTAAGCGCCAGCCTACCTAGAGATTGTCACCCTCTGTTGTCAAATGTACGTTTTTCAATAAAAGCCCCATTCCTTTCGGTTACATCGTTATCACATATGTATCAGAAGACACCCTTTCCTGCACAGGAGACACCCCAAAATCGCAAAGAGTGCTTAAGGAGATTTTTACAGAAAATACAACTACTATGTGCAACTTGCATTTTTTCAAGTAAAAAAACTAGTTATATTTAAAATCCCCCTACAAACTATATATTCTCTGGAAGCACACACCTCAGTCTTTCTAGGCGAACCAGGCTTCTTGTCGTGGCCACAGATTTCTGGATGCAACCCCTCTAGAAATTCACTGGTTGCAGAGCATTTCCCTAAAAGATGTATAGAAAAGCAGAATAAAAAAACATATCAATATGAAAACAGGAAATACCAAGCTAAATCTGAAAGTGCAAGGTCCCCCGAACAGAACAAAACCCAACAGGCATAGGTAATTTAAACCCTTTAATTGCCAACCTACTTGAGATTTTGTCACTCACTGTTGACAAGCCATTTTTCATCATTTTGCACTTGTTTAACTGTGTTTTTTGTAGGAATTTCCAGGGATTTCCAGAGACATTACAATTTTTTTGGCTGGGGCTTTAACATGAAATTTCTTGTTTGCATTTTTTTACATGCTTTCATAATAATTTAGTATAAAAATAAAAAATTGGATAAAACATCTGTATTGTTCACATTTTTTTTGCCCAGCCACCACCAGGAGTGCCCAGGGAACCCGCTGGCTGTGGGAATTATTTAGGAAAGTAACAATCACTATTGCCTGGCTGTTGCTACCGTCACTCTTGGGGTTAAGGGACAGTAATAGGACATTGTAAGAGGAGAGAAGAGGCTACATGAAGGACATTCCATGTTTTGCAAACTTCAGCCATTGCCTGTGGATAGGAGGAGAAGCCTCAGGGCAATGTTCTGGTGGATTTAGAGGAAGCTGGGCCCTCAGCAGTAGGAACTTTAAGACACGTGTCTTAATGTTTAAAGGGGAAGTCCTCTTTCAGTTGCATTATAGGAAAAGAATACTATTATCTGCCAAAGGATGTCAGCAAGTTACTGAGCTTATCATCATCATTTTATAGTTAGCAAATGTGAGTATTAATAAAAAAAGGTTTTCACTACCTGCAGTCAGTCTGTTGCTGTCAGCAACCATACACCAAATCTGTACACCAAGATCTAAAGTGAGAAGATAAAAGTGAGCCCTGCACACACAGAAGGCTGCTGCTTTTGCCCCTGCTGAGGTGAGGGCAGGGGTTCACCTATAATGAGGCTATGTGAGGCCCTTTTTCTAGCATCCACAAACAGAAGCTATACACAAATGTCTGCGGGGTTAGCTACGTGTCAGCAAATCAGTTTCAGAACAGGGTGACACCATTGCTCTGGATCAGCTCAAGTAGGAGGATAAGTAGGGGGGAAAGTTGTTGCAGGAATCAGTTGTTGCAGTTGCCCCTGTTCTGTAACGAAAAAACAAAGCTTCCTGGTCTGGAACTGTAGTTAATGGCAACAACTATTTTGTGATGTAATAGGGTTGATTCAGCACCAAGTGAGAAAACTCTAATTTTTTTTTCAGAAAAGAAAACTGCCATTCACTTTCAATTTGTCTCAGCACCAAATGAAAACTGACATCTGGTTGCTGAAATGTTGCTCCCAAAGTAGACAATGATAGTTAAATTCAGCTTTCTCTCCTAAATAGCAGTAGATTCTTCTCACCTGGTGCCAAATCGACTCTAATGTAACAACATGTTACAAAAAAGAACTATTATGACCCATTGAATGATGTAAGCCTATCTGCCCCCAAACTACTGTGTTCATATAGTTTTTTTGACAGAATTATGTAGAGTGGAGTAGAACATTACCCCCAATACTCACAAAGTGATGCCCTAGGAGTGGGGGGATGCAGATGCCCTAGAAGTGGGGAATGCAGAAATCATGAAAACCCCTGTAGGGTGTAGGTTTGCTTTAAGCCAGGCAAGGCAGCCAGTTACAAATTACGGATCACTGATGGTGGTGAGACAGCACCAGCAGCAGGGGGAAGCTGTTTCAGCAGCCACAGGCCAAGCCATTGGCTGAAACTCACTAATTTCAACTAATTAGTGCTTTTTTGTTAGAATGCACAGAACCCATATACTTAATCTATAGTCCTGTTAGTGTTCAGGGCCAGAATTACTTACATGTTCTGTAAATATTTCCAGATAGTAATGGATCAGGCTGCCTGTCTTTACACCAGGATCTACGAGAAGTGAGTCCTTTACACACAAAACACTGATGCTGGGCATGTGTAAGGTTGAGTGAGCTCCCTCCCTCACCATGTGGTGCAGAAAGCTAAGGATGTCTGTGGGAAGTGGATTATGGTGGATGGGACCAGGCATTCTGTGTAGCAGTTAGAACTCCCATGCGAGACTGGGCAGGGAAGAAAGGAAACTGCTGCTCTGCTCCTTTATAGCCACCTAAGTATGGCTCCAAAGACCCAGTAAACAACCTTGTAACCACGGGAGGAGAAGCTTTGTCCTCTAGACCTTTCTTCCCTGGTACCCCGAATTGGGTCGGCTGATAATCATAAGTCGATGCTGAGATCTGTCTGCTGCCCAAAAGGCAACAGCATCCACAGGGGAGCAGTAGGGGGTCCCCCTGAAGAGACAAAGGGACACTGCAGTGAATCTGCGGTGGGCACCAGATAGTTGGCCCAACATCTCTTTTTACAGGGCAAGAAGCGCCCTGTACTGCCTTGAAGAGGGCTGGTAAAAGACCACAAAGGGGCGTAGCATCCCCACAGCTGTTGTGAACTGTTCTTACCCATTACCTGTGATATGGTTGACCTCCTTTGAATAAAAGGAACCTTGGTGGTCCCCTGCAATCCTGAGTCAAGCTTAGTTTTTGACTTGGTCCCCATTGTAGGACTGGGATGTTCTGTTCTTTACACAGATTTGGTGTACAGTGCCAACTGCAGGTATAAAAAACTGTTTCCATAAGAAACGTTTGCTAACAAAAGAAAAAATAGTAGATAGCTCAGCATCTTGAGGAAGCCCAGCCCCGTACCACAAAGAGGCAAGAATTAATGTGTATAGCCTATGGGGAAGAACCCGGGCAAGGCTAGGGAAAGGAACTGAAGCCAAACTCCAGTGATGCACCTCAATTTAATTTTTGTGCGCACAAAAAAAAGTTGGACTGCGAATAAAATTTTCTACAAACATTAAACTGTGGGCTAAATTAGGCAATTATTTTATGTGGCTTAATAATTTGAATTAGGACATAATGGATGTTTGAATTTACCAGAGAATCTAAAATAAAGCAGACTTTGTTAGCTGATGTAAACTTCCACATACTAACCCCCACCATCAAATGTGATGAACTCCAGAAACCATTAATGCTCAATTATCCTCCTGACCATTGCATGCACTGCATTTCTCAAATTTTAAGACCGTTGAAACTGCTTTACTTATATATGTCAATAGGGTCGATTCACGGTCACGCGCCCAGGGTGTACAAACCATGTGCCACACCACCCGCATGTGCCTGGGCGACTGAATCATTGCACCATGCGCAAGGTACGCACACGTGCGGACCACACAAAATAGCATGCATAAAGTGTAATCAGCAGTTTGCAGATGATCCACCACCTTGCGCATTGCTCACAAAATAATGTGCCATTTGTCTGTATTGGTGTACCAGTAATCGGTAAAGTGGCCATCGCTGTGCGCATGGTGTCAGGTCGTTCATTGCTCCTCGTAGCTTGCCATCTCCTGTGTTGTCTGACAATGGACATCTTGCAGTGACCACACCAGATTGTTTGAGCTTACCTGCCAACTCCTGTTTTCAACCAATGTCCATTCACAGCCACCATTTCTCACATCTGTGTTCTGCAAATAGGCATTCGCGAGTGTAACCAGGAATAGGCAAAATATCTCTCCATCTCCTGTGTTTGCCCTATACAGAATGTCCATTGCAGACCACAAAGGAGCTGACGAGCTAATTAAGGGTATGTTTTGTTGCCCAATGTGTGCTTTTGTGTTTTTTTGTGTCACATTTTCCACTAGGAAACACCCTTGTTGCAATTACCCGGCTGATTATGGACTTGGTCAAGGGGAGCTCTGTGTGCTGGCCTTGGCCTCTGTCCTGCTGATGGACCCTCCTGGGGGTCGTCCTCATCGAGTTCTGTAAAAGATTCCCATAGCAGATTATTGGCCTGTGTATTTCCTTCTGGTGGGTCCCTTTGAAACACTCACTTCCTTCACTCCTTCACTTTTCTGTCATTTTTTTATGGTTTCAGTTTCAGTGTTTTCCTTGTGTGATGTACCTGTGAGTGGTGGGCTATTAATCCAATCTGATGGTAAATCCATATACATGCCCAACTCATTCACCCTCTGCTTCGCAGCTTCCACTGCTTCGCTGTGTGGCCGTTGGTGAGCCCTGGAAGCAGATGGTTGTTCTTCAGCAGGGGCTGTTGCGAATCTGGCTGAGCGAGCCCCTTTACGAGCTAGACGTTGCATCTGCCTGGGGGTTGGAAGCCGGTGTGGTGCCTTCTTTCAGCGTCTGGTCCTTCTTTGGACTTTTTTTTACGTGTTGCCACACGTCAGTCACTGAAACAGCAAAGTAGGTGTTACATTTCTAGTTTCACGTTGTTGCAAATATTGGCTCTGGGCCACATGAGTTCATGTAACTTACCTGGACAATGACGCCGGACAGTCTTCACCACCCATTTTTTCTGGTGCCCTTTGAGGTCCAACCAATGCTTCATTATTTGTTTAGGCGAATACAACGTCTTGCTCTTTGTCTCTATCCACTGGCTCACTCAGGTCACCCACATAGCCTCTTGGCGAATGAATTGGGAAGGTAATATTTCTTCCAGATCATGCACTATATGAAAGAAAAAAAAGTTGCAACAGTGTTTTGCATGAGTGTTTGTTTTCTTCACCCATCCGCTGTGCATGGCTGCATTGTTGTTCCCCTATGCATTGCTGCATTGTGTATCCCCTGTGCATGGCTTCTTTGGCTATCATAATTGCATGCAGTGTCCATCCCCTGCGCATTCATGCCGATCCAAATTTACTCCTTCTTGTGCGACAGCATGCATATGTAATATTTAGCACATTTGTTAGTGCTTATTATTTAACTGTCCTAAGCTGTAGCAGGTTTTCTTAGTATTTCAAACAACGCAGAGATATCTTGGTTTTGAGGTTGCCAGGGAAGTGTGCACATGCACTTTGGCAGTAGGCGCATGCACTTAGGGAGCACCAGTAGGCACTTTAGGATTTGGTGCATGCACATGAGGAGTGCCGGGAGGTGCTTTGGGAGTGGGAGCATGCACTTGGGGAATGCCAGCAGGCACTTTGGGAGTGGGCGCATGCACTTGGGGAGTGCCAGCAGGTGCTTTGGAAGTGTGTTTGTGAGTGCTTAGATAGGCCAAAAAGAAGCCTAGCAAGAGTGGTTGAGGGGAAAAGCACAGGCAGAATGTGTAATGTCTGCAATTTCAATCACACCACCCACTGCTAATAGTAAGCTTGGGATGCAGCAGCACACATCAAAGGCACCTGCCCACTTTTTGGAGAATCAAAATCCTGCTGTGCAACTGTTAAGCTCCAGATCTTGTCCAAACAAATCCACTTTAGGGCAGGATCCAAATATGTAAACAATTACTGGCCATGCTCTAGCCCTTTCAGTTTTACCCATGCATGTCTGCCACCAACCTTAAACACATATGCTGCCAGTGTTTCCCTGACCTACATGGATTATTGGCTACATGGATCCTGGAAGTGTGTCATTAGCGTGGCGCCCGTAGTTATTCTGTGCAAATGCACAAGCACCCCTGACACAAAGGAGCAGTTCCACAGCCTATCACTCAAGCAGGCCATCCAGGTCCCGACAAAATTACAGGGAAAGCACCCCTCAGCTGCAGCAAGTACAAAACACAGGAAGCTTGGAGCCCCAGCATAGTAGGTGCAGCCAAGAGGAGAGCCCCAAAAGAGCCCAGGACAAGGTCAACGATCTGCAACCATACTGGAAATGCAATCTCCGCGGATCCTGTGGAGTGGAAGTGCTGACCCCCTCCAGTGGGGCGCTTCAATGAAGCACAGTCCCTGGCTGTGGCAGAAGAGGCCAGGTGGAGTTTAGACAACCTACTGGGAAAGAACTGTAGAAGAACCACCAATCAGGAGAAAATAGAAGAGTGGACCATAATAATGAGGGGGGTAAATAATGTAGGTCCTGGGCCAAACAAGTCTGAAACAAGTTAAAAAATGCTACCAAGATATCAAGAAGGCGGTGAGGAACAAACATACTGCCATCAGGGCAGCAAGGTAAATGTGTGCTTCTAGCCTTAATTGTTGTCTAACCCAACCTGTGTTACCTAAGTGTGCAACTAGCCCAATGGGTGGCCCATGGAACAACCGCATCACGAATGTGGTGGGGCTAAGCAAACATCAGGGGACATTTTTGTTAGGGCGAATGCCAGGTAAACACACCAACACCAACATTTCCCTTTTCAGTGTGCTGGTCCTCTATGCATCAGCATCCTGATCTGGGATGCCCAGTTGTGTGTGTCCCAGGTTGCAAGATACACTCACCTTATATTTGCTTACATGGCACAGCCGGGGTGGAAACAACAACACTGTGCAAACCAAGCTGCCTGGCACAGATAAACCGCACATTTAAGGAAAGACCCAGCTTCCGAGTCCAGTGTGGGGGAAAAACACACATGAACAATTATAAATGAGGGGTGGGGGACCATGGGACCCCTTACTAGTTCATTTAGAAAGTGTAAAATAAAACACACACAAACACACACACACACACACACACACACACACGTTTGAAAAAAAGACATTATTCCTCTCAATTAACTTATATTAATCTTCCCTCTGCAGGATCCCGCGTCACTGCGTCCACCTTGAAAAAGTGACGCGGTGACGTCACGAAACGCGTCGGTGGTGAGGAGTCTGGGTAGCTGGGGGGGGGACGTCCATGTCAGTCTGCTCGTCTCATGTGAGTGCCTGCTTGTAATTGCTGTTTACACTGTATCTATGGTTTATTCCTTACCTGGTGGGTCCTCACCGTTTGCTTTGATAGGTCACATTTTAATTTTCTTTAGGGTTTCAGTTTTAGTTAGGCATTTTTCACTTCATATATTTTGTTTGTGTTTATGAGTTTATGGATGTATTTTGGATACACTTTATGTGATTATTGAATTGATATTCTATGCACTTTGGGATAAATACAACATTGGTCTAACACTTGCATTATAAATTGTATCACTCTTAATGCTAGATATTTATTGGTGGTTTTGAATGAATACATTTTGTATGGCCTTTTTGTTACTGTGCAGCAGGCCTGTAATTATGGTAATTGGGGCACAGAGCCCATGGGTCATCGCTTAGAGGGCTCTGTTTGTTATTTGTAGAGCAGCGGCCAAAGGTGTTGTGGCCTCCCTCCCCCTATTGTCTCCCTCTCCTCTTTATATCCCCTGGTGTATATATGTTTTTTAATGGTGTTTTAAACATTGTTGTATAGTATTGTTGTAACATAAATGTAGATACATGAATAAAATTGATTATATTTTTCATTTTCTATTCTATTCTATTCTATAAGTGGTGCTTCTGTACAAACAGGGTTTTTGGGGGTAATGTGGAACCCCCACCTTTTGCTCTCTAAGAAAAAGAGTTGTCGACTAAATGGTGAACAGATTGGGCAGCATGGCTCAGGGTATTACAATACAGTAGGCCATGTATCTTGGAAACTGCAGCAGGGGTTGGCTCTTCTACATAAGCCGACAGCCCCGCTCCGTTAGGGCAAAATTGTGGAGGGCAATACAGGCCATGATGATTTGAATAACCTTGTTAAGCTTGTATTGGAGGAAGCCCCCTGTGTGGTCCAGATACAGAAACCGCATTAACACCAGTTAATGACCAAAATACACAAACAGCATAAACCAAGTGGAACCTGTGGGAAACACATTTTGTAGGAGGCAACAATTTAGTGTTGCCTAAGGCAGTATGCATGTACAAAGGGTTTGATTAGCTACTAGCCACATGACCACAGTAGTAGTGATAGGGCATGGATAAAACTAGGCATCCACAACAAAGTAGAAACACAAAAAATGGAAACACAGTTACCCAGAAGCCAACCACCAATCAGCTCGCCGCTCTCAAAACGGGTATATAAATGCAAACTCCACAAGATTAATGCATTGTGGGATGAGCCTGGGAAGTCAGCTAAAACACTGGAAAAATTAAGATCCGGTCGTTAAGAGAGGGGCCCATCTTGTGGTTTCTGAAATAAAGCCAAACAATAACTGCAAATAATTCTAAATGACAAAGGCATTACAAGTTCACAAGGAAGCTGGTTTAGGGGAGCTGAGGCAAGTGTAGTATAAAGACAGGATAGGGGGCTAGAAGACATAAATATACTAGAGGAGGCAAGAAGGTGCAACAATAGTGGCCCTAAACATGTCAAAACATATACTCTTGAGCAGCTAGGGGAACAAGGGCCATGTACATAAAGTTGATGGCACCCATGACACTTGGCATTTTCACAATGTTGAAAAAACCCAACCTCACTGCATTTCAGGCTGCCATGCTGTCAGGAAAAGAGATGTATTTCTCCTGCAGGACAGCCATGCCATTGAGAAATTTAGTCTGGGTGAAGCACAGCGAAGGCTTGGACATGCCAATTGACAGTGCCCCTAGTCTCTGGAAGGAGCCATTCACTTAAAATTGAAGGTAGACAACCAATTTGGTCATACCTCTAATTGCATGCACTTTCTTCTGGCAGGGGACAACCATGGCTGCAGTTATGAGTAAAGCTTCTTAAGAGAAAGGCGGTTCAGTTGGGTCAATTTGAACACCCGCTGATCGGACAGCTAATCAATATCTAGACAACTGAGGGTATGCCTAAGCTCTGGAAGATAACTGGTTAACAGCCCCCGCTACTGCAGATGCTTGTACTCTTCACAGAACTCGTCAAGGGGCTCCATTGGCAGCACATGCGGCGGTTCCCACTTGCAATAAATATGAATTTTGATTTGGAATTTTTAACCGGAAACGCATGGTTTTTATAGGGCCGAAAAGGAAAAGATCATGGCTGAGAATCACACGCAAGCATAGGGTAAACCCCTTAAATTAGGTTCACACAAACAAAAAATCTAGGCATCAACCGGAATAATACGGCGACTACTTGGATGTGTGATCATGTACCATAAAGTTCTGCAAAATAGCTAATTTGGACAAATAAACATGGACCAGAATCACCTGACGTGCGAGAGAGGCTTTGAATCAGGCCAAGTTTCTGTAAGTGCACACCTTGCAGCAGAAAATGAAGGTGATGGCCGGTATGTGAGTTACTTAAACTGTTGTGGCCATATGCATTTTTCTGCTTGATTCCTATTGCCAAATTTTGGTCATGGCCCACACAATGCAAACACTTATGCAGTGTTTTGGTGCATTTGTGTGGAGGTACCTAGAATGGTTGACATGTGTTGGCCTACTCTTGACAGGTGTTTATAAATGTCCAACGCATTTTTTTAAACGTTTTTCCCATACTCCAGCATTGTATGATTGTCCGCCCTTATATGGGGAAGACCAGCAGTCCCCATGACCACAGCTGCTACAAGCACCATGGCAGGAAACAACACAGGTATTAGGCCCTTGATTACATTATTATCTGTTGCCAGGGTCAGCCATGTGTCAATGCTGTTGTCCTACTGAGCCAGCAGATTTAGTGAAAGACACAAAGCAGTATATTAGGGTTGATTCAGAGACAAAAAGACACTTTCGTTTTTGTGTCGATCAGTTTTTTTTTTAAATGTTCCCGCTCTCGTATGAGTGTACGAGTGATTCTAAGCATGCATCACAAGCCTTCAGTAAAGTCTTCGTCTGTTCGTATGCCAACGAGAATGTCATTTTCCAGCTTTCGATTTCCGTTTATGTTACTCATGTTACAACAAAGGCTTTTGTTTTTGCCCTTTTTCCATCGTCTCCTCCCACGAATCATTTACGTTTACCGTTTTTTCCAAGATTGTACAGCCCATCCCCCGTTCCGTTAGCCCACTCACCTCTCCTCGCTCCATCTCGCACATGCGCGCGCCCATACGGGCACGTGCGGCGCGCTGCCATTTTCATGCGCTTTGTGAGCCAGGCCTCATTTTCGTTGGGGACCTTGTCATTACATGCTCCACGTCACGTCCGCTGACGCACTTCCGTCCGGAGTGCGCCGGTGGTGGCCGTGTTCCATTGGTCCACGGTGCATGGGAGCGATGGCGGGGTGAGTTTAAATATGGGTCCGGAACTGGGGGCTCCCCATACGCCTTGAGAAAGTGACGCTGTGACGTCACGAAACGCGTTGGTGGTGAGGAGTGGGGGTAGCTTTGGGGGGACACCTACGTGAGTCTGCTCTTTCTATATGTGAGTGCCTTTTTATGCTTCTGCATTATATTATCTATTGTCTGTTCATCTTCACCTGGGGGGTCCTCATTGTTTTCATAGTTAGGGTTAAGTTTTAGTCATCTTAAGCTGCAGGGTTTTTGCACAATATTGTTCATGCACTTTATATTTATATGTACATTTGCATTGTTTGCACATCCTAGGAGAGGATTTAATTTAATAGTTGTGTGTTTTGTATTTAGAGAGACACTGTATTAGTGTTTTGTTTTTTATTTCTTCATTAACTATTTTAGCACTTTATCGAATCACCAGCAACAGTGTAATTGCAGAGTAGGTTGCTATCCATATATTGGCATTGTTGAGAGCAGTGGTGGGTTTGCCCTCTTTCCCCCCCCTTCCCTTTCTTGGTGTTAGTGTTGTGTATATATGTTTTTTAAATGGTTTTAAATTGTCTTATAGTATTTTTTGTAAAGAAATGTAGATTTATGGACTAATACATTTTGATAATATTTCTAAGATTTGGTCATTTATAGTGGCGCTACTGCCTAAAAGGGTTTTGGGGGGTTATGTGGGACCCCCCGTTTGTCTCGCTATAGTTGCAATAGGTTAGTTGCCTCAACCCCGTGCAGTTAGCACACTATATGTACATAAAATAGTTGGTGTGGTCTCTTTTGTTCTTTAGTTTGAATCTAGAAAAAGAGATTAAGGGAATCAGCTTTTGTTTAAATAGCATGTTTGTGTGTGCGGTTACATTAAGAGTCACATACCAGAGGCTAATGGCTCCATCGCTTGGTACGACTCCCTGCCCACGCCAGGACGCCCCTCCTCTGTACAAAGGTCCAGGGGCTGGTCGGAGGCCCCTACAGAGGAGGGGTAGGAACGTCGCCCTGAAGATCCACCACCTTCACTTTCTCCTGCAGATTCATGCAGCACTGATTGGCCTGTGCGCCCCCGGGTGCATTGTATTCGGTACTCCATTTCCAACACTAGAAAAGCAAAGCATTTATAAAGAAAGGCCTACCTTCTGTATTATTTACATCTAGCATGCAATCGCTATGTACTTACTTGGGAAATGGAGCCCGAAAAATAGGCGCACCCTGGGCATGTGGAGCCGTTTCAGGTCCGACCAATGCTGCATGGTCTGCGTATGGGTGAAGGTGGTGTCCGTCTCCTGCTGGATCCGGGAAACGATCTACAGGGCGATGTTCCTCTTCTCAAATGAGTTGGGCAGGTAGTCGTACCTGCGCTGAAGCATCGTCTAAAAAACACAAAATAAACATAGTTGTTAGATCAAACTGCATACAAATATCAGTCACAATTAGATCAGTTGACTAAATGACATTCCCAGGCACATTTCTAGCCTCAAACTATCCTTCTAGATGGAAGTGACTTGGTTCGCACATGTGCGCACTTCTGTTTGGCACGGAGTTTGACAAACTTTTAAACAAAACTGTTTCTTCCTGCGCTTCCTTAAGGCCTAGGCATGCACTTAGATGGCAAATCAAAGTCCTTACAATACACTTACGAGCATAATCAGCTCTTGTTGTTGGCGGGTGAAGATCGTGGGCGCCATCTTTCTTCTTGTCCGCAGCAGATAAGTAATGCCCCAGCGGTTTCCAGGTTCCGCACAGCCGGACACACGAACCCGTAAGCGTCATACCCAGGCATTAGTATTTAAACGGTCCTGGACACACAGCTCATTCTCTTTGTGATTTTCAACATGCCACCGAAAAAAGCCATCGCTAAGGCCACACCAGCCAAGGAGGCCCCAGCGGCCTGAGGAGCCTTCTTCCTCACGTCCGACCACTCGGTCACAACTACCTACTCCCAAGGTGTGGGAAACACGCAGTCAAAGTGGCCAACCCAAGGCGACATTGGCCACCAAGGCTGCAAAACCCAAACCAACCACCAAGGAGGGAGCAGCTAAGAAGAAGCCAACATCATCAAGGCAGGCAGATACGCCGGCAACAAAGGCCACTAAGAAGCATAGGGTGAGAAGCCCCAGCCCCCAAAGAACACCCTTCCCTCCTCTCCGCCCTAGCACATTCCTTCATAAACCACGCTCCACTGGTAAGGCCAGTAAGAGCCAGCGTGGCAGAAGCCCCAGCCCAGGCAGCACTGCCTCTCCAGTTCCACATGGCCAAAGCTCCCATGGGCATCAAAGCACTAGCGGCAAGGCCACAAAGATCCACAGGGCCAGAAGCCCCAGCCCAGCCAGCACTGCCTCTCCTGAGCCACGTGCCAGTACCTCCCATGGGCATCGAAGCACAAGTGGCACAGGCCACAAAGAGACACAGGGCCAGAAGCCCCAGCCCAGCCAGCACTGCCTCTCCTGAGCCACGTGCCAGTACCCCTCATGGGCATCAAAGCACAAGTGGCACGGGCCACAAAGAGCCACAGGGCCAGAAGCCCCAGCCAGCACTGCCTCTCCTGAGCCACGTGGCCATATCTCCCATGGGCATCGAAGCCCAAGTGGCAAGGCCACAAAGAGCCACAGGGCCAGAAACCCCAGCCCAGCCAGCACTGCCTCTCCTCAGCCACGTGTCCAAAGCTCCCATGGGCATTGAAGCACAAGTGGCAAGGGCACAAAGAGGCACAGGGCCAGAAGCCCCACACCCCCAAGCACACCCTCTCCTCCTCAGCCACATTTGCCACCGGCACAGGTGGCAACCACCGATCCATATGCCACATCCACGCCTGGAAGTTCGGTGGCCACCCAGGCAAGGACCCCCAGTCCGATTGCAAGTCCAGTCCATTCGTTCGCAAGCCACGTGCTGCACATTTCAACACCAAAGAGCCAGCCCAGAATGTCCCCCGAATTGCCAACATTCAGAGATGAGCCAGAACAGCAAGCAATAGGCCGAACATTGCAGCGAGGACAGTTGAGTGGCAGGTTTGGTGAGGCCCAAACTCTCGCATTGGCAAGTGGGCTCACACTCTATTATGACGAGCTATCTGGGCAAAAATCAAAATCTACAAGCAAAATGAGAAAGACACAAATCTTGGAGGAGCTCACCAAACAGGTCAATGCAGCGGGGGAGGAGCTTAAAGATGTGGAGCAGATACAGCGCAAAACATCTGACCTGAAGTATGCAGCACGGAAGAAACAGAATAAATGGCGCAATTACAGGTACATATTTGAGTTGTGCATTTTTCTGCTTGTTGTATTGACCACAATGCCCTAAATTTGCCAACCTCTATTTTTCAGCTTACAAACTGGCGGAGGCTTCCCAACAAAATTACAGTATACATGAGCTGAGGAGATGGTGCTGGCGTTGATACACCCCGTCGCATTAGAGGGCCTCTCTGGCAGACAGGACACGGACATCCCTACCACTCCTGCAGGTTAGTAATTTTAGTTTGTATGTGAAATGTTTTAAATGTTTTGCAGGCCATACACGACCTTGGACAGTATTTATGGTCACTATTAAAGTCTTTATCTTAGCAAAGCACTGCGTGTTATGTGAATCTAGTCAATCATATACAACACTTCCTTCTTTGTCTTTATACCATTTGGGTTTTAGCTGTGATTTGGTCTAAAATACTTGATCTGGGGTCAAGGAAAGGTCTACATAGGAAGAATGCCCACCAGCATACTCTGAAGACAAATGCTTTTTGTGTGGGCCCCTAATGGCCCTTTAGGGATGTGTTAAGCCTCATAACATGCAGTACATGCATGTTTTGACTATTTAAGGTGACCAATGTGTATGTACAGGGTGAGGCATACATATAACAGATACTGACATTCATAGTGTAGGACACCTTGTCCCGCTGTTGGAGTTTGCATTCCTGCTTGGCCACGTGTTTTTTAAAGCATATGTAGTAATCCAGATCATCAATGGATTTTTTGGTGTTTACGTGCCTTTTTATTTTAAGCACAGCCCAGCATCAAGCCTCTGCAAGTGTGACCACGCCGTCTACTTCTGTGCTGCCTAGGAGCCAGGAACAGATTTATAGGGTAAGTGGACTTTGATGAAACTGCTGATGCATGTGAATGCACATGACAAATTTGCATAACAAATATATTTAGGGCCCAAACTGAACCTTTTTTTGCACATGTCCCAACAGACCCACACACTGATGGAGGAAATATAGGAGATGGAGGAGGATGGCAGCTTGATGGGACCTTCAGAACTGACCCCCCTGGAACCTAATCTGCCACTGTCCCAACATGCTACTGCACCAAATCCTCTGCAGCAGAGTGAAGCTAGACGCATGCTGCCAGCCCATCATGGGCAGCAGGCTGAGACTGAGCCTACAGTCCCCAGTGGTAGCTCTGCTGCAGAGGATTTCCCGAGCACATCTGCGACTCTTGCTCGCCCTAGAGGTCCAGCATCTGCAGGCGCTCAAACCCGGGGAATTGTTAGACGTAGTCATCAACGTCGACCAGTTTCCCAGGGGAGGCGCGTGCCGATCCTGGAGTCAGCATGGCGGCATGACAGCCGTTACTTTCGGCAGGTGACTCAAAGAACCGCAGAGCAGCTTACTGCACAATAAGAGACATTAAATAATACATTCACATCCATGCTGACTGAATTTAGGATGAGCAACAGCCACATAGCCACCTTAAATAATAATTTCACTGCCATGCTCAAGGAAGTTAGAACAAGCAATAGACACATGTTGGAATAGTGGCAGATTATGAATGCCAAACATGCCCAGGTGATGAGACACCTCCAAGGCCCACCACCAGGGTTTTATGCCCAACACCCATATTAACAGCTATTTGACCTGTATCTGCTCCACATTTTTCCTCTACATCCCCACTGTATTCACCTGTCTGGTGAGCGCTACCATTGCTTGTATGATTTTGAATGTCGCCCATATAGCTCATTAGAATGCTGAGATACCCCACTAGCCAATGCCTGAGCTAAAGCCTCACTGAAGCTGCCGCTCAAGCTGCCACGCTGCAGGCTTGGGCCTAATGCAATTGTGTCTGGCTCATCCTGTTTGTTGGCAAGACTGGGGGACATTCTGGGCTGGGAAACTACTACCTTGAACCATGGCAAAGATTGGACTGGACTGGCATTCGGACTGGGGGTTATTGTTTGGGTGGCCCACTAACTTACAGGCGTGGATGTGGCATAGGTATGGCTGCTTTCCATCTGTGCCTGTGGCAAATGTGGCCAAGCAGCAGAGGGTGTGTATGTGGCCCTATGTATTACTGGCCAAATATTCGCATGCAAATGGTTGCTCCCTATGTATGTTTATGTTATTGGTTGTTGAAACTTCGGCCTGGAGTGCGTTACTTTAAAACTCCTGGATGTGGGCAATTGCTAGGTGCCATGAGTCTGCACCAATGTATATTTCTGTTGTACTATGTATGTACATGAAGTCTGCGCGTGCCCTTCAACTCTAAATTTTCATATTTCAAAATACATTGAATGTGACTGTTGTAGCTGTTGTTGACTAAGTTGATGCATTAATATTTGGGTTATTTTGAGATTACTGAAGGTTTTTCAAAATAAACATGCAAAATAAAAATGCATGAGGCTCAGATCATGTGTCAATATTTTTTTCAAAAAAAATACAAAAGCCTTCACAAAGGCAAATTAAAGTGAGAATAAACAATTACATTCAACAAACAAACAAATGAAAACCAAATTAGGCAAAATGGGTGTTTATCAAATTGGCCCGAACAGCTTGGCCAGAGGCACTAGGTGTGCCACGGTAGTTCCCAGCTGGGTCCTGGCTGGGTGGAAAGGGGGGCAGATCCACATACTGGGGGACACGCTGCATTATGGCAAAGTTGTGGAGGACACAGCTGACCTTGTTGGGGTCATACTGGAGTGCCCCCCTGGTATGGTCCAAACACCGGAAGCGTGTTTTTAACAGGCCAAAGGCCCTCTCCACAACGGCCTGGGTCTTGCGATTGCGCCCCATCATCAGCCAGGGAAGAAGAGGATAGCCAGAATCCCCTGAAATAATAATAAAATACTTACATAAATTACACATTTAAAACAAAAAATTATGGACACCCTGACTAAGAGCCTATCTGTTTTTTTAGACACACCCTGTACATACAGATTGCTTACCTAAAAAAACAGCCTAACAATATCTATTGCATGTTATGAGCCTTTAAACATCAAAGATGGCGGCTCAGGGCAAATCAGGCAGGCTGCAAACAGGAAGTGGCTTATGACTGTGCTGCTCAGCATTCTGGGATGTCTTACGTTTCAGGACCCCAGATCTGCTTTGTCTGAGCAAAGCACAGCTCTAACTCGCCCCCTGCACTTTATCTCGCTCTCCTCTCCTCAGTAAGTGTCATGCATCTGAGCAAACATGGCGCCGACCCTATCATAAAGTCAAGAAAAGAATTGCAGCCAAGTGGGGGAAAGAATAATAAGTAAGTTACTAGAAACTAGAAATATATTATTTTGAAATGCTGGGAAATCAGTTTTTAAGGGTTTGTGCTTTGCTAAAGATAATGGTTAAGGTCCGGTTTAACATGTCATCAAGGGGTAAAAACAGCCATAGGTTCAGACATGGGTCATCAACTATATTCATAGGCATACAGTAAAAAGGGAATGACGTAATTTGCGGAAACTTACCAAGGAGCCATCCACCTGATAATTCTCCAGACTCAAACCGACGGTACAATCCAGATCTTCGCAAGATGTACGCGTCATGGGATGAGCCTGGATACCCGGCGAGCACACTAAGGAACCGCATGTCCGGGGCCACCACTGCTTGCACATTCAGTAAGTGGCCCATTTTGCAGTTCCTGGGAAAAAAAAATAAAAATATTAGCAAGGCAAGGTAAACTACTCAAACACTAACTCCTAACACCCTCCAAAAAACATGTTGGACAATACAAATAACACTAACTAAGTACATAAGTAGTTTTTAAACCAAAAAGTATATGTATGTTGGATCAAATAAAGATTAACATTCGATTGACTAATTAAGGTCCACACTAAAATGTTTGCCTAAGGCCGACATTAAACCGGACCTTCGCCATGATTTATTAAAAAGCCCGAACCCTTGAAAAACGATTTCCCAGCATCTAAAATATATATATTTTAAGTTTTTAGTCACTTATTATTCTTTCCCCCACTGTGCTGCAACTCTGCTTAGGACTTTAGGATACGGGCGCAGCCATCTTGACTCAGAAGCATCACACTTACTGAGGAGAGGAGAGTGGGATAAAGTACAGGGGGGCTGGTTATAGCTGTGCTTTGCTCAGACAGAGCAGAGCTGGGGTCAGGAAAAGGACAGCAATCCCAGAATGCAGAGCAGCACAGTCAGAAGGCACTTCCTGTTTGCAGGCTGCCTGATGTTTTAAAGGTTCATAACATGCAGTAGATGCAGGTAGGATGATTTTTAATGTGAGCAATCTGTATGTACAGGGAAACATATAAGATAGACTCTTAACCAGAGTGAAGGACTGCTTTAAAAAAATTGCTGAAGCTAGACACGGTCAAATGGATCACAGGGACAATTTACAAGGAGGGATTAAGCTATACTGTACATGGTCAATTGGGGCACAGGGACACTTGAGGAGGAGGGATTAAGCTATACACGGTGAAATGGGGCACAGGGACAAGTTACAAGGAGGAATTAAGCTATACACTGTAAGCTGTTTCACAGGGACAATTTACAAGGAGGGATTACAGTATACACTGTAAGCTGTTTCACAGGGACACTTTACGAGAAGGGATTACAGTATACACTGTAAGCTGTTTCACAGGGACAATTTACAAGGAGGGATTAAGCTATACACTGTAAGCTGTTTCACAGGGACAAGTTACAAGGAGGGATTACGGTATACACTGTAAGCTGTTTCACAGGGACACTTTACAAGGAGGGATTACAGTATACATTGTAAGCTGTTTCACACGGACAAGTAACAAGGAGGGATTAAGCTATACAATGTAAGCTGTTTGACAGGGACAATTTACAAGGATGGATTATGGTATACACTGTAAGCTGTTTCACAGGGACAATTTACAAGGAGGGATTACGGTATACACTGTAAGCTGTTTCACAGGGACAAGTTACAAGGAGGGATTAAGCTATACACTGTAAACTGTTTCACAGGGACAATTTACAAGGAGGGATTAAGCTATACACTGTAAGCTGTTTCACAGGGACAAGTACCAAGGAGGGATTACGGTATACACTGTAAGGGATACTTTACAAGGGATACTTTACAAGGAGGGATTACGGTATACACTGTAAGCTGGGAGGGATTAAGCTATACACTGTAAGCTGTTTCACAGGGACAAGTACCAAGGAGGGATTACGGTATACACTGTAAACTGTTGCATAGGGATACTTTACAAGGAGGGATTACGGTATACACTGTAAGCTGTTTCACAGGGACAAGTTACAAGGAGGGATTAAGCTATACACTGTAAGATGTTTCACAGGGACAATTTACAAGGAGGGATTAAGCTATACACTGTAAGCTGTTTCACAGGGACAAGTTACAAGGAGGGATTATGGTATACACTGTAAGCTGTTTCACAGGGACACTTTACAAGGAGGGATTACAGTATACACTGTAAGATGTTTCACAGGGACAAGTAACAAGGAGGGATTAAGCTATACACTGTAAGTTGTTTCACAGGGACAATTTACAAGGATGGATTACAGTATACACTGTAAGCCGTTTCACAGGGACAAGTTACAAGGAGGGATTAAGCTATACACTGTAAGCTGTTTTACAGGGACAATTTACAAGGAGGGATTACGCTATACACTGTAAGCTGTTTCACAGGGACAAGTTACAAGGAGGGATTACGGTATACACTGTAAGCTGTTTCACAGGGATACTTTACAAGGAGGGATTACGGTATACACTGTAAGCTGTTTCACAGGGACACTTTACAAGGAGGGATTACGATATACACTGTAAGCTGTTTCACAGGGACAAGTTACAAGGAGGGATTAAGCTATACACTGTAAGATGTTTCACAGGGACAATTTACAAGGAGAGATTAAGCTATACACTGTAAGCTGTTTCAAAGGGACAAGTTACAAGGAGGGATTAAGCTATACACTGTAAGCTGTTTCACAGGGACAATTTACAAGGAGGGATTACATTATACACTGTAAGCTGTTTCACAGGGACACTTTACAAGGAGGGATTATGGTATACACTGTAAGCTGTTTCACAGAGACAGTTTACAAGGATGGATTAAGCTATACACTGTAAGCTGTTTCACAGGGACAATTTACAAGGAGGGATTACATTATACACTGTAAGCTGTTTCACATGGACAATTTACAAGGAGGGGTTACGGTATACACTGTAAGCTGTTTCACAGGGACAATTTACAAGGAGGGATTGATAGTTACAATACAGTTTGTCTAAACTATCCCCTCGATTCAAAGAGCAAAAGTTAATTGATTTCGGATCGAGAATCGTAAGTTTGGGTGGGTGTTAGTCATTTTTTCCTGTTTTTTTGGCCATTTCCGACTCGCACGAGCCTACGTACGATTTCGTATACGCACTTCGATCATTGGAAGTTCGTTCCTAAATTGTAGGATCAAATCCTAAAACTTAGGATCAAAACGTAAAACTTAGGATCAAAACGTAAAACTTAGGATAATCGGATGTGTTTAGGTGTGATTCAGAGAACAGTTTTCCAACCTCTAAATACGTTTTAAAAGAAAGCCACTTCCGACACCTTTTAGCAGTCGGATTGTTGTTCTTGAACAGGTTTTTTGGCTATGTGGAGGAGTCTGCGCGTCTTGAGCTCCAATGAACTGCATGTATCAGCATGGCCGAGGCCATAAATTGTATGGCAATGCATACCTGATTCATGTATGCCTTATAAAAGCATTTTAATGTGGACCTTAATTAGTCCTTTGCATGTAAACCTTTATTTTGCAATACATCCATATATTTGCGTTAATTAAAGAAACTTATGTCCTTTGTTATTTATTTTTAAATTGATGTACTAGAATAATATTTTTAATTTGAATTTATTGGTGTAGTTGTTTACCTTTGCTTTGTTTAATTACTTTAGCTCATCTTTGGTCAGATGCATCACACTTACTGAGGAGAGGAGAGCGGGATAAAGTGCAGGATGTGGGTTACTGCTGTATTTTGCACAGACACAGCAGAGCTGGGGGCACGGAAAGGTCAGAAATCAAAGAATGCAGAGCAACACAGTCACAAGGCCCTTTCTGTTTGCAGGCTGCCCGATAATACCTGACCCGCCATCTTGGCTGTTTCTAGGCTCATAACATGCCGAAGTTGCTGGGTGTTTTTTAATTTTGGAGAGCAATCTGTATGTAGAGGGTGTGGGTAACCACACCAAAAATTTTAAGTTGTACCATTTGAAGCCAAAATATTAAAATTAAATCCACAAGTAAAAAATGCAAGTTAACTAAAAATTAAACAAAGTAATATTTACTTATGCAAATGCATTCATTAATGGTTGGTTACTACAAAATGAATGAAATAAAGAAAAATAAAAGACCAAATATTTAGAATGCACTTTAATGAGGTAAGTTTGTAGTGCGCAGCCGCAAGATCAGAAGAATTTACGTCCAGGGAAAAAGGGCAAAACCAATGTTGCAACCTGAGAAATGAAACAGAAAATTCAGGATGGAAACTGACATAGGTCTGATTCGCGAACTGCCATACGAACGGACGTACATTTTAGGATAGAAACGTATTTGCTTATAGAATCACTCGCAAGTTCATACGAACGCACGAGCGTACGGGAAAAATAGGATGATCGGCACCAAAATCAAAGCTGTTACATGTTTCTTTGAATCGACCCCTATATAACAAAATGACCAATTGAACTTACCTATAGATGTACTCGTCGGCTGCAGAATGGACCGATGCAATGTGTGTGCAATCAATCGCACCCATGACGTTGGGCATGTCGGCGATATTATAAAAAGCCAAGTTAAGCGCGTTCCAGGCTACCATGTCATCCGGAAATGAAATATATTTCTGACTAATGGTAGCCATGCCATCCAAAAACTTGGATAGCGCACGGCTCAGCGTAGGCTGTGAGATCTCCATGGAGAGGGCACCCAGTCTCTGGAACGAGCCGTTCGCCAAAAATTGCAGGCAGCCAAGCATCTTGGTCATACCTGAAATTGCTTGCCCCTTCCTTGTGGTGGGGGCTAACCATGGTGCAAAATGGTCCCGTAAGTGGATCGCAAATGAAACCGTTTTATAGGGTGGTTGTCCCTCGGCAATCAGTTCTCTGAATAAGACGCAAGCCCATACCAATAACGTAAGTTATCTGAACGAACGCAAAGTATCAGATTTTGATGGGAAAATGATCCGAATTAACGCAAATGATCTGATTTAGTTCCGTCCATCAAAAGCGCATATACGCATTAGCGCGAACGAACATACGCATGAAAACACAAACGTAAAAACCAAAAAAATGACAAACACACACAAAAACATACACAGACAGCTACGAAAGTCCAGACGAATGTGTCTCTGAATTGAGCCTAATGTGTGGTTCCCCTCCACCACTGTATTGTTGTTGTTGCCCTAATGCTGTGTAATCACTTTTGTAAGATTCATCTTGTTTACCTAGTTGTCACAACAGATGTTCAGTTGTAAGTTTCACGTATGCTTCATAACAGGCCCAGGCATTGGTGGATCCGATTCAGCAAAGGACATCTGTAAGGGCAACATCTGTGGATTTGGGGGTTCCCTCCTACACAGGCATATGTATCCACCATGGTAAGTTCAATGTGGCAAAAGCATCCTGGCTCCAAACACCTTTTGGCCCACTGTCAGGGACATCATTGATGCACACAATTCAGGTGCACCCAAACATAATGCAATGTCCTTTTGAGGGGGGGGGGGGCATGTTGTGGCTGCTTTGCAACACACACACACATTTGAAAAGGTCAACCTTAAATAGCATATGCACAATACCTTTAACCACACATTAATCAATCCTTTCTTTGAGCTCACGGGTGACCAATAAACGGCATACAATCAGACAGTTGAGTAATGCTTCTTTCTTCTCTGACAGGCTCCATTGGGTATTTCGACTGACCCGGATAGGTGACCCAGTAGCACACAGCTGTATGAGCTTGGCTCTCAAAGGCTGCAAGCCTACAATCATCAGCAACAACAGGACCAACTGGCGGAAAGAGTGTAGAGCCAAATTTGGCAACTTCAAGATGAATTGAATAAGGGCCAAATAGGCAGCACAGGCACAGGATCAATGGGCAGAGCAGGAACAGCAGGCAGCACGGCAGAGGAGCAACATTCTTTCAGCCATCCAGGAAAGCAGGAGGGAAATGGGTGAGTCGGTGAGTCAGGTCCTCAATTAACAGGTCCAGTAGCAAAAGATCTTTTTCTACGTCCTGTTTGGAGCTGGACCTGTGCCTTCCACCAACCCTACTGCTCCCATCGGCCAACGACCAGCCCTGCAACATCCACAGTTGGCTCCTGCTGGACAACCCCTAGGTGACCCACCACCTGATGAAGCACCTTCACCAACCATCCCTGACCTGGAAATATAATTATGTTTTATTTTGTTGTGGTTTTGTGGATTCTGAAAAATAAATATGGTTGCGACGCTAAACATAGCTCCTATTTTGTTTATGTGCAATGTAAGTGTGAAGGTTGTAATGGTGGTTATGTCCCAAAAGGAAAATTAACACAACACAAAAAAATACACACATTTTAGAAACGTCAAAATTATTATTTTACAAAGAATTGTGTCCTGCACAAAAACTATTTTTGCCACCAGCAAGCATCTTTTCCCGCATGTCCAGTAGCATTGCCCAGGACTCCAATGCTGCCAGAACCTTTGATTCCCCAATGCGGTCTGAAAAACGAAAAAATTAAAAAATAACAAAACCATTAAAGAACCAAAAGATTATACACAAAACAAAACAAGAGGCCACCCGTGTTCTATTTTGAGGCCAACCTTACTTGTGTGTGTAGACATTATTTACACAGACACAAGTGGGCACCAAAAAAATCAAGCTAGTTCTGTATCAAACATCCGTGTGTGGTCTACGGCTCCAATAGCTCCAAGCAACCCCCAATATGGGGAAGTTAATATGGTTAAACAATAACATGACAAACATACTAATGTGGTTCCAAAAAGTCACACACAAACACTTGGACAGGACAGGACACACATGGACAGGTGGACAATGTAACTGGTTACCAACAAACAGCGGACTTACTAGTAGTGAAGTTTGACCGAGCACTGGGCCCAAAGACAAAGCTAAATTCTAGCGCATATGCATCCACAAGGATGAGTCACCCCCAAGCAACACAACCAAACAGGGTTTTGGACAATCAGAAGCTGGAGGCCATGTGGGGGGAAATTACATATGAAAGGCAGCAACAGGTGTAAACCTGCCTCCAACTTACTCGCCATCACAGGTCTGAAGATGGCCCAACAAACAATAAAACAGGCAAAGAGGCAACACGGTAGCTAGTTTTGGGAGTGTGTTTCTTGATGGCACACTTACCTGGTAGTGGCTTGAGAGAAAAGACTGGAAGGGGTGTTCTGTTCGGGGGATGTTGCTTTTTCAGATTTACCTTGTTTGCTTATAGTTTGTTTAGGAAAATGTGGCTTTGATTCTGCTTTTCTATTCTTTTCTTGCAATCTTCTCTATGCAATCAAAGAATTCATTGAGGGATTACGTCCAGAAAACTGCACCCATGTCAACAAGCCTGGTACGCCTAGAAAGTTTGAGGTGTGTACATCCAGAGAATATGTTTCAAATGTAAAGGGTTGCTTTTATTAAAAAATTGCAAGGTGCGCTTAGCATAGTTGTATTTTATCTGAAAATCTCCTAAAGCGCTGTTTCAGTTTGGGGGAATCTCCTGGGCAGGAAAGGGTGTCTACCTATACATATGTGGTACCGTTGTAATCGGAAGAGATTGGGATTTCCCACACAAAAAGATTTTATTGACAAACTTACAATTTATATTAAAAAAAACACTACAAATTGCAAAAAATAGGTTTTTTTATTTTTTTGCGCACATTTCACCCAAAAATATTGAGAATACACCTAAAACATTACAAACAAGACATGTTCATGTTAAAGCCCAGACTCTTCTGAAAAAAACAATATATAATTTCCCTAGGAAACCCCTGGAAATCCCTTCAAAAATCACAGTTGAACATGTGGAGCGCAAAGTAGTGCAAAATGGTCTGGCAAAAAAGTGTGACAAAATCTCCAGATAGGCTGGCAGTTAAAGGGTTAAAAGCCACAATTAGTAAAACACTTAAAACTGAAAAATACAATTAAAAAAATAAAAAGGTTATTCTTCAATAAATAAAAATTGTATCTAACCAAAGATGCCCCCCATGAATTACAAAATAATAAAAAAAATAACAAATCTGCTGGCAGTTTCAATGATAAATTGAAAGCAACATTGAAAACTGAAAAAATACAATTAAAAAATAGAAAGTCAGGCTATTCTGCATTAGATAAAACTTGTATCTAACCAAAATGCCCACAAAATTACAAAAAAAAAAATTAACCCACAGGCAGTTAGCAGCAGGAACTATTTAAACACGGAAAAAAAACTATTTTAGGCTGATTCACTACTAATGCCAGGTATTGCCAGATGAGCATCTGTATAGCGGTGCTTAGGGCAACCGCTAGTAGATGCTTTAAGCTGGTATCGCGCACTGTAACAGAGCGTATCGGTCGCTCTAGTAACCTGGCCGGCATTGATGAATATGATGTGTGTAGGGTGCTGTAACAACAGTATAGCGCTGAAGCCAGTGACAGGTAGCACCAGCTCAGTGCGTCCAGAGCTTGGCGCGCCACACCATATTTAAGAAACCCTGGCGCTCCAAAGCTGGGCACTGTAGCACAGAGCGCCAGACGCTGTGTGATTAAAGTCTGTTTTAGAACACATATTACAATTACATTGTTTTAACATGGTGACAATAACACTTTAGTGCCAGACCTGTAAATGCAATTCTGCATAAAAAGTAAAAAAAGTTTCTAAAAGTGTTTGTTTGCAGGCACTCCCTGGCGCTATCCCTTCTTAAATAACCCCTTTATTTTTTATTTATTAATGCATTGTATTGATTTTTTGTATTCTGTGATTATTCTGGGTACTTTCCCTATCCCATTTTGTGCAGGTCAATTTCCCTGGTGTTACCCCTGATTTGCCTTCTGACATATTTTAAATTTTTTTAAATGTATTTATTTATTCATGTTTTCTGTTATTATTTAGAGTACTTTCTCTACCCCATTTTTTGCAGGGCAATTGCCCCTGGTGTCTCCCGACTTGCAGCCCTCTAGCCCTTGTTAACACCATTTTACAGCCATATTAGGGTCCCCAAGTTCAAGTCTCCATTGAATTAAATTGGGTTTGGGGCAAGTTTGGACGAACTTGTCAAATCTCAATCTCAGCTGGTTTGCCCATCCATACCCATATTGCCACAACAGCTACAACAGTACAGTACAACAGCTTTAAATAAGGCTTTAACGGGGGTTGAAAGCTTGTCCAATCTGGAAATCTAGTCAATAAATGGCCTTACTTCATTAGATGTCCTGCTTACATTAATGGACAAAGAAAAAACATTTACTGATACTGTAATTCATTATTGTACAAAAGAACCTGTAAATCCCTGACAAAACCCAGCAAGTGATATCCACAAAATCATTTGATAAACTAGCAAAGAAAACCAGTGTGCAGAAATGGATCAAACCACAGGATGTCCTGAACTCACTCCCATACTCGGCATGTTACAATGGATATTGTCTTACTGTTTTAGCAGAATAAGCTGATCGTCAGTCTCTCATAATAAACATTTTATTAACTTTTTGTTGTCTGTGACCCCATTGGCTATTTTTAGCCTTACTTCATGTTTGCTTACCAATAAAAGAAAGGTCAGGAGACAAGTTCTACACTTAGCATACAGACGTATTTTAACATCTTATGAGCAAGAATATTTGTATATAATATAACATAACATATATATATATATATATATATATATATATATATATATTTATATATATATAAAATATAACAGCTACCTGTTAATTTATGGGTGACAAATATGGGTGGTCAAAATATGTTTAATGGAAATATTCATAGTTCTAAAATACGAAGCTGCATTGATGCACAGAATACTTTTTGATTGCTGGGCTTTACAGGGTCATAATGAAAGGCCTTGACAGAGAAAGCAATAAAAAAGAGTAACTGGGCCCTAAATAATAGAATCAAATATGTTTCCTGCTTTATATAACCTTCACTTTGGGGATAGTCATAAATTAGTAGCTGACATTTACCCCATATGTACTGGTGGTCATCAGCTATCAGGCATCAGGCATATTTTTTTTCTTACTTTTTACCATTAATATCGCCTATTTGCTAGCACTACTTTGTGGTCAGCTGGTTTTACCTTCAATCATATATGTCCCAAGTCTATTATTCCCCCCAACATAGCCATCAATTGCTTCAATGAAATATCCTAAAATCAAATTATTACTCCCATTGCCAATTTATGCTTGTAATATATTCAATCTGACATGTTTTTAAACAAAACAAAAATGGTGTTACTTTACTACCTTCCTAAATAAAAATGTTGTGTACTGAGTTAAATTAAATGTTAAATTAAAAAAAATATTGATGGGACAGATTTGAAGCAGGTTGCTTGTTGCAGTACTACAAATAACCTGACAGAGGCAATCCTGCTCTAGCAAATACATATATAAATGATATATTATATTAATGTACATTACACATTTTAAGAATATATTTACACATATTTGTACAAGTGACATAAAAACATGTGTTAGTTATTAATAAAAAGCAAACATGTTTTATAATGTTATATTATTTTTCACATTTAATATTTGTTCACTGAAGCAAATGTAAACATTTTCATTTTGAGGTATTACATAAAATACATCAGAAGTTGTTGCATTACATTTTTATGTTAGTTTTTAATTGGAATTTACAGTGTTTTGTTAAATCACTGTACTATTTATATGAATTTATATTACCAGCTAGGCAACAGCATAGTCAACAACCCAATAGAGTATATGAAACTGTGTAACGTTAAAATAAATAATCTTTAAACATATGACTCTACCACAAACCTAAACATAAAGTCTAGGCCAAAAAAAGCCAGCATAAATAATATCAATGAAAAAACTTACTTAAAAGTTGTTTTTGTGAATCAGTAAAGTTAAGGTTGACATGCCAAAATGGGTTTATCAAAGGAGAACACTTGTCTTTAACTGAAAGATAAAAGATAATTAAAAAAAAACTGAAATTTATTATTTATTTTACTATTTAAAAAATCAGTCATGATTACTTACATTTACACATCCTCCAAAGTCCAGAGTGTGAACTCAGGGTCTCTGAAAAATTCTTTTTTATTTCCAGCTTCGAAGCATCAATTATATACCAGAAATCTGTTCCAATAGCGACCACCAAAAATATAAAGCTCAGGATACCAACACAAGCCACAAACACAGCCAAAATACTCAACGTAAGCTTCATTGTACAAAAGACTTAAATATATTCCAGCAGGTCAGTGAGGATTTTCTAGATTTCTGTGGAAGGCTAAGCTGACCTTCAGCATAAGAATGCAAAAAATGTCATGTTCCATCCATGCAGCAAGAATCTCCTTTCACTAGGTTGAGCAAGTTTCATTGTAGAGCAGCCTTCTACAGCAGCAACAGTTCAGCAGACAGAGCTGCTCTCTGCAACAAGCTGCGCGCTGAAAGCTTTCTGGACTTGAATATAAATGATGAAGGAAGGTGGAAGGGGAACCTTGCTCTTGCTATGATGTGTTGAATTTTAATAATTTCCCAAAACATGCATTTGTAGCCTATAAATGTGTTCAGCCTCCTTATGCCAATGTTAATTGACACCATAGTAACAAGAGTAAATTGTCATATGTATATACATGGTTAATGCACACTAACTGGCCAACCTGACAAAATGATTTAACCTTTTTGTTACATAAGGATTTCTTTTGACATACTGTATAAGAAACACGTTTAAGGATAAAGGTAATATTTTCATAAAATGGGAAAGAGATAAGTAAACACATCATAGAGATTGGGAGCCTTATTTATGAAACATCAGCGCCACACTGATATCTCAGTAGCTTATAATTTGCTACACTTCTGTATATAAATTTTACATGCCTGGTTATATAGGGATACATAGGGCAAAAACAATTGTTAGACCATTGTGTCAGGCTATGTTTGGCACTGTCCTGAACTGTTTTCCATTTCAATTGAAGAAGAATATCAAGATATCGAGGTTTACAGTTTCACCTTATGATTTCTCCTCTGAAGTATGTAGGCATGGCCCTTAGCGCTGTGATGCCACATAATAATCAGCATATTGGGTGGGGTCTGTATGAGTCACAAGGACCTGGGTGGAGCCCTGAATGCCCAGAACTGGTGAGTAGGTGGCAACATAGTGGATCCGCTAAGGCAGAAGGTAGTTCAGGCACCGGATATATGAACAAACCAAGGTTGTGGGCAGGCAGATCTGGTTCAAAGCCGATAGACAAGCCGAGGTTGTGGGCAAGTGGATCTGGTTCAAGGTCAATAGACAGGCCGAAGGTTGTGGGCAGGTGGATCAGAAGCTGATAAGTCGATAGGCAAGCCAGGTCGTAACAAGAAGACAGGAAAACTAAGGAACACAGGAACAATAAGAGAAATGACCATCTGGTACTGATGACCAGAAGTAACCTGGCCTTATAGGCCTTGAGCATGTGCACAGGTGGCTGCCATTTCGCACGCATGCATGCAAAGCACCTAACCAAGACACAATGGCTAGATGAGCCGCGGTGAAGTCTTAGGTTTTTGATTGAAAGCCATGCCTTATCTCCAACTGCAAAGGAGGGAGAAGGGCAGCAATGTAGGTCAGCATTCTCATTGTAGCACTCCGGAGCCCTGGTAAGGGCTCTCTTTAATTTGGCATGCACCTCTACGGGTCTTTAGCTGCTGGCAGGTCAACCACTTAGGGGAGGTCGGGCAGCATGTTGCGGTGAAGAAGGGATTGTTGTAGGAAAACTCTGCCAAAGGGAGTAACCAAACCCAGTTGTCCTGGGGAGAAGAAGAATAACAGTGAAGATATTGTTCCAAAGTTTAGTTTGTCCATTTTGATTTCCCATTAGTTTGAGGGTTGTAAGCTGTGGAGCTCTGAAGGACCTCACATGGCCGGGCCCAAAATCAGAAAGTAAATTGAGAGCCAAGGTCAGAGACAATTTCTATGTGAAGGCCATGAAGATGGATTACTTCTTGGATAAACACTTGGGTGAATTCGGGGGCCAAAGAAAGCCCTTCAAGGGGGATGAAAATGAGCCATCTTAGAAAAACAGTGAACGACCATCAAAATGGTATTACAACTCTCTGAAGGGGAAAGTTCCACAGTAAAGTCCATCAACAAGTGTGACCATGGTCATTCTAAGATCGGAAGAGGGTGCCCATAGGTCTGGAGGAAGAGCCTTATGTCTGGCACAGGTTAGACATAGTGAAATAAATTAGGAATGGTCAGTGTTCAGAGATGACCACTAGAAGTGATGGGAAATAAAGTCCTTCATCTTAGGAAGGCCAAAGTGACCTGCCAATAGATGTTCATGAAAAGTATGCTAGAAAGCAGAATGAGCTGCCTTTGGGACAAAGATTGTTCCCTGAAAAACAAACAATCCTTCAGAAGAGGGAATACCAGGATTCTGCTTAGAAGGACGAAGAGCTGAGCATCTACAAATCTGGGCAATTAACTACAACTCAAAGTCCAAAAAATATCCCTCAGAGAGAATGGGGAGTTCAGATGAGTCGACCTAATTATTGGGACTAGATGAAGGCAACCTGGATAAGGCATCTGGTTTGACGTTCTTGGTGCCATGCCGGTAAGTAACATAAAAATTGAAGAGTGAAAAGAACAGTGACCAATGAGCTTGACTGGGCTTTAGCTGGCTGAGCACAGATATTCCAAATTCTTATTGTCCGTCAGGATCAAGACAGGATGTGAGACTCCCTTGAGAAATAAATGCCATTCCGCCTGGCCAATCTAAAGTTGCGTGTGGCCCCAGCTGCCACAAATGGATCAAACTACAGGTGAGCACCAATGAGGCTGTAAAGTGGAAAAACACACTACATGGAAAGAAATCACCTCTGTGTCAGGAATGACATTCCTGCTATGTCACTGCTGGAAACCCCTTTTGACCCACGCGTTCCATGGAGAGCCATTTTCTCAAGGTGCCAGTAATTCCTTCAGGGCGAGTTTAATTGACAAAAGGCCGGATGCAGAACAGACTTCTCCCCCACTCATTAAGATAACACAGCTCCAATCACTACGGAGGATGCATCCACTTCAACAACAAAAGGTAAGGCAGGATCAGGATGGGTGAGAATGGGGGCAGATGTGAAGCATCTTTTGAGATTCAGAAAGGTCTGTCAGGCAGATTCGGGCCATAAAAACTGCTTATCTTTTTTTGTTAATTCAGTTATGGGGCATATGATGCTGGAAAAGTTGCGAATACATTTACGATAAAAATTGGCAAAGCCAGTGAGCCTCTGGACCTCACAACAGGAGATAGGGGTGGGCTAGCCCAAGATTGCGGAAACCTTAGTGGGGTCCATGGAGAAGCCTAGATCTGAGATAAAGACCTCTAGAAATTAGATGACAGTTTTTCAAACTTGCATTTTTTGACTTACAGGTGGTCTAGCAAGGACTTGTTTTACATGCTCTAGATGTTCAGTCAGATTGGTTGAAAATGGAGAATGTCATCCAGATAGACAATAACAAAATTTTCCAGACAGTCTCTGAAGATATAATTCACAAAATGTTGAAAAGTAGCCAGGGCATTGCAAAGGCCGAAAGGCATAACCAAATTCTCGTAATGGCCATAGCGCCATCTTCCATTCATCACCCTTTCTAATTTGTACAAATTGTAGGGCCCTCTTAAGTCCAACTTGGTGAAAATCTGCCCAAATTTGAGGCACTGAAAGCCATCTTCTTTCTCTATGAATTGTCATTAAAATACTGGTGTAGGGTCTTCATTTCAGGGTCGGAAAGGGGATATATTCCTATGTAATGTTGGCACCTGGGAGGAGTTTAGGGACGATGGCGCGGAAGAGTATCTATCCCCTTGCTGTCAAAGACATCCCTGTAGTCCGAGTAGACCTATGGTACTCCTGCAAGCACTTCCCGTATGGGTTTCACAGATAATAGCCGCTGTGATGGATTGAGATTGATAGAGTTGGATTGACAGCAGTAAGCAGACTCTAACAGCACTGCCCCGGATGACCAGTTTATTGAAGGATTATGTGCCTTTAACCAGGGGAGTCCAAGATAATAGGTAAAAGAGGTGAAGGAATTAAATCAAAACTAAGCCATTCAAAATGTCCAGGAGAGATGCAGGTAGCTAGAGGCTCTCTCTGAAGCGTGATGGGCCTGGTCTTCAGTGCGGTACCATCAGTAAGAGGATTAGTTCTTGGTCAAAAAGGAATGCTGTTGTAAGTGGCAAACCCCGGATCCGTGATGAGGCCCAAGAGTAAAAAGGAGCCAGAAAGGGTAATAAGAAGAAAGTTCTTACCTGGAGGGCGGACTGGGCATGAGTCACGGTAGTGACCAAGTAAAGTTGTGTTGTTGTCTACAGATGTGTTCTTCAGGAGACAGAAAGGGTCAGATGACCTGCAACCTATTACTAGGTGTGACAGAAGTAACAGTCTCGTAGCAGGGATATCTCCAAGAAGGAAGGAAGGAACCACTTCTTTCTAGGCAACGCTCCCTCAGCCATCAATCAAGCTGGACAGACAATTTAATGAGATCCTCGATAGATTCAGGGACTCATCCTTAATGGAGTCTGCCAGTCCGAGACAAAATTGGTAGCAGAAGGCATGATCGTTCCACAGAATGTCAGTACTCTAGCAGCGGATTTTGGTGACATATTCTTCTATAGGGCCACTGCCTTGGCTGAGATGGTGAAGGGCAGCTTCCGCAGATGCCACACAACCCGGATTATCATACATGAAAGAAGGACTTTAATGAGGATACAATTGGGTCAGATTGTTCTAATAGGCGATGTGCCCACGTCTGCGGAAGTAGGGAAATTACAGTCTTAACTCGGATGGCTTCAGTAGAGTAGGTCTTAGGTTGCAAATCAAAAAGCAAGAGGCAGTTACATTTGAAGGATTCCCCAAAAATTATCCGGTAAGGGGATACAGGCTTCAGGTAGGCTTGAGGAAGAAGCACCATCGGAGCCAGCTGCAGGTGGCACCGAGTTGGTGGAGGTGTTGAGATTGGCCTGGAGGCTATCCAGATGATTCTCCAATTGGAGGTAGCCTTTATGCAAGTTATTAACTGCCTGGATTAAGAAGGTGAGCTGCTGGACAAGTGCATCGAATGGCAACGACTTAGGTGGGGCCCTGAATGTGGAGACTTCAGAGTGACTCACCTCTCGACCGCGCATGAAGGCCTAGAAGAGACAAATGTACATGTGCAAAAGCACGCTGCAATGGCTAGATTAGCTGTGGTATGTGCTGGCACTTGCACGCACACTTTAACAGCAGGTCAACCTACCATACATCTACGGGCACTTAGGAAACCCCAGGAGTCCTCTGCAGTCCTGTTTCTGTGACATTCTGTGACAGTAAGATAGGCATTATCATCACCCTGGATGTTTTCCCTCTCTATCAGTGTCCACAGTCTGAGACTTCAGAGTGACTCACCTCTCGACCGCGCATGAAGGCCTAGAAGAGACAAATGTACATGTGCAAAAGCACGCTGCAATGGCTAGATTAGCTGTGGTATGTGCTGGCACTTGCACGCACACTTTAACAGCAGGTCAACCTACCATACATCTACGGGCACTTAGGAAACCCCAGGAGTCCTCTGCAGTCCTGTTTCTGTGACATTCTGTGACAGTAAGATAGGCATTATCATCACCCTGGATGTTCTCCCTCTCTATCAGTGTCCACAGTCTGATGATGTGGAGCTTCAGACCAACAGCTTAGCCCTATCATTGGTGGTCAATGGTTAAGGAATTTGGGGGGGGGGGGTACCTCTACTCTCTGCCTTGTTTCTACCTTCAGGAAGCAGCTGTGTTCTGATAGGAAGGGAGAAGGCAGCCATAATGATGTGAGCTGCTGAATGCAGTTTATGCACTTTGCCTACAGTCCCTTTAAGTCCCTATGTAATGAACAGGACACCGGGTATTGTGTATTGTTCCTCAGACATATTTTATTTGACCTGGTGGATGCTCAGATTGCACAGAGCAGCATTCAGACTGGCGAGTCCAGCTCTGTTGATAGTAAATGAACTCGATGTAAGTTGTCTACCACAACTACACTTCATTTATGTCTGTATATTCTTGTATTCAGTGGGTTTAAAATTGGTGTTCAGCTTTGGAATTAGGTTAAAAGTGAAGTCAGCATGGATTTTGTCAATTTAGCTAGATTATTTCTTTACAGTACAAAGAAAGGTTTGACCTCATAAACAATGCTTCTGGCCTGTGCAACAAGCACTAATATTTTCAGCTTGAAGACTGAATGGCTATAGATTTGGTGCTCCTTCAGGGGTGGAAGATCAATGGGCCCATGTCAACGAGCATTGAGCTCATTGGGGGTGTGCAGGTATTTGGGAATACATATCAGCAAGCCCCCTACCCACATGTTGGGAAGGTGGCTTGCCACAGCTAACCCTTCAAAATAGTATGGGATTGTTGAGGAAAGGTAAATACAACACAACTTCATCAGTAACAATAAAAAATACTTTATAAAAAAAGAATGGCTTCTCCATCCCAGCTCTGCCTGTTGCCTAAAGTAGAAATCTTAATTGCAGTTTTCAGGAGTTTTGGGGGTTGCTTCAGGTTACAGGTAACAGTAACATAGGCCCCCCTCCTGCTATGATGGCTCTCATTAAAAAAGAGGGGGGCTGTTTAAAGTGGACAAACACCCAGGGGGGATTGGCCTGGGAATCTATAAGATTCCCGGGCCGATCAGATCCCTCCCCGCGGGGCATCCGAAATCGGGATGTCCCGCGGGGTGAAACCCCCCAGGATGCCCACAAACCTTACCTTAACCCCGTTCCAACGGCGCATGCGCGGGCCGCGGGCGCGTCTCGCGCTTCCCTCTAGCAGGGCGCGCACCCGCTCTGGTCGTTTGTGAATGGCCAGCGCGGGCGCGCTCCCTGTAAGAGGGAAGCGCGAGACGCGGCCTCCAGCGCTCAGAGCCGCAGTGGTTGCATACCACAGCGGCTCTGAGGTCTCTGATTGGACGAGCGCTCGCGTAGGAGCGTGGGGAGGTGAGTGTTTATGGGCGTTCTGGGGGGTTTCACACAGCGGGGCACCCCCGATCGGGGTGCCCCACCGAAGTGGACCAAAACCCAGGATAGTCAAAATCCTGGGTGTTGGTCCACTTTAACCTGATGGTATGATAACCCACACCCTATGCTGGGCACCAAGGGACTAGAAGTCCCCAGTGTACGGTGTTCTTTCAAATGTGCCCAGGGAACCCATAAGGGAGAACTGGACCTATGGCAATAGACATAGGGGCTGATACAGATGCAGAAATATATAGCTGGTTATGTTTAACACTTTGGGGCTGATTCAGCACCTTGCAAATTAGATTTTTTGCATATTTTTTCAAAATTTCACGTAACATTTCATGTCACATAGTGTTGCTATCAACACCATTTTTAGTATTGAGATTTTTATTTGCACATGCTTATTCGTTTTAGCAAATTCATCTCACGTGCCAAAAAAGATCTCACATGCAAATATATATCAGTACAGTCATCTGACCTTACCCATGGTGAGTGAGGCCTTTTATCATGCGGAAATAGTGTCTTTCTTGCGTATGCTGTGCTACCATTCTCAAATTACCTAATAAGTAAGTAACTAAGCAAAAAAACAGCCTTAGAAATAACAACCCCTATGTACACATTGCAAGCAAAGACTTCACTTTGGCTTCAGCTTCCTGGTGCTTACATACTAACACACATATTTTATATATTTGTGCATATTGACATGGGGATATTGCAGAGCCGTAGCAGCCATGAGGCGAATGAGGCACTGGCCTCGGGCGCAGCCAGGGCTGGATTTAAGGAGGGGCGCAAGCAGGGCCGTATTTGCTGTAAGGCACACCTAGAGCGGGGCTTGAGACTAGGGGTGGGCTAACCGCAGTAGCTGCGGTGGTGTTAATATTTTTTTTATTTAGATCATTGGTGGTCAGTGGAGATGGCCAGTACACAATCGCGCCCGCCCCTGCCGAGCCGCCCGATGCTCTGTTCAGCCTTCTATAAGCAGTGACAGGCGGAGGGGGGCGCCAGGGAGGTGTGGGGTGAGAGACACTTCCTGTCCTCCGTCACACAGTTTACAGAGAGCAGCACGTGTGTGTCAGTCAGAATCCGTGTCAGGCGCTGCATGTGCTTCCTGTCTTCCCCTCAGTGTGCAGGTCTCTCCCTATCACTGTTCCCCCTCGGTCCCTTCCCCACTGTCACACGGAGCTCTCCTGCCGCCCTCTCCATGACCCCGTCCTGTGAGAAGATCGCTGGAGTGACTGCTGACACCCTTTGTGTGCCAGCAAGGATGCAGCTCTCTCTGCTGTGTGACACCCTGCGAGTTCTCAGGTAACTTTTGTCTGTCTCGTTGTCATCTTGCTGTCTCTTTTCCCGCCTTTCTTTCTGCATTCACTCTCTGTGTGTCTCTCTCTGTCTGTCTAACTCCCTGGACTTCATCTTGCTGTCTCTTTTCCTGCCTTTCTTTCTGCAGTCACTTGTGCAGTCACTCTGTATCTCTCAGTCTGTCTAACTCCATGGACTTCATCTTGCTGTCTCTTTTCCTGCCTTTCTTTCTGCAGTCACTCTCTGTGTCTCTCTGTCTGTCTAACTCCCTGGACTTTCCTCTTGTCCTCTCTCCTCTCACTGATTCTGGTTCTGTCTTTTTTCTCCATCTGGTTGCACTCTCTGTCTTTCCCTTTCTTTCTGTCTCTATTTACACTTTCTTTTTTCCATGCACTCTTTTTTTTTTTGTCCCTGTTCTCTCTCTGACTTTCTGTCTCTTGCTCTGCACCCTGATCTCTCAGAGCCGGGGGCCAGAAGTCTCAGCCTGCACTGCAGCATCTTTATTTTTAAGGGCTGGCTGTTCCTCCTCGCTGGGCAATCGATTGCCCTGTCGTATGTCGTAAACCCACAGATTCTGCACAATTTACTAGCAGTCCCATGGCACATGCACAGGCCCCCACCACTTAGTGCAGCTGTATCTTCATTTATGTCTGCTGGCTGCGTTTGCTAAAACATGAATAAAGATACAGCCACACTGAATGACCCAGAGTCAGTGCATGTGCTGTGGGACTGACGGTCAGGTAAAAATGACCGGCAATTCCAGAGGTTTTACATGACAGGGCATCCAAATCGTGATGTTCCGCCGAAGAGGAATAGCTGTCCCTGTCTGATGCCACCAAGTCCTGCCCCTACCCGTCCCCTGTTATTTCTAGGTCTGCCACTTCCATCCCCCATTCTCTCAGCTCTGCCACTATCCATCCATCTCCTCCCAGCTCTTACCCCATCCATTTTTCTTACTCCCAGCTCTGCCCCATCCATCCCTCTTGTTCCCAGATCTGCCCCCATTCATCCCTCTTATTCCCAGCTCTGCCACATTCATCCCTCTTATTCACAGATCTGCCCCATCCATCCCACTTATTCCCAGATCTGCCCCCATTCATCCCTCTTATTCCCAGCTCTGCCCCATTCATCCCTCTTATTCACAGATCTGCCCCCATTCATCCCTTTTATTCCCAGCTCTGCCCCCACCCATCCCTCTTATTCCCAGTACTGCCCCATTCATCCCTCTTGTTCACAGATCTGCCCCATCCATCCCTCTTATACCCAGATCTGCCCCCATCCATCCATCTTATACCCAGCTCTGCCCCCATACATCCCTCTTATTCCCAGCTCTGCCCCATGCATCCCTCTTATTCCCAGCTCTGCCCCATGTATCCCTCTTATTCCCAGCTCTGCCCCATTTATCCCTCTTATTCCCAGCTCTGCCCCCATGTATCCCTCTTATTCCCAGTACTGCCCCATTCATCCCTCTTGTTCACAGCTCTGCCCCATGCATCCCTCTTATACCCAGCTCTGCCCCCATACATCCCTCTTATTCCCAGCTCTGCCCCATGCATCCCTCTTATTCCCAGCTCTGCCCCATGTATCCCTCTTATTCCCAGCTCTGCCCCATTTATCCCTCTTATTCCCAGCTCTGCCCCCATTCATCCCTCTTATTCCCAGCTCTGCCCCCATTCATCCATCTTATTCCCAGCTCTGCCCCCATTCATCCCTCTTATTCCCAGCTCTGCCTCCATTCATCCCTCTTATTCCCAGCTCTGCCCCCATTCATCCCTCTTATTCCCAGCTCTGCCCCCATTCATCCCTCTTATTCCCAGCTCTGCCCCCATTCATCCCTCTTATTCCCAGCTCTGCCCCCATTCATCCCTCTTATTCCCAGCACTGCCCCTATTCATCCCTCTTATTCCCAGCTCTGCCTCCATTCATCCCTCTTATTCCCAGCACTGCCCCTATTCATCCCTATTATTCCCAGCTCTGCCCCCATTCATCCCTCTTATTCCCAGCTCTGCCTCCATTCATCCCTCTTATTCCCAGCTCTGCCCCCATTCATCCCTCTTATTCCCAGCTCTGCCCCCATTCATCCCTCTTATTCACAGATCTTCCCCATTCATCTCTCTTATTCACAGATCTTCCCCATTCATCTCTCTTATTCCCAGCACTGCCCCTATTCATCCCTCTTATTCCCAGCTCTGCCCCCATTCATCTCTCTTATTCCCAGCACTGCCCCCATTCATCCTTTTTATTCCCAGCTCTGCCCCCATTCATCCCTCTTATTCCCAGCTCTGCCCCCATTCATCCCTCTTATTCCCAGCACTGCCCCTATTCATCCCTCTTATTCCCAGCTCTGCCCCCATTCATCCCTCTTATTCCCAGCTCTGCCCCCATTCATCCCTCTTATTCCCAGCTCTGCCCCCATTCATCCCTCTTATTCCCAGCACTGCCCCTATTCATCCCTCTTATTCCCAGCTCTGCCTCCATTCATCCCTCTTATTCCCAGCACTGCCCCTATTCATCCCTCTTATTCCCAGCTCTGCCCCCATTCATCCCTCTTATTCCCAGCTCTGCCTCCATTCATCCCTCTTATTCCCAGCTCTGCCCCCATTCATCCCTCTTATTCCCAGCTCTGCCCCCATTCATCCCTCTTATTCACAGATCTTCCCCATTCATCTCTCTTATTCCCAGCTCTGCCCCCATTCATCCCTCTTATTCCCAGCACTGCCCCTATTCATCCCTCTTATTCCCAGCTCTGCCCCCATTCATCTCTCTTATTCCCAGCACTGCCCCCATTCATCCTTTTTATTCCCAGCACTGCCCCCATTCAACCCTCTTATTCTCAGCACTGCCCCTATTCATCCCTCTTATTCCCAGTTCTTCCCCCATTTATTCCTCATTCCCAGCTTTTCCCACATCCACTCCTCTTTTTCCCAGCACTGCTCCCATCAATCTCTCTTATTCCGAGCTCTCAACTTATTCAGAGATTTCAACTACATCCTCCCCCTGGACCTTCAACTTGGCACAGACCACGGTAAATGGACCTCGACTAAAAGTACTTGATTACCGCTGCTTTGGATCATTGGTGCCCAGTGCAACAGTGGACAACATAGTGTGGCACCCCTCCCATTCCCATAGGCAGTGTGTCATGCTCCCTCCCATTCCCCATATAGGCAGTGTGGCATTCCCATTTCCCATAGGCAGTGTGGCATTCCCATTTCCCATAGGCAATGTGGCATTCCCATTTCCCATAGGCAGTTTGGCATTCCCATTTCCCATAGGCAGTTTGGCATTCCAATTTCCCATAGGCAGTGTGGCATTCCCATTTCCCATAGGCAGTGTGGCATTCCCATTTCCCATAGGCAGTGTGGCATTCCCATTTCCCATAGGCAATGTGGGATTCCCATTTCCCATAGGCAGTGTGGCATTCCCATTTCCCATAGGCAATGTGGGATTCCCATTTCCCATAGGCAGTGTGGCATTCCCATTTCCCATAGGCAGTGTGGCATTCCCATTTCCCATAGGCAGTGTGGCATTCCCATTTCCCATAGGCAGTGTGGCATTCCCATTTCCCATAGGCAGTGTGGCATTCCCACTCTCCGATAGGCAAAAGAAAAAAAATGTACACTCACATATACATCGCTCCCACATTGCTGGCCAGGCCACAGGAGGCCAGAAGATGTAGGAGCCACAGGTGGGTGGGCAGGGTAACTGATCTCTGCCCGATGTCCCCATCGCTGCTTCTTCTCCGGCGCGAGCAAACACACCTGGCTCTGTGCAACAGGTGGGCGTGGCCTGTGTCAAGTGACGGCCCCCAGCTGCACAGAGTCGGATGTTTGCTCTGAGTGCGGCAGCGGTGGGGACAGTGCAGATAGCAGGGATCAGGTACCTTGCCCGTCCGCCTGCCGTTCCTGCATCTTCTGGCCTCCCGTGGCTATGGGGGCCCGGCCAGCAGCGCGGGAGCAGTATATGCTTTTTTTCTTTTTACATTTGCCCGATAAGAGGCACTGACTTTCCCCCCTCTGTTGGAGATAAATGGCAGCTCATGTCTCTGCAGAGGTTTCCATCCCCAGATCCATTCAAAATTTAAGGGGGATCTGCCCAATCTCTGTGTTTTGGGGCCCAGCAGTCAGATGCCAATAGATAATGACATAGATATCAGTGGATGGAAAATTAGGATTTGATTTTATAAATATTGTAATTGTTGGAGTGAAATATGTATTGATTCCACAGTCAATATGTCACTGCTTTACTGCAGGAGAGCACAGCGTATCCACTCATCATGATAGGAACTGCAGTACTCTTAGTTATTGTAATAGTAAATGTGTCACTGTTACGATATTGATAACTTAATTGTGACATCCCAAGTGCGCGCACACACATGCATGGTTGACGTAACATTTGTGGGATTGAGCCCTAAAAATAGACCAATAATCTTTCCATGTTACTATAGGGTGGGCCTCCAGAGTCAGTTTCATTGGTTTGCTGCCCATTTTCCTTCAACTCCTGATGGCCACTGTGCTCATTTCCTGTAATTCCTTCTTTCCACCCCTTTCATGCTGCCCACTGTGCCCTCCTTCTGCAGCCCGCTGCTTCTATTCTCTGTCCCATACTTGCTGCCCACTCTGCCCTCTTCTTGTTTCCTGTTTTACTCCTTTCTCCCTTGTTGCCTGTCTTGCTGCCTGTGGTGATCTACCTTCCATTTACAGTTGCCTCTGCAGAACAATAGCATTTTGTTTTCTGCAGTAACACTGTCTACTTTCACTGTTGAGAACTTGTGGTGCCCACTAGGGATGAGCGAATCGATCCGGACGAACCCGGATTCGATCCGAATTTCAGGAAAAATTCGATTCGGATCGAATCCGAATTTCCCCGCGATTCGATCACTCGAAGTTTTCCTTTAACATCCATTCATTTACATTACAGGCATTCTAAGATGGCGGGCGGGACATGTCTGGACATGTATCCCGCGCCAGTGCAAGCTGGGGCAGTCACATGCAGCCTATCAGCAGCCAGCAAGCCCGGTGACGTCACACAGCGGTATTTAACGGCGGCCATCTTGCTTTTCCTCATTTCTCTATTGCATTCGTGACAGACAGAACGCTGTGTAGCTGAGGCACTTAGACAGGCAGGGACAGACAGGGACAGGCTGGAGACAGGCAGGAGACAGGCAGGAGACAGACAGGAGACAGACAGAAAGCCAGGGAAAGGTAGGAAAAACGGAGGCTGTGACAGGGAGATTTTTTTTTTTTCATCCAGCCTTTGTTAGCATTTTCAGGCTGCTTATAGTAACTAACTGTGCATATATACTGAACTGATCTTAAGTCTGCTGTGAGGCATCCCATTCTGTGACTAAAGCAGCCTCTATTTAATAGCATAATAAACATTTGCACTTATTCTCATAGAAATCAGGCCTGATAAAGACACTTTTGCTGTGCATGCTCTCTGGTTTTTGTGGCACTGGCATCCCATTCTGTGACTAAAGCAGCCTCTATTTAATAGCATAATAAACATTTGCACTTATTCTCATAGAAATCAGGCCTGATAAAGACACTTTTGCTGTGCATGCTCTCTGGTTTTTGTGGCACTGGCATCCCATTCTGTGACTAAAGCAGCCTCTATTTAATAGCATAATAAACATTTGCACTTATTCTCATAGAAATCAGGCCTGATAAAGACACTTTTGCTGTGCATGCTCTCTGGTTTTTGTGGCACTGGCATCCCATTCTGTGACTAAAGCAGCCTCTATTTAATAGCATAATAAACATTTGCACTTATTCTCATAGAAATCAGGCCTGATAAAGACACTTTTGCTGTGCATGCTCTCTGGTTTTTGTGGCACTGGCATCCCATTCTGTGACTAAAGCAGCCTCTATTTAATAGCATAATAAACATTTGCACTTATTCTCATAGAAATCAGGCCTGATAAAGACACTTTTGCTGTGCATGCTCTCTGGTTTTTGTGGCACTGGCATCCCATTCTGTGACTAAAGCAGCCTCTATTTAATAGCACAATAAACATTTGCACTTATTCTCATAGAAATCAGGCCTGATAAAGACACTTTTGCTGTGCATGCTCTCTGGTTTTTGTGGCACTGGCATCCCATTCTGTGACTAAAGCAGCCTCTATTTAATAGCATAATAAACATTTGCACTTATTCTCATAGAAATCAGGCCTGATAAAGACACTTTTGCTGTGCATGCTCTCTGGTTTTTGTGGCACTGGCATCCCATTCTGTGACTAAAGCAGCCTCTATTTAATAGCATAATAAACATTTGCACTTATTCTCATAGAAATCAGGCCTGATAAAGACACTTTTGCTGTGCATGCTCTCTGGTTTTTGTGGCACTGGCATCCCATTCTGTGACTAAAGCAGCCTCTATTTAATAGCACAATAAACATTTGCACTTATTCTCATAGAAATCAGGCCTGATAAAGACACTTTTGCTGTGCATGCTCTCTGGTTTTTGTGGCACTGGCATCCCATTCTGTGACTAAAGCAGCCTCTATTTAATAGCATAATAAACATTTGCACTTATTCTCATAGAAATCAGGCCTGATAAAGACACTTTTGCTGTGCATGCTCTCTGGTTTTTGTGGCACTGGCATCCCATTCTGTGACTAAAGCAGCCTCTATTTAATAGCATAATAAACATTTGCACTTATTCTCATAGAAATCAGGCCTGATAAAGACACTTTTGCTGTGCATGCTCTCTGGTTTTTGTGGCACTGGCATCCCATTCTGTGACTAAAGCAGCCTCTATTTAATAGCACAATAAACATTTGCACTTATTCTCATAGAAATCAGGCCTGATAAAGACACTTTTGCTGTGCATGCTCTCTGGTTTTTGTGGCACTGGCATCCCATTCTGTGACTAAAGCAGCCTCTATTTAATAGCATAATAAACATTTGCACTTATTCTCATAGAAATCAGGCCTGATAAAGACACTTTTGCTGTGCATGCTCTCTGGTTTTTGTGGCACTGGCATCCCATTCTGTGACTAAAGCAGCCTCTATTTAATAGCACAATAAACATTTGCACTTATTCTCATAGAAATCAGGCCTGATAAAGACACTTTTGCTGTGCATGCTCTCTGGTTTTTGTGGCACTGGCATCCCATTCTGTGACTAAAGCAGCCTCTATTTAATAGCATAATAAACATTTGCACTTATTCTCATAGAAATCAGGCCTGATAAAGACACTTTTGCTGTGCATGCTCTCTGGTTTTTGTGGCACTGGCATCCCATTCTGTGACTAAAGCAGCCTCTATTTAATAGCATAATAAACATTTGCACTTATTCTCATAGAAATCAGGCCTGATAAAGACACTTTTGCTGTGCATGCTCTCTGGTTTTTGTGGCACTGGCATCCCATTCTGTGACTAAAGCAGCCTCTATTTAATAGCATAATAAACATTTGCACTTATTCTCATAGAAATCAGGCCTGATAAAGACACTTTTGCTGTGCATGCTCTCTGGTTTTTGTGGCACTGGCATCCCATTCTGTGACTAAAGCAGCCTCTATTTAATAGCATAATAAACATTTGCACTTATTCTCATAGAAATCAGGCCTGATAAAGACACTTTTGCTGTGCATGCTCTCTGGTTTTTGTGGCACTGGCATCCCATTCTGTGACTAAAGCAGCCTCTATTTAATAGCATAATAAACATTTGCACTTATTCTCATAGAAATCAGGCCTGATAAAGACACTTTTGCTGTGCATGCTCTCTGGTTTTTGTGGCACTGGCATCCCATTCTGTGACTAAAGCAGCCTCTATTTAATAGCATAATAAACATTTGCACTTATTCTCATAGAAATCAGGCCTGATAAAGACACTTTTGCTGTGCATGCTCTCTGGTTTTTGTGGCACTGGCATCCCATTCTGTGACTAAAGCAGCCTCTATTTAATAGCATAATAAACATTTGCACTTATTCTCATAGAAATCAGGCCTAATAAAGACACTTTTGCTGTGCATGCTCTCTGGTTTTTGTGGCACTGGCATCCCATTCTGTGACTAAAGCAGCCTCTATTTAATAGCACAATAAACATTTGCACTTATTCTCATAGAAATCAGGCCTGATAAAGACACTTTTGCTGTGCATGCTCTCTGGTTTTTGTGGCACTGGCATCCCATTCTGTGACTAAAGCGGCCTCTATTTAATAGCACAATAAACATTTGCACTTATTCTCATAGAAATCAGGCCTGATAAAGACACTTTTGCTGTGCATGCTCTCTGGTTTTTGTGGCACTGGCATCCCATTCTGTGACTAAAGCAGCCTCTATTTAATAGCATAATAAACATTTGCACTTATTCTCATAGAAATCAGGCCTGATAAAGACACTTTTGCTGTGCATGCTCTCTGGTTTTTGTGGCACTGGCATCCCATTCTGTGACTAAAGCAGCCTCTATTTAATAGCATAATAAACATTTGCACTTATTCTCATAGAAATCAGGCCTGATAAAGACACTTTTGCTGTGCATGCTCTCTGGTTTTTGTGGCACTGGCATCCCATTCTGTGACTAAAGCAGCCTCTATTTAATAGCATAATAAACATTTGCACTTATTCTCATAGAAATCAGGCCTGATAAAGACACTTTTGCTGTGCATGCTCTCTGGTTTTTGTGGCACTGGCATCCCATTCTGTGACTAAAGCAGCCTCTATTTAATAGCACAATAAACATTTGCACTTATTCTCATAGAAATCAGGCCTGATAAAGACACTTTTGCTGTGCATGCTCTCTGGTTTTTGTGGCACTGGCATCCCATTCTGTGACTAAAGCAGCCTCTATTTAATAGCACAATAAACATTTGCACTTATTCTCATAGAAATCAGGCCTGATAAAGACACTTTTGCTGTGCATGCTCTCTGGTTTTTGTGGCACTGGCATCCCATTCTGTGACTAAAGCAGCCTCTATTTAATAGCATAATAAACATTTGCACTTATTCTCATAGAAATCAGGCCTGATAAAGACACTTTTGCTGTGCATGCTCTCTGGTTTTTGTGGCACTGGCATCCCATTCTGTGACTAAAGCAGCCTCTATTTAATAGCATAATAAACATTTGCACTTATTCTCATAGAAATCAGGCCTGATAAAGACACTTTTGCTGTGCATGCTCTCTGGTTTTTGTGGCACTGGCATCCCATTCTGTGACTAAAGCAGCCTCTATTTAATAGCATAATAAACATTTGCACTTATTCTCATAGAAATCAGGCCTGATAAAGACACTTTTGCTGTGCATGCTCTCTGGTTTTTGTGGCACTGGCATCCCATTCTGTGACTAAAGCAGCCTCTATTTAATAGCATAATAAACATTTGCACTTATTCTCATAGAAATCAGGCCTGATAAAGACACTTTTGCTGTGCATGCTCTCTGGTTTTTGTGGCACTGGCATCCCATTCTGTGACTAAAGCAGCCTCTATTTAATAGCATAATAAACATTTGCACTTATTCTCATAGAAATCAGGCCTGATAAAGACACTTTTGCTGTGCATGCTCTCTGGTTTTTGTGGCACTGGCATCCCATTCTGTGACTAAAGCAGCCTCTATTTAATAGCACAATAAACATTTGCACTTATTCTCATAGAAATCAGGCCTGATAAAGACACTTTTGCTGTGCATGCTCTCTGGTTTTTGTGGCACTGGCATCCCATTCTGTGACTAAAGCAGCCTCTATTTAATAGCATAATAAACATTTGCACTTATTCTCATAGAAATCAGGCCTGATAAAGACACTTTTGCTGTGCATGCTCTCTGGTTTTTGTGGCACTGGCATCCCATTCTGTGACTAAAGCAGCCTCTATTTAATAGCATAATAAACATTTGCACTTATTCTCATAGAAATCAGGCCTGATAAAGACACTTTTGCTGTGCATGCTCTCTGGTTTTTGTGGCACTGGCATCCCATTCTGTGACTAAAGCAGCCTCTATTTAATAGCATAATAAACATTTGCACTTATTCTCATAGAAATCAGGCCTGATAAAGACACTTTTGCTGTGCATGCTCTCTGGTTTTTGTGGCACTGGCATCCCATTCTGTGACTAAAGCAGCCTCTATTTAATAGCATAATAAACATTTGCACTTATTCTCATAGAAATCAGGCCTGATAAAGACACTTTTGCTGTGCATGCTCTCTGGTTTTTGTGGCACTGGCATCCCATTCTGTGACTAAAGCAGCCTCTATTTAATAGCATAATAAACATTTGCACTTATTCTCATAGAAATCAGGCCTGATAAAGACACTTTTGCTGTGCATGCTCTCTGGTTTTTGTGGCACTGGCATCCCATTCTGTGACTAAAGCAGCCTCTATTTAATAGCATAATAAACATTTGCACTTATTCTCATAGAAATCAGGCCTGATAAAGACACTTTTGCTGGCCAAAGCCCTACTGGACCCTGCCAGGTCGATTCCTGCCCGGGGCATCCCATTCTGTGACTACAGCAGCCTCTGTTTAAGACCATATAAGCATTTGCTCTTATCATATTTGAAATTAGCCTGATAAAGACACTTTTGCTGGCCAAAGCCCTACTGGACCCTGCCAGGTCCATTCCTGCCCAGGGCATCCCATTCTGTGACTAAAGCAGCCTCTGTTTAAGACCATATAAGCATTTGCTCTTATTATATTTATATTATAAGACACTTTTGCTGGGCATAGGCTTACTGCTGCCTGCCAGGTGCACTTCTGTTGAGGCATCCCATTCTGTAACATAGCATACCCCTCTTTATTTACACTAAGCAGCTCTCTTATTTACACTAAGCAGGCCTGTTGGAGGCTGAGTGTTACTGCTCACTTTTGGTGTGCATTATATTCTGTTTTATATAGACCCACTGCTGCCTGGGGGTTCTTAAAATATCACCTACTACCACGCCAGTTAGACTATGTCGGGCAGACAAGTGCCTGGAAGTGAAAAGAGGAGTGGCAGAGGCCAAGATTCCGCAGGCAGAGCTCGCATCAGACTGGGGGCCAGTAGCAGCAGGAGTCACGCTGAGAGACCTAATCTGCCAGTATCTGCTAGCGGTCGGGTCTCCACCAGTAACGCATCTGCCGTGGTAGATTGGCTGACGCGCTCATCAACAACATCATCACAACTTACATCTGAGACCCCCAGTCTAGGGTCGGTAGGTTCCTCTGACACAACCCTGAGTTGGCATGCCCCGAGAGCAGTCCCTGTCCTCCCATTGCCTCTGTCCTACGCCGTTCCCTCCCCCAGCGACGTATCCTATGCTTTGGGTTCAGCTCCACTCTTTAGTGAGGAGGACGATCAGATACAGGAGGACAGTCAGCAGCTACTGCCCAGCCAAGAAATGGAGGTGGCTTCTTTAGCTAGGCAGACAAATAGTGATGTGGACAGTGTCGTGGGTGCTGCGAGCGTTCCAGCTCCTGCGCCAGACACTGTTGACGAATCCACGAACATCAGTGACGTACAGCCACAACCCGGTGATGATGATGATGATGACGATGAAGCCGATCGCACTTGGGAGCCGGGTGATGAAGGGGCTTCATCGTCATCATCAGGAGAAGAGGGGCGCAGGTTGCCCCGGAGTCAGCAGCTGAGGCAGCAAGGTGGTAGCAGTCAGCATGGGGGCACAATTCCAAAGGCTGGAGCCGGCCGGGGCCGGGGCCGGGGTAGAGCACCTGCTGTGCGGCAGTCTACCTTATCGGGAGGTAGTGGAGCAGGGGTTCCTGGAGTTGGCAACAGCAGCAGTGAATCAGTGAGGCCAGGGGGTGGGAAAAGTAGCTACTCGGCAGTGTGGCAGTTTTTCCTGAGGCATCCGCAGGAGGGTAACATGGCCACATGCAAGATATGTAGGCAAAAGGTGAAGCGTGGCCAGGGTCCAAATGTTGGCACCACGGCCCTGCGTCAACATATGATGCGTCACCATAAAACGACCTGGGAGAACCGAGGCTCCCAAGGGGTGGTCCAGTCTGCTTCCTCACCAAGTGAGCTCCCAATTTCTGCCAGCCAAGGCTCCAGCACCTCAGCCGAAGGCAGCTGTGCGTCACACCCATCCTCTGTCGCTCCTGCTCCTCCTCCTCCTCCTCCAAGTCATGCATCCCGCCAGCAATCCATCAGCGAAGCCATGTCCAAGAGACAGCAGTATGCGCCCACTCATCCTACGGCGCAGAAGCTGAATGTGCTCCTGTCCAAGTTGCTGGTGCTGCAGTCGCTCCCTTTTCAGGTGGTGGAATCTGCACCTTTCAGAGAACTGATGGCTTGTGCCGAGCCGAGGTGGAGAGTCCCAAGCCGTCATTTCTTTGCCAAGAAGGCAGTACCAGCGCTGCACACTTTTGTTGAACAGAAGGTGGGCCAGTCCTTGAGCCTGTCGGTGTGTAGCAAAATACATGGCAGCGCCGACATCTGGAGCTGTAACTACGGTCAGGGGCAGTACATGTCGTTTACGGCCCACTGGGTGAATGTGGTCCCTTTGCAGCAGCAACTTGGACAGGTCACGCCGCTTCGGCCTCCGCGCTCTCTGCCCATTGGGCCTGTGACACCGTGCGACTCGGCCTCCTCATCCTCCGCCATCTCCTCACCCTCCACTGTAGGCTCAAGTCTCAGTGCCCCTCCAGTCTACCATGTGTGCAGGGCACGGAGGTGTCACGCAGTGCTTCACATGGTTTGTCTTGGCGAACGGAGTCACACAGGGGAGGAACTGCTTAAATGTATTCATCAGGAAATCCAAACATGGCTTACTCCGAGAAAACTTAAAATGGGAATCATGGTTACCGACAATGGGAAGAACATTTTGTCTGCGCTGCGCCAAGGAAGCCTGACCCATGCCCCCTGCATGGCTCACGTCTTCAATCTGGTTGTCAAGCGGTTTCTGAAGTGTTCCCCCCATCTGCAGGACATCCTAACAACTTCACGGAAACTTTGCATGCACTTCAGCCACTCCTACACCGCCAAACACACCCTTCTTGAGCTACAGCGTCAGAATGGTATCCCCCAACATAGTCTGATTTGCGATGTTTCCACCCGTTGGAATTCCACCCTTCACATGTTGGACCGATTATATGAACAGAGAAAAGCCATCACGGATTTCCTGATGATCCAAGCAGATAGGGGGACTCCCCTGTGTAACTTCAATGTCAACCAGTGGCAGCTCATACGTGACACCTGCCGTTTGCTCAGGCCCTTTGAGGAAGCCACTTTATTTGTCAGTCGGCAGGATTACGGGATGAACGACGTGATTCCACTGCTTCATGTACTACAGCACATGTTGGAAACCATGGCTGGTCAGGGCACTGGAGACATGGCGTTTACATCTTACGGCCACATGAACCCCGTTGGAGCTGAACTGGAGGAGGAGGAGGAGGAAGAGGAGGAGGAGGAGTTGCCCAGCGAAACACAGTTTAGGCTTGGCGAAATGGCTGGTTTATCTAGTCAGCGGACAGGAGAGGAGGAGCAGGAGCAGCCAGAGGAGCTAGAGGTTTTTGAGGAAGGAGAGACAGAGGACCCGGGCACACCGTGGCAGTATGCAGTGGAGATGGAGACAGGTAGTCCATCCGAGTCACTTGCGCAAATGGCACGAAGCATGCTCACATGCTTGCGTAGTGACCCCAGAATTGTTTCCATCTGTCGGCGGGATGACTTCTGGCTGTCCACCTTATTGGACCCTCGCTTCCGGCACAAAATGGGGGCATTTTTTAAACCCACCGAGAGGGAGGACAAACTCAACTACTACAAAGACATTCTACGTAGGCAGTTGGCCGATGCCTATCTGCGCCATGGTCCATACTCTCGCAGGTCTGACTCGAGGGGACCTCTGCGCTCACCTTCCACTGCCATGGCCGCTGGGGGGGTTGGCAGCAGCAGCAGCAGAAGCTCCATCAGCAGCAGCAGCCTCAGTCTTCAGTCGCTAATGAGTAGCTTTCTACACCCGCATAGTGAGGCTACTCATGAGCAGCAGGAAGACCTGGAGCAGGACCTGAACCAGCAGGTCATGTCATACTTTGACATGACCATGCCAACACACCTTGAGGATCCGCTGGACTTCTGGGCAGCCAAACTTGATTTGTGGCCGCAACTAGCAGAGTTTGCCCTGGAAAAGCTGTCCTGCCCGGCAAGTAGCGTGCCATCTGAGCGGGTGTTTAGTGCGGCGGGGGCCATAGTTACGGCGAGGAGAACTCGTCTGTCAACTAAAAATGTGGAGAGACTCACCTTTGTCAAAATGAATCAGGGATGGATCAGCCAGGATTTCCACCCACCAATGCCTGATGCATGCGACTAGATTCAGCATGGTGCCACGTTTTACACTTTACAAATGGTGCAAAACATATTTATGTCTTTAGGCCATTTTTTGGGCTCCTGCTGCTGCTACTGCCAACTTCTGCCAACTCCAGGGTGTGATTCATCCAATTTTTGGGCTCCTGAAGCCAACTCCAGTGTATATTTGGGCTCCTGCTGCTACTACTGTCAACTCCTGCCAACTCCAGGGTGTGATTCATCCAATTTTTGGGCTCCTGAGGCCAACTCCAGTGTATATTTGGGCTCCTGCTGCTACTACTGCCAACTTCTGCCAACTCCAGGGTGTGATTCATCCAATTTTTGGGCTCCTGAAGCCAACTCCAGTGTATATTTGGGCTCCTGCTGCTGCTACTGTCAACTCCTGCCAACTCCAGGGTGTGATTCATCCAATTTTTGGGCTCCTGAAGCCAACTCCAGTGTATATTTGGGCTCCTGCTGCTACTACTGCCAACTTCTGCCAACTCCAGGGTGTGATTCATCCAATTTTTGGGCTCCTGAAGCCAACTCCAGTGTATATTTGGGCTCCTGCTGCTGCTACTGTCAACTCCTGCCAACTCCAGGGTGTGATTCATCCAATTTTTGGGCTCCTGAAGCCAACTCCAGTGTATATTTGGGCTCCTGCTGCTGCTACTGTCAACTCCTGCCAACTCCAGGGTGTGATTCATCCAATTTTTGGGCTCCTGAAGCCAACTCCAGTGTATATTTGGGCTCCTGCTGCTGCTACTGTCAACTCCTGCCAACTCCAGGGTGTGATTCATCCAATTTTTGGGCTCCTGAAGCCAACTCCAGTGTATATTTGGGCTCCTGCTGCTGCTACTGTCAACTCCTGCCAACTCCAGGGTGTGATTCATCCAATTTTTGGGCTCCTGAAGCCAACTCCAGTGTATATTTGGGCTCCTGCTGCTGCTACTGTCAACTCCTGCCAACTCCAGGGTGTGATTCATCCAATTTTTGGGCTCCTGAAGCCAACTCCAGTGTATATTTGGGCTCCTGCTGCTGCTGCTGCTGCCAACTTCTGCCAACTCCAGGGTGTGATTCATCCAATTTTTGGGCTCCTGAAGCCAACTCCAGTGTATATTTGGGCTCCTGCTGCTGCTGCTGCTGCCAACTTCTGCCAACTCCAGGGTGTGATTCATCCAATTTTTGGGCTCCTGAAGCCAACTCCAGTGTATATTTGGGCTCCTGCTGCTGCTACTGTCAACTCCTGCCAACTCCAGGGTGTGATTCATCCAATTTTTGGGCTCCTGAAGCCAACTCCAGTGTATATTTGGGCTCCTGCTGCTGCTGCTGCTGCCAACTTCTGCCAACTCCAGGGTGTGATTCATCCAATTTTTGGGCTCCTGAAGCCAACTCCAGTGTATATTTGGGCTCCTGCTGCTGCTGCTGCTGCCAACTTCTGCCAACTCCAGGGTGTGATTCATCCAATTTTTGGGCTCCTGAAGCCAACTCCAGTGTATATTTGGGCTCCTGCTGCTGCTACTGTCAACTCCTGCCAACTCCAGGGTGTGATTCATCCAATTTTTGGGCTCCTGAGGCCAACTCCAGTGTATATTTGGGCTCCTGCTGCTGCTACTGTCAACTCCTGCCAACTCCAGGGTGTGATTCATCCAATTTTTGGGCTCCTGAGGCCAACTCCAGTGTATATTTGGGCTCCTGCTGCTGCTACTGTCAACTCCTGCCAACTCCAGGGTGTGATTCATCCAATTTTTGGGCTCCTGAAGCCAACTCCAGTGTATATTTGGGCTCCTGCTGCTGCTACTGTCAACTCCTGCCAACTCCAGGGTGTGATTCATCCAATTTTTGGGCTCCTGAAGCCAACTCCAGTGTATATTTGGGCTCCTGCTGCTGCTACTGCCAACTTCTGCCAACTCCAGGGTGTGATTCATCCAATTTTTGGGCTCCTGAAGCCAACTCCAGTGTATATTTGGGCTCCTGCTGCTGCTGCTGCTGCTGCCAACTTCTGCCAACTCCAGGGTGTGATTCATCCAATTTTTGGGCTCCTGAAGCCAACTCCAGTGTATATTTGGGCTCCTGCTGCTGCTGCTGCTGCCAACTTCTGCCAACTCCAGGGTGTGATTCATCCAATTTTTGGGCTCCTGAAGCCAACTCCAGTGTATATTTGGGCTCCTGCTGCTGCTACTGTCAACTCCTGCCAACTCCAGGGTGTGATTCATCCAATTTTTGGGCTCCTGAAGCCAACTCCAGTGTATATTTGGGCTCCTGCTGCTGCTGCTGCTGCCAACTTCTGCCAACTCCAGGGTGTGATTCATCCAATTTTTGGGCTCCTGAAGCCAACTCCAGTGTATATTTGGGCTCCTGCTGCTGCTGCTGCTGCCAACTTCTGCCAACTCCAGGGTGTGATTCATCCAATTTTTGGGCTCCTGAAGCCAACTCCAGTGTATATTTGGGCTCCTGCTGCTGCTACTGTCAACTCCTGCCAACTCCAGGGTGTGATTCATCCAATTTTTGGGCTCCTGAGGCCAACTCCAGTGTATATTTGGGCTCCTGCTGCTGCTGCTGCCAACTTCTGCCAACTCCAGGGTGTGATTCATCCAATTTTTGGGCTCCTGAAGCCAACTCCAGTGTATATTTGGGCTCCTGCTGCTGCTGCCAACTTCTGCCAACTCCAGGGTGTGATTCATCCAATTTTTGGGCTCCTGAAGCCAACTCCAGTGTATATTTGGGCTCCTGCTGCTGCTACTGTCAACTCCTGCCAACTCCAGGGTGTGATTCATCCAATTTTTGGGCTCCTGAGGCCAACTCCAGTGTATATTTGGGCTCCTGCTGCTGCTGCTGCCAACTTCTGCCAACTCCAGGGTGTGATTCATCCAATTTTTGGGCTCCTGAAGCCAACTCCAGTGTATATTTGGGCTCCTGCTGCTGCTGCCAACTTCTGCCAACTCCAGGGTGTGATTCATCCAATTTTTGGGCTCCTGAAGCCAACTCCAGTGTATATTTGGGCTCCTGCTGCTGCTACTGTCAACTCCTGCCAACTCCAGGGTGTGATTCATCCAATTTTTGGGCTCCTGAGGCCAACTCCAGTGTATATTTGGGCTCCTGCTGCTGCTACTGTCAACTCCTGCCAACTCCAGGGTGTGATTCATCCAATTTTTGGGCTCCTGAAGCCAACTCCAGTGTATATTTGGGCTCCTGCTGCTGCTACTGCCAACTTCTGCCAACTCCAGGGTGTGATTCATCCAATTTTTGGGCTCCTGAAGCCAACTCCAGTGTATATTTGGGCTCCTGCTGCTACTACTGCCAACTTCTGCCAACTCCAGGGTGTGATTCATCCAATTTTTGGGCTCCTGAGGCCAACTCCAGTGTATATTTGGGCTCCTGCTGCTGCTGCTGCCAACTTCTGCCAACTCCAGGGTGTGATTCATCCAATTTTTGGGCTCCTGAAGCCAACTCCAGTGTATATTTGGGCTCCTGCTGCTACTACTGTCAACTCCTGCCAACTCCAGGGTGTGATTCATCCAATTTTTGGGCTCCTGAGGCCAACTCCAGTGTATATTTGGGCTCCTGCTGCTGCTGCTGCCAACTTCTGCCAACTCCAGGGTGTGATTCATCCAATTTTTGGGCTCCTGAGGCCAACTCCAGTGTATATTTGGGCTCCTGCTCCTGCTGCTGCCAACTTCTGCCAACTCCAGGGTGTGATTCATCCAATTTTTGGGCTCCTGAAGCCAACTCCAGTGTATATTTGGGCTCCTGCTGCTGCTGCTGCTGCCAACTTCTGCCAACTCCAGGGTGTGATTCATCCAATTTTTGGGCTCCTGAAGCCAACTCCAGTGTATATTTGGGCTCCTGCTGCTACTACTGCCAACTTCTGCCAACTCCAGGGTGTGATTCATCCAATTTTTGGGCTCCTGAGGCCAACTCCAGTGTATATTTGGGCTCCTGCTGCTGCTGCTGCCAACTTCTGCCAACTCCAGGGTGTGATTCATCCAATTTTTGGGCTCCTGAAGCCAACTCCAGTGTATATTTGGGCTCCTGCTGCTACTACTGTCAACTCCTGCCAACTCCAGGGTGTGATTCATCCAATTTTTGGGCTCCTGAGGCCAACTCCAGTGTATATTTGGGCTCCTGCTGCTGCTGCTGCTGCCAACTTCTGCCAACTCCAGGGTGTGATTCATCCAATTTTTGGGCTCCTGAAGCCAACTCCAGTGTATATTTGGGCTCCTGCTGCTGCTGCCAACTTCTGCCAACTCCAGGGTGTGATTCATCCAATTTTTGGGCTCCTGAGGCCAACTCCAGTGTATATTTGGGCTCCTTCTGCCCCTCATAGTGATGCCACTTCAACTCTCTGCAATTGTGCCGCTCTGCGATTCTATTAGCGATGCCTCTGATCTGCATGTGATATTTCTTCAAAGTATTATTTAACAAACCCAGCACGCATCCTGTGCGTGTTACAGCAAGGCTGAATGGTTTACAACCCTATTGAGGCTGTAGGAGGCTCAGAAATAGCCGTTTTTAATAGCGATTCGTCGCGAATTTATTCGGGTCGAAACGATTTTTGTCGGAAAATTCGGCGAATCAGTCGAATCGAATTTTTCAAAAGTTCGCTCATCTCTAGTGCCCACCAAGCACATGTTACTGCCAAATATGGCCCTTTGTGTCACCTACAATGCAAAGGTGACATAAGGTGACATATTTGTCCATACTCACTCTATCAATGTTATTTTTCCTGGTCCTGCATTGTGTTAATTTAAATTACAGGCAACAATTAAGTCTCCTAGAATAAGCAATATCCACATCTTCCACAAAAATATATTCTTGAATCTCATGTAGCTGAAACATTAAACAGTTCTATTCTGCATTCTTTATGCCTATTTTCCTTAATGTCTCTCAAAATAATCCAGTAAACAAGAAACAAAACAAAAAGAAAAAAAAAAAAAAATAAAAAAAAAAATATATATATATATATATTTTTTTTTTTTTTTCTTTTTTTTTTGGCGGAGGGGGGGCGCGATTTTCTGGACTTGCCTCGGGCGCAAAAGAAGCTAGCTACAGCTCTGGGATATTGGTTAGCTAGGCACATTCTAGAGGGAATGTTGTATATGTTGAGGGGGAGTAGATAATCTGCCTTCTTTGACGAGTGACACTTGAAAAGAGCAGGGTAGCAGGAGGGGGACAGAATTAGGAATTCTAGCAACAGCAGACTAGGCCCTGGGACTGTGAGTGGCAGACATGGAGAACATGCATAGAGGAATATGACCAATGTCTGACCACAAGAGGAACACTTGGGGTGAGTACTTATAAATGTAACATATGATTGCATAATGAATTAATAAATAATACAAAAATAGGGAGAAAGGAAACACCAGTTAGAATTTATATAAATAATACGGGCGGGTAGATTCATTACTAGTGCCAGCTATCGTCAGATGAGCGTCTGTACAGAGGCGCTAAAAGCGACCACTAGTATACACTGTGATTGGCGCTGTAACAGAGCGTCTCATTCGCTGTAGTATCCTGGTCGGCATTGATGAATGAGATGTATGTTGGCCGTTCTAACACCAGTACAGCGTTGCAGGGAGCGAAAGGTAGAGCCAGCCCAGTGCGACTGACACTCAGCAACAAAAAAACAGACTCACAGAGTGTAGGCGCTCTGGATCTGGTCGCTATAGCATAGAGTGCCAGACGCTGTGTAATTAAAGTCTGTTTTTGAACACATATCCACCAGTAACAAAGCGAAAACACATGGAATGACATTGTTGTAACATTGTAACATTAATACTTTAACCCTTTAACTACCAGCCTACCTGGAGTTTTTGTCACCCCTTATTGCTAGACCATTTTTCACTATTTTGCGCTACGCATGTTCAAATGTGATTTTTGAAGAGATTTCCAGTGATTTCCCAGGAAAATTATATATTGTTTTTTTCAGCAAAGTCAGTCTGGGCTTTAACATGAAATGTCTTGTTTGTAATTTTTTAGGTGTATTTTCAATATTTTTGGGTGAAATATGTGCAAAAAATTTAAAAAATCTAGTTTTTACAATTTAGTGTTTTCCTGTAATAGAAAAATGTAAGTTTGTCAATAAAATCTTATTGTATGTGAAATCCCAATTTCTCCCGGTTACAGCGGTACCACATATGTATTGGTAGACACCCTTTCCTGCCCAGAACACGCCCCCAAACTGAAACGCTTTAGGGGATTTTCAGATAAAATACAATTATGCTATGTGCACCTTGCAGTTTTTCCAAAAGAACAACCCTTTACATTTGAAATACCCCCAACAAACTATATATTCTCTGGAAGTACACACCTCAAGATTTCTAGGCGTACCAGGCTTGTTGATGTGGCCACAGTTTTCTGGAAGTAATTCCTCAATGTATTCTTTGGTTGCAAGGAGTTTCCCTAAAAAAAAAAAAGCTGAATCAAAGCCACATTTTCCCCCGAACAGAACGATACTCAACATGCATAGCTACGTTTAACTCTTTTACCTGCCCGCCTACTTGAGATTTTGTCACCCTCTGTTGACAGGTAATTTTTCACCATTTTGCAACATGTTTTGTGCCATTTTTGCAGGAATTTCCAGGAAAAAAAAAAAAAAACAAAAAAAAAAAAATATATATATATATATATATATATATATTTGCAGCAGAGTTTAGACTTTAACATGAAAGGTCTTGTCTTGTTTGTCATTTTTCTACTGTTATTTTAAATATCTTTAAGTAAAAAAAAACAGAAAAAAATATTTTTTAGAAAATTGTCTCCTTTATTTTAAATAAAACATGTATTTTATTAAAGAAACCCATATTGCATGTGATAGCCCCATTTCTCCCGATTACAACGATACCACATGTGTATTGGTAGACCCCCATTCCTGCCCAGGAGACCCCCCCAAACTGAAACAAATACTTTATAACATTTACAAATAAAATACAACTACTATAAAGGGTTAAATAAAAAAAACCCTTAAAAATCCCCCCAAAATAACATGGGGTCCCCCCTACCCAACATAACCAGCCTGGGGATCAGCTATGCAGGGCCTGTAGAACAGGGTGTAGGGGCCAGCTCTGGTGGCCCCCGCCCTGCCGGTAAAGTTCAGGCAATGGCAATAAAGTAGCAGCAAGGAGCTTGTCTGAAGCCTTTCTCATGTGCCTCTCCTCCATTTTCAGCACACTGTAGATTTTGTAACAGGTCTCCAGAGTTTGCTACTTTTCTTTATATTTTTCCACAACCATACTCCAAATGTGGTCACACAGTCACCTTTGTCCCTCAGTGCCCCCAGAGTGAGAAAGCCCAGCAAGCACCACCACTGTGGATAGCCAGGCTCGCTCGTGCTGGGAGAGCTGAGGAACAGGGGCAGCCATGTAACCACATTTGAAGGTGGTCATAGAGCAATAGCATTGAAAGGAAGGCCAAACTTTGGGACATGCTACAGCATCTACAGCTCACTGCAGGAAATGGAAGAGAGGCGTGTATGACAGGCTTCAGGGGATCTCCTTGCTGTCTTATTATTGTCATTGCCTGGACTGTCCCTTTAAAGTGGACCAACACCCAGGATTTTGACTATCCTGGGTCTTAGTCCACTTCGGTGGGGCACCCCCGATCGGGGTGCCCCGCTGTGTGAAACCCCCCCGAACTCACCTCTCCCCGCGCCGACGGACAAGCCGCGGACAAGCAGCTCCTCCGCCTCCCGCGCGTCCCTCTTGACGCGCGCGTGCCCGCGCCGGCCATTCACAGACGGCCGGCGCGGGCGCGCGCACGTCTAGAGGGGCGCAAGGGAGGCCGGCCGCCGCCGAAGATAAGGTAAGGAGTTTGGGGTGTTTGGGGGGGTTTCACCCCGCGGGACATCCCGATCTCGGATGTCCCGCGGGGAGGGAGGTCATCGGCCCAGGAATCTTATAGATTCCCAGGCCGATCACCGGAGGGTGTTGGTCCACTTTAAATTAGACCCATAATACCATATTGTGCTCTTTGTATGTTCACCATGTTCTCACTAGATCCCCTGATATTACACCTGGATCCTGCAGGAAGGCAACACATGTTGCTCTGATACTTATAGATGAACAGGCAGGTAAAGGAATAGGTTGGAAGGATGAAACATAACAGAGGTTGCTGTACAAATAGAGATATTTCTGCACGGATAACAGATAGTCAAGGGCATAGAATTGGCAATGGTACACAGTTTGTCAAACTGGCTGTGTAGCTGAATGCAATCAGGCAGGAATTACAATCAAACAAACATGAGCATTTTCTAACAAAACCTTTTGCACGGAAACCTGGCACGTGCCCAGGGAACACGTCCAGCTGGTTAACACTGCCTACTGGGAAAAAAGCAAAAGAAAAAACAACTAACAAAATGAAAAAAAGCTCTTTTATAGGAGCATATATTCAGTTATTTCATTCTCTAATCGATTACTAAAAGCACCATCATCTTACCAGCTTTGTGTGGAACCAATTATTGTAGCCCTCAGGACCGAAGGAGGGGAAAAAGCCTAATCTTAGGATGAACCGCAATTGATTCACTTCAGATTTACCTACAAATCCATGTACTGAATAATAAGCACGAGCAGAACAGAGTATAGATAAATCACATTTCTTATATCAAGTACTATTTAAAGCATAAAACGTTAATCTAATAACTAGATTTTCAATAAAATGCTTTCAAGTGCTCATGTGTATAGTAAGAGGATTTTGCTCTAATAAAGCACAGAAGGGCAATAATTGCAGTACCTGCAGAGTTCCAAGCTTCATTGTTTTATATTGTAACCTCCTGTAAACTTAATTGTTTTTTCCATTCAGTGTAATCTGCAGTTACGTGTGTTCATTTTTTTCTATTTAATAGTTTTAGGCTGGTGTTTCTTCAAATGCTATCATTTGATCTTCCGTTTATTCACTTAACACATCTCTGTGGTTATGATTAAAAAGTGCAATTTTATACATGTCTTTATGCTTTTTTAAACATGTGTGGCAGTGCATTTTTACACATAATTTAGGTCATTCTGAGCACTAAAATTTAGGGCCTGATTTATCAAGCATTTAAGCATTCCTGCCAGGGTAAATGACGTTAGAGGACCCAATTTGGTCTATTTTCAGTATTTTCTGGCCAAGTTGTCCTTATTTCATGACATTACAATATGAGTACGCCAAACCGAGTGTTTGCCATTTAAATATGTCTCAAGGCTTTCAGAGCCCTGATTTGTGGGTTTTCGGACCAATAAAAACCGTAGGTTTCTGGTTCAACCTTACGTCATCTTTTTGCTAGCAGAAATATTTTAACATTTTTAAGGAGCCCCTTGATGAATTCTGTGAAAAGTGTGAGCATTTGCAGCAACTCCTTTAATGTCCAATGTGTCGTGGGGCTGGATCTTCACTTTCCCCTGGCTCGTTCCACGATGCATTTATTCGTTTTGGTTTATACACCCATTTTGAGAGTGGCCAGCTGACTGGTGGTTGGCAAGTGGGTAAGTCTGTTTATTGCTGGAGTGGATCTCCATGTCTATTATTTATGTTGCATTTGCAATGTGTTTTTATTTTATGTTATGTGCCCCCTTTTTGTAATTGGTCCAAGTTTATTGTGTTAACCAATTGGTCTCCCCGCCTTCCATCACAGCAGTTGCAATAAAATCTGACCCTCAGCTGTGTTCTTTTATACCTAAATGAATGGGAACTTGTATTAGAAACTATTTGGTTTATTTAACAGCCCATCAAAGGTGCAAGCAACCTATAGGCTACATGGTCGTAAAGGACACAAGAACACTTCCACCAGGGCGCATCGCCACTTGTGCATCTCGGCGCAGGGGTTCGACATACAGATGACCTACATGGCACCCACTGTGTTCACAGGAGTACATTATGATGGTAAGTCACCCGTTCATGTCATTCACCTACGCATGAGTGCCGCATTACACAAACAGTGGCCGCGAAATACGAGTGAAGGCACATAACACCATAGCAATGGTGGAGGCCTGGCCTTCCAACATTACAGGCCCACAGTACTTTGCTGCCCCTTTCACATGGGTCACTCTGGCATGTTTCTATGCAATGCAGAGGTGCCTAGGTGTTTGACATTTCTATGCAATCCACTATTATTGTGCGATAGGAGAGCTGGATTAGTTAGCATTAGCATACACTAGCGTATACGAGGCTTGGATTCTTGCACTGTCCCTGAAAATTAACAATGCGCATCTGTTTATTGTTTGCAGACTTTAATAGAGCAAAGGTACGACTTCAAGTCCAACACAAACAAAAAGAGGACATTGGCAGAAATAGTGGCAGCCCATGTGAGTGGCGAGGGGACGTCGCCTTACACCTTCACCCAAATAATGCAGCACTGGTTGGACCACAAATAGCGAAAGTGGCCCTGGGTACAGAAGTTCTACAGCCAGAACTTTCTAGGTAAATGGATGTACAACAGAGAAGGTGAGCTATCAGATAAAAAATATTTTAATAAAATAGTTTTAAAGTTATATGCTGCGTGGTCGCGTGTTTTCTATGCAACTACATAAAGCAGAAGAAAAGCAAACATACAGTGGTGTAAAACAGAACACCAAAACAGAAGGTGACCGAAGTATGAGGTCGGTAACAGTGGGTAGAAACAGATGACATGGCAACCAAGGTACAAAGGTAAGTATGTGCAAGGACATGCAGACTACCATGGGGTGCCCTATATTCCAGCAGGGGGGTACAGCTGCAAATACCATAAATGCTAAGGTTCCAAGTGCAATAATGTGTAAAACAACCCATATGCTCATAGAACCTATAAATAACCCTATAGCCAGTAAAAAGAACAGGTACCCTGATAAAGCGATGCAATCTTCACGTCACAGAACGCGTGGGTGCCTAGGTGGTGTGTCCAGGCATTGATCAGGTGATATGTTTTGACTTCCATATAATTGGCACATAACCTCCCCCGCCCTGTTCTTTTTACTGGCCATAGGGTTATTTATAGGTTCTATGAGCTATGGTATGCACCATTGTCTGGCCGTATTGTGGGTGAATTGCAGATGGTTCTCCTGTTTCTTTAGAAGTTTTGTTTTGCATACTACCAGCAGGTGGCACCCGTTGTGTATATGTGGTGGTGCAACAGGTGCATTTGAATTGTTTAACAGTTGTATAGCCCAACACCTATGAAAAGGACAGGCAGAGGACATGGCAGCCCATCTGAGTGGGCAGGGGATATCGGCTTACACCCACACACAAATAATGCAGCACTGGTCGAACCTCAAACAACGAAAGTGGCCCTGGGTGTGCCACTTCTACAGCCAGAACTTCCCAGGTAACTGGATGTGTAAGAGACAAGTTGGTTCTCTCATATGGTAGTTTTGTTTATATAAAACATTCGATATAATAAAACGTGTACAATCACATTCACATCAAGATCAACAAAGCCAACATTGGATGCGGAAACCATTCAATTCTTATAAATGTGTTCTGCAACTAAGTGGTAAAGAGGACTCCCACTCCTTGCTATCACTGCTGCATCCAGGCTTCAGAAAATCCAATGTCTTCCACCATTTAAATGGCTGAGCACACACAGTGGTCGGCCATGTTAAGCAAATCTCTTCCTGGTTTGATTGCGTGCATGCGTCAGATGTACTAAGCTCCACACATCTGTCCAAAGACCCTTTCTAGCTGGTGTATTGTGTGGTTAGGTAGAGCAAGGCTGCAGCTCTTCCAGGTATCGAAAGAGTAAATCGAATTTGTCCAAGAAGAATGTTTTAGGTGGTGATTCAGTGCTTCAGTAGTATTGAAGAAACTATGAGAGCTAATTTTTCATAGAAACTTCAGACTGATTATTTCACCACCAACTACAAAATTGTTTAAAAGCTGTATTTTCCCACATGTGAATGTTATCAGCATTGTCCTCCCTGGATGTTTTTTTAATCATAGGTGGTTCAGTGTGGAGACCAGGCACTGCAGCATAGCATTGGCATGCTTTTCTTAAGTACTAACTCGCTTGTGGCTCAGTTTTGGTGGGGCCCCATTCCCTCTCCAGCAAGTTTGCCTACCATGATGAGCGCCAGCTTTACAGTCCTCCAAACATACCTGCTTAAGTGGCTGTACCTAGTAATGAAATTCTGTGTGTGGGATGGTGGCTTGTGTGAAAAAAGGCTAATTTCTGTATGTGTGCTTTTGGGGGGAAGACTAATTACTGTGTGGGGGTACTAATTAGCATGTGCAGTGGGTGCTAATTACTGTGTATGGGGGTGTCTAATTACTGTGTGCAGGGGGGGCTAATTATTGGTGTTTGTGGGGGGGAACTGGTTAGTGAGTTTGTGGGGGCGGGGCTAATTACTAAGTACAGTATGGAGAAAAAGGATGGTTGATTTTGAGAGGTAGATTGCTGTGTGAGGTTGCTCGTCCCTTCCCCGTGTGGAAGGCTGACTGGTAGTAGAGGCTCATAGATATATCTGGCAACATGCTGAAGGACTGCAAAAATGGCAGGAGTGGGGCAGTAAGTGGGATTTTGTTGGTCAGATGGATGATTACATTATCATTTTTTAGGACAGTAGGTAATACTGCTTGTCACCAATCTAAAGCAGGAGAGCCCAAAGTTTCTATGGTAGGAATTAAAGTACCTCCAGTTTAATTGCCAGTTTAGTTGCAAGGGAGAATAAAGTACTGTTGTTACCTCTGTCCACATCTATGCACATAAGCCCTAAAATAAAACCTTTCTAATTAATTTGGATGTTGCAATGAGAGCAAGTTTCGCTCTGGTGCCCATAGGATTCTACTTATGCCATTGTCTACTGCATTGCTTTTCAAAGTCAAAGAGTGCCCCACTTAAAATTTAAAAAGTATGCACATGGTATCTTATATATATCTGGCTTGTAGAAGGGATGTGGAGTCCCAGAAGATTAATGTAGGCCAATACCCATTTTACTAATGCCAGTGCGGGAGGGGATCCTGATTTCTGATGCCGCCCCCCCACACACACACACACACACACACACACACACACACACACACACACACACACACACAAACACTGCCGCAGGCCTGACATAATCTTACCTGATCCTTATTCCACCTGCAAAATACAGCCCCATGGCTGGTGGCGATAACATTATTCACACTGCTTTCAGACACAAATAGATTCCTAACCACGGGAATCATGGCACTACATTTCATCAGTGGAGCAAAGGAGCGGGTATCACTGGAGGGGAGAGGTATGGAGGGGATAAAGAATTCCCCTTTAATGACACTTAAAAATGATAAAATAAAACAAAATATGTGCCCTGCTCCCTTAAAGCTTACAGACCTGATGCATCAAGCATAGGGGCTGGTAACTCAGGGCTCAATGGCGGAACTGCTACCCACCAGCCCTATTATACTTACAAAAGTATAAACTCAACATTTTTGATTTTGCTCCTTTTGAACCTACAGTAATTATCCAAGGATTTTTCTGTTTACACTAAAAAAGCATTTTCCTCTCAAATGTGCAGTTTTACTGTATTTTTTTTTTGGGGGGGGGCAAAAACGAATCTGTATCTGGTGTGACCACCATTTGCCTCATGCAGTGCTGCAACATATCTCTTTCGCACATATGTGATCGGATTGTTGATTGTGGCCTGTGGAACGTTGATCCAGAGCATCCCAAACATGCTCAATGAGTGACAGATCGCATGCATATAAGCTTTCCTGCAAATTTGCTAAAATTCTTTGGTTATGCAAACCAATTGTTGCAGCAGATGTCTAGGTGGCTGTGTGATCAAACTGCACATTTTAGAGTGGCCCTTTATTGTGGCCAAACTAAGGCACACTTATGCCTTATCAGCATCTTGATATGCCACACATATGAGTTGAATGGACTATCTCGTAAAAAGCTCACTAATACAGATTTAGACCAAAACAAAAAAAGTCCAAGTTCTTTGAGCCCAGCTCATTAAAAATGGGAGCAAAAAAGTGTTGCGTTTATATTTTTGTTAAGTATATTTACCTGCCCCTATGCCCATCAGCACAGATCTGATGCTCTTCCAGCGCTGTCATTAACCTTAGCTGTGTGCCAAGGCTGGGGGGACCTGTGCCTCCCTTCTCTCCGGAAGCTGCCAGGGCATCTGCGATAGATGGCAAGCCACTTGCCTGACATCCTGCTAGGTAGCTTGTTTAACATGCTGACTTCTCCTACCATCTCCTACCATTAACTGTCAGACACTGCAGCAAAAAAAAAAAAGGAAAATAAAACACGTTCACCTTCGTCCATGATTCAGCGGCAGGTGTCTCCTCTTCCCCCCTGGGGTCTCTAATCTCTCCCAGTTTCTGGAAATGTGTGGTCCCCGTGCACCGAAAGGCTGGCTAGGGAGAAGTAAAGATGACAGCGACCAGCGCCACAATTGTCCAACTATCTGCTCTGAATTAAGGGTTAGTTAAGTGTTTTACCTTTATAAAAATGTTGCATATGGCTTTGGGAACATGAGAGGAGCATGGAGAAAGAAAGACGAACTTCACCCAGGTAACTAGGGACCTACCAGGTTGCGATCAGGGCCGTATTTGCCACTAGGCACGTGCCTAGGGCGGGGCTACATTGGGGGCGGGGAGGGAGACCAGAAATCATTAATAAAAAAAAAATCTGCCAGCAGGCCTGCTACCACCACCCGGAGCTGTCGGCAACACCCTGCCAGTGTATTGGCCTGCCCCCCTCAATCCCTCACCGATGACAGGAGGAAGACTCCGCCTCCTCCCCTACTACATGCGTCACACGCAGTGACAGGATGGTTCACTTCAGGATCCGCTGCCCGCCCCCTGCGGGCCTGCACAACACGTCTCTGCCACTGATGCAATGCTGCATACAGTGGCTCCCTCACAGATGACACTCAGCTTACCTGCTACTGTCTAAGCAGCATGGAGTGAAAGGTATGTATTTTTTTTTAACTGTATGTTTCATCGTAATGGGGGCGGGGGGGGGTTGGCTCAGCTCTGGCAGATAACTGTGTTATGGGGCCCAGTGATAATCCCAGGCAGGTGCATTGCATGGAGGATGCAGAGCTGAAGTCGGGTGGGAGATTTAGGCAGAGCATGGCTGAAAGGGGTTTAATGTGCTCTTGCCTAGCTATCTGCATACCCACCCAGCTACCTACCTATGCAATTACCTACCAACCCACCCACCTACCTACCTGCCCACCCATCTATCCTACCTATGTACATGCCCACTCACCTACCTACCCAGACCCTGGAGTGAAAGCCAGCTGCCCTAAAGCAAATGTGGAATCGCTGAACCCTAAAGTGCAGGCTGCAGTCACCCACTCACTCATCTACGTACTCAGCCACAAACCTACCTACTCGCCTACCTACCTGCCAACTACCCACTTTCCTACCTACTCAACTACTTACTCAGCTATCTACCCTTCCTACCCACTCACCTACCTACCTACCTATGTATCTACATGTTTAACCACCCATGTGCCTACCTAACCTACTTAGCTGCCCACATACTCATCTACCTGACTACACCCCGCCTACCATTAACAGACCTACCCATCTATCTGCTTACCTACCTGACTGCCCTTCTACTTACCTACCTACTTTACCTAATCACAAAGGCTGCTTTGTGACAGGTGATACAACCTGGATGGCACAGGGGACTTCTGATCTGATGTGTGAGCTCCAGACTACCACTGATCAGCTGCAGTGGGACAAAATGTAAGCATCAATTTTGTTAAGTTACTTTGCTGGACTAATAATTTAAAGGAAAAAAATACTATACAGGAGGCTTCCACCAGATTTTGTGCCCAGGGGCCTCAACCACTCTTAATCCGGCCCTGGGAATGAGCAGTATTTTATGAGGCTGTAGTTTATGGGGCCCAGACACAACAGGTTGTATGATGACAAGGAGACAAAGAATTGTGCAGGGAAGGCCAGTGTTTGCAGGCAATTGCAGAGCATTGAAATTCTGCCTATAGTAGCCTATGAGCTGTTTCACATGTCAGGGGTGCAACTGCATGCCGTGATTTTGTGCCAAAGGAAATCACTAGTGCAAACTATTTAACTATTATGGTGGTTGGGCCAACAGAAGCAACTTACCTTCCTTCTTCCTTGCAGCACGTGTGTGTGTGTCTGCAGGTAGAGCAGATGCAGTTATCCCAAAACAGGATGCCCCCCTCCCCCACCAAAAGGCTTTTTTGGCTGTTGGTCAACTTTAAAGATGAACAAAAGCCTCTTTTGCCAGCCCTACAGTGTTTTAGACCCCCTGGGGCATCCCGATTTGAGGTGCCCCACTGGGTGAAACCCCTAAATTGCCTAGTATACTCACCTCGCCAGTGATCCTGCTGCACATACAGTATGCGTGCCACAACGACAACACTGACTTTCCCCAGTTGACGTGTGCATCAGCAGCAGGCATTTCTGAATGGCTGAAGCAGGTGTACACAGCGGGAGGGGAAAGGTCAGCACTAGCTGCTGATTGGAGGAGAGCCTGCACAAGCACCAGGTGATCGCCAGCAAAGTAATAATTTACGTGTTCCAGGGGGTATCGCACAGCAGGGCTTCCGAAATTGGGATGGCCATCCTTGAGATGAACAATCACCACGATAATGACATTTCTGGGGGTTGTTACTCTTTAAAGCGGGACTACAGTCAAAAATGACTGTAGTTTCACAGTACTACTTAGCAGCGGGGCAGCATGACCAGGGCTGCCTCCATTAAAATAAGAAACCGGGTGCTGGGAAATTCACCACTTCCAGATAGAATCGCAACCAGGGCTGACAGGCTCACCCACTGGCCACGCTGATAGGCTGCTCTAGGTCACGTAGGGAGTGTCACCACGAGAAGCCTATCAGCACTGCCCACGATTATGATAGGCTGTGGCGCGGCTGCTACAGAATAGGCCAAGAAGTGTCACCCGGTTTCTTATTTTAACGGCGCATGATACGCAGCAGGGCTGCCCAGGTCCTTCTGCCACGCTGTGAAGTAGTACTGCGGAACAACAATAATTTTTTGAGTGTAGTTCTGCATTAAACCAGATAAACAGGTATCCATACCCCCTTAAAGCCAGCCTAATACCAGGCCCATACATTTTTACCTTCCCTCACTAGTCTACCAACCGCATCCCAAATTGAAGCAGTCTTGCACTCCATTAAAAAAAAAAAAATTCTCCTCCTCTTCGCTAACTCCAATTTGCATACCTTTAAAATATACCCCCTTGTTCAAACCTAATGTCAGCAGAAGCTCGAACCTATCTTCCACTGCCCTGGTGTGCCACTGCTCCCAGCATGGGTACACTCACTGAATGGATGGGTTAAATATGGAGGAAGAGTTCCCATACGTGCACAAGCATACAAGGGCCAACTATGCCCCCCCCAAAAAAAAAAATCACTGCACCAGCCACAGCACGGAGGCCACAGCAACCAGGTTTGCTTGAATGGGCTTCTAGCCAGGAAAAGAACTGCAGGTGCAAAATGGGTGAGTATTTTTCAGGTAAGTATGCATATTGTGATTAATGGGGGGGGGGCGTGAGCACTTAAAGTGCCTAGGGCAGCATGTACCCTAAATACGGCCCTGGTTGCGATGCTTGTACTGCTAGGCATGCATGAGTGCCTAGAATGGTGGTGGGTACATGCGGCACATAGAGTGCTGCATAATTTCTATATAATAAGGCAGGCTTTTTTGATTGCAAAAGGAGCCACACAGGGGGGGATGTGTTTTGATGAGTTTTATTCCACTTTAAGCACAGCCTTAGTAAATCAAGTCCAAAGTGTGCTGAACTTTGAATGCATAAAGAGAAAATATTAAAATCCAGAGCAATACATTTAATTTTTTTGGGGTTGTTAACACAAAGAAAAAGAGTTAAAAGTTTCCTTTTGTTCTTTCACTTCTCGAGCATTAGCTAAATTGCCATGGCTCCTTTTAAAAAATGTGGATTCAGAAATAATCAAATGTAATTTATGGATATTGGGCATCCCTAAGCCGCCCTTTTTATCCACTACTGTGTGCTGAGTCTGATTTAGGCAATAAAAAAAAATATTACCTGATCCTCCCCCCAATCCTGGAAGAGCAGCAGTGAGTGAACCTTGAGTGACAGGTCAGTCACCTTATGCCGGAAGCAGGCAATACCAAGCTGCTATAGGGATTGGTTGACTGACCCCACCAGGAACAGAGAATGGTTGCCAAGATCATGTTGACTTAGAGGCCGATTCATCAATAGCGCCAGGTAGCGACAGATGAGCGACTGAAGTATGGCGCTATGAGCGCCGCTAGCGTCAGCCGCGGGCGGTAGCGATTCGCTATAGCAGGCCTCCTCAGTCGCTACCTGGCGTTGTTTGGAACAACGCCTACATTGCTGAATATGATGTTGGCCCTCAGCTTTGTAGGCGCTGTCAGTCAGTGTGACCACGCTATTCTACACAGCGCCTGTTAGCTTTGCTGTGTCCTGGCCATCCAGTACCTTCTGAATAAAACACATTGCAACATGTTTTTTTAATTTTTTGAGTTTTTATTTTGTGTTGAAAAGGAAATTAAATTAAACCAGATCTTAGAATATAAATGCCAAATAAAACATAATTAAACACATAGCCACATTTTAAATTATTTTATTTATTTTTTAAAGAAAAAGGAAATACAATTAAACCACCAATGAGAAAGAAAATGAAAATAAAAACAGAACAGAGAAAGAAAAGGAAAATAGAAAAGGAAAATAAAAACAGAAATGAGAAAGAAAAGGAAAATAGAAAAAGAAAATAAAAACAGAAATGAGAAAGAAAAGGAAAATAGAAAAAGAAAATAAAAACAGAAATGAGAAAGAAAAGGAAAATAGAAAAATAAAATAAAAACAGAAATGAGAAAGAAAAGGAAAATAGAAAAAGAAAATAAAAACAGAAATGAGAAAGAAAAGGAAAATAGAAAAAGAAAATAAAAACAGAAATGAGAAAGGAAAGGAAAATAGAAAAAGAAAATAAAAACAGAAATGAGAAAGAAAAGGAAAATAGAAAAAGAAAATAAAAACAGAAATGAGAAAGAAAAGGAAAATAGAAAAAGAAAATAAAAACAGAAATGAGAAAGAAAAGGAAAATAGAAAAAGAAAATAAAAACAGAAATGAGAAAGAAAAGGAAAATAGAAAAAGAAAATAAAAACAGAAATGAGAAAGAAAAGGAAAATAGAAAAAGAAAATAAAAACAGAAATGAGAAAGAAAAGGAAAATAGAAAAAGAAAATAAAAACAGAAATGAGAAAGAAAAGGAAAATAGAAAAAGAAAATAAAAACAGAAATGAGAAAGAAAAGGAAAATAGAAAAAGAAAATAAAAACAGAAATGAGAAAGAAAAGGAAAATAGAAAAAGAAAATAAAAACAGAAATGAGAAAGAAAAGGAAAATAGAAAAAGAAAATAAAAACAGAAATGAGAAAGAAAAGGAAAATAGAAAAAGAAAATAAAAACAGAAATGAGAAAGAAAAGGAAAATAGAAAAAGAAAATAAAAACAAAAATGAGAAAGAAAAGGAAAATAGAAAAGGAAAATAAAAACAGAACAGAGAAATAAAAGGAAAATGGAAAAGGGAAATAAAAACAGAACTCAGAAAGAAAATGAAAATTAAAATAGGAAGTAGAATGCAAAGGAAACTTTCTACAGAATTAAACACATAGCCACATGTATCTATATATAGTAGATTTTATTTTTAAAATCTACAAAAATGTAAAAAGGAACAGAAGAGAAAAGGAAATTCAAAATTCAAAAATTTTCAAAATTTTTCAGGTAAGTATGCATATTGTGATTAATGGGGGGGGGGGGGGGCGTGAGCACTTAAAGTGCCTAGGGCAGCATGTACCCTAAATACGGCCCTGGTTGCGATGCTTGTACTGCTAGGCATGCATGAGTGCCTAGAATGGTGGTGGGTACATGCGGCACATAGAGTGCTGCATAATTTCTATATAATAAGGCAGGCTTTTTTGATTGCAAAAGGAGCCACACAGGGGGGGATGTGTTTTGATGAGTTTTATTCCACTTTAAGCACAGCCTTAGTAAATCAAGTCCAAAGTGTGCTGAACTTTGAATGCATAAAGAGAAAATATTAAAATCCAGAGCAATACATTTAATTTTTTTGGGGTTGTTAACACAAAGAAAAAGAGTTAAAAGTTTCCTTTTGTTCTTTCACTTCTCGAGCATTAGCTAAATTGCCATGGCTCCTTTTAAAAAATGTGGATTCAGAAATAATCAAATGTAATTTATGGATATTGGGCATCCCTAAGCCGCCCTTTTTATCCACTACTGTGTGCTGAGTCTGATTTAGGCAATAAAAAAAATATTACCTGATCCTCCCCCCAATCCTGGAAGAGCAGCAGTGAGTGAACCTTGAGTGACAGGTCAGTCACCTTATGCCGGAAGCAGGCAATACCAAGCTGCTATAGGGATTGGTTGACTGACCCCACCAGGAACAGAGAATGGTTGCCAAGATCATGTTGACTTAGAGGCCGATTCATCAATAGCGCCAGGTAGCGACAGATGAGCGACTGAAGTATGGCGCTATGAGCGCCGCTAGCGTCAGCCGCGGGCGGTAGCGATTCGCTATAGCAGGCCTCCTCAGTCGCTACCTGGCGTTGTTTGGAACAACGCCTACATTGCTGAATATGATGTTGGCCCTCAGCTTTGTAGGCGCTGTCAGTCAGTGTGACCACGCTATTCTACACAGCGCCTGTTAGCTTTGCTGTGTCCTGGCCATCCAGTACCTTCTGAATAAAACACATTGCAACATGTTTTTTTAATTTTTTGAGTTTTTATTTTGTGTTGAAAAGGAAATTAAATTAAACCAGATCTTAGAATATAAATGCCAAATAAAACATAATTAAACACATAGCCACATTTTAAATTATTTTATTTATTTTTTAAAGAAAAAGGAAATACAATTAAACCACCAATGAGAAAGAAAATGAAAATAAAAACAGAACAGAGAAAGAAAAGGAAAATAGAAAAGGAAAATAAAAACAGAAATGAGAAAGAAAAGGAAAATAGAAAAAGAAAATAAAAACAGAAATGAGAAAGAAAAGGAAAATAGAAAAAGAAAATAAAAACAGAAATGAGAAAGAAAAGGAAAATAGAAAAATAAAATAAAAACAGAAATGAGAAAGAAAAGGAAAATAGAAAAATAAAATAAAAACAGAAATGAGAAAGAAAAGGAAAATAGAAAAATAAAATAAAAACAGAAATGAGAAAGAAAAGGAAAATAGAAAAAGAAAATAAAAACAGAAATGAGAAAGAAAAGGAAAATAGAAAAAGAAAATAAAAACAGAAATGAGAAAGAAAAGGAAAATAGAAAAATAAAATAAAAACAGAAATGAGAAAGAAAAGGAAAATAGAAAAAGAAAATAAAAACAGAAATGAGAAAGAAAAGGAAAATAGAAAAAGAAAATAAAAACAGAAATGAGAAAGAAAAGGAAAATAGAAAAAGAAAATAAAAACAGAAATGAGAAAGAAAAGGAAAATAGAAAAAGAAAATAAAAACAGAAATGAGAAAGAAAAGGAAAATAGAAAAAGAAAATAAAAACAGAAATGAGAAAGAAAAGGAAAATAGAAAAAGAAAATAAAAACAGAAATGAGAAAGAAAAGGAAAATAGAAAAAGAAAATAAAAACAAAAATGAGAAAGAAAAGGAAAATAGAAAAGGAAAATAAAAACAGAACAGAGAAATAAAAGGAAAATGGAAAAGGGAAATAAAAACAGAACTCAGAAAGAAAATGAAAATTAAAATAGGAAGTAGAATGCAAAGGAAACTTTCTACAGAATTAAACACATAGCCACATGTATCTATATATAGTAGATTTTATTTTTAAAATCTACAAAAATTTAAAAAGGAACAGAAGAGAAAAGGAAATTCAAAATTCAAACAGAAATGAAAAAGCAAAGTAAAGGGAAATAAAGTTTTTAAAGTGCCAAATAGGGATCACGGTGCATGTCTTTGTGCCTGAAAAAATAACAAAAGTGCAGTTAGTATAGATCTTTAAAGTAGTATTGTTGTTGCAAATACAAAAATGCATTACTTGATAACCAACATTGGCGTCTTACACCCCCCTTAGAGTGGTTTGGGTCATCTTACACCCCCCTTAGAGTGGTTTGGGTCATCTTACACCCCCCTTAGAGTGGTTTGGGTCATCTTACACCCCCCTTAGAGTGGTTTGGGTCATCTTACACCCCCCTTAGAGTGGTTTGGGTCATCTTACACCCCCCTTAGAGTGGTTGGGATCATCTTACACCCCCCTTAGAGTGGTTTGGGTCATCTTACACCCCCCTTAGAGTGGTTTGGGTCATCTTACACCCCCCTTAGAGTGGTTTGGGTCATCTTACACCCCCCTTAGAGTGGTTTGGGTCATCTTACACCCCCCTTAGAGTGGGTTTGGTCATCTTACACCCCCCTTAGAGTGGTTTGGGTCATCTTACACCCCCCCTTAGAGTGGTTTGGGTCATCTTACACCCCCCTTAGAGTGGTTTGGGTCATCTTACACCCCCCTTAGAGTGGTTGGGATCATCTTACACCCCCCTTAGAGTGGTTTGGGTCATCTTACACCCCCCTTAGAGTGGTTTGGGTCATCTTACACCCCCCTTAGAGTGGTTTGGGTCATCTTACACCCCCCTTAGAGTGGTTTGGGTCATCTTACACCCCCCTTAGAGTGGTTTGGGTCATCTTACACCCCCCTTAGAGTGGTTTGGGTCATCTTACACCCCCCCTTAGAGTGGTTTGGGTCATCTTACACCCCCCTTAGAGTGGTTTGGGTCATCTTACACCCCCCTTAGAGTGGTTTGGGTCATCTTACACCCCCCTTAGAGTGGTTGGGATCATCTTAAACCCCCCCTTAGAGTGGTTGGGATCATCTTAAACCCCCCCTTAGAGTGGTTGGGATCATCTTACACCCCCCTTAGTGTTTTTTTGGGCTCTTTTTGATGGTAGTTCTAATACATTTAGCCAGTAGTGCAGTACTTGCATTAGAGTGAAGGGTAGTTAGTTTACCGCAAAAAAAGAAGTGATCATCCTTTCCCTTAGCTCATCGCCAGTCTGGGTGTCCTCACTTCTTGCTGCGGGCATGTTGGGGATTTCTGGCACCAGTGCTGTCTCCTCGGGGGCTTGAATTCGGTGACATATACAGATATTGTGTAGCACACAGCAGGCAAGGATGATCTTGGAGACCTTCTGTGGGCTGTAGAGCATCTCTCCTCCTGGCCGTGCCAAACAGAGAAAGCGTGCTTTCAGCAGGCCGATGGTTCTTTCCACAATGCTTCTGGTCTTGCGATGCGCTGCATTGTAGCATTCATGGGCAGAGGTCCGTGGGTTCCTGACCGGAGTCATGACCCACGTTCTCTGCCCATATCCCTTATCCGCTGTAGAAAAAACACAAGGAGAGAGACAGCAATTAGTACTAGTACATGTTTTTTTGTGGTTGTTTGGTTAAATTTGGCTTACTAGGCCACATATTTGCAAAATACATTGACATGGTTAATTTATTACCCAGTAGCCAGCCAGCTGGCATTTCGTTGTTATCAAACTTCCGGCACAGGACTGTCCGCTGCAAGACGTAAGAATCGTGGCATGAGCCGGGGAACCCCGATCTCACCGCCCGCAGCCTCATGTCTGGGTCACAGACAACCATAACCTTAATAGAATGGAACTGCTTCCGGTTTCTGTAGGACAGCTCCTGTGCACGGGGAGGGCGGAAAGGGATATGTGTACCATCAACGCACCCTAGCACATTCGGGATCCCTCCCATCAGATAGAAAGCATGTTTTATTTTGGCAACCTCTTCCTCATCCTCAGGAAACTTGATGTAAATTGGGATTAAATCACAAATTGCCAGAACTACCTGGATTAGTATGCGGCTCATAGTAGCCTGGCTTATCCCGCTGAGGAGGGCGGAGGTTGCCTGGAAGGTCCCTCGTGCCAAAATATTGAGAGTGGCACACAGGCGTACTATGCCTGGAATGGAATGAGTGCGTTTGGTGGATGGCTCAATTTTGTGCTTAATCTGATCATATAGGGACTGTAGTGCAGCACGATTCAGACGGAAGCGGCTCCTGATCGGCTCGTCACTTAAGTCCCATACTGAAAGGCGGATTGCAAAGGAGCGGGGTGCCCTAAGCCTCACAACACCCCGCTCCCTTTCCTCCTGCTCTTTCAGCATACACATACATCCATCCACCCAGACACCATACATCACCCTCTTATCCATCACACACACTAAAGATATATACAAAACCAAAAAAAAACAAAATAAACCACTAACACACCACACACACACACAAACAATCACACTCCACACACACCCGCTACAATGCAGCTCACCACAAAACCAGAACTATAGTGGTCCAAACCACCAGCCTGCTGAAAACCAGCTTTCTAAGTTAGGCACAACCAAGAGGGGAGTTGCTGCACAGCCCACAAAAGGCCCCAAAATCAAGCCTCACTTGCTGTATGCTACACAATATTTGCAGATGCCACCAAAAACAAGCTCCTAAAGAAACAGCACTGATGTCAGAAATCACCCAACAAGCCACAGAGAGTGAGGACAGAAACCAGACAGAGGCTCAAATGAGCTAAGGGAAGCAAGCACAGCACCACACCACAGCCTTTGCCACAGTGTAAGAATACCAGAAGCTTGAAAATTCCTTCAATTTATACTTCTCTTTCAAAAGGGACAGGTCCGCTTTGCCGCCTTTTGCGTCGCTCTGCTATTTCCGGGCGCCAATTAGCCGACCCAGGTGTGCGTAAAACAGAGTGCGCACGCGCACGCTAGTAGCGCTACTAGCGTACTTGAGCCGAAACTTGCGTGCATTAACGGACATGGCCCAAAAATCAGTGGTGGCCCAATGAAAGGTAAGCTGCTGTTTTTTTAAATAGCCGTTAGGCTAACCACATGTCCCAAGGGTTTGAGATACATCAGTCCATTGTTGTATTTGGGTGTGTGTTGTTTGGTTAATGAGGTCTGTAATGAGTTAATTGGCTAACACATATGCTTCAGTCAGTGCAGTGGAGGTGTGCCTAGAAGGAACTGGGCTGTATGTGTGAATCAATTAAGTGGCCTGCTTTTTGATTGGCTGTTAGAGCACATAAAACCTGGCCAAGCCTAAGAGATTGCGATGCCATTCTGTAGTCTGCATGCGTGCTTGTTGGGTGTGTATTTGTGTGTGTGTGCAGCTACAGGATGGAGCCAAATTCAGGACATCTGCTGGCCACAGCAGGCCCAAGTAGGAGTTTGGTGGGTGCTGTGCGCAGACCTCCCTTACGGAAAAGGGCCCAGCCTGAAGGTGGGGCAGCACCCCAGGCTAAGCGCCCAGGTGCCAAGAGGGAGCCTGAATTTAATTTGGCTGAGAATAATCATCTTGTGCGCCTTACACTTGCTAAATGGGAGCTGATATTTGGCTCCCAAAGCAAGTCCATAGGCAAACAAGAAAGAAGCAAACTGTGGGATGCCATTGGTGTGGAGCTTAGTAGCACTGCTCAACACCCACGTAGTGGCCCATCCTGCAGGAAACGCTTCTACACTTTGCGAGGGGCCCTTATGAAAAAGATGAATCACGATCTTGATGTGGACAGTGGGTTCATCCAGGCTCCAAAGAGTACCTACAGGCCGTATGAGGAGATGCTGAAGGCCAAAATCCCACTGGCTCGGCTGCAGGGTGTGGATCCTGGGGATGACACCACCGGTTGGACTGAAGGTACATATTTTCTGCCTTTTGTACAAACCTAATGTTAATGTATGTGATTTGCATTTTTACATTCTGACCAACTAACAGTAGGACCTGTGAAGTATTACATTAGAGCTCAAACATTTGTTACTTTTCTGTCTGTTGCTTTCTGCATAGGTGCACATGCTGCTGTCCGGGATGTGCCTCAGGACACCCAAGCTCCTGCCCTTCCAGCAACCTCAAGGCTACCCCAGTCTGCCATTGAAGGTATTTACCCCTAATTTTGGTGCTGGTTGTTTGGGGAACCAATGGGTGTGGGAGCAGCTCAAAAATTCGAGTTTTGCACTGTTGAGTATTAATAATATGGGCCTGCGGCCTAATTTCACGCCCACTGTAACACTCACAGCAACTAACTAACAAGGCCCTAACATGTGTAGATATGTTTGAAGCCAGAGATGTGTAGCCATATATCGGCATATCAATGTGGGAGCCACACTGGCCTTGATTAGTGAATATTAGTGAAAGAGCTGCTCACACACCTTAATGCATGTTGTATTTTTGCACGCACATTAACTATGGCTCAATGTTGGCTTTATTTTTGCCTAGCTCCCATGCCCTTGGCCCCAGCATCTCCTCCGGATCCCACCTACTCTTTGGATGTCGTAAGTGCATGTGTCCACCTTGCTTGATCCACTTTTACCCAAGTGCATGTGTCTCATTCCTCTTTTTTCTTGGTAGGCCAAGTGACTGGTTCATCTTTGGACCCCACTTCCGAGCAATGTAATGTCAGTGTGTCCAATTAGGTGACACTCACATTAACATTGTTGACCACTGTGTGCTTATTGGTTAACATTATATGAGTACTATTGACTGGCAGGAATGTGAACAACACATCCAAAGCATACATTTACTCTTAAAGTGTACCAACACCCACCGGTGATCGGCCCGGGAATCTATCAGATTCCCTGCCCAATCACCTCCCTCCCCGCGGGACATCCGAGCTCCGGATGTCCCTGGGGGTGAAACCCCCCCAAACCCCAAAATACCTACCTCAGTTTCTGTGTGGCAGTGCCGCCGGGCCCTCCCTGGCGCCCCTCTAGACGTGTGCGTGCCTGCGCCGGCCGTCTGTGAATGGCCGGCGCAGGCACGCGCCCGTAAAAAGGGGCGCGGGGGAGGAGGAGGCAATTTGCCGTGGCTTGTACGTTTGTTGGAGTCAAAGTGAGTTCAGGGGGTTGTCACACAGCGGTGACGATCAGGGGTGCCCCACCGTAGTGGAACAACACCCAGGAAAGTCAAAATCCTGGTTGTTGTTCCAGTTTAACTCTTGGGAAGCAAAGAAGGTATAATTCCCAGTGTGTCCATTTTTGTGTTTAGTCACAGCCAAACATCAGGGCCTAAGTCCTAACGAGTACACGAGTTTGCCCTATAATGTTAGAGGTCCAGACCTAATAGGGCCCATTTGGTTGTGTCTAACGCAAAAATAGTCTCTATGTGGCCTAATGAAGAATGTGAGCCAACAATCAAGCATGCAAACAGGCATGTTGGATTATTGTCCAAACACATTGAATCGAGATGTGTGTGAAATTAACACATAGGTAAATTTAAAATGTCTGCAGATGTGACTAGAAGACATAGGTTTCACAAGTCTTTAGGCATATGAAGTGGGATGTACTCACCATCGCAGCTGTGGCGGGGGCCCATGCTGCTGGCCGTCCCTGGAGCTGGGGTGGGGAGGAGGGTCTCTGGCTCCGTCTGCGTAGCAACATCTGTCAACAGAAAGCAAAAGACAAAAACACAATTAGTGGGCAAATGACACCTGACTATTTGACATCCATCTGGTTATTGAGTCTGAAAATGCAAAGGCTTGCATGGTTACATACAGGTTGTCCTAAATTAGCATATTTCCTGGACCATGAGTTAATGTCAATTTGTTAGGCTTGACACATGTATCCCTAAAGAGAATGTGCAAATAACATAGACAGTGCTATGTAAAGGAATCTTTAGCAGTTGTTTGGCTAATGTTAATAGTGGGCCACATGTTGGAGCGGGAACAACTTAACCCAAGAAAAAAAATTAGAACACCCATCATGGTGTGGGCAGAAACATAGGGGTGGTTGACAGTTGGCTAGCACTGTAGTGGGGTTTGTGAGGTTAGGGTACCTTATCAAACCAGCTGTGACAATGGACCAGGAAACATGTGTCTGTTACAAGTGGGCCTATACACAGGATTGCCGCAAATCTGGGTTTGGGTCCGCTTTGGCAGAGCAACACAATTTGCATGAGACAACGTACTCCGCGCCCGCTGCCTTCCACACATCACTCCTCGAGTGTGTGCGCACGCGCAGCCCATTTTGAAAAAGAGCGCAGGCGCACACACATCTAGAGTGTCACACAGGAGGCTGGGACGGTGGCTTGGGCAACCCCAAAAGAGGTAAGGAGTTAGTGGGGTTTTTTTGGTGGGGGGGGCCCTGGGTGAGGGATGTGATTTGTCCTTGAACCTTCGAGAAACCAAGCACCATCAATGTTTGGGGGTACACTTTAATGAATGTAATAACATTGGGAATGTGATGGCTAACCAAAAACACTTACCATGACTATGCCCGTGGAGAATCCTACGCCAAAACGCCATGGAGGTGCCGCCTATATGATGCCCTGCAAATTAGAGAGGAATGGCAAGGGCTAAGGACAAATTGCAAGATGAAACCTGTCACAGACTAACAATTAAAAAATGTACACTCACCAGGGGATGAAGCGCCACTTGAAGCCCAGGGAGGGCTCTGAGGAGGAGGCGGGGAGCCTCGGCTCCTCACACTCTGGTCAGAAGATCCACCAGGCAAAGGGCCACCCTCCTCCCTCTCACTCCCTGCTTGAGAGTGGCCCCTTGCCTGGTGAGAGTCCTCAGACTCAGAGTGTGAGGAGCTGAGGCTTGATCCAGCCAGCCCCCCAGCAGCACACTCCTCTGGGGCGTCATCCCCTTCCTCCCCTGGGTCCTCTAAATAGGACCCGCGGGAGGGACCCTCCCCCGATGACTCCCCCGAGTCCGCCTGCCTGGTTCGGGGGAGGAATCCCTTCCCACGTTTCCCCAGGGGAGGACGCTTATCTGTGTGGAGAGGGTGAAAGAAAATAATTAATCTAAAGAGCACAAATGGACACAGCTTAGCAGATGATTCTGCACAAAGGCTAAACAGAACATAAGCTTTAACTTACCTGATGCGTAGGCATCATATAGGCGGTACACGCCTTCAGGGTCCCGGCGCTTGAAATCCGACCACTTCTGTTGAATGGAGCGGATGGTCAGCTCGGTGTTGAAGCGCCGGGACACTGTGGCCTTCACCTCCATGGCTATGCGTTTTTTCCCTCCACGGGCATAGTCATATTCGGCCACGCAGAAGTCCTATGAAAAAAGAACAAACAAACTAAAATCAATACATGACATCAGAACACTGTCATAAACAGTTATACAGAGACCAGATCAAAGTGGACCCACACCCAGGATTATCAGTATTCTGGGTTTGTGTGCACTTTGGTGGGCCACACCAATTGTGGGTGGTCCGCTGTCTGCAACCCCCTTGGAAGGCCACAAATACACCACTGAGGACACTCCCACGTCAGTCCGCAAGCCAAACACAGCGCTCCGCGCCGCTGTGGTATGCGCATACAAGGCCGTTGGGACGTGCATACCAGCTCAGCTGGGTCTGCACGGCAAAGTACGCATGTTGCGTTTGACTCTAACAGGGAGTGCGCCTGCACCCTAAATTACAATATGTCTGGCGCAGGGGTACACCCTGCTAGAGGTAAGCGCAATAGGCATCCGCAGCTAACGCATGCACAGATGGGACGGGACTGAGGTAATTTTTAGGGCCCTCCAGGGGGGGGCATCCCAGCAGGACATCCACAATGGGGATGCCCCACGGGGAGTGCTCAAATTTGGTCTTAAAACAAAGAAATTTCTGACCCAATCCCCCCTGTGTGTTCTGCAACTTTTAAGCTAAAAATACAAACAAAAAAATACTCACTTTTACCACCTGGCCATTTACTCGGCTATCCACCCGGGTGCGCTTTCTCTTACTAGGCCCAGGAGGGGAAGGGGTGGGAGGGGTGCTACTTGAGGAAGGTGAGGTAGGTGGGGGAGGTGGGGGAGGGGTGGTGGGGTCAGAGTCTGAGGAGGAGCTGGGGAGGCGCATCACTCTGCGTCTGGGCATCATATTGGAAACGCTAAGGAGGAAACAGGAACCGGAAATGACCCAAGCGACATTGGGAAAAAGTTTTTTAAAAAAAACGCTCCGCGCACCAGCAACAAGCTATTCTCAGCTATGTGCAAGCTAAGTGGCGGAAAAACTAAAATGACGCTTGAAAAAAGCTAGTGGCATAAGCGCAAGACAGTTTTACCTTAAGGTGGCGTTGAAACGCAAAGGAGGATCCCGGAACCGGATATGACGCTAGCAACTGTGCTTCAAAATTCAAACACAAACATGCGCGCAACAGGGACAAGCTAATATCAGCTATGTGCAAGCTAAGTGGCAGAAAAACATTAAAATGACGCTGCAAAACAAGCTATTGGCATAAGCGCTAGACAGTTTTACCTTAAGGTGGCGTTGAAACGCAAAGGAGGATCCCGGAACCGGATATGACGCAAGCAACTGTGCTTCAAAATTCAAAAGCAAACATGCGCGCAACAGGGACAAGCTAATATCAGCTATGTACACGTTAAGTGGCGGAAAAACATTAAAATGACGCTGCAAAACAAGCTAGGGCAAAAGGCGCCACGAATTATTAGCTTGATTTAGCAGGGGATTCTACATACTGTAATGCATAGGTCCTTCTAAAGCATACACCGTTGTGCTTAAATATACAAATCTGATTCCTTCCAAAAGTCAGCACACAATCAAACTAGACAACTACATGATAATGTGGCACACATGAGAATGCATAACGGGTTGTTATGAGCTGGTACGACTGAATGTTAATCCTGCAATATGTGGCCAGGCACGCTCACAACTACAGTGTATTCATTAACAACGACTGGGGTCGCGGGAAGTGAATTCCTTGCAAATGGCAGAAGGGCACATGTATGAACAGCACAGCGCCGCACAACGCAGCGCAGCGAGGCACAGCGACGCTCGCGCCGCCACATAGCGAATTAAAACAGCGACTGCACAAACACTGACCAACACAGATTCATCAAGGACAGGGCTGCCGAATAGCTTGGGCGCTGACAATTTCGGAGAGCGAACGTGACCGCCCAACCTGACAGGCTACAAAATAGCTTTACAAGCCCCGATTGTGTGGAAAACCAGCGATTTTGATGCCAATGAGTTTGGGTGGAGGAGATGCAATTCCCATGTCACTCACAACATTACATTGTGAAAAAAAAAAAATAATAATAATACATATAAATAACCAGCCAGATTCATAAAACAGATCAATATAAACATGTGTGGAATTTTGTACCAAAGAAAAAAACCCAAAAACCACTAAAAACAATCATTGCAGCGTCTGCCATTGAAATGTATGGGAGAGCGGCAGGTAGCGCCAGGTAATACGTGTCGCTGTGAAGGAATTTGCAGCGGCGCTGTTCGGGCCAGCCGGCTTCATGATGAATGCCGCGCTAGCCGTCGCTCTCGCCGGCGCTAGCCTCATTTAGCTTGATAAATGCGTCATTGTGACCGCCGCCGGGCGTACTTGAGTCGGTAGTCGCCGTTAGCTGCCGCTACCTGGCGCTCGTCAGACACTACCTGGCGCTATCGCTTGATGAATAAGGGCCTCTGGCTTAATGAAGGGAGAGGGAGGTGTGGAGGAGGGCCACTGGCTCAATCTTGCTAACAAAGAAGAGGTAGAGTAGAGTACAATGCCATGCACAATATTTTGGCAGCAGCTCAACTGCCGAATTGCACACTGTGAGTGTGGTGAGTATATACGTTACCCATGCACTCATTTCTGGACCATGGCACACATATGAGCATCCACCTCAAAATGCACATTGGTGGTGGATGTTCACAGGATACAGTACACCCCCTGTATCCAATCAGCTTGTTAATAGCCTCAGAGATGCCCACCAAGGACAGATGTGAGAGCACTATCAGTATCAGAGCTAAACAGAAAACTTGTTCAGCTCAGCCCTGAGGACTGTGTGGGATCTAGCCTGCAGGTAAGGAGTACTGTTTCTTTTTGCTAACATTAAATCAACATTACATTGTTTTTTATATCTACTGTCACATAACTTGTGGGAGTTAGGGAACAGTATGCCCAGCAGTAGGTATATTCTGATATAGCATGTGCAGTCAGACTAATGGCAGCTTGATGTACTTGGCTTAAATGCTGGGCATGATCTTCGCTACTTCCCTTATTTTACATTCCCAGAAAAACAGACTCCCCTCTGGCATGCATGATAAAATCATCCATTCATGCTGTGCTGTAGGGCTTCTCATCTATTCACAGCTCCGGCTCTGTCATAATTTCAGCCTAATCATGTCATTTTACTGGTATCTTTAGCTGAGGGAAAATTATAAAGCACTGCATGACAGTTCATTTAACTTCCTATTTTACACACCTAACAAGAACTGCACCAAAGTTCTGTTTTAATAGCATAGGAGTAGGTGAGAGTGCTGTAAAACAATCCAGTCAAAACCTAACCGCTTAAAATGTCAAAATGTATTGAAATCCTTAAAGTGGACCAACACCCTCAAAAACTACTTAACTCTATTCACTTTAATAGTAAAAGACACTTACCTTTTGATCACTGTTGGAGCCTTCTGTCCCTCGCTGCGCCTGGAATCTTCTGAATCCTCCACCGGAAGTCCCGCCCTGCAGCTCTTGTCCGGTCATTAGCATATCTTGTCCGGTCATTAGCATTTCTTGTCCGTCGCTGAGCTCTTCTTTGTTCTCGCGTTGCTTGTCTCTTCTCCTGACGTCATCCGGGGGGCGTGGTCTATCGCTGCTCTCGTGAGCGAGCATGACTCCTGCCGCCGTCCCGCCTATTACCTATAGCACGCTGCGCTGATTGGTTGAACTGTCTCCAGGACAACCAAGGGCTTCCCTGACACTACACGCTCACATGACCTCCTGTCTTCATGTTCGCTCTGTATGGAGCGAGCCACTTTCGCCAGGAGGAGTCACTAGACAGCTTGTTCCAACACAAACAAGATAGAAAGGCTGCACCATTTGGTAAATAAAATGATATTATTTATCTTTGGTTTATCTTTATCTTTTGCAAATGTGACAATGAATGATGTGACAATGCGGGAATTAGAAAGCAGTGATTTTTGGAATCCCCCCACCCCTGTGCGAGCGTGGCGCGCTCCAGCTTTGCTGCTCTCCTGAGGCAGCTGTGCGGGGCGGAGCTGCTGGCCGGTGCTGTCAGTGGGTCTGGGGTCTATGAGACTGGAGCTGGAGCGACAACACACCTTCCAACTGCACCAGCGCTGCCTGCAGGCCAAAGCCAAGAGGGCCGGCAAACACCGGCACCCCCCGCCCGCCACACAGCCGCCCAATGCCGGGGACACGACTGCCCGGGGAGGAACGGAGCCCGGAGACAGCGCCGAACAGTGCCGCACCAGCACCCTCATCGCGGTAAAGAGACTGCTCATCCAACCGGGGGGAGACAGGGGAGGGGGGGGATAGTGTGCCCGTCACCCGCTGCCCGTCACCCGCTGCCCGTCACCCACTCTCTCCGGCAGGGGAGGGCCGGCTCGCTGCGTGCAAATAACAATAATAAACTTTAGTGCGAGCGCTGCGCGGCGTCTGGACGAGCCACACTGAGCGCCGCCACCGAGCGAGACACACACGCTGCCGGCAGCTCTCATCGCATCGGGACCGGAGCTTCCCCCGATACACCGAGGATTTATACACTATATATATCTATGTCACTGGAAGGATGCCGCTGCCGGACCTCCGCCTGACTCTCCTCACTGGGATTTACACCATGCGCTGCCTGGCTGCCTGAGAGCGCTCCGCCATCGGCACCTATTCTACACGGACACCCATCCCCGGCACTGCAGGTGAGTCCTCAGCCCCAAATTGCCTCCTCGACTCCGGCGGTGCCCATTACGGAGCTGATCGGAGGGCAGCCGGCGGCTCCGGGACGGGGACTGAAATATAGGGGGCACCCCGCGTCCTCCCCAGCTGTGCGGCCGCTGATACACTTACAATGGGATATTTATATATATAATATATACTATGGGGCAGATTTTATCGCAAGATACCTGCCACCGACCTGTCCTAGCCCCGGTGTATGTGCCGAGGGATCGCGTTGTCATAGCGGTATAGGCGATCGATTATATATATATATATATATTCGTGTGTTATCTAGGAGGTTATGACATTGTGGTTGGCGGAGGCTAGCAGTTGGGACACGTTTCTATTAGGGTGGCTAGCGGACGCCCTTGCCCTCCATTGATCGGCGGGGGTGAGGTGCGGGGACGCCGCCGTCGTGTACGGCAGGGACACCAGCTCCCATACCTACACCCAGTTGCTCTATTGGTAGAGAGAGTGTGAGAGAGGAGAGAGCTAAACCCCGCCCCCTTTTCGCCCGCAACGCGAGCTGCTGCCGGCTGTCACTATTGGGCTCATTCTGTAAAGGGCCCGGACGGAAGTCGCGCATGCGCAGTAGTGCTGTTTTGGGTCAGGTGAAGCGCCGCTCGCTCCCGATGCAAGCGGCGCTTCACCTGACTACTGCGCATGCGCGTGATTTGGAAGGAAGAGGTCAAAGGATCTCTTCCTTTTATAAGAAAAACCAAGATGGCGGATGGAAATGGAAGCGACGCAGCGAGGAAGCATGCAAGGTAATTTTTTTTTTATTTACTAGTTAGAACGGGTCCTGCTGCACATTTTACATATTTTAAACAGACATAAAAAAAAAAAAAAGGCAGGGTGTTGGTCCACTTTAAAAAAGAATCCCCATCATATACAGACACAAGACATCATAGTAAAATCAAAAAAGCCTGCCTTATTATATGGAAATTATGCAGCACTCTATGTGCAGCATGTACCCACCACCATTCTAGGCACTCATGCATGCCTAGCGGTACAAGCATCGCAACCTGGTGCGGTCCAGAGTTACCTGGGTGAAGTTAGTCTTTCTCATACTGCTATGTACAGCAAAAAAATACCATTTTGTGATTACTCACCTGTAAAATGGGTATTATAAGTATGTCACACACCCCGCTTCAGAATAGTCATTACGCCCCTCCCGGTCCATAAATACCTGGGACCTCCCACTCATTACCCAGTATTAAGACAGCAGTAAAAGGACCAGGAAGAGCCAATTATAAACAGTAACATTAAAAAGGTTCACCATATAAAGGATCCAGAATACCAAAGGGCGGGGTGAAGCGGGATGTGTGACATACTTATAATACCCATTTTACAGGTGAGTAATCACAAAATGGTATTATTCTAAGTATGTCACACACCCTGCTTCAGAATAGTCATTACACTTGGGACATCCAATAGCAGTGTCCATAAAGGGCGGGGATCCAAAACAAGGCAATAATGCACAAACTTAAACCACTGCAGCTTGCAGAAATTTGCGGCCAAAAATAGCATCCGCTGAGGCCCGAGGTCAAAGGATCTCTTCCTTTTATAAGAAAAACCAAGATGGCGGATGGAAATGGAAGCGACGCAGCGAGGAAGCATGCAAGGTAATTTTTTTTTTATTTACTAGTTAGAACGGGTCCTGCTGCACATTTTACATATTTTAAACAGACATAAAAAAAAAAAAAAGGCAGGGTGTTGGTCCACTTTAAAAAAGAATCCCCATCATATACAGACACAAGACATCATAGTAAAATCAAAAAAGCCTGCCTTATTATATGGAAATTATGCAGCACTCTATGTGCAGCATGTACCCACCACCATTCTAGGCACTCATGCATGCCTAGCGGTACAAGCATCGCAACCTGGTGCGGTCCAGAGTTACCTGGGTGAAGTTAGTCTTTCTCATACTGCTATGTACAGCAAAAAAATACCATTTTGTGATTACTCACCTGTAAAATGGGTATTATAAGTATGTCACACACCCCGCTTCAGAATAGTCATTACGCCCCTCCCGGTCCATAAATACCTGGGACCTCCCACTCATTACCCAGTATTAAGACAGCAGTAAAAGGACCAGGAAGAGCCAATTATAAACAGTAACATTAAAAAGGTTCACCATATAAAGGATCCAGAATACCAAAGGGCGGGGTGAAGCGGGATGTGTGACATACTTATAATACCCATTTTACAGGTGAGTAATCACAAAATGGTATTATTCTAAGTATGTCACACACCCTGCTTCAGAATAGTCATTACACTTGGGACATCCAATAGCAGTGTCCATAAAGGGCGGGGATCCAAAACAAGGCAATAATGCACAAACTTAAACCACTGCAGCTTGCAGAAATTTGCGGCCAAAAATAGCATCCGCTGAGGCCCGCACATCAACCTTATAAAACTTGGAAAAAGTGTGAACAGAAGACCAAGTAGCAGCCTTACAAACTTGTTCAACAGAGGCCTGGTGCTGGAAAGCCCAGGACGCCTCAACAGCACGAGTAGAATGAGCAGTAACATGAAAAGGGGGAATCTTCCCCTTGGCAGAATAGGCCCCAACAATGGCCTGGCGAATCCATTTACTAATGGAAGACTTGGCGGGCGCCAAACCTTTCCTAGGCCCGGAGGGCACCACGAAAAAGGCGTCAGTCTTACGAAAGGAAGACGTAGTCACCAAATAATACTTCACACAGCGAACCACATCCAAGGAATGCAAAACCCTCTCCTTGTCATTGCTGGGCTTAGGACACAAGGAGGGAAGAACAACATCCCGATTAAGATGAAAGGCAGAAACCACTTTAGGAAGGAAATCTGTCTTGAAGCGGAAAACAACCTTGTCCTGATGCCTCTCAAAGTATGGGCCTGAATGGACACGCCGAACTGAGGTGATAGCAACCAAAAAGGCAACCTTTTGAGTGAGCATAGAAAGAGTAATATCCTGCAATGGCTCAAAAGGAGGACCCTGAAGAGCAGAAAGCACCAAATTCAAATTCCAAGGGAGCAAAGGCTTCCTAGGAGGCCGCACATGCGTAACCCCCTGGAAAAAAGCCTGAACCAGAGGATGAAGAGCAAAAGACCTTGGAAAGAAAACCGCCAGGGCAGAAACCTGCCCTTTTAACGTACTAAGCTGGAACCCCAAGTCCAGACCATGTTGCAGAAAATCCAAAATCCTAGGGATAGAAAACACCCTGCAAGGCAAGGCCCTGACCTCACACCAATCAATATAAGACCTCCAAGTCCTATAGTAGATGGTAGAGGAAGACCTCTTCCTAGCGCTAACAAGAGTCTGAATCACAGCATCAGAAAGACCTTCCTCCTTTAAAATGGAGGTTTCAGCAGCCACGCCGTCAAAGCCAGCGTTGGTAAATTGGGGTAAAGTTGTTCACCCTGAGTGAGCAGATCCGGCAGAAGGGGCAGATCGAACTGATCCACTGCCAGCCGAACGACGTCTGCGAACCAAACCTGCCTTGGCCATCTTGGAGCCACCAGGATTGCTGGCGCCCCTTCTAGAGCCAGCTTGCGCACCACCATGCCCACCATAGGGAACGGAGGGAACAGGTACAGGAACCCCATATCCCTCCAGCTCAGAGACATGGCATCCACTGCCAAAGCCAGAGGATCCCGCGAGAGAGACACAAATGCAGGAAGCTTGTGATTGTGACGAGAGGCAAGGAGATCCACCTCTGGAGTCCCCCACTTGTGGCAAAGTGACCAAAAAACCTTGGGATTGCGAGACCATTCCCCCCGGCGAGATGAGCACCTGCTCAGGGAGTCCGCCTCCGTGTTCTCCACTCCCGGAATGTACACCGCCGAGATGCATGGGACATTGCTCTCCACCCAGGCAAGAATCAAGGACACTTCTCTGAGGGCACTCCTGCTGCGAGTCCCTCCCTGGTAAGCCCTGTAACTGAAGAGTCAAGTGAAACAGAACCAACCTGATGGCTCTCAGCTCCAAAACATTGATGGGGTTGTGAGCCTCCTGAGGCCCCCACAGTCCCTGAAACTGAAGATCTTTCCAGAAACCCCCCAACCTGAAAGGCTGGCATCCGTGGTGACTGTCTCCCAACGAGGGGTCAGAAAGGATCTGCCCCTCATCAGATTGCTTGGTTCCATCCACCACCAAAGGGAATTCCGAACCCGGGGGGACATCAAAAAAGACTGATCCAATGACAGCGGACACCTGTCCCAAACCGCCAAAAGATGGAGCTGGAGCGTCCTTGTGTGAAACTGAGCAAAGGGAACCGCCTCAAAGGAAGCCACCATCAATCCCACCAGTCTCATCCCCAGCCGGATTGACGGACGAGGGTTGGACAGAAGAAGCTGAATCAATTCCTGAAGCAACAGAACCTTGGGACGAGGAAGGAACACCCTGGCCTGAGAAGTATCCAGTGACATTCCCAGAAATGACACCACCCTGGACGGGGAGAGGGAAGACTTGGGATAGTTGATCATCCAGCCGAATCTCTCCAGAGTGGATACCACAGCTCTGGTGTCTAGCTCCTCTTGGCTGAGAGAATATGCCATAATGAGAAGGTCGTCCAGATATGCCACGATGCGAATACCCTGGGCTCTGAAAAGGGCCATCACCCCTGCCAGCACCTTGGTAAAAACCCTTGGAGCCGAGGTAAGGCCAAACGGAAGGGCCACAAACTGAAAATGCAGATTTTCCACCACAAACCTGAGAAATCTCTGGTGTGCCGGGAAGATAGGAACATGCAGATAAGCATCCTTGATGTCTATGGACGTCATGAAGTCCCCCTGACGAAGTGAATTTATGGCTGAACGCAGAGTTTCCATGCGGAACTTCCTGGGACGGATTAAACTGTTGAGGAGCTTCAGATCCAGGATGGGACGAACGGAGCCGTCCTTCTTGGGCACCGTGAACAGATTGGAATAGTAGCCCAGGCCCCTTTCCGAGGAAGGAACCGGGCAAATGACAGCCATGTCCAGAAGATTCCTTACTGCCGCTCTTAGCCCTTGCACGGCCAGAGGATCCGAAGACACCTGAGACCTGAAGAATCTGGGAGGGGGCCGGATCTCGAACTCCAGCTTGTAACCGGAAGACACCACTTCCAGAATCCATCTGTCTGAGACCTCCTGGTCCCAGACCTGGAAGAAGTGTCGCAGCCGTCCTCCCACCCACAAGGGTGAGGGCGCCCCCTCATTGCTGAGCTGGCTAGGCAGCGGGCTTGGGTTTAGAACCCCAGGTGTGACCTGGACGGGCACGTCTGCCCACCTCTGCCCCTGTTCCAGGAATCAGCTCTGGAGGAGGAGAAGGCCAATCCCCTGCCCGCTCTGGCCCCGCGAAAGGAAGGGTTAAAGGAGGCCACCCCCCGAAAGGGACGACGCTGCTTCTTTCGCTGAGGTAACTTGCCTCCTTTCGCGACCGAATCCAATTTATCTCCAAAAAGCCGCAACCCCACGAAGGGAAGACCCGTAAGTGACTTCTTAGCCACAAAATCAGCTGCCCACTGGCACAACCAAACCGACTTGCCACCAGCAAGGCCGAAGTTCTACTACACATCACCATGGTGTCATCCAGGGCGACTAGCACAAAGGACATGAACAATTCGCACCGCTTAAGGGCGGTGAACTCATCACTAGCCGGGTCAAGCCTGGAAGTAGTCAACAGGTCCCTAACAACCGACCTAGTAGCTACCGCCAAAAATGCCGAAGCACAAACAGGCCGCAAGGCCGAACCGACACTGGCAAAACCGTGACAAGCCATCTGATCAATGCGCTTGTCCTCACCATCTTTTAGGGTGGTGGAGTCAGGAGAATGCAAAATAGAAGAATTAGACAACCCCAACACGGGGGCATCAACCACGGGAGGGAACGACCAGTGCTTCACCGCGTCCACCGGAAAAGGATATTTCTTATACCAGCCCTGAGGAACACCCGGAAGCCGAGTAGGCCTCTCCCATTCCTTAAGAATGATGCCATCAAAATGCTTTTGATTTGGGAATTCCAAGCGCGGCTTAGAAGTCCCAAAGAACTCCCCCTTCTGCGGAGGAGCCTCCTCTGGAGGAGAAATAGCCAGAACCTCGAAAAGATGAGCCAGGACCTTAGGGGTATCCACGGCATCCCCCTGTCCCTGCTCAGTATCAGCGCCAACAAATTGCTGATCGTCAGAACCATCAGATTCCTTAAATAATTCCCCTTCCTCTAGTGGGGAATATTCAGACCAGTCAAGTGAATCAAACTCATCAAAATCAAAGGCCGGCGCAGCTGAAGACAAGTGCTTTCTCTTAGCCGTGGCCTTTCTGGCCACAGCGCTAGAAAATAATTTCTCAAGATTGGCCAATCTGGCACACACATCAGATTGCGACTCCCCACCCGTGACGACATCACTCGGGGTATGGATCACACTGGGTGGGGTAGGCGATGAGGCCAGCGGCGCTGACCCAGACGCCTGGGCCCCCGACTGCCGCGTTATAGCCTGCTGCGCACATGGTACAAAGTAATACATTATCCACCGAAAGGGATGCCCCACAACCCACACACTTCCGGGATTGCCCCGAGGGGAGCCCAAGCCCGGTATCCTGGGGAGCCTCCATATGGTGATTTTAATGGTAGTCGCAATGACCAAGGGAATTACGCTAATAAGCAACTCGGGATGCCCCTTTAAGTCCCACGTGGGAGGATTTATTGGGAGCCCTAATCAAACTCAGGGACCCTAGGACCGGGAGGACCCCTTAAAAATCCAATAAGAGTCCACCTGGAAGACAAGGAAAAGGGCTAATCACACGCACACACAACATGCCCCACACATAAACTGAGCAGTGTGACATTATAAAAATATATAAATATATATAAATGCATGATAATAAAATGCAATTCTGCAGATAATAGGATCAAGAACAGCATGGAGCCCACAGGGCGCTTACAAGAATGGCGCCGTCCACAGACCGAGATGCAGAGCACGAGGCGAGGCAGAGAACGAGATGAGGAAGAAGGAGGGCGGGCTGGCGCGGTTCGCGCATCGCGCCCGGCCCTCCCCCAACAGAACGCGGCTCCCAGCCGGTGGCCGGGCTCCGCAGCGGCGCCAGCAGCACGGGGGGCGGGCCGTAGGATCGCGCCGAGCCCGGCCCCACCCCCCACATCACCGCACCTGAGGGGAAGAAGCTCCCCCAGTGAAAGAAGAACCGCTTGTCCATGGCTGGCGCCGGCTGTTGCTGCGGTGGTGTAACATAAAGACACACACACTAATAAAACACAGTTTCAATAAAAACAATCAAACAATCAATCCTCAAGGGAAAAGGCCCTCCCCCCTCGTTTAGGGAGCAATGGGTGACCGGGAGAGGGGAAATCACACCAAAGGTGGAAGGGAAAGGAATCACCAACCCGGGCAACCGCCTACCCCTTAGCACCGTAAGGTGCCGTCTACCCTTGCCCGGACCAGCAACCTAAGCTGGGAGGCAAGGGGAATTTAAATTAAAGTGGGTCCAGGCAGAAATAGACCAACAAGAGGGCCGGGGGTTACCCCGGCTACCTGCAAGGAGGAGACATCCATCTTCTGACTTGCTTACAGACTGCAGAGATGAAAGACTGGGTAATGAGTGGGAGGTCCTAGGTATTTATGGACCGGGAGGGGCTTCCTTTTTTTTTCATGACATCTCTGCAAGATCACCCTCTACAGGTCGGTATAACCCAAGTGTAATGACTATTCTGAAGCGGGGTGTGTGACATACTTAGAATAGTATTCTACTGTCCTAACACTCCTACTGCCACAAGCACAGGTTCTACCAAATCTCCAGCATTGGCAGTTGGGGTCTGACTTGGAACCCAATTCCAGGAAAAAAACACTGTATAGCCAGGTAAGATACTGAATTCAGCCAGCAGTTCTAGGCATACAAGGACTGCTTCCAGCCTTAAAGTGAACCAGAACTTGGAATTTTTACTTGCCCCGGGCCATCCTCATTTAGGATGCCCCGCAGAGTAAAACAACCCCAATTGCTCATGAAAAATTTACCTTTCCCCAGTCATATGGCACATATTCATGTGTTCATGTGTTGTAGATAAAAGATACAATGATCAAAAATGGAACCTTGCCTGTGAAACGCATTTACTTGACATATATGATAGAAAATTATTTTGGACTAAAGTGGAACCATACGCAATGTTTGCACATTTGTGAAAAATGACGAGAAATGTTATGTGATTTGATCATACGTCCGGCAAAGTCTAAGAAATGTTTATTGCACAGTGTCTCTTTTTGATTGATGGATTTTAAATATTGTTACCAATAAATAATTTTATTAAAATATTAAAAAATAGTCTGTTATGTGAAGTGAATATTGGAATAAGAGTCAGAGGAAGGTGTATCTGACCACTGTATGTGTGCAGAGAACCTCTCTCTTCGTTTGGTTAATTTGTATGATATACTGTATATACAGTAGCCTGGGAGTACATTTTTTGCCCTAAGGGGGTAATACAGTGGTTGTGTATGTAAGTCAATGTTTATTTTTTTTATGTTGATTTCTACATGCATTAAAAAATATCACTAAAGAATAGGCTGTAATCAGAGGTGGGAATACGTAACATTACCTTGCAAGTGTCCATGAACCTTAGTAGTCTTTTGGTAGGAAACATAAAAAAAAAGCTGTCCGAGAAGAAGTTTGCAATTCAAGCCTAAACGTATGGCCCAAGTAAGCCTTGCTTCAGCAAGTAATTAGCATGACCCTGAAAGTCGAGTTCAGGCATGGAGAGGCTTAGGTCAATACACAGTGTACATAAGACAGCTCTACTGAAGTCTCATACTAATATTATATAATTAATGTAACTTTCATAGGGATTTTAGAAAGTTTAATCATAAATACACTGCTCAAAAAATAAAGGGAACACTTAAAAGTCAGTGACACTTCTGTAAAATCAACCTGTCCAGTCATAAAGCAACAATGATTGTGATCATTATCTTCTGAAGGTAGAAGTGATCGGCAATTAGCAAGACAACCCCTATAAAGGAGTGATGCTGTAGGTGGTGACCACAGACCATTTCTCTGTTCTATTCCTTTTTTTGGCTGTTGTTTTGGTCACTTTTGCGTGTTGTTATTGCTCTCACTCATAGAGGTAGCATGAGGCGGTGTCTACAGCCCATAGAAGTTGCTCAGGTAGTGCACTTCATCCAGGATGGCACATCAATGCGAGCTGTGGCAAGGAGGTTAGCGATGTCTGTCAGCACAGTGTTCAGAGCATGAAGCAGATACCAGGAGACAGGCTAGTACACCAGGAGTCATGGAAGGCCATAGAAGGGAAACAACCCTGCAGAAGCACAGGTACCACCTCCTTTGTGTGAGGAGGAATAGGAGGAGCCCTGAAAAATGACCTCCAGCAGGCCACTAATTCATGCATCTGCTCAAACTGTCCAAAACAGACTCCATGAGGGTGGTATGAGGGCCCAACATCCACAAATCATAGAGGCCGACTGGCATTTGCCAGAGAAAAAGTCTGGAGGTGTAATGAAGAATGTTATGCTGCATGCAACATCCTCCAGCATGACCGGTTTGGCAGTGGGTCACTAATGGTGTGGGTAGGTATTTCTTTCCCCATGTGCTATCCAAAGGTAACCTGACTGCAATTACAATAGGTACCAGGATGAGATCTGATGCATGACAATGCTAGGCCTCATGTGTCTGAAGTGTGTTAGCAATTCGTACACGATGAAGGCATTGATGCTATGGACTGGTCTGCCTATTCTCTAAACCTGAATCCAATCTAGCTCATTTGGGACCGCATGTCTGGTTCCAACCACCAACGCCACATTGCACCACATAATGTCCAGGAGTTGACTGATTCTTTAATCTAGGTCTGGAAGGAGATACCTTAGGATAACATCAATAGCCTTAACAGGAGAATTCCCGGGATTGTAGGGAGGTCATACAGGCACGTGGAGGCTACACACAGTACTGAGCCTCATTTCCTTTTCTTGAGGCATTTCCAATGAAGTTGGATCTGTAATTTGATTTTTCACTTTGAGTTTGATCATTCCAAATCCAGACCTCCATGGATTATTCTTTTTCATTTACAGTGATAATTTTTATGCTTTATTGTTCACATCGCATACCACTATGCATTGAATAAAGATTTGCAGTTAGAATATTTTATTCGTTGAGATTTAGAATATGGTATTTTAGTGCTTCCTTTATTTTTTTTTTGTGCAGTGTATATTCAATGTTCTTCCAATCTTTCAAGGTATATACTTTTTATGTTATTATTAAATGGACAGCTGAATGACAAGGGTTTCACCTTTTATTAGGCCTGCTTTATATTTCTTTATAAAACCTAGTGAACTCCCTCACTTCTGCTGGGCCTCCTCAGCAACAGAGGACGGCTCATTCATGTATTTTTCAGTGTGACAGTCCACCCTAAATTGAATTCATTTTGGGGACTGGGAAAGAGGAGTCATCAGAAAGGGTCAAGTTCAGCAAGGTTTATCAGGGAATGCAAAGTGCTGGTAATTAAAAGATGCTGCCCCGGCCAAAGAGCTGAAAGTAGCTAATTTGACCATTTGCTTGGAATGTCCCTTTAAGTTATTTGTTCAGAAATTGTACCCTAATAAATATGCTTTCTATTTCTATATAAGTAAACCTATCTGAAAAAGTCAGATGTTACCATGTTACTACAGTAAATGAATTTCTAATTATTGGCCATTCATGAAGGAGTCGGAGCTGGAGTCAGGGCCTGATCATATTGAGGATTCGGAGTCAGGCTTTGGCTTCCTGACTCCACATTCCTGATCAAAACACGAAAGTGGATAAAACAACATATACAACAAGTATTAAAGTGGACCAAAAGCCAGTATTCTGACTATCCTGGGTTTTAAGCCTTTCCCCGGGGGCACCCCGATATATATATATATATATATATATATATATATATATATATATATATATATCTTATTTTGTTCCATGGTTTACCAGGGTTTAGGAGGACAAAAATAAGAAAGAGAGGGGCATCCCACTTTACAGGCTTAATTTAATAACTGTCCCTATTTCCCACAACAAAAAGTTAGAAGGTATGCATTTGGCACAGATGAGTCAGTAGTGAATAAAGCTGGGGCACAGAACAGTTAGCAGCACAATTTAGTTTAGTATATAGATCAGTTGGTGGCAGAGTAGATTCGGGCACAGATCAAATTTGGACACAGATCAGGAACAGATCAGATTTGGACACAGATCAGGAGCAGAGCAGATTTGGACACAGATCAGGAGCAGAGCAGATTTGGACACAGATCAGGAGCAGAGCAGATTTGGAGACACAGATCAGGAGCAGATCGGATTTGTAGACACAGATCAGGAGCAGATCGGATTTGTAGACACAGATCAGGAGCAGATCGGATCTGGAGACACAGATCAGGAGCAGATCAGATTTGGAGACACAGATCAGGAGCAGATCAGATTTGGAGACACAGATCAGGAGCAGATCAGATTTGGACACAGATCAGGAGCAGAGCAGATTTGGACACAGATCAGGAGCAGAGCAGATTTGGACACAGATCAGGAGCAGAGCAGATTTGGGGACACAGATCAGGAGCAGATCAGATTTGGAGACACAGATCAGGAGCAGATCAGATTTGGACACAGATCAGGAGCAGAGCAGATTTGGACACAGATCAGGAGCAGAGCAGATTTGGGGACACAGATCAGGAGCAGATCGGATTTGTAGACACAGATCAGGAGCAGATCGGATTTGTAGACACAGATCAGGAGCAGATCGGATCTGGAGACACAGATCAGGAGCAGATCAGATTTGGAGACACAGATCAGGAGCAGATCGGATTTGTAGACACAGATCAGGAGCAGATCAGATTTGGAGACACAGATCAGGAGCAGATAAGATTTGGAGACACAGATCAGGAGCAGATCAGATTTGGAGACACAGATCAGGAGCAGATCAGATTTGGACACAGATGGGAGGTGGCTTTGTAGAAGTTTTCTCATTGGTCACACTGGCCACCCAGCCTCTCTCCTGTTACAGGGCTGTGAAAAGCTCCATTTAGCAGACATATAGTATATGAAGGACCTGAGAACACAGGGACAGGCAACATGGAGCTCTGCACAGCCGAGTCTATGGACAGCACATGGGACACTGTTTGTATTGTAAAAGGGGGTTGAACATATAAACTTTCCTTAATAAGCTGCCAGGAGGGAGGACACACAAAGGAAAGGCTTTACCTTGTGGCAAAAGCAGCAGCACTTCCCTGCAGCCGAGTTACAAATGGCAGAACCTAGTGTGAAGCATCCACTGACCTCCAGCTCCTGGGACAGGCTGTCACTAGGGGGCAGCAGCGTGCACAGATATTCTGCTCTGTCACATGACTCAGATCTATGACGGCTCCTCTGCTTCCCCATCCTGTAAGTGTAATTGCTGATGCCGAGCCTGCGCGGAGCCAATGTTCTAACAGCGGCCGATGCGCAGAGCAGTGTAATGAGTGGAGGCCGCTCTGCCCGCCGCTGTTCTCACACACACTAATCTTTACAGGCAGATAATCTGGGTGTGTGAGTGTGTGACAGCAGGGCCGGTGGTGGCGGGCAGTGCGGCCTCCACCCGTTACACTGCTCTGCTCATCGGCCACCACCTGCGGCCTTCCCATGTACCGGCCTACCGGGATTCTGCCCGGTATGCCCTATGGCCAGCCCGCCCCTGCCTAGAACCCTAGGAGAGATGTCATGCAGAATCCCCCCCCCCCAGAGTTACATGTGGTTACCTATATATGCACACATGTATGACATTGTTGTATGCATGTATGTGTCTGTATTTTAAGCATTAAGTGAATATTATTGATGTGGACTTTATTGTATTGCTGTTTGCACACTGTTTGCCCTCTGTCCTTCCTCTGTTGTTTTGAGGTGTCCCCAACTTTTAATTGGTTTTAGATGTGTGTATAGGAGTAGTGTTTTTGTATATTTTGTACAATAACATTGTATAGCGAATTTACACTTTTTATAGGCATACCCTATATCCCTAAACGTTCAAAAAATATCTTTACATCTCTGAAAAATGATGTACTTATCTGTAAAAATGCTAAGACAAGTGATTTTTTAAGAAAAATTAAAACAATACATTTTATTGCACTTTTCTGTTTGTTAAAGAGGAACATTACAGGTCTTGGTGAGTTACAGTTCGAACGGCGGCCATCATTCAATGATGGCTAAGGGACGGCTAAGGGTGGGGAGAGGGTGGAATTCAGCAGGATATAAGCGTTTAGGTTAACGCTGACATCCAAAATGCAGTGCGGGAGGGGGAAGGGATTATCTGAGAGAAACATCAGAAAAGGTCTGATGTTTCGGTTCGCACCCAAAAGTTCACCCAAAGTTAAACTTGCTTGATAAAATAAATAGCATGATGCCAACTGAAAGGCAGGAGACCAAAAGTTGTCAAAATTTGCCCAAAACCACACCTTCGTTCCCGGTCCTACAGCCAGTGTGCGAGCAGCGGCCACATTCCCGCTATTCCTTTAGCAGGGTGTGTGCCGCTCCAGCCATTTGTGTATGGCCGGTACAGCACGCTCCCTGTTAAAGGCTAGCAGGGGATGCGGCTGCCAGCACACTTGGATCCACTCGCCTTAGACAAGCTCTAGGACGAATGGGCGAGAGCGGATATGAGCACACTGACTGGACAAGAGGCATGTGCCGTAGGACCGAGGAAGGGTGAGAGGGATCAGGCTTGCGATCGGGGTGCCCAGGGGGCAAAGACTAAAACCCAGTTTAAATGTGTACAGTGTCTAGATATGTATACAATAAAAATGTGTTTCATGAATACAGATGTGACTTCTATAGGAAGTCAGGGAGTTTGCTAGAATTTCCTGTCATCTCCAGTAAAGGACACTGGGCAGTAGTGGTTTTCAGCCAGGTAGTGCTGGTCATTACCATCAATTCAGCCATATTGATATACAAATTTCACTAGATGATATAATAAGGTTCTTTTGTGGAGTGTGGAGAAGTCCCTATATCCTTTCAGATACGGGGAGGCCGATTCATTAATAGCGCCAGGTAGCGACAGATTAGCGCCAGTAGCGTGATTTTCACAGTGCCAGCTAGTATTCGCTGTGCTTGGCCGTAGTTCGCTTGTTGACAGCGACTCAGTCGGTGTGCGTTAATGTTGAATACGTGGTTAGGAGTCGCTGTTTGACAGGTTCCGCGCTGTATGGGTGCGCCTGACAGCGAATGGCCAGAGCGAACGGCTCCCACCATATTCATTATCAAATCAAGCTCAAAAAATTCTCGCGCTGTGAAATGCTTGTTTAAACCCCAGAGCGCTGGCGGCGATGGCTTAAAAGTAGTTTTTAACCCCCAAACAACCATATTTTGTGATGTAAAATTTACAAGTTTTTAGAAACATTTTGTAATATGAATACATTAATATCAGACCTGTAATATCAATTCTGCACAAATTATTATTTTTTTTTTTTAACCTTTAAAAAAATATATAACATTGCCGAAGTGTTCACAAAATTTTTGCCATTTAAAAAAAAAACCTTCAAATCAATGAATTATGAATATTTAAAGATTGCTCCATTGAAATGCATTGGAGAGCGACAGGTCATACCTGGCGCTGTGATGGGATTAGTAGCGGCGCTGTTCGTTGCAGTCGGCTACATGATGAATCCCGCGCTAGCTGACGCTCTCACCGGCGCTAGCCTCATTTAGCGTGATAAATGCGTGATTGTGTCCGCCGCCTGGCGTTCTGGAGTCGGTAGCCGCCGATAGCTGGCGCTACCTGCCGCTAGTCAGACACTACCTGGCGCTAGCCCTTGATAAATAAGGCCCAAAATTAATTAATAAAGGAAGGGTCAGCCTAATTTAACACATCAAGTGCTAATTTAACGCAAAAGGTTCTCTTCATGGGGGAGCAATTCAGGGGATGCTAGTTAAAAATGTGGGTTTTGGTCTGCTTTAAGGCACCTTTTAAAGAGTTACTATAGTCAAGTCAACACTTTCTTATTCACCTTTATGGCAGCAAATAGTAACTATTCAGGTTTGATGTGCAAGTCCACTCAGCAATCCTGATTGGCCATCGACAGTCACGTGACTGGCAGCCATACATGAATGAGGAAGGGATTAAGTGGTTATAGGATCTCTTTAGAAGCATGGTGTGTTAGGGAGTGTTGAATCTTCTACAGATACCTTCTACAAAGCAACTGAAGATGGTTAGGGAATAAATGAGAGGTGTGGAAGAAGCAATCCTATCTTTTTTAACTCAGTATCCCCGACCACATGGGAGAGGTTTGAAGGAGGAGTGATATAGTAATAGTGCTTATGTGGCCATTGTGTGCTTATGCACACATGGAATGTTACCTCCGCATTTCCCCATCCGTGCACTTGTGAACACACTTCCCTGAACACACAAGTGAATAAACCTTATGGGGTCGATTCAGAGCCTGGTGATAAAAAAGCATATCTTTTTTAAGAGAGAAAATTGCCATTCACTTTCATTGTCTACCTTGGGGCTGATTCAGAACCAGGTGAAAATTTACACTCAGTGGACAATGAAAGTTAATGGCAGTGAAAGAAGTGAGTTTTCTCACCAGGCTCTGAATCGACCACTATATTAGTGACTACACACACGTGAATTACACACTAAAAGGAAGTGAAGTGTACATGTGCCCGGAGCAGAGGACTCCGGCACCCGGGGAGCAATTGGGGGTTAGGTGCCTTGCTCAAGGGCACTTCAGTCATGTCTCATGGCTGGGAATCAAACCTGTAACAAAGCTGGTTACCTACCTCTATCTGCCCCTAGACCTGTACACAAGCTGTCGTTAATGATTTTATCTAGGGATGAGCGAATCGATCCGGACGAACCCGGATTCGATCCGAATTTCAGGAAAAATTCGATTCGGATCGAATCCGAATTTCCCCGCGATTCGATCACTCGAAGTTTTCCTTTAACATCCATTCATTTACATTTACAGGCATTCTAAGATGGCGGACGGGACATGTCTGGACATGTATCCCGCGCCAGTGCAAGCTGGGGCAGTCACATGCAGCCTATCAGCAGCCAGCAAGCCCGGTGACGTCACAGCGGTATTTAACGGCGGCCATCTTGCTTTTCCTCATTATTCTATTGCATTCGTGAGAGACAGGACGCTGTGTAGCTGAGGCAGTTAGACAGGCAGGGACAGACAGGGACAGACAGGGACAGGCTGGAGACAGGCAGGAGACAGACAGGAGACAGACAGAAAGCCAGGGAAAGGTAGGAAAAACGGAGGCTGTCACAGGGAGATTTTTTTTTTTTTTCATCCAGCCTGAGTGTTACTAGCTGGCTGACAGGCTTTGTTAGCGTTTTCAGGCTGCTTATAGTAACTAACTGTGCATATATACTGAACTGATCTTAAGTCTGCTGTGAGGCATCCCATTCTGTGACTAAAGCAGCCTCTGTTTAAGACCATATAAGCATTTGCTCTTATCATATTTGAAATTAGGCCTGATAAAGACACTTTTGCTGGGCATAGCACTACTGGACCCTGCCAGGTCCACTTCTGTTGGGGCATCCCATTCTGTGACTAAAGCAGCCTCTGTTTAAGACCATATAACCATTTGCTCTTATCATATTTGAAATTAGGCCTGATAAAGACACTTTTGCTGGGCATAGCACTACTGGACCCTGCCAGGTCCACTTCTGTTGGGGCATCCCATTCTGTGACTACAGCAGCCTCTGTTTAAGACCGTATAACCATTTTCACTTATCATATTTGAAATTAGGCCTGATAAAGACACTTTTGCTGGGCAAAGCACTACTGGACCCTGCCAGGTCCATTCCTGTTGGGGCATCCCATTCTGTGACTAAAGCAGCCTCTGTTTAAGACCATATAAGCATTTGCTCTTATCATATTTGAAATTAGGCCTGATAAAGACACTTTTGCTGGGCATAGCACTACTGGACCCTGCCAGGTCCACTTCTGTTGGGGCATCCCATTCTGTGACTACAGCAGCCTCTGTTTAAGACCGTATAACCATTTTCACTTATCATATTTGAAATTAGGCCTGATAAAGACACTTTTGCTGGGCAAAGCACTACTGGACCCTGCCAGGTCCATTCCTGTTGGGGCATCCCATTCTGTGACTAAAGCAGCCTCTGTTTAAGACCATATAAGCATTTGCTCTTATCATATTTGAAATTAGGCCTGATAAAGACACTTTTGCTGGGCATAGCACTACTGGACCCTGCCAGGTCCACTTCTGTTGGGGCATCCCATTCTGTGACTAAAGCAGCCTCTGTTTAAGACCATATAACCATTTGCTCTTATCATATTTGAAATTAGGCCTGATAAAGACACTTTTGCTGGGCATAGCACTACTGGACCCTGCCAGGTCCACTTCTGTTGGGGCATCCCATTCTGTGACTAAAGCAGCCTCTGTTTAAGACCATATAACCATTTGCTCTTATCATATTTGAAATTAGGCCTAATAAAGACACTTTTGCTGGGCATAGCACTACTGGACCCTGCCAGGTCCACTTCTGTTGGGGCATCCCATTCTGTGACTAAAGCAGCCTCTGTTTAAGACCATATAACCATTTGCTCTTATCATATTTGAAATTAGGCCTGATAAAGACACTTTTGCTGGGCAAAGCACTACTGGACCCTGCCAGGTCCATTCCTGTTGGGGCATCCCATTCTGTGACTAAAGCAGCCTCTGTTTAAGACCATATAAGCATTTGCTCTTATCATATTTGAAATTAGGCCTGATAAAGACACTTTTGCTGGGCAAAGCACTACTGGACCCTGCCAGGTCCATTCCTGTTGGGGCATCCCATTCTGTGACTAAAGCAGCCTCTGTTTAAGACCATATAAGCATTTGCTCTTATCATATTTGAAATTAGGCCTGATAAAGACACTTTTGCTGGGCATAGCACTACTGGACCCTGCCAGGTCCACTTCTGTTGGGGCATCCCATTCTGTGACTACAGCAGCCTCTGTTTAAGACCGTATAACCATTTTCACTTATCATATTTGAAATTAGGCCTGATAAAGACACTTTTGCTGGGCAAAGCACTACTGGACCCTGCCAGGTCCATTCCTGTTGGGGCATCCCATTCTGTGACTAAAGCAGCCTCTGTTTAAGACCATATAAGCATTTGCTCTTATCATATTTGAAATTAGGCCTGATAAAGACACTTTTGCTGGGCATAGCACTACTGGACCCTGCCAGGTCCACTTCTGTTGGGGCATCCCATTCTGTGACTAAAGCAGCCTCTGTTTAAGACCATATAACCATTTGCTCTTATCATATTTGAAATTAGGCCTGATAAAGACACTTTTGCTGGGCATAGCACTACTGGACCCTGCCAGGTCCACTTCTGTTGGGGCATCCCATTCTGTGACTAAAGCAGCCTCTGTTTAAGACCGTATAACCATTTTCACTTATCATATTTGAAATTAGGCCTGATAAAGACACTTTTGCTGGGCAAAGCACTACTGGACCCTGCCAGGTCCATTCCTGTTGGGGCATCCCATTCTGTGACTAAAGCAGCCTCTGTTTAAGACCATATAAGCATTTGCTCTTATCATATTTGAAATTAGGCCTGATAAAGACACTTTTGCTGGGCATAGCACTACTGGACCCTGCCAGGTCCACTTCTGTTGGGGCATCCCATTCTGTGACTACAGCAGCCTCTGTTTAAGACCGTATAACCATTTTCACTTATCATATTTGAAATTAGGCCTGATAAAGACACTTTTGCTGGGCAAAGCACTACTGGACCCTGCCAGGTCCATTCCTGTTGGGGCATCCCATTCTGTGACTAAAGCAGCCTCTGTTTAAGACCATATAAGCATTTGCTCTTATCATATTTGAAATTAGGCCTGATAAAGACACTTTTGCTGGGCATAGCACTACTGGACCCTGCCAGGTCCACTTCTGTTGGGGCATCCCATTCTGTGACTAAAGCAGCCTCTGTTTAAGACCATATAACCATTTGCTCTTATCATATTTGAAATTAGGCCTGATAAAGACACTTTTGCTGGGCATAGCACTACTGGACCCTGCCAGGTCCACTTCTGTTGGGGCATCCCATTCTGTGACTAAAGCAGCCTCTGTTTAAGACCATATAACCATTTGCTCTTATCATATTTGAAATTAGGCCTGATAAAGACACTTTTGCTGGGCAAAGCACTACTGGACCCTGCCAGGTCCATTCCTGTTGGGGCATCCCATTCTGTGACTAAAGCAGCCTCTGTTTAAGACCATATAAGCATTTGCTCTTATCATATTTGAAATTAGGCCTGATAAAGACACTTTTGCTGGGCAAAGCACTACTGGACCCTGCCAGGTCCATTCCTGTTGGGGCATCCCATTCTGTGACTAAAGCAGCCTCTGTTTAAGACCATATAAGCATTTGCTCTTATCATATTTGAAATTAGGCCTGATAAAGACACTTTTGCTGGGCATAGCACCACTGGACCCTGCCAGGTCCACTTCTGTTGGGGCATCCCATTCTGTGACTACAGCAGCCTCTGTTTAAGACCGTATAACCATTTGCTCTTATCATATTTGAAATTAGGCCTGATAAAGACACTTTTGCTGGGCAAAGCACTACTGGACCCTGCCAGGTCCATTCCTGTTGGGGCATCCCATTCTGTGACTAAAGCAGCCTCTGTTTAAGACCATATAAGCATTTGCTCTTATCATATTTGAAATTAGGCCTGATAAAGACACTTTTGCTGGGCATAGCACTACTGGACCCTGCCAGGTCCACTTCTGTTGGGGCATCCCATTCTGTGACTAAAGCAGCCTCTGTTTAAGACCATATAACCATTTGCTCTTATCATATTTGAAATTAGGCCTGATAAAGACACTTTTGCTGGGCATAGCACTACTGGACCCTGCCAGGTCCACTTCTGTTGGGGCATCCCATTCTGTGACTACAGCAGCCTCTGTTTAAGACCGTATAACCATTTTCACTTATCATATTTGAAATTAGGCCTGATAAAGACACTTTTGCTGGGCAAAGCACTACTGGACCCTGCCAGGTCCATTCCTGTTGGGGCATCCCATTCTGTGACTAAAGCAGCCTCTGTTTAAGACCATATAAGCATTTGCTCTTATCATATTTGAAATTAGGCCTGATAAAGACACTTTTGCTGGGCATAGCACTACTGGACCCTGCCAGGTCCACTTCTGTTGGGGCATCCCATTCTGTGACTACAGCAGCCTCTGTTTAAGACCGTATAACCATTTTCACTTATCATATTTGAAATTAGGCCTGATAAAGACACTTTTGCTGGGCAAAGCACTACTGGACCCTGCCAGGTCCATTCCTGTTGGGGCATCCCATTCTGTGACTAAAGCAGCCTCTGTTTAAGACCATATAAGCATTTGCTCTTATCATATTTGAAATTAGGCCTGATAAAGACACTTTTGCTGGGCATAGCACTACTGGACCCTGCCAGGTCCACTTCTGTTGGGGCATCCCATTCTGTGACTAAAGCAGCCTCTGTTTAAGACCATATAACCATTTGCTCTTATCATATTTGAAATTAGGCCTGATAAAGACACTTTTGCTGGGCATAGCACTACTGGACCCTGCCAGGTCCACTTCTGTTGGGGCATCCCATTCTGTGACTACAGCAGCCTCTGTTTAAGACCGTATAACCATTTTCACTTATCATATTTGAAATTAGGCCTGATAAAGACACTTTTGCTGGGCAAAGCACTACTGGACCCTGCCAGGTCCATTCCTGTTGGGGCATCCCATTCTGTGACTAAAGCAGCCTCTGTTTAAGACCATATAAGCATTTGCTCTTATCATATTTGAAATTAGGCCTGATAAAGACACTTTTGCTGGGCATAGCACTACTGGACCCTGCCAGGTCAACTTCTGTTGGGGCATCCCATTCTGTGACTAAAGCAGCCTCTGTTTAAGACCATATAAGCATTTGCTCTTATCATATTTGAAATTAGGCCTGATAAAGACACTTTTGCTGGGCATAGCACTACTGGACCCTGCCAGGTCCACTTCTGTTGGGGCATCCCATTCTGTGACTACAGCAGCCTCTGTTTAAGACCGTATAACCATTTTCACTTATCATATTTGAAATTAGGCCTGATAAAGACACTTTTGCTGGGCAAAGCACTACTGGACCCTGCCAGGTCCATTCCTGTTGGGGCATCCCATTCTGTGACTAAAGCAGCCTCTGTTTAAGACCATATAAGCATTTGCTCTTATCATATTTGAAATTAGGCCTGATAAAGACACTTTTGCTGGGCATAGCACTACTGGACCCTGCCAGGTCCACTTCTGTTGGGGCATCCCATTCTGTGACTACAGCAGCCTCTGTTTAAGACCGTATAACCATTTTCACTTATCATATTTGAAATTAGGCCTGATAAAGACACTTTTGCTGGGCAAAGCACTACTGGACCCTGCCAGGTCCATTCCTGTTGGGGCATCCCATTCTGTGACTAAAGCAGCCTCTGTTTAAGACCATATAAGCATTTGCTCTTATCATATTTGAAATTAGGCCTGATAAAGACACTTTTGCTGGGCATAGCACTACTGGACCCTGCCAGGTCCACTTCTGTTGGGGCATCCCATTCTGTGACTAAAGCAGCCTCTGTTTAAGACCATATAACCATTTGCTCTTATCATATTTGAAATTAGGCCTGATAAAGACACTTTTGCTGGGCATAGCACTACTGGACCCTGCCAGGTCCACTTCTGTTGGGGCATCCCATTCTGTGACTACAGCAGCCTCTGTTTAAGACCGTATAACCATTTTCACTTATCATATTTGAAATTAGGCCTGATAAAGACACTTTTACTGGGCATAGCACTACTGGACCCTGCCAGGTCCACTTCTGTTGGGGCATCCCATTCTGTGACTACAGCAGCCTCTGTTTAAGACCGTATAACCATTTTCACTTATCATATTTGAAATTAGGCCTGATAAAGACACTTTTGCTGGGCATAGCACTACTGGACCCTGCCAGGTCCACTTCTGTTGGGGCATCCCATTCTGTGACTAAAGCAGCCTCTGTTTAAGACCATATAACCATTTGCTCTTATCATATTTGAAATTAGGCCTGATAAAGACACTTTTGCTGGGCAAAGCACTACTGGACCCTGCCAGGTCCATTCCTGTTGGGGCATCCCATTCTGTGACTAAAGCAGCCTCTGTTTAAGACCGTATAAGCATTTGCTCTTATCATATTTGAAATTAGCCTGATAAAGACACTTTTGCTGGGCATAGTACTACTGGATCTTTTTTGGGGGGCATCCCATTCTGTGACTAAAGCAGCCTCTGTTTAAGACCGTATAAGCATTTGCTCTTATCATATTTGAAATTAGCCTGATAAAGACACTTTTGCTGGGCATAGCACTACTTGTCCCTGCCAGGGCATCCCATTCTGTGACTAAAGCAGCCTCTGTTTAAGACCATATAAGCATTTGCTCTTATCATATTTGAAATTAACCTGATAAAGACACTTTTGCTGGGCATAGTACTACTGGATCTTTTTTGGGGGCATCCCATTCTGTGACTAAAGCAGCCTCTGTTTAAGACCATATAAGCATTTGCTCTTATTATATTTATATTATAAGACACTTTTGCTGGGCATAGGCTTACTGCTGCCTGCCAGGTGCACTTCTGTTGAGGCATCCCATTCTGTAACATAGCATACCCCTCTTTATTTACACTAAGCAGCTCTCTTATTTACACTAAGCAGGCCTGTTGGAGGCTGAGTGTTACTGCTCACTTTTGGTGTGCATTATATTCTGTTTCATATAGACCCACCGCTGCCCGGGGGATCTTAAAATATCACCTACTCCCACGCCAGTTAGACTATGTCGGGCAGACAAGTGCCTGGAAGTGAAAAGAGGAGTGGCAGAGGCCAAGATTCCGCAGGCAGAGCTCGCATCAGACTGGGGGCCAGTAGCAGCAGGAGTCACGCTGAGAGACCTAATCTGCCAGTATCTGCTAGCGGTCGGGTCTCCACCAGTAACGCATCTGCCGTGGTAGATTGGTTGACGCGCTCATCAACAACATCATCACAACTTACGTCTGAGACCCCCAGTCTAGGGTCGGTAGGTTCCTCTGACACAACCCTGAGTTGGCATGCCCCGAGAGCAGTCCCTGTCCTCCCATTGCCTCTGTCCTACGCCGTTCCCTCCCCCAGCGACGTATCCTATGCTTTGGGTTCAGCTCCACTCTTTAGTGAGGAGGACCATCAGATAGAGGACAGTCAGCAGCTACTGCCCAGCCAAGAAATGGAGGTGGCTTCTCTAGCTAGGCAGACAGATAGTGATGTGGACAGTGTCGTGGGTGCTGCGAGCGTTCCAGCTCCTGCGCCAGACACTGTTGACGAATCCACGAACATCAGTGACGTACAGCCACAACTCGGTGATGATGATGATGACGATGAAGCCGATCGCACTTGGGAGCCGGGTGATGAAGGGGCTTCATCGTCATCATCAGGAGAAGAGGGGCGCAGGTTGCCCCGGAGTCAGCAGCTGAGGCAGCAAGGTGGTAGCAGTCAGCATGGGGGCACAATTCCAAAGGCTGGAGCCGGCCGGGGCCGGGGCCGGGGTAGAGCACCTGCTGTGCGGCAGTCTACCTTATCGGGAGGTAGTGGAGCAGGGGTTCCTGGAGTTGGCAACAGCAGCAGTGAATCAGTGAGGCCAGGGGGTGGGAAAAGTAGCTACTCGGCAGTGTGGCAGTTTTTCCTGAGGCATCCGCAGGAGGGTAACATGGCCACATGCAAGATATGTAGGCAAAAGGTGAAGCGTGGCCAGGGTCCAAATGTTGGCACCACAGCCCTGCGTCAACATATGATGCGTCACCATAAAACGACCTGGGAGAACCGAGGCTCCCAAGGGGTGGTCCAGTCTGCTTCCTCACCAAGTGAGCTCCCAATTTCTGCCAGCCAAGGCTCCAGCACCTCAGCCGAAGGCAGCTGTGCGTCATACCCATCCTCTGTCGCTCCTGCTCCTCCTCCTCCTCCTCCAAGTCATGCATCCCGCCAGCAATCCATCAGCGAAGCCATGTCCAAGAGACAGCAGTATGCGCCCACTCATCCTACGGCGCAGAAGCTGAATGTGCTCCTGTCCAAGTTGCTGGTGCTGCAGTCGCTCCCTTTTCAGGTGGTGGAATCTGCACCTTTCAGAGAACTGATGGCTTGTGCCGAGCCGAGGTGGAGAGTCCCAAGCCGTCATTTCTTTGCCAAGAAGGCAGTACCAGCGCTGCACACTTTTGTTGAACAGAAGGTGGGCCAGTCCTTGAGCCTGTCGGTGTGTAGCAAAATACATGGCAGCGCCGACATCTGGAGCTGTAACTACGGTCAGGGGCAGTACATGTCGTTTACGGCCCACTGGGTGAATGTGGTCCCTTTGCAGCAGCAACTTGGACAGGTCACGCCGCTTCGGCCTCCGCGCTCTCTGCCCATTGGGCCTGTGACACCGTGCGACTCGGCCTCCTCATCCTCCGCCATCTCCTCACCCTCCACTGTAGGCTCAAGTCTCAGTGCCCCTCCAGTCTACCATGTGTGCAGGGCACGGAGGTGTCACGCAGTGCTTCACATGGTTTGTCTTGGCGAACGGAGTCACACAGGGGAGGAACTGCTTAAATGTATTCATCAGGAAATCCAAACATGGCTTACTCCGAGAAAACTTAAAATGGGAATCATGGTTACCGACAATGGGAAGAACATTTTGTCTGCGCTGCGCCAAGGAAGCCTGACCCATGCCCCCTGCATGGCTCACGTCTTCAATCTGGTTGTCAAGCGGTTTCTGAAGTGTTCCCCCCATCTGCAGGACATCCTAACAACTTCACGGAAACTTTGCATGCACTTCAGCCACTCCTACACCGCCAAACACACCCTTCTTGAGCTACAGCGTCAGAATGGTATCCCCCAACATAGTCTGATTTGCGATGTTTCCACCCGTTGGAATTCCACCCTTCACATGTTGGACCGATTATATGAACAGAGAAAAGCCATCACGGATTTCCTGATGATCCAAGCAGATAGGGGGACTCCCCTGTGTAACTTCAATGTCAACCAGTGGCAGCTCATACGTGACACCTGCCGTTTGCTCAGGCCCTTTGAGGAAGCCACTTTATTTGTCAGTCGGCAGGATTACGGGATGAACGACGTGATTCCACTGCTTCATGTACTACAGCACATGTTGGAAACCATGGCTGGTCAGGGCACTGGAGACATGGCGTTTACATCTTACGGCCACATGAACCCCGTTGGAGCTGAACTGGAGGAGGAGGAGGAGGAAGAGGAGGAGGAGGAGTTGCCCAGCGAAACACAGTTTAGGCTTGGCGAAATGGCTGGTTTATCTAGTCAGCGGACAGGAGAGGAGGAGCAGGAGCAGCCAGAGGAGCTAGAGGTTTTTGAGGAAGGAGAGACAGAGGACCCGGGCACACCGTGGCAGTATGCAGTGGAGATGGAGACAGGTAGTCCATCCGAGTCACTTGCGCAAATGGCACGAAGCATGCTCACATGCTTGCGTAGTGACCCCAGAATTGTTTCCATCTGTCGGCGGGATGACTTCTGGCTGTCCACCTTATTGGACCCTCGCTTCCGGCACAAAATGGGGGCATTTTTTAAACCCACCGAGAGGGAGGACAAACTCAACTACTACAAAGACATTCTACGTAGGCAGTTGGCCGATGCCTATCTGCGCCATGGTCCATACTCTCGCAGGTCTGACTCGAGGGGACCTCTGCGCTCACCTTCCACTGCCATGGCCGCTGGGGGGGTTGGCAGCAGCAGAAGCTCCATCAGCAGCAGCAGCCTCAGTCTTCAGTCGCTAATGAGTAGCTTTCTACACCCGCATAGTGAGGCTACTCATGAGCAGCAGGAAGACCTGGAGCAGGACCTGAACCAGCAGGTCATGTCATACTTTGACATGACCATGCCAACACACCTTGAGGGTCCGCTGGACTTCTGGGCAGCCAAACTTGATTTGTGGCCGCAACTAGCAGAGTTTGCCCTGGAAAAGCTGTCCTGCCCGGCAAGTAGCGTGCCATCTGAGCGGGTGTTTAGTGCGGCGGGGGCCATAGTTACGGCGAGGAGAACTCATCTGTCAACTAAAAATGTGGAGAGACTCACCTTTGTCAAAATGAATCAGGGATGGATCAGCCAGGATTTCCACCCACCAATGCCTGATGCATGCGACTAGATTCAGCATGGTGCCACGTTTTACACTTTCCAAATGGTGCAAAACATATTTATGTCTTCAGGCCATTTTTTGGGCTCCTGCTGCTGCTGCTGTCAACTCCTGCCAACTCCAGGGTGTGATTCATCCAATTTTTGGGCTCCTGAAGCCAACTCCAGTGTATATTTGGGCTCCTGCTGCTGCTACTGTCAACTCCTGCCAACTCCAGGGTGTGATTCATCCAATTTTTGGGCTCCTGAAGCCAACTCCAGTGTATATTTGGGCTCCTGCTGCTGCTACTGTCAACTCCTACCAACTCCAGGGTGTGATTCATCCAATTTTTGGGCTCCTGAAGCCAACTCCAGTGTATATTTGGGCTCCTGCTGCTGCTACTGTCAACTCCTGCCAACTCCAGGGTGTGATTCATCCAATTTTTGGGCTCCTGAAGCCAACTCCAGTGTATATTTGGGCTCCTGCTGCTGCTGCTGCCAACTTCTGCCAACTCCAGGGTGTGATTCATCCAATTTTTGGGCTCCTGAAGCCAACCCCAGGGTCTCTTTAAAGTAATGTTTGGGCTCCTGCTGCTGCTGCTGTCAACTCCTGCCAACTCCAGGGTGTGATTCATCCAATTTTTGGGCTCCTGAAGCCAACTCCAGTGTATATTTGGGCTCCTGCTGCTGCTACTGTCAACTCCTGCCAACTCCAGGGTGTGATTCATCCAATTTTTGGGCTCCTGAGGCCAACTCCAGTGTATATTTGGGCTCCTGCTGCTGCTGCTGTCAACTCCTGCCAACTCCAGGGTGTGATTCATCCAATTTTTGGGCTCCTGAAGCCAACTCCAGTGTATATTTGGGCTCCTGCTGCTGCTGCTGCCAACTTCTGCCAACTCCAGGGTGTGATTCATCCAATTTTTGGGCTCCTGAGGCCAACTCCAGTGTATATTTGGGCTCCTTCTGCCCCTCATAGTGATGCCACTTCAACTCTCTGCAATTGTGCCGCTCTGCGATTCTATTAGCGATGCCTCTGATCTGCATGTGATATTTCTTCAAAGTATTATTTAACTAACCCAGCACGCATCCTGTGCGTGTTACAGCAAGGCTGAATGGTTTACAACCCTATTGAGGCTCTAGGAGGCTCAGAAATAGCCGTTTTTAATAGCGATTCGTCGCGAATTTATTCGGGTCGAAACGAATTTTGTCGGAAAATTCGGCGAATCAGTCGAATCGAATTTTTCAAAAGTTCGCTCATCTCTAATTTTATCCATTCTTGTTTTAAATCTGCTTGCAAAGAAATTATCTAGCATAGGAAGGTGGTTCCCAATGATTTGTTCTGCTGGGTCCCAATGATTCTGCTAATGGTAACCCTCTGCAGGAACTGTTTGTCTCTTCTAGTTGCCCAATCTTACCAGGGCAACATCAAAGTGGCTCAATAACAGCTCTGTAGAATGCTGTGAGCAGCTTGCCCAGCAGGCTGTATTTTTTGAGCTGCCTCAAAAAGCAAACTCCTGTTATGCTGTATCAGATCCTAGGCAATGGCAAGACGCACAAAAGTATTTTGCTGTCATTCCAATAATGTGTGTAGGGGGATGCACCTGCAGTGATTTTCTGAATTTGATGGTCATCTTCACTGTTTTCACTGCTATAGGAATCAGGTGGGTACCTTTGTACCAAGGATCTAGCTTGCTGATTTTACCATGATTCCCCACAGTATCACCATGTGGCGAATCATTGTGGAAAACTTCACAATCTTAATTATTTCCAACAAGGAGAAAAGGCCTTCATTCAATAAGAGGTGAAAAAAATTCTCATGGTAGTCAAACATTCACGGAAAAAAATCTCATGGGAGAAAAATGCATTAGAATGTCATTGTTGTTGAGTCACCAGCTAGGAAAACAATGAAAGTCAATGGTACCTTTTTAATCCTAAGAAAAGTAGAGAACTTTTTGCTCCATTTTTAAACTGTCGTAAAAAGTATCATTGACATGTCTTCCTATCTGATGATTTAGTAACAGTGGAATTCTCATGTTTTTTTTCTCATAAAGTTCATTTTTTAACACCATGAGAATTCTCTTATTGAATCAAGACCATATGGATTGATTCAGAGCCTGGTGAAAAAACTCACTTTTTTAGGAGAGAAAACAGTTTCATTGTCTACGCGTGTAGACGTCAGTCAGCCCCAAGGTAGATAATGAAAGTGAATGGCTTTTTTCTCTCCTAAGAAAGAAGTGAGTTTTCTCACCAGGCTGGTAGCTGAATTGACTCCCTAGTCACTGGTGAGCAGATAGAAGGGTAATGCTGACAGCACATATCCCTATGTGTTGATAACTATGCTAATGAATTTTCTCAGTCTTACTTTTTGTGTTCTGCCTACTAATCCAGTTACAGGTCTCAGTGGGGGCAGTTACCTGTCTCAGTTTAGTGTGTAGTATGTCCGTGTGAATAGTATTGAATGCTGAGCCAATGATCAATACCCTGACATATGAATAAGGTTGTTCCATGTGTTCCAGGGAGAATTCCAGGGCTTAGTACGCCACATCCTCTGCAGATCTGTTAGACATGTAGGCAAATCAGAGTGGATCCCACTGCACTTGAGATATTTATTAGGTTGGTTATCACCAGTCTCTCAATGGCCCTTATTTATCAAGGGATAGCGCCAGGTAGTGTCTCACTAGCGCCAGGTATCGCCAGCTATCGGCGGCTACCGACTCCTGAACGCCAGGCGGCGAACACAATCACGCATTTATCACGCTAAATGAGGCTAGCGCCGGCGAGAGCATCAGCTAGCGCGGGATTCATCATGTAGCGGACTGCAACGAACAGCGCGCTGCTAATCCCATCACAGCGCCAGGTATGACCTCTCGCTACCTGGCGCTTTCCAATGCATTTCAATGGAGCAATCTTTAAATCTTCATATTTAATTGTTATTAATGTTTTTTCAAAAATTCTGTGACCACTTCGGCAATGTTAGATATTTTTTTTAAGGTAAAAAAATTAAAGCAGAGCAGAATTGATATTATAGGTCTGATATTAATGTATTCATATTACAAAATGTTTAGAAAAACTTGTTTAATTTTTTAATCAAAAAATATGGATGTTTGGGGGTTAAAAACTAATTTTAAGCCATCGCCGCCAGTGCTCTGGGGTTTAAACAAGCTTTTCACAGCGCGAGAATTTTTTGAGCATGAATATGCTGGGAGCCGTTCGCTATGACCATTCGCTGTCAGGCGCTCCCATACAGCGCGGAACCTGTCAAACAGCGACTCCTAACCCCGTATTCAACATTACCGCACACCGACTGAGTCGCTGTCAACAACCGAACAACGGCCAAGCACAGCGAATACTAGCGGGCGCTGTGAAAATCACGCTACTGGCGCTCATCTGTCGCTACCTGGCGCTACTACTGAATCGGCCCCAATGACTGTATCACTACTGAAGCCGGTGCTACTGATCGAAAATCCTTCATATCCAAGTTGCCAAGTTGTTTTTTAACCCACAGGTATGACTGTTGACCTTTTAAGGCCTTTGGGAGCTTCCTTAGCCTTCAGAGACCTTCTGTATACGCAGGTTCTCACTTGTTTGCTTTTCCACACACAAAGAGGGCAGCTAGAGGCCCAAGAGACGTTTGACATCCACTTCATTGATTACATGTGACACATGTTCAGATACCATTAAAATGTGAGGAGATTTAACCACGGAATCTGTAGCCTGCACACAGACTTCCTTCTCAAACCTAAAGTAAAATTTCCTCAGCAAGATAAATCCTTGGAGATGCCAGTGCAAAGGAAATGTTGGATTTCCCAATATCCTTAAAACTATAAAAATGATATCCTAATACATCAAAAAACATCCAATTAATTATTTATTTATGTTAGCCACACAGCTCAAATTGTTGACCAATGATTAAAACAAAATATGTAGCAAAATTAGACATGATTCATCAAGATAAAACCATACATTTTCTGCTTTGTTTGTTCTTATATCTTGGAAGACATACTGTAAATGTTTCATCATTAAGGATCCCTTTGTGTTACGTAGAAATACTTCCTAAGGCAGAAGCATAACTAAATGTGATGGGGCCGGCTGTGAACATTAGATGCTGGGGCCCTTTCACGGCTCCTATAGTAAGCCTTTTTTTCTGTCTTAACTAGGGATGAGCGAATCGATCCGGACGAACCCGGATTCGATCCGAATTTCAGGAAAAATTCGATTCGGATCGAATCCGAATTTCCCCGCGATTCGATCACTCGAAGTTTTCCTTTAACATCCATTCATTTACATTACAGGCATTCTAAGATGGCGGGCGGGACATGTCTGGACATGTATCCCGCGCCAGTGCAAGCTGGGGCAGTCACATGCAGCCTATCAGCAGCCAGCAAGCCCGGTGACGTCACACAGCGGTATTTAACGGCGGCCATCTTGCTTTTCCTCATTTCTCTATTGCATTCGTGACAGACAGACAGAACGCTGTGTAGCTGAGGCAGTTAGACAGGCTGGAGACAGGCTGGAGACAGGGACAGACAGGGACAGGCTGGAGACAGGCAGGAGACAGGCAGGAGACAGACAGGAGACAGACAGAAAGCCAGGGAAAGGTAGGAAAAACGGAGCTGGCTGACAGGGAGATTTTTTTTTTTTCATCCAGCCTTTGTTAGCGTTTTCAGGCTGCTTATAGTAACTAACTGTGCATATATACTGAACTGATCTTAAGTCTGCTGTGAGGCATCCCATTCTGTGACTAAAGCAGCCTCTATTTAATAGCATAATAAACATTTGCACTTATTCTCATAGAAATCAGGCCTGATAAAGACACTTTTGCTGTGCATGCTCTCTGGTTTTTGTGGCACTGGCATCCCATTCTGTGACTAAAGCAGCCTCTATTTAATAGCATAATAAACATTTGCACTTATTCTCATAGAAATCAGGCCTGATAAAGACACTTTTGCTGTGCATGCTCTCTGGTTTTTGTGGCACTGGCATCCCATTCTGTGACTAAAGCAGCCTCTATTTAATAGCATAATAAACATTTGCACTTATTCTCATAGAAATCAGGCCTGATAAAGACACTTTTGCTGTGCATGCTCTCTGGTTTTTGTGGCACTGGCATCCCATTCTGTGACTAAAGCAGCCTCTATTTAATAGCATAATAAACATTTGCACTTATTCTCATAGAAATCAGGCCTGATAAAGACACTTTTGCTGTGCATGCTCTCTGGTTTTTGTGGCACTGGCATCCCATTCTGTGACTAAAGCAGCCTCTATTTAATAGCATAATAAACATTTGCACTTATTCTCATAGAAATCAGGCCTGATAAAGACACTTTTGCTGTGCATGCTCTCTGGTTTTTGTGGCACTGGCATCCCATTCTGTGACTAAAGCAGCCTCTATTTAATAGCATAATAAACATTTGCACTTATTCTCATAGAAATCAGGCCTGATAAAGACACTTTTGCTGTGCATGCTCTCTGGTTTTTGTGGCACTGGCATCCCATTCTGTGACTAAAGCAGCCTCTATTTAATAGCATAATAAACATTTGCACTTATTCTCATAGAAATCAGGCCTGATAAAGACACTTTTGCTGTGCATGCTCTCTGGTTTTTGTGGCACTGGCATCCCATTCTGTGACTAAAGCAGCCTCTATTTAATAGCATAATAAACATTTGCACTTATTCTCATAGAAATCAGGCCTGATAAAGACACTTTTGCTGTGCATGCTCTCTGGTTTTTGTGGCACTGGCATCCCATTCTGTGACTAAAGCAGCCTCTATTTAATAGCATAATAAACATTTGCACTTATTCTCATAGAAATCAGGCCTGATAAAGACACTTTTGCTGTGCATGCTCTCTGGTTTTTGTGGCACTGGCATCCCATTCTGTGACTAAAGCAGCCTCTATTTAATAGCATAATAAACATTTGCACTTATTCTCATAGAAATCAGGCCTGATAAAGACACTTTTGCTGTGCATGCTCTCTGGTTTTTGTGGCACTGGCATCCCATTCTGTGACTAAAGCAGCCTCTATTTAATAGCATAATAAACATTTGCACTTATTCTCATAGAAATCAGGCCTGATAAAGACACTTTTGCTGTGCATGCTCTCTGGTTTTTGTGGCACTGGCATCCCATTCTGTGACTAAAGCAGCCTCTATTTAATAGCATAATAAACATTTGCACTTATTCTCATAGAAATCAGGCCTGATAAAGACACTTTTGCTGTGCATGCTCTCTGGTTTTTGTGGCACTGGCATCCCATTCTGTGACTAAAGCAGCCTCTATTTAATAGCATAATAAACATTTGCACTTATTCTCATAGAAATCAGGCCTGATAAAGACACTTTTGCTGTGCATGCTCTCTGGTTTTTGTGGCACTGGCATCCCATTCTGTGACTAAAGCAGCCTCTATTTAATAGCATAATAAACATTTGCACTTATTCTCATAGAAATCAGGCCTGATAAAGACACTTTTGCTGTGCATGCTCTCTGGTTTTTGTGGCACTGGCATCCCATTCTGTGACTAAAGCAGCCGCTATTTAATAGCATAATAAACATTTGCACTTATTCTCATAGAAATCAGGCCTGATAAAGACACTTTTGCTGTGCATGCTCTCTGGTTTTTGTGGCACTGGCATCCCATTCTGTGACTAAAGCAGCCTCTATTTAATAGCATAATAAACATTTGCACTTATTCTCATAGAAATCAGGCCTGATAAAGACACTTTTGCTGTGCATGCTCTCTGGTTTTTGTGGCACTGGCATCCCATTCTGTGACTAAAGCAGCCTCTATTTAATAGCATAATAAACATTTGCACTTATTCTCATAGAAATCAGGCCTGATAAAGACACTTTTGCTGTGCATGCTCTCTGGTTTTTGTGGCACTGGCATCCCATTCTGTGACTAAAGCAGCCTCTATTTAATAGCATAATAAACATTTGCACTTATTCTCATAGAAATCAGGCCTGATAAAGACACTTTTGCTGTGCATGCTCTCTGGTTTTTGTGGCACTGGCATCCCATTCTGTGACTAAAGCAGCCTCTATTTAATAGCATAATAAACATTTGCACTTATTCTCATAGAAATCAGGCCTGATAAAGACACTTTTGCTGTGCATGCTCTCTGGTTTTTGTGGCACTGGCATCCCATTCTGTGACTAAAGCAGCCTCTATTTAATAGCATAATAAACATTTGCACTTATTCTCATAGAAATCAGGCCTGATAAAGACACTTTTGCTGTGCATGCTCTCTGGTTTTTGTGGCACTGGCATCCCATTCTGTGACTAAAGCAGCCTCTATTTAATAGCATAATAAACATTTGCACTTATTCTCATAGAAATCAGGCCTGATAAAGACACTTTTGCTGTGCATGCTCTCTGGTTTTTGTGGCACTGGCATCCCATTCTGTGACTAAAGCAGCCTCTATTTAATAGCATAATAAACATTTGCACTTATTCTCATAGAAATCAGGCCTGATAAAGACACTTTTGCTGTGCATGCTCTCTGGTTTTTGTGGCACTGGCATCCCATTCTGTGACTAAAGCAGCCTCTATTTAATAGCATAATAAACATTTGCACTTATTCTCATAGAAATCAGGCCTGATAAAGACACTTTTGCTGTGCATGCTCTCTGGTTTTTGTGGCACTGGCATCCCATTCTGTGACTAAAGCAGCCTCTATTTAATAGCATAATAAACATTTGCACTTATTCTCATAGAAATCAGGCCTGATAAAGACACTTTTGCTGTGCATGCTCTCTGGTTTTTGTGGCACTGGCATCCCATTCTGTGACTAAAGCAGCCTCTATTTAATAGCATAATAAACATTTGCACTTATTCTCATAGAAATCAGGCCTGATAAAGACACTTTTGCTGTGCATGCTCTCTGGTTTTTGTGGCACTGGCATCCCATTCTGTGACTAAAGCAGCCTCTATTTAATAGCATAATAAACATTTGCACTTATTCTCATAGAAATCAGGCCTGATAAAGACACTTTTGCTGTGCATGCTCTCTGGTTTTTGTGGCACTGGCATCCCATTCTGTGACTAAAGCAGCCTCTATTTAATAGCATAATAAACATTTGCACTTATTCTCATAGAAATCAGGCCTGATAAAGACACTTTTGCTGTGCATGCTCTCTGGTTTTTGTGGCACTGGCATCCCATTCTGTGACTAAAGCAGCCTCTATTTAATAGCATAATAAACATTTGCACTTATTCTCATAGAAATCAGGCCTGATAAAGACACTTTTGCTGTGCATGCTCTCTGGTTTTTGTGGCACTGGCATCCCATTCTGTGACTAAAGCAGCCTCTATTTAATAGCATAATAAACATTTGCACTTATTCTCATAGAAATCAGGCCTGATAAAGACACTTTTGCTGTGCATGCTCTCTGGTTTTTGTGGCACTGGCATCCCATTCTGTGACTAAAGCAGCCTCTATTTAATAGCATAATAAACATTTGCACTTATTCTCATAGAAATCAGGCCTGATAAAGACACTTTTGCTGTGCATGCTCTCTGGTTTTTGTGGCACTGGCATCCCATTCTGTGACTAAAGCAGCCTCTATTTAATAGCATAATAAACATTTGCACTTATTCTCATAGAAATCAGGCCTGATAAAGACACTTTTGCTGTGCATGCTCTCTGGTTTTTGTGGCACTGGCATCCCATTCTGTGACTAAAGCAGCCTCTATTTAATAGCATAATAAACATTTGCACTTATTCTCATAGAAATCAGGCCTGATAAAGACACTTTTGCTGTGCATGCTCTCTGGTTTTTGTGGCACTGGCATCCCATTCTGTGACTAAAGCAGCCTCTATTTAATAGCATAATAAACATTTGCACTTATTCTCATAGAAATCAGGCCTGATAAAGACACTTTTGCTGGCCAAAGGCCTACTGGACCCTGCCAGCTCGATTCCTGCCCGGGGCATCCCATTCTGTGACTAAAGCAGCCTCTGTTTAAGACCATATAAGCATTTGCTCTTATCATATTTGAAATTAGGCCTGATAAAGACACTTTTGCTGGGCATAGCACAACTTGTCCCTGCCAGGTGTACTTACTGCTGGTTTTTAGGGCATCCCATTCTGTGACTACACCAGCCTCTATTTAAGAACCTAACCATTTGCACCTATTCTAATTGAAATTAGGCATGATAAAGACACTTTTGCTGTGCATAGTCTTACTGCTGCCTGCCAGGTGCTCTCTGGTTTTTGGGACATCCCATTCTGTAACATACCATTAGCCTCTGCATTAACTGTAAGCTGCACAGTTATTTAAAGAAATTTGGCCTGTATGAGCCTGCTAACACACTGCTGCTGTGTGCATATATACTGATCTCAAGTCTGCTTTGGGGCATCCCATTCTGTAACATACCATTAGCCTCTGCATTAACTGTAAGCTGCACATTTATTTAAAGAAATTTGGCCTGTATGAGCCTGCTAACACACTGCTGCTGTGTGCATATATACTGATCTCAAGTCTGCTTTGGGGCATCCCATTCTGTAACATACCATTAGCCTCTGCATTAACTGTAAGCTGCACAGTTATTTAAAGAAATTTGGCCTGTATGAGCCTGCTAACACACTGCTGCTGTGTGCATATATACTGATCTCAAGTCTGCTTGGGGCATCCCATTCTGTAACATACCATTAGCCTCTGCATTAACTGTAAGCTGCACAGTTATTTAAAGAAATTTGGCCTGTATGAGCCTGCTAACACACTGCTGCTGTGTGCATATATACTGATCTCAAGTCTGCTTTGGGGCATCCCATTCTGTAACATACCATTAGCCTCTGCATTTACTGTAAGCTGCACATTTATTTAAAGAAATTTGGCCTGTATGAGCCTGCTAACACACTGCTGCTGTGTGCATATATACTGATCTCAAGTCTGCTTTGGGGCATCCCATTCTGTAACATACCATTAGCCTCTGCATTTACTGTAAGCTGCACATTTATTTAAAGAAATTTGGCCTGTATGAGCCTGCTAACACACTGCTGCTGTGTGCATATATACTGATCTCAAGTCTGCTTTGGGGCATCCCATTCTGTAACATACCATTAGCCTCTGCATTTACTGTAAGCTGCACATTTATTTAAAGAAATTTGGCCTGTATGAGCCTGCTAACACACTGCTGCTGTGTGCATATATACTGATCTCAAGTCAGCTTGGGGCATCCCATTCTGTAACATACCATTAGCCTCTGCATTAACTGTAAGCTGCACAGTTATTTAAAGAAATTTGGCCTGTATGAGCCTGCTAACACACTGCTGCTGTGTGCATATATACTGATCTCAAGTCTGCTTGGGGCATCCCATTCTGTAACATAACATAACCTACCTACCATACTAAGCAGCTCTCTTATTTAAACTAAGCAGGCCTCTTGGAGGCTGAGTGTCCACTTTTGGGTGTGCATTTATATTCGGTTTCATATACAGTGGGGTATCCCAATTTGTAAGATAACCTACCCCAACCATGTAAACTAAATAGGCCTGTTGCAGCCTGAGTTTCTCTGCTTGCGTATGGCCTGCATTACAATCTGTCTCTTTCAATGACACTGCTGCCTGTGGTATCCCAATTTGTAAGATAACCTACCCCAACCATGTAAACTAAAGGTTACGTCCTTCCAGAAGGAAAACTTATGCCGAACACTATTTTTGTTAGGGGCATTGACCTTTGGATTGATCGGCATGAAATTAATTTTTTTTTTTCAAAGTATGGCGCTGTGAAGAAGGTCAAAATGATGTCTCATACTTGGATTATTGTTACTTTTTGTTCAGCTTGAAATATAACAGGCCACACGGGCATCCCAAGGCACATGCTATTTTAAACCTATCTGTTATACAACATAAGCGTTGATCAGGCTACTTCAGTTTGCACTTGTTTTTGACTGATTTTAATAAACCAGGCCGCAGGGCACCCCAAAGCTGCACCTTGCACCCTATCTGGTATACAACATAAGCGTTGATCAGCATCAGCTTCATTAAGCTACTTCAGTTTGCACTTCCTTTTTGACTGCTTTCATTTAACCAGGCCGCAGGGCACCCCAAAGCTGCACCTTGCACCCTACCTGTTTATACTAAATAAGCATCTACAGCCTCAGCTTTATTAAGTTATTGCATTTTGAATTGGTTTTGGTCTGCTTTAAATACACCAGGCCGCAGGGCATCCCAAACCTGCATGTTGCACCCCATCTGTTATACTAAATAAGCGTTGATCAGCATCAGCTTTATTAAGCTATTGCATTTTGCATTGGTTTTTGTACTGCTGCCAAAACACTAGCCCATATGGGCATCCCAAACCAGCACATGTCACCCTATCTGTTATACTAAATAAGCTTCTACAGGCCCTTTTTTTATTTATTTATTTTTATTTATATAGAGCTGCAATAGCTTATATTGTGAGGTTAATTTGCCATTTTGCAGCATAATATAGAGCAGCCCCTGTGTAAATCTGAGGGGCAATAGCTTATATAGTGAGGTAAATTTGCCATTTTGCTTCGTTATATAGAGCAGGCCCTGTGTAAATCTGAGGGGCAATAGCTTATATTGTGAGGTAAATTTGCCATTTTGCAGCATAATATAGAGCAGCCCCTGTGTAAATCTGAGGGGCAATAGCTTATATTGTGAGGTAAATTTGCCACTTTGCAGCATAATATAGAGCAGCCCCTGTGTAAATCTGAGGGGCAATAGCTCATATAGTGAGGTAAATTTGCCATTTTGCTTCGTTATATAGAGCAGCCCAGTTGCCATCTAAATCAACTACTGTCCGGCCAGTACAGCTTTTCCAGGGCAAACTCTGCTAGTTGCGGGCACAAGTCAAGTTTGGCTTCCCAGCAAATCCAGTGGATCTTGAAGGTGTGTTGGCATGGTCATGTCAAGGTATGACATGACCTGCTGTTTGAGGTCCAGCTCCAGGTCTTCCTGCTGCTCATGAGTAGACTCACTATGCGGGTGTAGAAAGCTACTCACTAGCGACTGAAGACTGAGGCTGCTGCTGATGGAGCTGCTGCTGCTGCTCCTTCCACCCCCCCAGCAGCCATGGCAGTGGAAGGTGATCGCAGAGGTCCCCCCGAGTCAGACCTGCGGGAGTATGGGCCATGGCGCAGATAGACATCGCCCAACTGACTACGTGGGATGTCTCTGTAGTAGGTCAGTTTGTCCTCCCTCTCAGTGGGCGTAAAAAATGCCCCCATTTTGTGCCGGAAGCGAGGGTCCAATAAGTTGGAGAGCCAGAAGTCTTCCCGCTGACAAATGGAGACAATTCTGCGCTCACTAGTACGCAAGCATGTGAGCATGCATCGTGCCATTTGTGCAAATGACTCGGAGGGACTACCTGTCTCCATCTCCACTGTAAACTGCCACGGTGTGTCTGGGTCCTCTGTCTCACCTTACTCACAACCCTCTAGCTCCTGTGGCTGCACCTCCTCTCCTGTCAGATGACTAGATAAAATGGTCATTTTGTGAAACCTAAACTGTGGTTTGCTGTGCCCCACCCCCTCCTCCTCCTCCACTTCAGCCCCCACAGGCTTCATGTGGCTGTGAAATGTATGTGCCATGTCTCCAGTGCCCTGACCAGCCATGGTTTCCAACATGTGTTGTAGTACATGAAGCAGTGGAATCTCATCGTTCATCTCATAGTCCTGGCAACTGACTAATAACGTAGCTTCCTCAAAGGGCCTGAGCAAACGGTCGGTGTCACGTATGAGCTGCCAATGGTTTACATTGAATTTACACAGGTGTCCCCCTATCCGTTTGGATCATCCAGAAATCCGTGATGGCTTTTCTCTGTTCCTATAGTGCAGTGGTCCTCAACCCTGTCCTCAAGGCCCACCAACAAGTCATGTTTTTTGGATCTCCAAATAGCCAGCTCTATTGCTCTGCAGCTGCACTAATTACTCCACCTGTGCATCTTTGTGGAGATCTGCAAAACCTGGCCTGTTGGTGGGCCTTGAGGACAGGGTTGGGGACCACTGCTATAGTGGATCCTGCATATGGAGGGTGGAATTCCAACGGGTGGAAACATTGCAAATCAGACTATGGTGGGGTACACCGTTGTGACGCTGAGGCTCAATAGGGTTGTGCTTCGTGGTGTAGGAGTGCCAGAAGTGCATGCTAACTTTCTTTCCTGTTGTTCTTTCAGATGGGGGCAAGACTTAAAAACTAGACTGAACACGTGTGCCATGTGAGGACGCATGACTTTGGCTTCCTTGTCGCAGCGCAAACAAGATGTTCTTCCAAGTGTAATGCAGCAGGCTGGACTTATGGTGACGCTGTCTGAGAGGAGAAATCCCTCAGACATCAAGATTAAAAATTCCAAGAATTTTTGAGGGCTAATTATTCAGAGGCAAATGATAGCTAGTTGTTTCTGATTTAATTACAAGGTGGAAACACACCCTCAAACAAAACTTCACTTTGGCAATACTATTGCATTTGTCTATTCATAATTTTATGTATATACACTAACTAACCTACTTTTTCTCCCCAGGATGCTGCATGAAACACTGCCACATCGCTGAGTAGCTGATTTTTCCGAACAACAGTCCGCAATAATCTGCTGCTGCTGCCGCCGCCACCGCCGCAGACTCCAGGGACCCTCTTCCACTACCTCGGCTTGCAACACCTCCTCCCACGACACTCTCCTCATCACTAATTGCCGGCTACTGGAAGAAGAGGCGAGTGTCTCCTCCACTTCTTGGCTGGGCAGTAGCTGCTGAATTTTATGATTATCAGATCTTCATCAATGGATAGTGGAGCTGAACCCAAAGCATAACAGACAGACAGTTGACTGGGGGTGTCAGATGCCACTTGTGATGCAGTGGACTGCTTTTGCAGCACTTCGAGACAAAGTTGCTTCATTGGCTGACACAATGACTGGTAAATCTGTGGAACATATGGTTTACAAGCAAGAATAACCATTTGTTTTTATATGAAAAAGACCCTGGTTTATACAGACTTTTTTTTTCCAGAGACTGCCCTGCGTGGAAATGAATGGCGCTTGGATCATCCAAGCTTTCCTCCCAACAATGCCTGATGTATTCCAGTAGATTGATGACGGGGCCAGACCTACACTAAAGAAAGATGGATCGTGCAAAACAGATTTAAGGCGCTGCTCTCCAGTTACAGACATTCCTCCGCATCGGACCACAAGTAAGTATTGATAAAAAATCCTTTCCGTTACTCTTACTTTTTATTAATATTCTTCGGATAAGACGGATCAGACATGATTCCAGATTAAAAATTCCAAGAATTTTTGAGGGCTAATTAGTCAGAGGCAATGATACCTTCTTGTTTCTGATTTAATTAAAAGGTGGAAACACACCCTCAAACAAAACTTCACTTTGGCAATACTTTTGCATTTGTTTATTCATAATTTTATGTAGATATTACTAACTAAGCTACTTTTTCTCCACATGACTCTCCACAGGGTGTGATTCATCCAATTTTTGGGCTCCTGAAGCCAATCCCAGTGTCTCTTTAAAGTAATATTTGGGCTCCTGCTGCTGCCAACTCCAGGGTGTGATTCATCAAATTTTTGGGCTCCTGAAGCCAACCCCAGTGTCTCTTTATAGTAATATTTGGGCTCCTGCTGCTGCCAACTCCAGGGTGTGATTCATCCAATTTTTGGGCTCCTGAAGCCAACCCCAGTGTATATTTGGGCTCCTGCTGCTGCTGCTGCCAACTCCAGGGTGTGAATCATCCAATTTTTGGGCTCCTGAAGCCAACTCCAGGGTCTCTTTAAAGTAATGTTTGGGCTCCTGCTGCTGCTGCCAACTTCTGCCAACTCCAGGGTGTGATTCATCCAATTTTTGGGCTCCTGAAGCCAACTCCAGTGTATATTTGGGCTCCTGCTGCTGCTGCTGCCAACTCCAGGGTGTGATTCATCCAATTTTTGGGCTCCTGAAGCCAACTCCAGTGTATATTTGGGCTCCTGCTGCTGCTGCTGCCAACTTCTGCCAACTCCAGGGTGTGATTCATCCAATTTTTGGGCTCCTGAAGCCAACTCCAGTGTATATTTGGGCTCCTGCTGCTGCTGCTGTCAACTCCTGCCAACTCCAGGGTGTGATTCATCCAATTTTTGGGCTCCTGAAGCCAACTCCAGTGTATATTTGGGCTCCTGCTGCTGCTACTGTCAACTCCTGCCAACTCCAGGGTGTGATTCATCCAATTTTTGGGCTCCTGAAGCCAACTCCAGTGTATATTTGGGCTCCTGCTGCTGCTGCTGTCAACTCCTGCCAACTCCAGGGTGTGATTCATCCAATTTTTGGGCTCCTGAAGCCAACTCCAGTGTATATTTGGGCTCCTGCTGCTGCTACTGTCAACTCCTGCCAACTCCAGGGTGTGATTCATCCAATTTTTGGGCTCCTGAAGCCAACTCCAGTGTATATTTGGGCTCCTGCTGCTGCTGCTGTCAACTCCTGCCAACTCCAGGGTGTGATTCATCCAATTTTTGGGCTCCTGAAGCCAACTCCAGTGTATATTTGGGCTCCTGCTGCTGCTACTGTCAACTCCTGCCAACTCCAGGGTGTGATTCATCCAATTTTTGGGCTCCTGAGGCCAACTCCAGTGTATATTTGGGCTCCTGCTGCTGCTACTGTCAACTCCTGCCAACTCCAGGGTGTGATTCATCCAATTTTTGGGCTCCTGAAGCCAACTCCAGTGTATATTTGGGCTCCTGCTGCTGCTACTGCCAACTTCTGCCAACTCCAGGGTGTGATTCATCCAATTTTTGGGCTCCTGAAGCCAACTCCAGTGTATATTTGGGCTCCTGCTGCTACTACTGCCAACTTCTGCCAACTCCAGGGTGTGATTCATCCAATTTTTGGGCTCCTGAGGCCAACTCCAGTGTATATTTGGGCTCCTGCTGCTACTACTGCCAACTTCTGCCAACTCCAGGGTGTGATTCATCCAATTTTTGGGCTCCTGAGGCCAACTCCAGTGTATATTTGGGCTCCTGCTGCTGCTGCTGCCAACTTCTGCCAACTCCAGGGTGTGATTCATCCAATTTTTGGGCTCCTGAAGCCAACTCCAGTGTATATTTGGGCTCCTGCTGCTACTACTGTCAACTCCTGCCAACTCCAGGGTGTGATTCATCCAATTTTTGGGCTCCTGAAGCCAACTCCAGTGTATATTTGGGCTCCTGCTGCTGCTGCTGCCAACTTCTGCCAACTCCAGGGTGTGATTCATCCAATTTTTGGGCTCCTGAGGCCAACTCCAGTGTATATTTGGGCTCCTGCTGCTGCTGCTGCCAACTTCTGCCAACTCCAGGGTGTGATTCATCCAATTTTTGGGCTCCTGAGGCCAACTCCAGTGTATATTTGGGCTCCTGCTGCTACTACTGTCAACTCCTGCCAACTCCAGGGTGTGATTCATCCAATTTTTGGGCTCCTGAGGCCAACTCCAGTGTATATTTGGGCTCCTGCTGCTGCTGCTGCCAACTTCTGCCAACTCCAGGGTGTGATTCATCCAATTTTTGGGCTCCTGAGGCCAACTCCAGTGTATATTTGGGCTCCTGCTCCTGCTGCTGCCAACTCCTGCCAACTCCAGGGTGTGATTCATCCAATTTTTGGGCTCCTGAAGCCAACTCCAGTGTATATTTGGGCTCCTGCTGCTGCTGCCAACTTCTGCCAACTCCAGGGTGTGATTCATCCAATTTTTGGGCTCCTGAGGCCAACTCCAGTGTATATTTGGGCTCCTTCTGCCCCTCATAGTGATGCCACTTCAACTCTCTGCAATTGTGCCGCTCTGCGATTCTATTAGCGATGCCTCTGATCTGCATGTGATATTTCTTCAAAGTATTATTTAACAAACCCAGCACGCATCCTGTGCGTGTTACAGCAAGGCTGAATGGTTTACAACCCTATTGAGGCTGTAGGAGGCTCAGAAATAGCCGTTTTTAATAGCGATTCGTCGCGAATTTATTCGGGTCGAAACGATTTTTGTCGGAAAATTCGGCGAATCAGTCGAATCGAATTTTTCAAAAGTTCGCTCATCTCTAGTCTTAACTTAACTGGATGCAGCTAGTTAACTAAAGACTGAAATAGCAGATACAAATGCTGCTTCCTTTATCTAAATGATGGCGAGTTAGCACAAATATGATAAATAATGTGGAGGAGCAACGATGATGGGCCCCCAAACTATTAGACCCCGGTGCGGTTGCACCCCCCTGTACCTCCTCAAGTTATGCCCCTCTCCTAAGAGGATCATCTATTAACAAAAAGTACTTATGTTCAGCTGCCCATCAACCAGCTTTTCCGGTTAGGGCCGGACACCGAACTCGAACACGGACTTCTAGCTGAAGTCTGTGTTCGGGTTTGGGAACCACAAAGTTTGGGTTCATACCGAACTTTGCGAGTTCGGGTTCACTCATCTCTACTGACCAGTCATTCTTTACAGAACAACCAAATCATTAATTATGTATTTGAACACAAAAGCAAAAATAAACAAACTTGGGAGGACTTGTACACATGTTTAAATTAAAAAATGCCGCCTCACCAAGCGATGAATAAAACAATCCTTTATTGGTTCCTTTAAAATACTGTTTTTAACCAAGTTTAGAGACAGATTATAGGCTGGCCTGCAAGCTGACAGGGTTGAGTGCTGTGGCTCCTTTAAGACTTGTGTGTACTAATTGCCCTGCTAACGTGCACCTCCCAGGTTAGTTATAAAATGGTCTGAGCGGCTGCCACCCCCCCCCCCTTTGTTTCTTTTGAATTTGTGCAAGCACATGGTGTGTGGGTCTAGGCTGTATTGCAAGGTCTTTGACCCTTCCACCCCATGGCTTGCACTTGAGAGGTTTAGGGCAACCTCAGGTAAGCCTGCTCCCAATTTATCTATTGCACTGTATGTCCCAGATGGGCTCTCAGAGATTAGAGTTAGGACTGCACCCCACAGGGGCACTTTGGCGTAGTGGTGCAGCTTAAGCATACTTCTGCAGATGTGTGTGACCGAGTCCTCTGTTTTTAACCAAGTTTAGAGACAGATTATAGGCTGGCCTGCAAGCTGACAGGGTTGAGTGCTGTGGCTCCTTTAAGACTTGGGTGTACTAATTGCCCTGCTTACGTGCACCTCCCAGGTTAGTTATAAAATGGTCTGAGCGGCTGCCACCCCCCCCCCCCCCTTTGTTTCTTTTGAATTTGTGCAAGCACATGGTGTGTGGGGTCTAGGCTGTATTGCAAGGTCTTTGACCCTTCCACCCCATGGCTTGCACTTGAGAGGTTTAGGGCAACCTCAGGTAAGCCTGCTCCCAATTTATCTATTGCACTGTATGTCCCAGATGGGCTCTCAGAGATTAGAGTTAGGACTGCACCCCACAGAGGCACTTTGGCGTAGTGGTGCAGCTTAAGCATACTTCTGCAGATGTGTGTGACCGAGTCCTCTGTTTTTAACCAAGTTTAGAAACAGATTATAGGCTGGCCTGCAAGCTGACAGGGTTGAGTGCTGTGGCTCCTTTAAGACTTCCTTTAAAATATCCAATGCATATCATTCATAGAATTAAAATCACCCCACCAGATGTCACATAAGCTACTGGCTACGCGTTTCAGACGTGTACTGTGCCCTTATTCACGTCAACTAATAATACAAAGGCTTACCTTTTTAAGTTTGCGGTCAGGATGTCACAAGCACGCGGCCCACCCAGCGAAGCATGATCGCCTAGCCTCCACACACTTCCACCCGTCGCTTGATCCGAACTTGGATTTAATTTTAAGGGTAGAGTTGAGCCAAATGATTACAAAAAGCTACAGAAAGCCCACAGTGGGCTACCCTCTGTTACATGCTGGTAATTTGCATCCACAAAATTGCAAAGAATTCATTCCGGCAGGGGAACTCCTTAGGGTAAAACAAAATTGTACTAAGAATTCAGATTATGAACAGGCATCCCAAAGAATCAATTACATGTGGATACCCCAACTGGATGTTGACTAGAGCTGAAAATATTCTAGGCCAAAAAGAGAGGCAATCTCTGTTATGTGAAAATCAGACAGTAGTTAAAAGTGCAGAACTACGGAACAAACTACAGGAATACACACAGGGTGTCAATATTATACAGATAAATGTACAATCCTAAATTGTGATCATTTCTAAGGGAATAAGAATGGAGTAAGATAAAGATGGCATCACCAGCCACTTGGCTTTCTACACAGGGAACATATAAATGTGTTCATTCTAGGAGTTCAGTTTGCAAATGAGTCTTTCAGTACAGGTAAACAACATAGGATTAAAGGATTCTTGTGAATCCAAGGTGGTGATTTACCTCATATCCTGATTCACCTGCAGATTACAATACATGGGTTGCACCACAAGAAATGTTAGAGTGTTTTTCTGAACACCTGGGGGATTTGAAAAGGTTATAGGTGTCTCACAGTCACATTCTGCACTGACTAACTCTTTGCAACTCCAGGTCTTAGAAAGGGTAACACTAGGCTCTAGAGGAAGGGATTATAAAACATTGCTATTATAAAAAAGAATCCAGATCTGGGGTCTAGAATCCAGTCTGAACTCTAGATTTGATCTAATAATATGCATAGACAACAACTAAACAGTATTTATTCAAGCTAGGTGTGGCTTTATGTCGTAGTAAAATGAGGATTATTATACTATTACTTAATATGTAGGAATTTTCATTTAGCGATTTGTTTTATACGTGACTGTTCCAGCAGTTACTATCATTTTTTTAATATTATTTTCATAGTTACTTGTCAAGCATTAATCAAATATTAATCATTATTAATTGATTGATTTATCATTATTTGATTTATGTTCATATTTTAGTAGATTGTTGACGTCTTCTCTATTCTATTTTTCCTGTTATGCAGTATTATTGCTATTTAACATCTTTTAATATTGTAATTTTTTGAATACTCGGGATAAGGTTTCCAAAATGTGTGTAACAGAATTATGTTTATATATGTTTAAGGGGCTGTATTATATTTTGTCTTAGCGCTGGGATGTCGTTGCATGTGCTCAATTTATTTTGCCAGCACCGTCTGATTGTTCTTTCCTGTGGTGAGGAGTTTCCTCTAACTCCGGAGCCTGCTGTTCCTCCCCTTTCTTCGCCTCTGCTAACTGTTCCGCACACTGAATTACACCTTATACTAGACGCCGATGGGCTGTCAGCCTCCTGGCGTTCCACCTGATGTCCCCTTAACTCGTTGGCCGCCTAGTCTAGTGATGTGGGGATGTTTGGCGAACGTGGGGAAGACAGGGCATTGCTCCCTTCCACCGGAGGTCTGATCGTGCTTCCCTGAGTGGAACATGTGCTTGCAACATCCTGGTGGGAAACTTTAAAAGGTAAGCCTTTCTACTAGTAGGCATTATTAAGGACCCAGTGCAGGCCTGAAATGCATATCTAGAAACTTATGTGCCATCTATAATATCTGGTGGCAGATTTTAATTCTATGGATGATATGCATGAGATTTTAAAGGAACCAATAAAGAGCTAGCAATCCCTCATTAGCTTAACTAAGAGGTGCTTGTATATAAACAGGTGAGCTACTCTGTGGAGTTTCATTCTGTGGAGTTTCAGCCTGTGTGAGAGCAGCTTGACAAGTGCAGCGCGACAGAAGTGTGTAGTTTTAAAAACTGGGGTTAGGGGTCAGCCGATCATCCTCCACGCCCTGGTCTACCAGCCCCCATAGCTGGTGCCCGGGCTGGTTTTAATGGGGAGGAGGGACCCCCACAACATTTTTTTTTCTAGGCCGATTGATCCCCTTCTCCCCCTGGGGGAACCTGTATTGGGAAACCCAGGGCCGGCATCAGCACCTGGCAAACCCGGGCAGCTGCCGAGGGCCCCACCCTACCAGGGGGGCCCACTGACAGCTGGCACAATGTGGTTGAAGAACTGCACACACTTCCTTTCTCTGTCTCTCTGCTCTATCTATCCCTGTCTTCCCAGCTCTGACCCATTGATTGTATGTCACCTCTGCCTCATCCATCGCTATCCCCTGAGCCCTGCCCATCCATCCATATCCCCTGTGCCCTGACCCATCTATCCCTGTCCCCTCAGCTCAGCCCCATTCATCCATGTACCCTCAGCTCTGCCACATCCATCCGTGCCCCTCCAGCTCTACCCAAGCATTCCTGTCCTTTTCATTTTGTCCATCCATCCCTCTTCCTCCCAGCTATCTCTCCATCCATCCATTCCTGCCCTTCCTGTTTTGTCCATCCCTCTTCCTCAATACTCTGCCTAGTCATGTGGGACCAAACTAAAAACAGCTCCAATAGGGTGTTGGAGGGCAAGCAGCCCTTCTTATTTTTGGCAATTGAATTATTAGACCCCTGACCCGCGACTCTCTGCCGCGAATGGGCCCACTGAGACCATGCCTCCCGAGGGCCCACATAAACCTGGAGCTGGCCCTGGGGAAACCCCCTAGGTCTCCCATATACACACCTTCTTTTCTGGTCCAACGGTGCATGCGAGAGCAGTGGCTGCATCCCTGCTGTTCCTCTAGCACAGGGGTGGGCTATTATTTTTTCCATGGGGGAACATGAGAAAGGGCCAGGCCAAAAGGCTGAACATAATTCTGCATAATATAATTGTATTTCTTTATAAAAAGCAGTAAATAGCATTGTTGTGACAAGCTGGTACGAGTATATGTTATAGTTAAACAATGAAAAAGTGAGGTCGCCTTACAAAAAAAATGTAATTTATTAAATAAACCACATTTTGTGTGTTCAGTGAGGTCTCTCACAGCAGGGCATCCCAAATTAGGATGCCCCAGAGGCATGATGTCTCTAACCCAACCCTGGATTCCTTCACACTCCAAAGGGCTGGGTTACATGGGTTTTGGTCTGCTTTAAAACATCATGACCAAATCAGGTTAGGATGGAATAACCGCCCTCCTTTACATTATTATTATAGTAACACAGCGCTGCTCACACTTTTTACTCAGTAGCAATGCGAAAAATTGCAGATTCCCTCACATAAAGTGGAACAAAACCCAGAGCGGCCACTGGTCTTCCCCCTGGAAATCTCAGATCGAGATGCCCCACTGTGTGAAACCCTTGTTACTCAGTAGCAACATGAAAAATGGCAGACTCCCTCCCTTAAAGCGGAACAAAGCCCCGATCTGGGGTGGCCAGCTCTGGGTTCATTTCCACTTTAAGGGGGAGTCCACCATTTGTCAAGTTGCTACTAAGTAACAAGGGTTTCACACAGTGGGGCATCCCGATCTGAGATTCCCAGGTGGAAGACCAGTGACCGCTCTGGGTTTTGTTCTGCTTTCAAGTGGAGCATCCCGATTTGGGATGCCCGGGGGAGGGAGACCAGTGGCCGGACTTGTATAAAAGGCTGTGTGAAACCCTTCCCACCTTGCAACATGGTCCCTCCGCTCTCCCAAAGGCATTGGTCTGGCCAGAAATGGACTACGAGAGCCAGTAGCCTGCGACGTGAGGCACAGACAAGTGGCTGGAGTACCTCGATCTCCGGCGTCAGCTCCGCAGCGACACATGCCACACAGTACAGGCCAAACTCTGCCCACAGCTAAGCCTGCAGGAGGGAGCTGTCCAATAGGACAGCAGGCTTTAATCCACACACGCCCCCTGCTACATTAGACTCTACAGAGGGGCAAAAGTGCTGTTCAAACCCGACACTATCTTTTTTGGCAAGACTGCGTGGACAGCGGGCGGGAATGAGCGTCGGGGGCGTCGGCAGAGTGCGGCCGCACACCTTACAGGTAATGCTGGTCGAGGGCCGGTCAGAGCCAATCAAAGGGCCGTAGGTGGCCCCGGGGCCTTACAATGCCCAGGTCTGCTTTAGCACGGCACATGCCCACACCAGGCATTTGTGAATGGGCACGCTCCCTGTTAGAGGGTAGCAGGGATGCGGCCGTCAGCGTTGTAGGACCGGGAAGAGGTGAGTTTGTTCAGGCGACCTGGGGGGTTTCTCACAGGGGGATGGACCAAAACCCAGGATAGTCAAAATCCTGTTTGGACCACTTTAAGCTCTAATTTACTGAGGGCATCAATTCAGTTAAAATAAACTGATTTTTATTAACATTAGGCTGAAGTGTACTGTTAATCTAATAGTGGTGCCCAAGCCTCCTCCTCAGGGACCACCAACAGGCCAGGTTTTGCAGATCTCCATGCTGATGCACAGGTGATAGAATTAGTTCTCATTCTTTAGCTCTGTAAAAAAAACTATTAAAGTGAAACATAGAAACATAGAAGGTTGACGGCAGAAGGAGACCATACGGTCCATCTAGTCTGCCCTTATGTGTATACTGTATGTACTCTTTATCTTAGGATAGATGTGTGCTTATCCCAGGCATGTTTAAATTCAGTGACTGTTGATTTTTCAACTACCTTTGCTGGAAGTTTGTTTCAAACATCTACTACTCTTTCTGTAAAATAATATTTTCTAACATTGCTCCTGATCTTGCCCCCGACTAGCTTCAGGTTGTGCCCCCTTGTTCTATCATTAAGCTTCTTCTTAAAAACACTTCCCTCCTGAACGTTATTCAATCCTTTCACATATTTAAAGGTCTCAATCATGTCCCCCCTCTCCCTTCTTTCCTCCAGACTGTACAAATTAAGGCCCTTATTCATCAAGCGATAGCGCCACGTAGTGTCTGACGAGCGCCAGGTAGCGGCAGCTAACGGCGACTACCGACTCAAGTACGCCCGGCGGCGGTCACAATGACGCATTTATCAAGCAAAATGAGGCTAGCGCCGGCGAGAGCGACGGCTAGCGCGGCATTCATCATGAAGCCGCCTGGACCGAACAGCGCCGCTGCAAATTCCCTCACAGCGCCAGGTATGAGCTGTCGCTCCCTGGCGATGTCCAATGCATTTCAATGGAGCAATCTATAATTATTCATAATTAATTGGTATTAATTTTTTTTTTTTTTTTTTAATGTCAAAAAATCGGAGACCACTTCTGCAATGTTAGGATTTATTTTTAAGTAAAAAAAAAAAATAAAAAAAATATGTGCAGAATTGATCTAACAGGTCTGAGATTAATGTATTCATATTACAAAATGATTCTAAAAACATGTATAATGTTACATTAAAAAAATATGGTTGTTTAGGGGTTAAAAACTAGTTAATACACATCGCCGCCAGCGCTCTGGGGTTTAAACAAGGAATGGACAGCGACAGCACATTCAGAGCGTGATTTGTTGATGAATATGAAGCTAGCCGTTCGCTCTGGCCATTCGTTGTCAGGCGCTCACATACAACGCTGAACCTGTGAAACAGCGACCCCCAGCCCGTATTCAACATTACCGCACACCGACTGAGTCGCTGTCATCAAGCTAACGCCGGCCAAGCACAGCGAATACTGGCTGGCGCTGAAAAAATCACGCTACAGTCGCTCATCTGTCGCTACCTGGCGCTATTAATGAATCGGCCTCTAAGTTCTTTAAGTCTCTCCTGATAAGTTTTAAGTTTAAGTCCTACCACCATTTTCGTTGCCCGCCTTTGGACACGTTCTATTTGAATAATGTCTTTTTGCAGGTAAGGTCTCCAGAACTGCACACGGTATTCTAGCTGTGGCCTTACCAGGGCTCTATACAGCGGCATCACAACCTCCCTCTTCCTACTGGTGATGCCTCGAGCTATGCAGCCGAGCATCCTGCTTGCTTTTCCCACTGTCTGGCTACACTGTCCACTCATCTTGCAGCTATCAGTAATCAGTACCCCTAAATCTCTCTCCTCCAAGGTCCTGGCTAACACAGTACTACCCATACAGTACTGTTGACCATCTATCCAGTACAGCTAAATCATTTTCCATGTTGCAGACACCTTTGTATCATCAGCAAACAGACAAACTTTTCCTACCAAGCCTTCTCCTATGTCACTTACAAATATATTAAAAAGAATGGGGCCCAGGACAGAGCCCTGCGGCACACCACTTGTAACTCGCCTTTGTTCAGATTGCACACCATTTACAACAACGCTCTGATACCGATCCCTCAGCCAGCTGGAAATCCACTGAACTATCCAGGGATTGAGTCCTACTTTCAATAACTTATCTATGAGCTCCTTATGTGGTACAGTGTCAAAGGCTTTGCTAAAATCCAGATAGGCGATATCCACAGCACCACCTTCATCTAACACTTTAGTGACATTGTCAAAGAAATCAATAAGATCGGTCTGACATGATCTGGGTGATCATGAATAGGTAATTCATTTTTAGATGGGAAATTATCTGTTTTTTTAAGAGTGTTTCCATTAATTTGACCACTATAGATGTTAAACTAACTGGCCTGTAATTACTGGCTTCTTCTCTACTCCCCTTTTTATGGATTGGTACGACATTGGCCATTCTCCTAACATCTGGAACCTCACCAGTTGAAAGGGAATGGTTAAGTAAATCAGTCAGAGGGGCTGCAATCACAAACCTAAGTTCCCTTAGAACTCTGGGGTGGATTCCATCTGGACCCATCGCCTTACTTACATTTAGATGTGCCAGCTCGGCTAAGACATCAGCCTCCAGAAACTCTGGAGCTGTGCCCTCCCAGCTGGATGCTGTGCTATGGCAATGCCTGCTACTATCTGGAAATACCGAACAAAAGTAGCTATTCAGATGGTCAGCCACAGCCTTATCTCCGTCAATATATTTATTTTCCCTATTTCTAATTTTTGAGACTGCATTGTTTTTCTTCTTTCTGTCACCAATATATCAGAAAAAGGTTTTATCTCCCCTCTTCATAGATTTGCCCATTTCTTCCTCCTTTTGCCCTTTAGCAGTCCTTATAATCAGTGTTGCTTCCCTCTGTTTAATTTTATATGCCTCTATATGACTTCTATATATGCCTCTATATGACTTCCCTAGTAAACCATAATGGTTTCTTCTTCCTTTTATTCTTGCTAGTTTGTGGGAAAAGTATGCTGTATAGATACAAAGTATAAAATGCAGCCTCCAATAGGGCAAGTGCTTTACTCTATCACACCATAATTGTAGCTTTGGGGAGAGCAAAAATCAATAATTATGTTCTCATCATAATCACTGAGACTCTTTATCTCTGTCTGAACACAAATTACTCCAACTGTGCATCTGTGTGGAGATCTGAAAAAACACTGCTTGTTGGTGGACCCTGAGGAAGAGGGATGAGCATGTGTGGAGGTCATAATGTGGACCATATATCCTGTAATGCTGCCTTGTGCTAAAAGAATATGCTATATATGATCCTTATTTGAGCCTTGGGCCCCAGCAGATTTAATAATCCTTGTATTTAACTTATAGACACACTGCTCCTGCATTGACCTTATCATGAGCTGCCTCACTAGGTTTGATCTCTTAAGGCATGTAACCTCCAAAACACTTTCCCATTACAGGGGAGGGCTTATGAAAGCAATGCTTTGCGATGTGGAACATGCATTTTTCTGGGAGTGATTTCCACCTGCCTAACAAGAGAATACATTGCACATCTTTGCAGTAGGATGCGGCTAGGTGTTTTGAGATGTTATAATGGCAGGGGCATAACTTCAGGGGGTGTGACCGCACAAGGGCCCAGAAGGCAGGGCCGGCGCTAGCACCCGGCAAGGTCGGGCATCTGCCGAGGGCCCCAGGGAAAAGGGGGGCCTACTGACAGGGAGGTGAGGCACAATTCCCTGGCAGCACAGGAGGGAGCCGTCAGTGTGTGCATTGTGCGGCTGTGTACTGGGGAGCAGAGCGAGCGGCCACTGTATTGCAGAGTGCGGGGCTGGGAGCAGGCTGTAAACTTCCTACCTCTGCTCTGCGTTCAGCTCTCCCCTGCACCGCTCATTGAAATGACAGAAGCTCTGAAGTGTAGCTTTCGTCATTAATCAGCAGTGCAGGAGAGAGACGAATGCAGAGCCAAGGTGTGAGCAGGGGCGGGCTGCACTCATCACCCCCCCCCCCTATTATGCAATGGCTGCTTCCGGTAATATGGACGACGTCATCCTCGCATCCTGTGTGTGAATGATTTGCCGCCCCAGCGGCTCCTGGGTGACTTTGTGACTGCCGGGCCCGCCAGCAAGATGACAGGCCAGGATGAAGATTATGGAGGAAGGGAGAAGCGACCGCGAGAGGCTTTATGACTGGAGAGCTGCAAGAGGAAGCAGGGGAGAGGAAGGGAGAAGATAGAAATAGGAGGGAATAGGAGAGAACACAGGGTATGTCTCTACATTTGTGTGTGACTGCACTGCTTGCTTAACTGCTGCTCCTTCTCTTCCCTTCCGTCTAATCCCAATCTCCCACCCCCCAACTACTCACCTACTTACCCAACAACTACCTACCTACTCCCACACTTACCTAGCCACACACCTAACTAGCTATTCACTAACATACCTACTTTTAGCCACCAACTGAGGCACCCACCTCCCTACATATGAATACAACCTACCTATCAATACAACCAAAACCAGCAGCCGGCCTGAAATCTTAATGCCCTGACTTGGGATGCCCCACTGTGTGAGACCTCCCCAGGGCACCCATAAAAATTCACCTTTCCTCACTCCAACGGTTCATGCACAGGCTCTCGTCCAATCAGAGCTGCTTGCCTTTCGTCAGCTACGATTGTTTACAATAGGGAGTGCAAAAAGCCAGGGATACGGCAGCATGTGCTCCCCCATTAATTTCAATTAGAGCACTTTGCCGAAGGACATCAAGGCAAAGGGCTCTGATTGGACGAGGGCGCGCGCATGCACCACTGGACGGAGGAGAGGTGAGTTTTACTGAGGGAGGTTCTGGGGGATTTCACACAGCGAGGCATCCTAATGAGACTCCTGGGCTGGCTGATTCCCTCTCCCTGGGGCATCCTGAATTGGGATGTGCCACTGTGTGAAAACTGAAAAAAAGCAATGTGGTCTGGCCCTGGAATGGCTGCTGGCTTTTCCCCAGGGGCATCCCGAATCATGTGACTATGGCATTCAGCAGACGGCATGTGCGTGGGAGGCGGCAGTGCGTTCTCCCCATGATAGCCATTTTATGAATGAAATAGTCACAGCAGATGGCTCTCATTGAATGGGAGTCTGCGTGTGTGCCATTGGAACAAGGAAGAGGTGAGTGAATAGCAGCTTTTGGGGGGGTCACACAGTGGGGCATCCTGGTTTGGCCCTGGGGAAAAACAAGCGACCCTGGAATCTTTTATATCTGTTGGCCAGATGTTTAAGCTGGGTGTGGAAGTGCATCAGGTAACCAGGAATGCAGTCCACCAGTCCCCCCCCCCCCACCCTGCCATCCCCATTACGCTGAGGCAGGATGGGGGATTAAATTAAAAAAAACTCTCCTTGCCCCTGCCAGGATCCTGCACTGTTCACCTGGCGATTCTGGCACTGGGTGCATTCATCTTGGTTCTGATGCACATAGTGGCTTCCCCTGCTCTGTGCACACCCCCCCACCCACCTATACACTTAAATAGGTGGGTAGCAAACACACAGAGCAGGGGAAGTCACTCTGTGTATCGTCTGTGCGGCAGTCACACTTGGGACAGTGCAGGGTGTACCCTGTCACGGGACCGAGGAGGAGGCCCACTGAGACCCTCTCGCCCAAGGGCCCACAAAACCCTAGAGTCGGCCCTGCCAGAAGGTTAGGGGGGCTCCATTAGTGTTGCACTCTTTATCATATTTGTGCTCACTTCACATAATTTAGAAAAAGAAAGCAGCGCTGTCTCTGCTGTTCACATAATTTAGAAAAAGAAAGCAGCACTGTCTCTGCTGTTTCAGTCTTTAGTTGTCTAGCTGCATCCATTTGAGTTAAAAGACAGAAAAAGGTTTACTATATGAGCCATAATAGGGCCCCATTTAATGTTACTGCATAATGGCATCATTTATCCAAATGATTTGGGATTTTTCTGGAGAGGCAGTAAAAGTTTTTTTTTTCACTGAGCACACAATAAGAAAATAAAAAATAGCTTTATACTATTTAAAAATAAAAGCATACGTGATGAGGCAACTGAGATGCAATTTTTAAATGGAGGTAGAGATTTTAGAAGTTAAAAATAAACAGTAGATAAACAGATAAACAAAGACACATTGATATGCTGAAAAGGATTTTGATGCTCACTGAGCAGACACTCTTTGAGTTAGGGGATGGAGAGGGTGGTACCATGGTGGGACAGGAAAAACAGGATGATGAGACAGGAAGTTGGATATCAGTTAGAATGCCTTCTGACTGTTATCCAACTTCCTGCCTTGTCATCCTAGGTAGGGGGAAAAGTTACAGGAAGGCAATCCCTGAGCAGGCAGATGAGAAGGAAATGGGAGTACAGGGCAGGCAAGACAGGTGCTGGTAGTGGGTGACTCCATATTAGGGGAACAGACAGGGCAATCTGCCACAAATACTGGGATTGCCTAACAGTTTGTTGCCTTCCTGGGGCAAGAGTTCCGCATGTCACAAATCAGGCTGATAAATTATTGGGAGGGACTGGCAAAAATCAGATGGTTATGGTGCATATTGGGAGGGGGAAGGGGTAGTATACTGAGCAGGCAAATGGAGATTATAAAAAATTTACAAAACTGCATGCTTACCAATGCTAGAAGCAATTCTGTGATTACTCACCTGTAGAATTGGTATTATACGTATACAGCACGTCCTGCTCCAGAGATAATTCCTTACGTTTGGGTAATACATCCACAAGATGGCGCTGGACTGCAGAGACAGCAAAAAAGTGGCTCCTCCCAGCCCCTTATATTCCAGGGACCTCCCACAAATTCCCCAGTATTGACAAGCAGTTAGCAAGAAGCCGGGAGACTAACAACCATAATAAAACAATTTTAACCATGATAACAACTACCTTACAGAGGCACTAAGAATAATGAAAACAAGGGCGGGTGGAGCAGGACGTGCTGTATACGTATAATACCAATTCTACAGTCTACAGGTGAGTAATCACAGAATTGTATTATTCTAAGTATACAGCACGTCCTGCTCCAGAGATAATTCCTTACGTTTGGGACATCCAATAGCAGTGTCCGTAAGGTAGGGTGGGATCCCCAAAAGCAACAATATGCAGATTAAACCACTGCCGCCTGCAGAACTTGGCGGTCAAAAGCAGCATCAGCTGAAGCCCGGACATCAACCTTGTAAAACTTAGAAAAAGTATGAACAGAAGACCAAGTAGCGGCCTTGCAAACTTGTTCAACAGAAGCCTGGTGCTGAAAAGCCCAAGAGGCACCAAGAGCACGAGTGGAATGAGCAGTAAGGCAGAAGGGAGGATTCTTCCCCTTAGCAGAATAGGCCTGAATCACAGGCCACCTTGACAGGAGTGTAATGTGGCACACATGCGTAGGGGAATGGCATGAAAGTGTGACTTACTCATTATTTCCTCCTGCTGCTCACTGTTGAACATGGTGGGTGCCATGTTGGTTATAATTGGATGCCGTCTATGTGATGCACTTCTATGCCGAGGTGCACAAGCGAAGGTGCGCCCTGGCGGACCCCGAAAGTGTGCTTGCGTCCATACACACATGTAGCCCATAGGTTTCTTGCGCCTTTGAGGGGCAGTAAATTAAACCAAATTGTTTCCAATACAGTTACCCGCTCAATTAGGTATTAAAGAACACAGGTGAGGGGCAGATTTGCTAATCACTGCTGACTTAGGAGCTCACTATGCCACAGCATAGGCGCCACCACAATCAGCAGCACCTGGCCAAGGTACCACAACCCAAGCCCCAGGGCCTACTGTTCATCCTGCAGGCACTCCCCTGCCGATATCCACCCTAGTGGATCACCCACAGCAGTTTAAGGCATTGGCAGTGGGAGGCTCCCGGGTCTCCTGGCACAGCACACCACAGACCAACCAACGATCAGGACACAGGAGCACTATGCAGTCCCCGAGTCCCAAGTGTGGAAAAGAAATGTGTGTAGATAGCGCTATACGGATGTCAATGTAGCTGCAGCCTGACCGGGTGGCTAGTCCGTGTGTGAACCAATGGGAAGAAAAGATTAAAGCAAATAACACAATGCAACAAAAAATTGCTATTATGTAGAAGCTCTGATCTGCAGGCGCGCTGTATTATTGTATGAGCAACAAAGGTATCAGGATCAAGAGAACATATACTCTTACCCCGTCTGTAGTCCCAAATGTAAGCAAAAAGTAGCTGAGCAGTTCCTGTTCCTGGCAGAGGTCTTGACGCGCGTTTCGATATCTCGTTATCAAAAGTCTTCGTGAGGACTTTTGATAACGAGAAATCGAAACGCGCGTCAAGATCTCTGCCTGGAACAGGAACTGCTCAGCTACTTTGCACTGTTTTACCTCAAGTTTGGAAGTTTTTATTGGGATATATCCATTTGCTTACATTTGGGACTACTATGAGCAATATACTGTAGGTCTGGGAGTGCACACCCAGCTCTATTGTCTTAGCAACTAATTTTAAACTGCACAGTGACGCTCTGCTTAGTACGAGAGGAACGCTCTTAAAGGGACACGCCGCATGAAATTCTTTTTGCACAGGTGAAGTCTACACATTTTTTTTGTTTTTATTGTCCTTTTCATTTGAATAAAGAAGTCCTTTGGAAAATAGAAAGTCTGGAACATTTGATAAGAAGATTAACTTGTCAAACAGCAAGCATACACAGAAATTGGCCCTGGTGAGGTATTATCCGCCGGGCCTGGTGGGTAAGTTTTGTTTCTTATAATTTTACTCACTGATAAACATAATTGTGCACTATTATATGCTATTAACCCCAGCTGTCACAGTACAATCTGATTATGTCACAGTGAGATAAAAAACATAGGGAGCATAATAAGAAAAGAAAATTTCCAGACAGGGTAAGAGCATATGTTCTCTTGATCCTGATACCTTTGTTGCTCATACAATAATACAGCGCGCCTGCAGATCAGAGCTTCTACATAATAGTCCCAAGTGTGGGCCTCATTGCAGAGCCCACAGTGGAGCCCCATGCGGAGCCAATGGGGGAGCCGAAGGCTGAGCAGCATTGTCATAGCCAGGCCTGCCCAGGCCTGGACAGTAGCCTGGAATCCATCCTTTCTGGGCATGGGAGTGACCATAGTGACCCTCCCTTCAACCAAGACACCGCCCAGCATACCACAGAATTGGCCTCTCACCCTGGGTACAAACAAACAAGGGGCAAGTTGAGTTTAATGATGCCCAGCTGGAGGTTCTGCTGGATGGTGTTGCCAAAAATTATGATCAATTGGCTGAATCCCGGTCCCACTCTACATACAAAGCATTGCAGGAGCAGTTATGGTTGGATAAAACCCACAACATGATGGGGCAGGGCCAGAACCCAAGGATGGTGGCCAGGACAAGAAAACGTTGGACGACCTGAAGGTGGTGGTTCGGCAGAAATCAAGCACCAGACGGGCTGAGGGGTAAGTGCTGGATATCCAGAGGGTACTTGGTACTTGTACAGGAAACATTGGACAACTCACTAAAGCCACTCTTTCCTTTGTTTGAATCTAGTTTGAAAACTGGTGGGGGGACTCCCCAAAGCTCTACAATTTAATCATGCTGAGGAGCGGGTGTTGGTGGATGCTCCACCCCAAAACCTACCAGGGGGTTTTGGATATTTGGATACAATGAACACCGGTAGACAGCATGTGCCCACCAGTGGTAAGACTTGTTAGCAAATTGTAGAATGGCAAAGGGGGGAGTAGGCCAACCAAACTCACCACCCACCAACCTTAGGTACCATATGTAAACCCAACTTTGAGGGCTTGTCGGCGAAACATAGGTTGTGTGACTACACACACCAAGGGTATTAGGCAACCTTTATATGTAACCCCTAACATAGGTGTGAGCAGACCACAATTTGGGGACACACATCGATGTGGGACCCAGTGTGTATTCCTTGTGATGATTTTGAATTTACCTTAACTTTGCAGCAACACCCCATCCAGCAGCACCTCGCCCGGAAGACCGTCCATCTGCAATCAAAGCTGGCACCTCTAGTTTGGCTACCACCAAGACAACCTCAAGGCCAGGCCCACCCACCAGCCATCCACCAAGGAGCAAAGTCCAGACAGTGATGAGGTAAATGAGTGAGCTTTCTAGGCAAAGGGAAAGGGGCATGGTGGAGGAGGAGGGTGAACCCAAGGTAAAGTTTGGGACCCTGAAGGCTTTGTGGTAACATTGAGTAAACTAACACTAATGCTGACCTTGCTCCACACAGACAGTACCTCTCCTGGATGATATTAATGAGCTGGAGAAAGGGTACTCTGAACATCAGGATGAGATCCCCAATATTATATGTACACCACCAGCTGCTGGCACCACAGACATTGGCCATCAACTCCTCCCAGCAGCTTCATTCTGCCAGTAGCAGCACCAACATCTCCACATAACGCCCAAGAGGAAAACAGCCCCTACAGCCAGGCATCACTTGTCTTTGGTAAGGCGGTTTCAAATCATGGCGGCAAACTGGCGGGCCAACAGCACCACTTTCAGGTAAAACGCCAATCAATAATTTAAAATAGTGCAACAGACCGCCAGCTTGCTCTATGAAGACCTGGCTGCAGTGGTTGCGGAGCAGCAGCGCCACCACCAACAGATGGAGATGCTGGTTGGGGCTCTGTTGGAGTCCAACCAGCTTGTCCTTCAAAGGCTGAAGAGGCTTGAGGCAAAGCAAGCTGCAAACACCGGCCATTCTGGACTTTTTATTGTGGGGGGTCCCAAAGCTTTAGTTACACTGGACAGGCACATTTATATATATTATTTTTCTATTAGTTGTGCCAGAATAAATAAGAAAAAAAAGTTTGTTTGGATGTTATTTAATCACAAACAGACGAGGCAAGGGATAAAACATAAAAACTGACATAGTTGGAGAAAAACAAATAATAAATTAGTAAAAAGTGGAGTCCACCACATTTTGGTGAATGGTTTGGCCCACATGGCTCTGGGTGCCAGCATACAGATGTCCCGAAATCTCTTGAGCATTGCAGAGGTTGTTTCCTTCAAATATGCTGTCACCCTCTCGTTTAAAGCAAAGCTATGGAGGCAAATGCACGCCATGATAATTTTAACCACCTTCTCGGGCTTGTATTGAAGGGCGCCCCATGTGTGGTCAAGACAGTGAACTCTGGCCTTCAGCAGTCTGAAAACACGCTTTACTACAGCCCGTGTGCAGAGGTGGGCCACATTATATGCCTTCTGGCTGGGTTTCTGGGGCCTTAAGAAGGCGTCAGGAGCCAGTGTAGCAACGGATAACCTGAATCACCTAAAAAAGAAAATGAAAATGGAAATAAAATTACTAACAGCAACACATCAAAACAGCCTAGACCAAACAGTAAGTATCAAAAAGAGTAGAGCCAAAGCAAAGCAAAGCAAAAATTAAGGCAGGATGCTCAGACTAAGCATTTGTAACTGCAACAGGGAAAAGGGGACATTCAAAGAGGGGCATTAGCACAGTCATAGTGATCAAGGGCAGGGAGAGCAAAGGGCTAACACAAGAAATTTGAACCTATTACAAAAAGGGGGCACATAGCAGAACTGAAAAAAGACATTGCAGTAATATCAATAAACAGGTGAAAAAATTACCAGTCCTCTATGTTGCTATGTTGCAGTGCCCCCGCCTCCCATGCGTGCGATGGACGGCTCCCGTGGTTCCATAAGAGCACCGCGGTCCCCCTGCAGAGCGGGATGCACAGCACTCGTGTGCAGACAATGTGGGACATAACTAGGTGAATAAAAAGCATAAAGATGGTGCTTAAAACTTTATGATGACTATTGAAGAGGAATGGAAAAAAAGGAGGGGGGAAGACAAGGGGAAAAGAACAACTGGCAGGCTATGCAATTCCCTATATCCACATGACAACAAGCCCATGCTATATTGATATCCCTAATATGGACCTAAATTCAAAACTCATCATAATCACCTCAACTCATGGAAGGGTAAACCTCCTGCACCTAATATCCCAAATAGCATTACACAAGTTAATGAAATACACATAATCATTTTTAAAGATGGTAAATTCATTCACATTATTATTCTAGATGGTACCCAAAAGGTACTTCAGTTGCAAGGCCAGGTTCCCCAGTGTTTTGAATAGCTTATTGGAAATCAAATTATCCGCATCCCCACTTCAGGGCTGCATCTCTAAATATCTCCCAGTATCTCCATAAAGGTCAAGCAGGCACATCCGTTCTCCACAACCCCCCATGGGGTCCATAATCCACCAAACCTGCACAGATCTTCATGGGTTCGCACCTAAGTGTCACCATAACCATATGTGTGAATATATATATAAAAATACAAGGGAGGCTCATTACATGTTTCAAAACATCCCCCACACGACCCAACACCAATATTGTGAACTGGACCTATATAAAGCCCCCACCCCCTCCAAAAACACACAAAACCAATACCCTAAGAGCTGACACTGGGATGTGAGCCTTGAGGATGAGGCCCCAAGCCCAAAAATGCTGTGAATGACACATCCTTATTCAGTCCATTTGGTGCCTGTGAGTCCAGACTCTCTTAATATCACCCCCACGGGGGCTCACCTTTTCCAAGGCCATGACAGTTAAACTGCCAAAGTCACTCTTGTGTTGCTGAAGGAAATGCAAAGCCACTGGCTGTATGATTCTACCCAATTCCTGATTGCGAACCGCCAATTTTATACTTGACAGGTGAGCCTAAATAAGCGCCTTAAGGGTATTTTTGGTCTCACCCACATAACTCTTAGGTCTCCCACACCTAATGAGATAGATTACCCCAGTGGATCTACAATGTATAAACTGTTTTACCGAGTATCGTTGGCCTGTATCCAAGTTTTTCACTTCCCCTTGTTTCTGCACATATGGGCAAATTGAGCAGCTTCCACAAGGGAAACTCCCCAACTGTGATCTATTACTCGATAACCAATTAATGGGTCCAACATAATGGCTCCTACAGATTTTATCTTTCAAGTTCGAGGCACGCTGAGCAACCATATGGGGGCCCTGGCGCATCCATTTCGCTAAATAGGGATCGCTCTGGAGAATCCCCTATGCAAGATCTGGCAGATCTTGGAGCCCCAATCGTTGTTAAAGTGGACCAACACCCTGAGGTGGTCTATAAGATTCCCGGGCCGATCACCTCACACACCGCGGGACATCCGAGATCGGGATGTCCCGCGGGGTGTAAACCCCCCAAAACCCCCGAAAAACCTTACCTCTCCAGCCGCTGCTTCCGCCGCCGCCGCCTCACTCGCGCTCCTCTAGACGTGCGCGCGCCCGCGCCGGCCGTCTCTGAATGGCCGGCGCGGGCGCGCACACGTCAAGAGTGACGCGCGGGAGGCGCCGACGGGCAAGCTGCTTGTACATCGCTGTCAATCAGCTTGTCCGTCGGCGCCGATTGGACGGCGCGGCCACGTGGGAGTGGGGAGAGGTGAGTTTTGGGGGCTTTCTGGGGGGTTTCACACAGCGGGGCACCCCCGATCGGGGTGCCCCGGGGAAGTGGACCAATACCCAGGATAGTCAAAATCTTGGGTGTTGGTCCACTTAAAGCGGGTCACAAATCTCACCTCATCAGTGTCTTGTTCTTCGCTTTGTATGGAGCAATGCTCCCCTTGAGGCCCCATTGGTTCTCTTGTAGGCCCTGTTAACGACAAGTCTCAGGTATCCCCTCTTCAAAAAGCACTCTGTCAGTACCTCTGCTTGCTGTTCAGACTCCTGATCATGTGTACAATTCCTACGCAGCCTGAGAAATTGACCTAGCGATTGAATTTTTGAAAGGTGTTGAGCTTATATAGAAATCTCTTTTTTCTTAAGTTAGCAAATATGTGTTTTGTGGAAGAAGTTTTCATTATTTGCAATATGTTGCTATTGGCCACCGTACTCCAAGTCTGTACACCAAGATTTACAAGAAGAAAGATGTGAGTCATATACACATTCTGTAGAACACTGCTCCTAAGCACGTGTAAGTGTGAGTAAGCTCACTTCAGTAGTGGCCATAGTAGAAGTGTGCTTTTACACTTAATTTTTGCTTTATTTAGAAAAGGGAACCATACTTTTCTAATTAATACAAATTATTTATCCATTTATCCATTAGATAAATTTCACTATATACATTTCTCAGTAATTAGACATATAGTCACTACAGTACAAAGAGCATCACACAATTTTCAAAAAGAAGATCAACAAGCATCTAATAAAAAGCTAGTAGGTCCTTATATTCTTGGTAGTATTCTGAGCTTTTAAACATTCAAGATGGCCACCCATGCAGTATCAGGCTGACTGCAAACAGGAAGTGTCTTCTGACTGTGTCGCTCTGCATTCTGGGATTGATGACCTTTTCCTGAACCCAGCTCTGCTCTGCTATAACCTGCCTCCCTGCACTTTTGACCCCTCTCCTCTCCTCAGTATGTGATGCTACTGAGCTAAGATGGCGGCACCCGTATCCCAGAGTGCTGAACAGAGTTGCAGCCCAGTGGGGGAAAGAATAAAAAGTGAATAAAAACATTAAATATATTAATTTTAGATGCTGGGAAATAGTTTTTTTAAGGGTTTGGGCTTTTTATTAACTGATGCTGAAGGTCCGCTTTAAGTGCAGTATTGATAGCTAACATGATCCACCTAATATAAGACTTGTGAGTTTCCCAAATGGTTTGGATTGTGACATCTGAAGTATCATTAGTAAGAAATAGGGCAGATTTAATTTTGGTGCGAACGAATTCTGGGTTCATAGACCAATACCCTCTGGTCAAGTTCGGATAAACCCATTGTATAATTAGTGTTACAGGGGCATGGTCTGAGATTGTCATGAGTAGGGATGGGAGAGCCAGCTAAAGTTTGGGTCACTAAAGCCACTAAAGTCTGGTTCGGTCCCTGGACCCGAACCCCATTGAAATCAATGGGGACCGGAATTTGGGGGACCAAAAATGGCTGTAAAATGGGAGCATCAAGGGCTAGAGGGCTGCAAATTGAGGTGAACACCAGGGTGATTGCTGTGGAAAGTACTCAAAATAATAACAGAAAAAAAAAAAAAACATAAATACATAAATAAAAAAACAAAGTGTGTTGGAGGCCAAATTTGGGTGGGGGGCACCTGGGTGATGGCCCTGCACAAAATGGGCTAGGGACAGTACTTAAAACAATAACAGAAAACAAAAAAAATAAATACATAATACAACACATTAAAAAAATCTATCAGGGCCTAATTTATCTGTTATGTTAGCAACTTTTTTGTGGTTATAGTGCAAGGTTCAGAGCACCGGCATTCCTGTTTAATTTGGTACTGTGCTGGGTACTACAATGACACTAGCAGGTGTACCATGTAAATGTATCATTACTTTGACAGTGGACTCAGCCAGAGGAGTAGCTAGGCTTTCTGGCACTTGGGGCAAAGATTAGAAATGGCTCCCCCATCGTGCTCAGGGTCCCCTTTGGCGCCCCCCTGACCTGCTGCACCCAGGGCACAGGCCCACACAGCTACACCCTTGGACTCAGCACATATTTTCTTACAGTCCTGACTGTTCTCTCTTGGTTACTTAGCTTCCCAGTAGTAGTCCCTTCTACCAGGTTATGTATATGTTGGAACATTTCATTTTTGCCCAAGGTCTCGTCACTTATCTTGTCTACATTAAGTATCAACTTATAAGTGCTATGGGATTTTTTTTATCAGTACCAGAGTGAACAGTGTGTAATAGTAAAGAGACACTCAGAGACACATGAAATATCCAAATGATTCTGGGAACCTTAACAATTTTTGGAAAGGAGTTTTTAGATAATTTGCAACTGAATAAACAATAAATTGCAAGGAGTATATTCTTATTTTGGATGAAACATTTAATTTCAGTTTCATTCAGCTTTTTTAAGCTGATTAGGTAAGCTATTTTGAAAAGCTATGGTATTACAGAGCAAATTTCTCTTTACATTACTAGGGCCTTCACCATTTCTTGTGTCACATACTCTCCATTCATTGCAATGAAGGTGGTGCGCAAAGTGTTGCGGTGCGGGCTCTAATCCAGCAATCAGGTGAATTTTTTAGCCTACTGAATGACTTTAATTTGATAGCTAATAGTGTGTGCCATTAACATTTCTCTTGTCCCAGTGATCTGTAAATGTTTCCAATCGGCACAATTTCCCTGTTCTTTACAGGTAGAAAATGAAGATCTATGCAACAGGGTTTACAGACAAATAAAGAAGCCAAAGTGGTTTTGACTAGATTTGGGATTTACGTGTAAGTCTTGGGAACCACATTCTGTGTACAAGCTCATAAAACACAATGCATTGGAGTATATAGCTTGAGTATTGTTTTTTTTTGGAAACTTGTACAGTATGTGTGTAGGAATATAACATAATTATGCACATTTTATTTTTTTCTCTGATTTTCCTAAATAGTTGATGCAAATGATAGTCACTAACATTTTTAAGTCATCAACCTTCAGAGTATAAATCACATTTTACCGAACAAAGTTCTTAATGATAACAGAAAATACTCAAAATGCTCTGTTCAAAATTATTATGCACAACAGACTTTTAAAACATTTTTATAGGTTGTAAACAACTGAAAATGGTCATTAATTCAATATATAGATTATAGTGGACAACCCCCCCCCCCCCCTCCTTACCGAGATGCTAGAATATTCTAACTGGGTATGGTTGCCCATGAGGACTTAAGCACAAGCAATATCTTTTGGGACCTCAAGTTGATAAGCAATCATGGAAAGGGTAGACAAGTATTCTGGATAGTCAAGGTTATTCATGGGAGGTCGATCCGAACCAAAGTACAGAGATGCAGCAAATCCAAAGTCCAAGATGAGAGCCAGTCGAGGTACCAGGGGAGTAACAAAGACAAGGTCAGCGCCATACACGGGTAATACTTAAAATACACTAGAAAACAGAGGAAGGCACCCAAGCAGAACGCTATAATGGGCATCTGGAAAATAGGCTAGGTCAGCTTAATAGTGACACTAACCAATAGGCTGGGGGTATCAGGGAAGTTGGTGATTGGCTGGAGTAGGGGCAGAGTCCATTGGCCCTACACAATGATGACAGGGCTAATTAGCCCAATACACTATAAAAGCTTAGAGCTCTTTATTAAAACTGGAGTTCACTGGCCAATTCAAAGCTCCCTCCAGCAGCTAGTCAAGCCTGCACTGAGGTAGGGGAGCGAGGGCAGCCAGATGCTCCTGCAGATGCCCGGCTGGGCACCCGAAAACAACACACCGGCAATGTGAAGGTTGGTGGGCGATGCAGTGGGAGTGAGGAACAGATAAGAATACATTTCTCACAGGTACTTTACTCTTTGCAGCATGAAATGAAGATAATTTTGCTTTGGAAGGTATAATTCTTTTTTTTTGTACCATGGAAGAAAGTAGTCAGTCAGAAACTCTATTTTTTTACTTTGCCAATGTCACACCTTTGGGGACCGTAAAGGGACCAACCAGCTCTCTCCCTATGATTCTGACCCAAAACATGACATTGCAGCCTTGTTGGAACTTGGCCAGCCACCAACCATCCATCTGGATCATACAGGGTTGCACAGCACTCATCAGTAAACAAGATTGTTTGAAACTAAAGGGCTGATTCCACACAGAGAATTTTTTTTTTCACTTTTTTGTGAGAAAAAACATTTTATCGTGATTTTTTTTGTCAGTGCAACTTAGCATAGTCTTTCTCATAAAAACATGAGATAAAAATCATCCCTTATGTCTTCATATATGTCTGGGTTCCCTGCAACCATTTCTGCCAGTGAGCACAGGTTAGAGGTTGTGATGGGAATATCCAGTTTAATCATATAAAAATGCCTGAATCCCCTGATATCAGTCTGGAGTTCCCCTTTATTTTCCCTTTAAACTTGCATGGTTGTAGCAGGTGGCAACTCCTTGGTCCCAGCCATCTGCTAAAATAGGTAACAAAAAAGGTCGAGCAGGAAGGCAAATTAGCATTTATCTGTGAATTAAGCCAAGCCCTGGCTCAGATCACAGACGTTCTGCTGATTTTCTCATACCTTTGTCCACGCAGAATGAAACCACAAGGGACCCCTTTCGGCGAAGGCTTCGAGACCGGAACTTTGCACACAAGGACCACCAGACTCTGCAGGGCAGACTCAAAATAGATCATAACTGGACCACTGTGTGTCCCAGAACCAAGCTTGGAACAGGCCCAAAAAACGCACCCAGGCATAGTTCTCTCATGGCAGTGTGGAGCTGAGAACCTGCTAAAATGGAAATCTCATGTTCTCTGCCTCACATCTTATCAAAATGCATTTAAGGTAAATCTGACTTTTGTTGTATCTCTGCTTTAATTTGCTTGTAATCTGTAACCCATTTGTCAGACTGGTATTGTGAATTCCATTGCCTGTAATAACACAATTCTGTGAGGTACTCACCTGTAGAATTGGTTTTTCTGGGAATCCATTCCAGGCACTCCTTACTCCTGGGTTTCCTCCTCCTTGCTGAGCATGTGACTGCAAGAAAGAAAACAGGTGCGGCCCTCCCGGCCCATAAGTAGCAGCCGCCCCTTAATCAAATCAGTTTACTTAAAGTGGACCAACACCCAGGATTTTGACTATCCTGGGTCTTGGTCCACTTCGGTGGGGCACCCCCGATCGGGGTGCCCCGCTGTGTGAAACCCCCCCTAACCCCCCGAAAAACTCACCTCTCCCCGCTCCCAGCGGCAACGTACAAGCGAGGATCAGGAACGTCTAAGCGGCAGCCGCCGCCGCCGCCTCCCTCGCGTCACTTTCGGCGCGCGCGCGCCCCCGCCGGCCATTCGCAGACGGCCAGCGCGGGCACGCGCACGCCTACAGGAGCGCGAGGGAGGCGGCGGCGGCCGGCCGCCGTCGAAGATAAGGTAAGGAGTTTGGGGTGTTTGGGGGGGTTTCACCCCGCCGGGACATCCCGATCTCGGATGTCCCGCGGGGTGGGGGGTGATCGGCCCGGGAATCTTATAGATTCCCGGGCCGATCACCCGTGGGTGTTGGTCCACTTTAAACAGCAGTAAAATAATCTAGAGACAGGCCGGGAGGCCATAAAAGAGTCCATGTTACTACACATCAAACTCAAAAAATGCTCTCAAAAAATAAGATAAATTAAATCTTTTCTATTTCTTTTTTTTTTTTTTTTTATACTTTTTTTTTTTTCTTTTTATATATATGCCATGAATAAAAAAAGAAATGGCTTTAACACCAACAGAGAAGCGTCAGAAGATAACATGACCCAAAAAACGGGTGGGCCGGAGTGCCTGGAATGGATTCCCAGAAAAAACAATTCTACAGGTGAGTACCTCACAGAATTGTGTTTTTTCTTCCAATCCATTCCAGGCACTCCTTACTCCTGGGACCTCCAAAAGCAGTGCCATCTATGGGCTGGATCCCCTGACGCAGAACAGCAGGCAGTTCACTTCACCACTGCCTGGAGAATCTTCCGACCAACAACAGCGTCAGCTGAGGCTCTAACATCCACCTTGTAAAACTTGGTGAATGTATGAACCGAAAACCAGGTGGCAGCTTTGCAGACCTGTTCCACCGAAGCTTGATGCTGAAAAGCCCAAGAAGCCCCAACAGCCCTAGTGGAATGGGCCGTGACCCGAAAAGGGGGTTCATTCCCCTTGGCCGAGTAGGCTCTAATCACTGCCTGCCTAATCCACTTGCTGACAGTGGCTTTAGCCGGTGGAAGTCCCTTTCTGGGTCCTTCTGAAACAACAAAAAGAAGATCCGTCTTGCGGAAGGCATCTGTAGCTGCCAAATAATACCTTATGGCTCTAACCACGTCCAAGGAATGAAGTGCCCTTTCCTTAGCATTAGCCGGACTTGGGCATAAGGAGGGTAAACTACCTCCTGATTAAGATGAAAAGGAGAAACTACCTTAGGCAAAAAATCTGGCTTAAACCGAAAAACCACCTTGTCTTTGTGTAACTCAAAATAAGGAGATTTCATACATAAAGCGGCTAACTCCGAAACACGCCGCAAAGAAGTGATTGCCACTAAAAATACCACCTTAAGTGTCAAAATGCTCACTGGAGCGTCGACCATAGGTTCGAAAGGAGCCCCCTGTAGAGCCGTCAACACAAAATTCAAGTCCCATACTGGTAAGATAGACTTGCGCGGTGGACGGACATGAGTGACTCCCTGAAAAAAAGTCTTAATGAGTCTATTACAAGCGATAGACCTCTGGAAAAAAGTAGATAAGGCCGACACCTGCCCTCTTAGGGTGCTTAGTCGTAGGCCCATCTCTAAGCCATCCTGCAGAAATTCTAGGATCCTAGATATCGAATACTTTTTACATGAAAAATTCCTAGCCTCACACCAGGATATAAAGGATCTCCAGACCCTGTAGTAAATCATGGAAGAAGACTTCTGACTTCTGAGGAAGCTCTTGAGAGCGAAACGCGTCTGCAACTGAAAACTTGCTACAAACAAGGGACTAAACCCTACTTGCTACAAACGGAGGCATCAACCCCCAACTACTCACTTGCTACAACTGGAAGTACCTTCCCCAGGAACTTCAAGGAAGGTAGTACACACAAGTGCCCACCACCTACCCAGCCCTGTGGGCAAAATCTTGGACTATTTGCACTTATCTACCCACTTGCCTTACCTCGATGATCACTGTAAATATTAACTTAGTCACCCAATAAGACAGTAAGAAACTATTTTGACTATACCTGAATGCTTTATTATAGATATTAACCCTTTTTTCCTTTCTGTATATGACTCATCCACATAGAATAATAAAAAAGGATTAACCTTAAATTTCCTCTGGACCATTATTAGGAAAATAGGCGCATCCTTGGTTCCCTCATATAAGGGGGGCACCAAACCCAAACCCACTTAAAGATTCCTGACCCAGGTCAGGAGCGCCTATCCCCCTAAGAAACAAGAATTGAGAATATACCCAAATCAACCCCCCCCCTTTCATCCTCCCACACCCCCCAAGAATTCTTCCAGAGCACCCTTGCTCCGGGTGCCCCCCTGATGGTTGATATAGGCTACCGCTGTCCGATTGTCCGACTGGACCTGGACTGCCTGCCCCTTTAAGCTGGGGGTCAGATACAGGAGTACTAGCCGGATAGCTCTTAACTCTAGTACATTTATGGGAAGCTGATTCTCCCTCGGTCCCCACTGACCCTGGATCTTCTGAGATTGCTAGATGCCGCCCCATCCTGTGAGACTGGCATCCGTGGCAACGATCTGCCACTGTGGGGTCAAGAAGGATCTGCCTACCGACAGATGCAGAGGGTCCATCCACCACAGAAGAGAATGTCTGGTCAAGGGGGATAGAACAAAGACCTGATCCAGCGACTGCGGAGTCCGGTCCCAGCTTGTCAATAAATTCCATTGAAGGGGCCTCATGTGAAACTGGGCAAAAGGTACTGCCTCGAAGCAGGCTACCATCAGGCCTACATTCCCAGCCGAATAGTCGGCTGCCGGCAAGCCAGAAGGCACTCTACCTGATTCTGAATTAGCCGAGCCTTCTGCTCTTGCAGATAAACTTTGACCAGGACGGTGTCCAGAGTCATACCCAAGAAGTTTCTTACTGGCGCCGGAGTGATATGAGACTTCGGGTAGTTGATCACCCAGCCGAATTCTTCCAGAGACGACCGAACCGTCTGCATGTCCTTTAAAATCTGCTGATGCGAACTGGCTGAAATTAGGAGATCGTCCAAATAAGGGACAATACATATCCCTTGGCTCCTGAAGATTGCCATGACCTTGGTGAATACTCTTGGAGCCGAGGATATCCCGAACGGAAGAGCCACAAACTGGAAATGCTGGTCTTCTAGGACAAACCTCAGGAATTTTTGATGCCCCGGAAATATCGGCACATGCAGATACGCGTCCCTTATGTCTATGGTAGTCATAAGATCCCCGGGTCGAACTACTGTTAAGGCAGACCTCAACGTCTCCATGCGGAAATGCTTCATGCATATATATCTGTTGAGATCTTTCAGATCTAAAATGGGACGAATCGACCCGTCCTTTTTGGGGATTGTAAAAAGGTTGGAATAAAACCCCTGACCTTCTTCCTGAAGGGGTACTCGACAAATCATCCCTTTTTGAAGGAGGTGCCGAACTGCGGACTTCAGGGCCACTAGCTAAAGCCACTTAGTTGGTTCCGAGATGCCCCCGATCGAAGGAACCTTGCGGGCGGTCTGGCTGCAAACTTGATTTTGTAACCTGAAGACACTACTTCCAGGATCCATCGATCCGCTACATAGCGCCTTCAGATATGAGCAAAAAGCAAAAGCCGTCCCCCCACCCGCTCGGGTGATGGCGCCCCCTCATGCTGTAGTGGATTTGGCTGGAGGTTTAGGCCTATTTCTCCAGGCCCCTCCTGCCCTATTACGCGCTCTTCCTCTACCCCAAAAATCTCGACGGGAACAAGGCCGGAAGGCTCCTCTGCCCCTCTGAAAAGGCCGAAATGACGAAGACCTCTGAAAAGGTCGAGTCAACCTCCTCCTTTGAGGCAGTTTGCCATCCTTCACCATACCGCCTGACAGAAGAAGGAAGGGTTGGGTAAAATAATAATAAACATTCCTCAGCAGGTACACCAGAGAAAAAACCTGCGGCTGAGATGCCTTTCAAAAGGCCTGCAGCCCAGAGCATACACTCTGTAAGCGCCCAAAGACCACCTTACCTTCACGACCCCAAAACAGCCAATGCTGTGGAGGCATAAACTCGGGTCTTGAGGGGGCCGCGGGAGTAAGGCTACGCAGCGAGCTGACAGGGTTCAGTCCCCCGCTTACTGCCAACAACCTTGAGAGCGATCTCTAACCTTCACACAGTCATCTTGCCACTGCAAGAAAGAAAACTGATTTAAGGGGCGGCTGCTACTTATGGGCCGGGAGGGCCGCACCTGTTTTCTTTCTTGCAGTCACATGCTCAGCAAGGAGGAGGAAACCCAGGAGTAAGGAGTGCCTGGAATGGATTGGAAGAAAAAACTGCCCAGTGTGACTTCAGCATTAAAATCTACATTTAACTTGAGCAATCTATTTGCCGTAGCCAAGAATCTGTGTCTGTCCGTGGCCTCTCTGTAGTCCGCTGGTCTGCTGAACAGACAGTGATTTAGGAGAGCATGCTGCATGACCATAGGTGCTGGCAGTTAGCATGATTACGTGATACTTGTTTCCCCGACAAAGGTGGACAAATATTAGGATTCAACACCTTAAAGTTTGCTGGACTCCAGAAGCACTAGCAGCTTCAAATACATGTTTGCTGCTTTGTAATGGCGATCCTTTATTCCCATATTGCTTGAAACCTGTGCAGCCTCCACAACATGTCCCAGCACTAGGTTCCAGGCAGCCTCTGCAAGATTACTGTGTCCAGTGCTGGGATGACTGAGGGAATGATGCTGGATTCCCAGCAAGGTAATCTTTTTTGTTGTAATATCCTCTGTCCTGTCTCAGGACCAGGGGAGGGAGGGGGGGGTACTAGGAGACTGGACTTCCACTTTAAGTCGTTTTTCTTTAATAGGCTCACCTGGCTAACTAATTATCAGAGGTTTTGTATTGATTTCAGTGATCCAAAGAGCCCTCATACACAATGCCATCCATTAGTTTAATTGGAAAACTAAAAAAGTGTTCTATATGACACTTAAACCAGACCTTCAGCGTGATTTAATGAAAAGCCCAAACTCTTAAAAAACAGTTCCCCAGCATCTAAAATTAATATATTTTAAGTTTTTAGTCACTAACTTATTATTCTTTCCCCCACTGGGCTGCAACTCTGTTCAGGAATTTAGGATACGGGCGCCGCCATCTTGACTCAGAAGCATCACACTTACTGAGGAGAGGAGAGTGGGATAAGGTACAGGGGGTGGGTTATAGCTGTGCTTTGCTCAGACAGACAGAGCAGAGCTGGGGTCAGGTAAAGGTCAGCAGTCCCAGAATGCAGAGCAGCACAGTCAGGAGGCACTTCCTGTTTGCAGGCTGCCTGATAAGATGGCGGCTTCCATAAGCCGCCATCTTGGATGTTTAAACGCTAATAACATGCAGTAGATGCAGGTAGGATGATTTTTAATGTGGACAATCTGTATGTACAGGGTGTGGGAAACATATAATATAGACTCTTATTCAGAGTGAAGGTCCGCTTTAAAACCCATTAGCATAATCATTTGAAATACTGTGTACAATATCTTTGAAACAAACATTATCATTAAACTGGTCTATCAGACAAAGCATGTGCAGTACAACAAATAAAATATTTATACAATTGCATAGAAAACTATTTGAATCACAGCCTGAAACTAATCCCTTATTGGACACACAATAACATTGTACTGTTGAGATCTAGATAAAAGAATTCACAATTGTCAGTCAGGATTTATCCTCCAAAGCCTCAAACTTAATCTATATTATAAAACCTAGTTTAAAGACCTTTAAAATGTTTTGTACTTTATTACAATAGATTAAAACAGTGTGATTTCATCAAGTGATGAGTCAGTTTGTTCAGCTATAGCGAATATTTGCATTAAAAAAATAAATGATTAAATAGCCATAATAGTTTCTAACATGTATAAATATTGTGGCAATAGCAAAGAAAAAAATGTATGCCTTACTTTTAAATTTTTAAATAAAAATGGCTCATTTGCTGAATGGGGGGGATACGCTGGGTTTTATTCAGTAAGGTGATAGCTAACAGCTGCAGCATTTAGACCACTGGTCTCCTAGCTGCAGTGAATGTGCTCCAGCTTTTTTCAACAGGCATGCGCTGCACATGGTGGAAACAGCCCTGTGTGTGTGAGGTTTATCTCTACAAAATAAACAAAACTGAAAAAAAAAAATACTTTGAATAACTGTGCAGGTATATAAAAAGGTATTAAAGTGGAGCAAAACCCTGGAGACTAAAAGAGTTCAGTGCTGGCCACTGGCGTTCCACGGGGGCATCCCAAATCATGGTGTCCCACTGTGTAAAATACCACCTGGGTCGCCACAAATTCCACCTTTTTTCCTGGCTCTCATGACGATGTAAATAGCTGCAACCGCATCCTCAGCATCTCTGGGTTGAGGCGCACTCCCACGGATAGATATTTAGATAGGCTGGGCGCACAGGGATGCAGCTGCTCCAGCTCCCCATTGCTGAGTTGTCATGCTGTCGCGCTGATTGGACGCGATCCTGTGCATGTGCCATGGGACGGGGAAAGATATGTTTTTACAGGTGAACTGGGAGGTGTCACATAGCGGGCATCCCAAGTAGGGATGGGTAAGAAAAAACTTGGGATAGTGAAACTCCTGGGTTTTGTTCTGCCTTAAACACACAAAGCTGAAAAGAAGAAGAAATTATAAGAAAAGGAAAATGGCACTGTACGAATAGGAAAAGTATAAAAAGGAGAGCAAGAATAAGAGGATGAAATCAGAAAAAATGGGAAAGCAAGGATTCAAACCATAGACTTTCCAATTCAGTGTCCATGACTTTGCCAACTCTCTCTCTCTCATTCAAACATTTAAAGAGTTATAAAAAGTTATAAAAAAAAAGCCTGTGTTTCATTTTTTACTAAAGCCTTTGCCCAATATTTATTGCCATTATTATAACTCATAAGGCAGACCTTATGCTGAGCTGTGTTTAATTGAATGTGTCATTACTGAGTAGCACCAGGGAGCAATATGTCTAACCACTCGAACAGCAGACTACATTTGGTTCGTTTTTATGTATATTGGGCAAAGCTTAAGTAAAAACAGAATAGACAGGTAATGACATCGACTTCATAGGATCACTTTAAAGTAGACCAATCACCAGGATTTTCACTATCCTGGGGCACCTCAATTAAGCTTGTCCCGATGGATGCACTGAGCATTTAGACCGACCTTGGACTTTACAGATATCCCCCTAAAGGTACCTGCCACTATAGCTGCGGGTGACTTGCCGTTAGCCCCCCCCCCCCCCACCCCATTACCAGTATCCCCAGAGGCTGTATGGATACGGAACAGCATTGGTGCAGGCCCGGTGAGCTGAAGGGCATAGGAGCTGCAGTACTTGTGGCACTGCACTAGCCCATCTTGATGAACGTGGTATTTGCATAAGGGCATTTTTAGTGACCACTGATGCTGATTCTAAGCGCAAAACATGTTTGCATCACAGCGCCCAGGCCACTCCCACAATGCTTCACACTATAAACCTCAAATTGTCACCTATTTCACCAGTTTTAAAATGGAAAACAGTTTAGGACAGTACCAAGTGTCTATACAATGGTTTAACCCTTGGCTATGCCTGTGCAATGACTTTATCCCTTCTGTTGCCAAGCAGGTAACATTTACCCGGTTGCCTCTACTGCAGTTAAAGTGGATCAAAACCCACATTTTTAACTGGCATCCCCTGAATTTGTTCTCCCTATCAAGAGTACCTTTTGTAATTTTCACTATTCCTGCTTCACTCTAATCCCAGATAATGCCATCTGTTTTAACTGTAACTGTTGTGTGTGGCAATGATTGCCACACTTATGCAATGACTGATCGCCTGCCATTTTACAGGGATAGCAAAAAAAAACAGTGTTCCAGGACACTCTACACCCTAAGAAGGGATTATTGGCAGGGGCTTTGGACAAATGTATTTCAAAAGTTTAGTGGGGTTTGGTCCACTTTAAGTGCCAATCACATAAAAGTTACGTGCTTGACATTTTCTTACCTCAGGGCCATCGGGGGGGGGGCACACAAGCTTCAGGGGGTCATGGGGAGGTGACTTCCTGACCACAGTCACCTGATCATCACAGGGCCAAAAAGAAGCAGGGCACAAGGCTGCTGTCATCAGCCGGTGCTGCAGCTATAAAAACAAGTTGTGTGTTCCAGGCGGCCTCCTTGTACATCGGATGTGTGTGTGTGGGTGACTTTGCCCGGGAGGGTGGTTGTAGGCATGCTGCGGCTGCTACCGCCACTATTGAGGCATGGTGCGTGCTCCCGGCAGCCACTTTTTGGGTGGGTGTGTCTTTGCTGGCTGGCTGGGTGGCCGTAGGTTTTAGGGGGGCAATTTATTCTGGTCAAATATCATTATAGTTATTAGATCCATTCAGAAAACAGATCAGTTTTTTTATGACTGATTTTTATGAGATCTACTACTACTACTATTTATTAGCCAAAGCAGCGTGCATTAGGCGCTTACAGTTGCTTGACTGAGGATGGTATATATCTTATATATGCCCCCCCCCCCTTCAATCAAGAAATTGGAAGCTTCTAATGCAGGCTGATAGTAGCTCATGGCAGTACAATTTTAGTAGTAAGCATTAGTAGTAGTAAAGGTATAGTAAGATCCATTCAGAAAATCAGTTTCATTCATAAAAAAGGGATTTACATGCTTTAGATCAGAAACAGGTAAATCACTGTTTTTTTTAATGGATTCCATTACTACAATAAGATCCAACCAGTGTTTATTTTTTTTTATTTTTTCGTTAGATGAAGTGCTGTGGTCTGTGTTTGACTGTTCTCGGTCAGAGTGGAGGGGTGTGTGACAGGTGTGTGGCGGTCCAGGTGCGAATGACAGTGGAGGGGGGTGGATGCATGGTTGCAGTGTGATGAGAGATCACAAGCCATCTGCCGCCTCACTCCCCCCTCCGTTGCTGCCTCCACCCTCATCTGACACTCTTCTTTTCCCTTATTTTGTGCGGATTGGTCATCTTCATGTGGGATGGGACTGAATGTGTGCGCTGGGCCTGGCTCACTCAGTATATACCTGTGTGCAGCCATCGTCGCGGAGGTGGGGGGCAGGTGGAGTCCGCAACAAGGGGGGGGCAGATGCCAAGTGGCGAACAGTTACCGGTGTAATGGGAGATCAGAACCCACCTGCCACCTCCAGCCCCCCCCTCCATTGCCGCCTCCGCCCCACCACGCCGCCTGCAGTCACGTGTAGCCAGGCCTGGCCTTGTGCGCACCTGCCACCTGTCCCCCGCCCCAATAAGTGCACACACATCACAATATCACAATAAAAACTGGTTAGGCCAAATTTTGGTAACCAGATTCATTCATAAAAACAGTGATTATCTGCTTTTGACCTAAAGCTGTTTTTATGAATGAATCTGGGATTTGGGAATACATGTGTAACAAAATAAATAAATGCATATGTACCAATGTGAAGCCCCCCCTTTGTGAATCCTTCCTATTCCCAGTAAAACTTAACACCGCTCCAACGGCTCTAAAGGTATAGCAAAGTGCGGCTTTTGCCTGTGCATGCGCCGTTAAATTGGGGGATCAGATAGTTATTACAGGGATTCAGGGGGGTCACCCACAATCTTAACTTCTTCCTTTAGGTGCGTCGCTGAGAATTGCTCCCTACAAACTAGTAAGCAGTAGAACAAAATTCATACACACAGCATTTGGGTATAGAAATTCTTTTTTCCAGCACTGGATTTGTTTTCTATTTGTAAAGTGATTTTCAACTGCACACGCAAACATTTGAGTGCATTCGAGCACACAAATTTAACTCAACTGCCTTTGTAAATTGTTCCTACGTTTTTCCAAGCGTTACATTTTTTTTTAATCAAGGCCCTTGTCTGCAGAGCAGGATTTTTCAAGTGAAATGCCCTTTATGCCTATGCTTTACTTTGGGGTGATTGGCAACCCTACCCTTGGAGGTAGCAATGCATCTTGGGTATTGTTCTGTTTGGGAGACCTTACCGTTTCAGACTTGCCATGTTTTTATGGTTAGCATAGTTTTTTTTTTAGAAAAAGGTGGTTTTGAGGAGAGGAATCGGGAGGAATAGGACTTTTACACACAGTATGATTTTCTAGAAATTCATTAAAATTATATGGACAAAATATAAATCAAAGAGGTGATGTTAGTTTGACTACATATACTGTAACATAAGGCATTAAGTGACACAGACCTCTATGTCCATTTTTCAACGGATCCTACTGGTGTTTATAACAAAAAAAAAAATTGATCCTGTGTTACATACAGTCTATAAAAGGGCTTTATTACTAACAAGCATCCCTGTTGTTGTATAGTTTTCCAAAGATCCACAAGAACATAACCCCCTGGTAGGCCGATTGTGTTTGGGATTGGTCGTTTAACCAGCAATGTTTGTACATATATAGGTGCCTTCTTACAGCCACATGTTACCCAGGACTGGGTAATCCAAGGGCCACCAACTTTGGGGCTATGGTTGGGGCACAAGGAATTTGTGGTGCCAACGACCCCATACCCATACATACTCTTATAGGGGTGTATACCTGAGGTTCTCCCCTTTCCAACGACACCTCTAGTGGGTCATTAGCCCCCACTAGGTCCAGAGATCTGGAGCTCTGAAGTGTACTGTCCTGGGAGAGGTGCATTTATGATTTGGATCCTTGGTTCTCCAGATCCATGGGGGCAAGAAACCCACTGGAAATAGGAGGGCTTCAGTTATGCACCTCTGCAAGGGCATGTGGTTTCAATCAACGGTACTGAAAAGTCCCGATATTGGTTCTCACCACACGGTTGCTTGTTCTGCTGCTGAAGAACTCAGCTATATTCCCTGTAGGTTTGGGATCCCTTGCCCCCATGGTCCTGGAGAACTGGGGCTCAGAAGTGAACCTCCCTAGGCGAGGTGTATTCGACTGACCGTAGAGCATACTGGGACAATACCCAGTAGGCCACCAGCACCCCAGCACTGGCCGGCTGCCAATTCCCTAGTTAAATGCTGGCCACCCAGAGCTTCTGGCGGCAGCTCCCATTTACCCATCCCTCGGCTAGAAGCCAGAGCTGGCATTAAACAAAAGGGTAGGCGGCAGTCCCCCTATGACGGCTGGGAGGCACACAGAGTCAGCATTAGAGTCTCGACCCCCGTTGGTACTCTTATGCTGCTGATGTGTTGCCGCCTGGACATCACTGACTGAGGCACACAGCCTTCGGGGGCCTGTCCCAGCTCCTAGTAGCCAGCCTGTATCCTCTCTCAGCGTCAGACAGCCTCGGACCCTGGCTTCCCTTCCAGCGGTGGCATCGCCGGCAATAGGAGGTGAGGTAGGGGGTGAGGGTTCACTCAGCGTGTTATATGGGGGTTTTGCCTCTCAGTGTGTTATGGGGGGGTTGTGCCACTCAGCATGTTATGGGGGATTCTGCCTCTCAGCATGTTATTGGGGTGTTCTGCCTCTCAGCATGTTATGGGGGAGTACTGCCTATCAGCATGTTATGGGGGTTCTGCCTCTCTGCATGTTGTTGTGGGACTCAGGCTGGACACACTGCAGAAGGGCTGGTGGGACCAGAAAAGTCCTGGGCTATTTTTTTACCCCAGTCCTCCCCTGGCTGGACTATTGCTTTAAATGTCCAGTATCTTCATCACCTCCCCCAGCATTAGCGGGATGTTCCAGCACCAGGTTACAAAAAAAGCCTTACCTCTGCCTTAAAGGAGCAGTATCGCGAATTCTTCTTGGTGACTTATATTTAAATGGTACTTTGAATGTAGATAAGTGTTGGAGTAAGAATTACAAATGTAGAAAAAAATGATGTGTGTGTTGAGCAGCTGGAGGCTAATAGCTCATGTTTATGTCTTGTCAGTGACGGGCGCCGACACTCTGGCCTGTTCCACACTGAGGAGAGGGGTGCAACAATGTATCAGTTCCACGCTGAGGAGAATGTATCAAAGTCTCAGCTGTTCAGTGCTGGCAGCCGTCCAGCATCAGATAACAACATTGCAACATTGCCTGGCCAGAACTTATATATCTAAAACAGAGAGAAAAGCTCTAGAAGTCATTTAGCTGATTTTGACAGTTTTCCCTAAATGTTGGCTCTGCTGCAAAATTGTTCAGTTTACCATTTTCTCTTTTTTTTTTCCATATGATCTTTCTCTCAGCTTTGTGTGTTTTGAGCAAAGCCCAACCCAGGATTTTCACTATCTGGAGTTTTGTTTTGTGCCCCTAGGGGCATCCCGACTTGGGATGCCCTGATATGTGAAATCCTCAAGTTCGCCTGTGAAAACGTACCTTTCCCTGTCCCACAGCGCATGCATGGGCTCTCATCAAATCAGCTCTGTTTGCACGCAGATGGGGAGCCTGAGCAGTAACCTTCCTGTCTGCCCGGCCTGTCTAAATGACTATCTGCGTGAGCGCACCAGAAAAATGGGGGGATCTGTGGTTATCCAGGGGTCGTTTCACACAGTGGGCATCCTGATTTAGAATGGGGTTTTGTTCCACTTTAATACTTTTAGATTTTCCTTCACAGTTATTCAAAGAAGAATTTCAGTCATTTTCAGTCAGTTTAGTTTATTTTGTATAGATTTTACACATTTGAGTCACCTGGTCTCATAACAAAAGCAGTACCTCACACACACACAGCCGTTACAGTGTCAGCCTATGAGGTAAAGTGTTGCTAGGAGACCAGTGGGCTAAATGAAGCAGCTCACTAAATACAAGCCAGCAGATCCCCCTATTCAGCAAATGGACTGAGCTATTATAATTATACAATTTAAAAGAGAGGCATATATTTTTTTCTTTTTCTATCACCAGATTATTTATACACATGTTATAAGCTATTGTATGGCTATTTAATTATTTATCTTTTTTAATGCAAATTTCGCGATACTGCTCCTTTAATTAAGCACTGTCACCCAGGCTAGGGCAGTGCCCACACAGAGAGTGTACAGAGTGGCATCTCCCACTCATTTAAGGATGGGGTTATGAAGACACTGGACATTTGCTGTTATGGAAAAAAAATATTGCATCACTGGCCTCCATCAGATTTTCTGCCCAGGGGGCTCCACCACACTTAATCCTGCCCTGATGTTACCTCTTTACTCAAATATACAAGACTAGACCCATTTGTGGCGTGGATGATGCATGCCTCTTTCGCTTCCAGGAAAAGTCTACCTTTATGCCTGTGTTGGATAACTGCTCAGCAGTTAAAATCTTTTATGATCTGGTACACTGGGACATTCTAGTGAAACAAGCTTGGTGGGAAAATTGTGTTTAACCCGGCATTACAGACAAATGGGCAAGGCAATTGAGATGCCCCCTTGCACAGGGAACAAACACATTTTGTTAAATGGGTCTGCGCCGGTTTTATGCCAGTTTAAGCACATGGGGCGACAGTTTTGTGTGAAAACTTAAATTTATCAGTGCATGTCAGTGCAAGTGTGAAACAGGCATTTATTAATCGATGAGCGCACATACACTTGCAATTTCACTGCGCCTGCTTTTTGTGGCGCATAGTTTGCTTCTCCCATAGGATATAATGCGTGTTATTTTACCAGTTTATTTATATGTTTTCACATTTTGGCCATGTCATTTGGGCATTTGGAAGATAAGAGAAGCACAGAGATTTACCGTATTTTTCGCCCTATAGGACGCACCTGCCCATAAGACGCACCTAGGATTTGGGGGAGGAAAATATGAAAAAAAATATTTTAAACCAAAAACGCACCATTACAGACAGTGCGTCATTTCCCTATCCCATTCCTATAGGCCGTGTGGGATGCCCCCATTCCATAGACAGTGTAGCATGCCCCCATCCCATTCCCCGTATACCCAGTGTGGCATTCCCCCTCCCATTCCCCATATAGGCAGTGTGGCATTCCCCCTCCCATTCCCCATATAGGCAGTGTGGCATTCCCCCCTCCCATTCCCATATAGGCAGTGTGCACCCCATTATCATAAGCAGTGTGGCATTCCCCCCTCCTATTCCCCATATAGGCAGTGTGCCCTCCCGCATTCCCATAGGCAGTGTGGCATTCCCCCCCCTCCTATTCCCCATATAGGCAGTGTGGCATCCCCCTCCCCCCATTCCCATTGGCTGTGTGGCATCCCCCTCCCCCCATTCCCATTGGCTGTGTGGCATCCCCCTCCCCCCATTCCCATTGGCTGTGTGGCATCCCCCTCCCCCCATTCCCATTGGCTGTGTGGCATCCCCCTCCCCCCATTCCCATTGGCTGTGTGGCATCCCCCTCCCCCCATTCCCATTGGCTGTGGGGCATCCCCCTCCCCCCATTCCCATTGGCTGTGTGGCATACCTCTTCCCCCATTCCCATTGGCTGTGTGGCATACCTCTCCCCCCATTCCCATTGGCTGTGTGGCATCCCCCTCCCCCCATTCCCATTGGCTGTGTGGCATCCCCCTCCCCCCATTCCCTTTGGCTGTATGGCATACCTCTCCCCCCATTCCCATTGGCTGAGTGGCATCCCTCTCCCCCATTCCCATTGGCAGTGTGGCATCCCCCTCCCCCCATTATCATAGGCTGTGTGGCATCCCTCTCCCCCCATTATCATAGGGTGTGTGGCATCTCCCTCCCCCATTCCCATTGGCAGTGTGGCATCCCTCTCCCCCCATTCCCATTGGCTGTGTGGCATCCCCCTCCCCCCATTATCATAGGCTGTGTGGCATCCCTCTCCCCCCATTATCATAGGCTGTGTGGCATCCCCCTCTCCCCCCATTCCCATTGACTGTGTGGCATACCCCTCTCCCCCCATTCCCATTGGCAGTGTGGCATCCACCTCTCCCCCCATTCCCATTGGCAGTGTGGCATCCACCTCTCCCCCCATTCCCATTGGCAGTGTGGCATCCACCTCTCCCCCCATTCCCATTGGCTGTGTGGCATCCCCCTCCCCCCATTATCATAGGCTGTGTGGCATCCCTCTCCCCCCATTATCATAGGCTGTGTGGCATCCCCCTCTCCCCCCATTCCCATAGGCTGTGTGGCATCCCTCTCCCCCCATTCCCATTGGCAGTGTGGCATCCACCTCTCCCCCCATTCCCATTGGCAGTGTGGCATCCCTCTCCCCCCATTCCCATTGGCAGTGTGGCATCCACCTCTCCCCCCATTCCCATTGGCAGTGTGGCATACACCTCTCCCCCCATTCCCATTGGCAGTGTGGCATCCACCTCTCCCCCCATTTCCATTGGCTGTGTGGCATCCCCCTCTCCCCCCATTTCCATAGGCAGTCGGCTTAAGTAAAATAAAAAGTACTTACCTGTCCGCTGACACCGCTCCGCTGAGCGGCCGGCTCCCTGAGTCGGGTGGGCGTGGCTTGCACCGCGTTAGCGTTGGCGCAGGCCACGGTCACCCGATTCACAGAGCTGGCCGTAAGAAGCAGCGGCGGGGCCGGGACAGAGCCCGCCGCTTTTCAGGCAGCAATAGCAGCGGCGGGGCCACAGACAGCGCCCGCCGCTCCTCCATCTGCTGCCTCTTCCTGGGCACGAACACCCAGGTCAGGGCAGCGGGTGGGTGTGGCCTGCACCGACTCGGTGCAGGCCACGGCCACCTGCTGCATGGACCTGGGTGCTCGCATGTCCCCAGCCGGAGGAGGCAGCAGATGGAGGAGCGGCGGGCTCTGTCTCTGGCCCCGCCGCTGCTATTGCTGCTTCTCTGTCTTCTTCTGGGCTCTGTAAGTGTGGCAGGCAACGCGGGAGCACCGGGAATGGGTGATTTTTTTTTTTTTTTACATTCGCCCGATAAGGCGCACTGACATTTTCCCCCCACTTTTGGGGAAACATAACGGTAGTTTATGATGCTTTAACTTATCTGAAAATGATTTATTTTACATATCCAGTCTGTCACTGTTGCATTCATAGCATTATTGTTTTTCTGCTCAAGTTTTTTCCTGTACAAATAAAGAACCTTTTTCATCAAAAGTGTGTGTTTGTGTGTGCCACTCTGAGCCAATGTGCACCAGTTCAAAAACATCCAGTAAATATGGATGGACTGTATAGAAACACACTGGTGCAACAATGAAACAACATTGGAACATCCTATGTAGAGGCTGTCTCATTGTTAAAAGTTAGGCACACTACGCCACTTTCATGCTGATCCACTTTACGTCACACAGTATGCCAAAAGACGAGCGCACTCATGCTATGGCACGGGTAGTGGTGTGAAAAAGAGGGCGCTGTTGGATTAATAATAAATCAGGCCCCTAGTGCCAAACTGTTAACAGAGTAGTGTCAGAATGAAAAGGTTATTTTTTTAATTGGAACATAAATATTTCTAATTAAAGATGGTATCCTATTTATCATTATGAGCTTTGTCTTTATCTATGCATAGAAACACATTTAGTTTAATGTGACCTACTTCTCATTAATAGATGACAATATTGACTTTTGCCTGCTGCAGGCAATTTGGGAGTACACTGGAGTTTTTGCCACAGCTAGTAAACTAAAGTCATCAAGCTTGACCTGGTATATGTCTCGCTATGTTATTGCAAGGCCATTCTACATTCTTATCATACAGTCTTAATCCAGTCTGAAAGCCAACAGAGATTCCTTAGTGAGCATTCCATTAAAAAGATTATTAAGTTTTGATCCAACCAAAATAGAAAGAATGCTGTCTGTGTAATATCCATCTAGCAGGAGGGTTGTCTGGAGGGTAATGTTTCTATCCACCGAAAACTGTTTTTAACTCTCACACACTCGCACGTAAGTGACCATTTATATTGCTGAATAAGGTCTACAGAGATAAACCATTACCACTTTCAAATAGATGTATATAGTATATATATATATATATATATATATATATATATAATTTTTTTTATTCCGTTATGTAATGAAATAATTAATCTATTTAACAAATTATTAATCAATTCATTACAAAAGGTGTCATCACAGAAAGCTCAAACATTCTTGCCATGCTAAAACAGTCGGGAATGAAGTAGAACCCCAGGAAAATACATTACCAGTTTCTACATCCAGCCAATTCATTCATTAGAAGTCCTAAATAGTTGGGCTGGAATTCTCATAACCCTGGATCTTCAATTCACAGACGAGTTACAAACCTAACTAATCAAGGATGCCTTCTTCAATCACCCTGGCAACATTCACAACTGGCCAGGTGCAGTAGATATTTTGAACTGCAAGAGCGCTCCCCCAATCATGGGGGCTTAGTTAGCCTGAGGGGGTGAGGAGAAATTTAAGAAAAATTGAGCTTACCCAGGATACCCACCACGTGGTGAGTAAAGCTGTGAACGACACTCATTTTGTAAAAAAATGGGTATTGTTCCGGTTTAGGAGGACTACCAACTTTTTCTGACAAAATTAGATATATTTTCATCACAAACATTCTCTGCTGCTAAGAGTGGCCATTAGATTGTGAAACATTATATTCTACTCTAGCTGATAAAATATTGCTGCAATGTATTAAAATGTAAAATGTAATGCCCACTCTCAGAAGTGGAGAATGTAATGGATTCATAACCCGAGAGACAGTTGACTATGAAAAAAATTCATCCAACCCATCTCCAGAGAGAGCAGGCAAATTCCAGTCATGTAAGCTTTATGTTCTGGAACTCCCAAGACTCATTTTCTATACAGCAATCTATATACAGCCTTGTGCTGATGAGGGGCAACGTGCGTTTACAACTGGAATGGATAGCTGTGAATTTAGTACCTATATCCAAGCATTGCAGCCCCCAGCCATTTATGGGAGCTTAGGTAATAGCTGGAGACATAAAAATAAAATTAGCATGGTTCAGCATACTGCTAAGAATCATGGGTAAATCCTAATATTCTTGGTCTGCATGTGCAATGTAAGTACTTTCATTTTTAGGAAGCTCTCTTTGTCTACTAAAATTAAAGTTCAATAACATAAAAAAATAGATTATTGGAAAAAGTTTTTAACACTCTAAGACGCCCCTGACCACAGGATACACCTAGGGTATACAGGGAGTAAATAAGACATATAAATATTATGAACCAAATTCAGTGGTTATATCTGCAGATGGGGGTGGGGAGGCCCACAGAAATCATCTTTCAGTGCCCCTCTTCTCAGTAGCCTTTGACCCTACCATTAGGGTTTTCCACAAAATATGTCCACAGGGCACTTAAAGCAGACCAAAAACCTTTAATCAGGGCAATGTTTATGGTGCATCTTGATCCAGGATTCCCTGCTCTGTGAAACCCCTCCTAGTTGCCCAGTATACTTACTAATCCAGCTGTCCCATGGCGCATGACCAGGACCACTACAGCATCTCTGGCTTTTCCTGACTGATACACGCATCCGCGGCAGCCATTTCTGAGCTAGAGGTAAACACCAGTGGTAGGCGCCCAACACCCCATTTATTCAGAATGAATTGCCAGCTGGCGGAATCCCCTCTGATTGGAGGAGAGCCTACACACGTGCTATGGGATTGCCAGAGAGGTAAGAATACCAGACTAACTGGGGGGTTTCACTAACAGGAGCATCCCAGTAATGTGAACCAAAACCCAAGTGACTTTCACGGGATACGATCTGATCCCACAAATGCGTGTTGGCGAGTGCACGATTGCGCCCCTTGGGTTTCCCTGTTCGCCGTGTGCAAAGCCAAAGGGATGTGCAGTCTTCCAGAACTGGTATGCCGGATTGTGCATGCGTCAGCTGGGGTTTTGGATCCTGCACGTGCTACTGAGCAGCAGTCACTTGACTGGTGCTAGGCGGTCCCTTGGCTTTGGATACCGACCTCGCTCCAGCTTGGACCCCCTGGCTTGGATATCAAACCCGCTCTGGCTCTGTGATCCTCAGCTTGCAAATACAGACAACTCTCGGCTCTGTTCCTGGACACACCAGAACCAGAACTCTGTTCCTGCACTCACCTGTTTTGGCTGTCTGAACTTCCGGCTCTGCCCCTGCACTGACCAAAGCTCTAAACAGCCGGCTCTGTTCCTGTCCTGTGGGACCCCGGCATTGTCTGCAATAATCTGTGCTACAATTGCGCCAGGAGGGGGGACGTCAGCAGTCAGGAGGCGCCGATTGCCCGGTTGGGGTGCGCACAAAAGCCAGAGGGGGGAGGTCCAAGTGTCAGGGCTGACAGGTTGTTATTATATGCAGAGTATATGCAGTAGCATGAAGTGGCTGCACTCATATCTGATAGTGAGCATGTTGTTCCCTGCTGAATATATATATTGTGGTGATTAGCTCTGGTAGACAGCAGGAGAGAGGCTCAGTGGCGAAAGTTCAACTTAAAGTCCGTGTTTATTCACACAAAAATCCATAAAACCGAATGTCCTTTTTGTTTATATCACCTTTTCAGGAAAATGCAGTAGAAGTCAATCAGACAGGCAACGGCGTTTTTAGTCCTTGGGCAAACTTGCTACTTTGCAGCCGAATCCGCCTCTGGTCCGCATGAAACAGCCTGCACAGGAGTTTTCAGGAGGGCACACAGAGTCTCACTTCACAAGTGAGCTCCAGTCACAGACACTCCACATTTTTTGGATAATTCTTAGGTTTCTCTGTGATGTATTTTTATGTTGATGGCTTATACATTATGTTTTTAGATAAGATTGCCATTCTTCTTCTTAGTTATATTCTTTGATTATTTTATTGTTCTTTTAATCTATGCATATGAACATTGTTGATTTTATGCGGTATGTTTTACTTCTTATTGTAGTATGGAGGAGTGGTTCCCCTTTCCCTGGGCCCCAGGTGAATGAAAAATCCCTCCTAAAGCTATATATGCTGCATAACCCCTTGCAATTTATATAGTATATGCCATCTTTAGTGTTATCCAGCCGTTGATATGGAGCCTCAATGATGGTCTCCTTTGGGTACAGATCTTGCTATATATTGGCTCGCCTTCCCGGCGGATGAGATCGCTAACTGGCGGCCGTTCTCGGATTTGGCCGAAGATCTTCGGCTAGTGGGTGTGATAGCACCCATTGCTAATGAAAGGAGTGCCTCCCCCTCCCCTCCGGACTGAGCCGAGGTTCGTTCGGCTGTTTCCGGCGGCGGCTGGGCTCACGTCAGCGGGTGGGGTGGGCCTTGATGCAGCGGCCTCTGACGTAGTGGTCAGGGCTGCAGCGTGGTTCATAGCTGGTATATGTACAAGGGGGTGGACATAGAAGCGATGGTCTGTGACGTGGGCATTTGGCTGCCTTCTGCGACGTGGTCTGCACGTGGAAAGGGGAAGGTTGTGACGTCTCCCTCCCGCATTGTTTATCTCCCGGCGTGAGCCTGTAAGTCGGTTCATGTGGCGGTTCTGATGCGCCACTACCTAACACGGTGACCAAGCGCGCTATTTTATAAGGTAGGATCGCATTTGTTCATAATATGAGTACTGTATGATAGATGTACATTTTAACAGTGATTAGACATTGAAAGCCGCTTTTCTGCTCCCTGCCATTAGCCTTTGAAAAAGCTGTATCAACAGTGAAACGCGTCAGGCGGGGCAGCGGCAAAGTTTGATTTTATACCTTAAGGTGAATTTTATTCATTGAAGTACAAGTTCAGCCCCTACTACACCCATATCTACTACTGGCCATAGTGGACTGGGGGAAGGAGAACTACTCTTCGATTTTATTCTGTGTATATATTCGTTGGATGTTTGTAAGTGCATAATTTTTAATATTAAACACGTGGTATATAAACTAGACGGGGTTGCACTATTGTCTCTGTTCTTCTTCCATGTGACCATTGAATAATATGGAGTGATTTATGGAAGCCTATTGAATCTATGGAAGTGCTTCAAGGAGCACGTTTATTACAAGGAGTTGATCATAAGGAGTTGTTTGTTATGTTTTTCTGGTAAGCGCACCGTAAGTGAAGGGTGATCACTGCCAACAGGTGCATGTGTTTGGGATATCCACTGGATTTATCAACACGGAAAGTTTTTCTTTGCATCACTTCAGCAATTGTGCATGTGTTTTGGGACACTCAAAACTATGGACTCATGATAATATATTAACAATATTGTAAAGTTTGCAATTTATTTTGATTGTTTATAATTTGGGCTTAAGTTTTTCACTATAGGTGTCTGTTGCTTTCTATTTTTGCTCTGTACCCTAATAGATACAGACACTCCACAGCTGACTCCCCAGGCTATTTATGCGGCCCGTAAAACCCGGACCTGGGTAGGGGATGGAGTCCCACCCTGTTCTACTCCATCCCAATAAAACCGTCCCGGGTTAACCTTTCGGCTATACTAACACTTCAGCACCAGACTGCCATTAGCAGCTGATGCTGGGAAACAAAATACACGGTTTTACTGCAGCAAGGACAGATACCTTGGTGCCACATACCTTCCGTCAATGACCTTACCACAATATATATATATATATATATATATATATATATATATATATATATATATATATCATGAATGTATTATGCATTCATGAATGAATTAAAAATGGCACGTCTCTCTATGGCCTACGTATTGTCTTGCCTTTTAAGATTCATGTCAAATCTGTCTAAGCTGTAGGCTGTAAGGCTTCAAGTAGCAGTAAATTCCACAAGCTGATGGTTTCATGCAATGAAAAGCCTTGAGAAGTAGCAGACAACTGAAAGATAAAAGGCATGATTATCAGGATATAAGACCAGATTTATAGACCTTCCAATGACTAGGTATAATTTCACACCACATTTCTAAAGTGATAAAATGAAGTCTTCATTGCTGAAAGTTAAAATGTAAAGACAATTCACCATACAAAAGAAATGCTGTTCCTTCTTAATGTGTATTTAATAATGCCCTGCAAACCATAGTCAGGCAATCAATAACAATCAGCTAACCAAGTTTCAGTGTAATCTCTTAAAACCTTCCTGGCAGAAAAAAAAGTTGTCAATTTTCATTTCAGAATACATCATATGTGATTAAAATAGGTCTAAGAATTAGATGAATAGCATACATGTGAGACTGCTCTAGCTTGATGAAATTCATATTAGGAGAAACGCTTATGGTTCTTCAACTGACAGCACTTTGGCGTAGTGGTGCAGCTTAAGCATACTTCTGCAGATGTGTGTGACCGAGTCCTCTGTTTTTAACCAAGTTTAGAGACAGGTTATAGGCTGGCCTGCAAGCTGACAGGGTTGAGTGCTGTGGCTCCTTTAAGACTTGTGTGTACTAATTGCCCTGCAAACGTGCACCTCCCAGGTTAGTTATAAAATGGTCTGAGCGGCTGCCACCCCCCCTTTTGTTTCTTTTGAATTTGTGCAAGCACATGGTGTGTGGGGTCTAGGCTGTATTGCAAGGTCTTTGACCCTTCCACCCCATGGCTTGCACTTGAGAGGTTTAGGGCAACCTCAGGTAAGCCTGCTCCCAATTTATCTATTGCACTGTATGTCCCAGATGGGCTATCAGAGATTAGAGTTAGGACTGCACCCCACAGAGGCACTTTGGCGTAGTGGTGCAGCTTAAGCATACTTCTGCAGATGTGTGTGACCGAGTCCTCTGTTTTTAACCAAGTTTAGAGACAGGTTATAGGCTGGCCTGCAAGCTGACAGGGTTGAGTGCTGTGGCTCCTTTAAGACTTGTGTGTACTAATTGCCCTGCTAACGTGCACCTCCCAGGTTAGTTATAAAATGGTCTGAGCGGCTGCCACCCCCCCTTTGTTTCAACTGACAGCAATGCTGTGCTTCTTTATGTCAACAGACCACACATATATTTCCTAATATTTAGGCGAGTTACAGGGCGTTTAATAAATAAAAACAGTTAGGAAGCATGGTTTAAAGTGTTTGGCAAGTCAAAAGCTAAAAAATAAATATTAGTAGCTTACCTTTCATTGAGTAGCTGGAGTGCTGTGATTCCTTCTCTGTGTGTCTCCTTAGTGAGGAAAATCCCTTCCTCAATCAGCTTTCAGTCCCAACTCTTCTGATCTGGTCCATCAATCAAAAATGGAAACAGGCTTCCTTACAATCAGTTCAACCAGCCGGAGAGATATGTTATCTGTTTCCACACAGAATGTTAGAAAAAATAAAATCCTTCTCTAAATGGCTGCTTTGTGCCTGTGTGACATTGTTTTTCCACACAGGGCAGGCTAGCAGCAGCAAAGCTTGGGGTTTTGTTATTAGCAGCCCATTCCAAAATAGGAGAGAGATGTACCTCCGAAAAGGGATCAGCATGTCTGTCATGTTTCACACACTCATACATGAATGTAACTATTTATCGATGTTAGTCAATGGCCTTGACTGCGTGGAGCATTGAAACAGTTGTTTACAATGTTGAAACAATGTTTTAAGGAGATTTAGGATCATTTTTCACAGAGATTTAGGATAATTTTGACTTTGAGAGTGGATTTTTCAGAAGCAGGGCTGTGGCAATTGTGGCAAGATGTCCGCTCCCATGCAGTCCATGAGCATAGAGTCTGCCTGCCACACTGCACCCATATGAAATGGGAGGGGGGATGCCACACTGCTTATGTGAAATGGGAGGGGGGAATGCCACACTGCCTATGGGAAATGGGAGGGGGGATGCCACATTGCCTAAGGGAAATCGGAGGGGGGAATGCCACACTACCTATGGGAATGATATTGGGCGCAATGCCACAACGTCTATGGGAAGGGGGAATGCCACACGGCCTATGGGAAATGGGAGGGGGGAATGCCACACTGCCTATAGGGAATAGGAGGGGGGAATGCTAAACTGCCTATGGGAATGGAATGGGGGAATGCCACACTGCCTATGGGGAATGGGAGGGGGAATGCCACACTGCCTATGGGGAATGGGAGGGGGAATGCCACACTGCCTATGGGGAATGGGAGGGGGGAATGGCACGCTGCCTATAGGAAAAGGAAAGGTGGAATACCACACTGCCCATGGGAAAGGGGGAATGCCACACTGCCCATGGGAAACGGGAGGGGGGAATGCCACACTGCCTATTAGAAATGGGAGGGGGGAATACCACACTGCCTATAGGAAGGGGGAATGCCACACTGCCTATGGGTACTGGGAGGGGGAAATGCCGCACTGCCTTTTGAGAAATGGGAGGGGGGAATGCCACACTGCCTATGGGATTGAAATGAGGGAATTCCACATTGTCTATGGGAAGGGGGAATGCCATACTGCCTTGAAAATGGGAGGGGGGATGCCACACTGCCTATGGCGATGAGATGGGAGAATGCCAAACTCCCTATGGGAATGGGATGGGGGACTGCACACTGCCCCTGGGGAATGGGAGGGGGAATGCCACACTGCCTATTGGGAATGGGAGGGGGATGCCACTCTTGCCTTGCCTATTATTTGGTTCACAACATTTGGTTCAGAATATTATTTTTCTGATTTTCCTTCTCCAAATCCTAGGTGCGTCTTATGGACAGATGCATCTTATATGGCGAAAAAAGCAGTAAGTGGGCCTTGTACCACTTTTTGACACAGGAAAGAATAATGTTTTACAGGTAAAATAATATGTCAGACCTTTTAGTCCCCTCTTCTTGGTGCACCCTTGAACATTGCCAAGTACTGCTGGGGTACGCATACCGCAAGTTCAGAAAGAGTGGTTTAGAGGAGAAATTTACTAAACTTTGATTTTTTTGGACTGGAGGTCAACTTTAATTCCCTGTGGTCCTGTGGGCTTTAGCTGTACTGTTTCAGAGCACCCACTAGAGCCAATAAAAATGGGAGCCTGCTCCCTCGTACATGAGAGCAGAAATGAGACCCAAGGTTAACAGGGGAGCACACTATCAGCACTGGAACTTTGAGAACAAACATGTCCAGAGAATTCCATAAAATTGAGGTAGGGAGTGTTTGTAGCTATATTACTGGGATTGTAAAAACAGAAAGGCATATAAAACACCAAGAAGGGGGTCCTTATGTTTAAAGCAGATCTAAACCCTTACTGGGTCCAGCTCCGATGTTCTGTGCGTACATGCAGAAATCACTACTCTCTTCTTATAGATCTTGGTGTACAGACTTAGTGTACAGCTGTCAGTAGCAACAGATTGCAGGTGGTGAAAACTGCTTCCATAAAACTCTCATTTACTAACATAAGAAAAAAGAATACTAGACAAGCTCAGCACATTGAGTATATCCTGGTGGCACACAAAAATATTCACTTTTAAATATTTCATCAAAAGTGGGCTTTACCTTTAACAAATGAAAATCCACTCTTACCCCCCAAGCATCCCTCAAACACCCAATACCTCCATGCCACCAAACAATCCACATGCATATAGGGATCCGGTGACTAGCGCTTGCAAGGTTGCCACCTTTTCCAACAAAAATACCGGCCTTTTCACTGGTATGTGTGGCATAGTCTTGTAGGGGGCGTGCTCTTGTAGTGGGGGTGGTCTTGTGGGGGCGCGGTTTTGTAAAATGTAAATTCAACCATACTTCTTCACTTAAAATACCTTATTTTTCACTTTCCAGAGTGCAACAGCCAACAAACACACACAGCACACTTCTCCAAAGAGCTCTAAAAGTAACAGACCGGCTAGGATGCGACCCCTGGCCCTGTTGCTTAACAGTAACAAAAATGCCAAAAGCTTACAGACAGGTTACCAAAAATACCGGCTGTGCTGGCAAATTTTTGGTAAAATGGCAACCTTAAGCATTTGCCTTTTTGTTTAATAACCCAATAGTGTCATACTTAATAATATAAATACATTTACCATATGAAAATTATTTATATCCCTAATTATATTTTAAATATCACAAGGAATAAAAAGAGGCTTAATTAATAGGAACTATGTAAAATTGTATGGGGCCCTTGGGGCCTTATGTGGAATGGCCACATAGTTATCCTAAGCCAGGTTCCAGTCTGAAGTCACACAATTGATATGTGGGTGCCTTATATACAGAAAGGCATCTTCTATACATTCTTATAGCAGGGACATATGTGCAAATGTTGGCGCTAAAAAATTGGTTTAATCAAGACGGAAAGCAACTGGCTGGTTGAGGACAGCTAAGACTGGCTGGTCATTGCAGGCCGACTCTGTCTTGTGTCTCTGATTGGCCGATGGCCACATAACACAAGGCTGCTCCCTGCATGCATGCCTGTGATAGCGTTTCCTGTGTGGCTATAGCTCATCCGTTACTGACCTCTGCTACATCCAACCACTCTCTTCCTGCTTCCTGGAACTATTTCTGCCTGACTGACCTCAAGCTTGTCTACCCCTCAGGATAATACATACCATCTGACTCCTTGGCTTCAACCCTTTGGCTTAACACTTGACTCTTGGCCAACCATCTGCTCTTCCCCTGTGCCCAGACGTTCTATGGACTGATACCCTGTGTACTTCGCCCACCCACTATACCACGGGGACTCCTAACCTAGGGGAGTTTGCTTCACTTATACCCACTGTAAGGATAGGTCATTGTGTTCTGTGCGCATGCTCTGGTTATTAGTCTGTTCAGCGTCTGTACCTAAGCCTCACTCCCTAAATACAATGCTGTGTCTGGAACTCCCTCTCCAGTGCCAGTGCAAAGGGAATTTGTTTCTAGAGTCAGCAAACTGTCCAACCTGAGGCCTACACAGAAACTTTCTCCTCTGAAGATGAAGACGAAACCTGTCCTACTGAAACTAAGCCTGTTCATGTTTTGCCTCCTGTAGAGGTTAGGGTGACAATGATCAGGAGACAGATTCCCCTGTTGGAGATGAAGGTGACAGTGACCAGTGGACAGACACCTCTGACAAAGATTTAGATCACAACTACCCCTCCAGTAAGCCCAGGTGGGATAGTGTCAAGCTTTCAGATCCTCCACATGCTGGCTAAGCACCTGTGCTGTGCTCTGGCTGTCTGTTTTCCTTTGTATCCCAGGCATACCCCTAGATGTGCAGTCTCCCTGGAATGCATTCTGGCTGTGCTTGACTGATCATTGCAGTCCAGCATTTCCGCAGGTACTCCAGAGTGTTAAAGTTAGTGGACTGACTCTGTCTTCCATCTCTGATTAGCCGCCACATATAACAAGGCCGTTCATGCAAACATTGCCTGTCATAGCATTTTCTGCTTTGGCTCCTGTGCTTTGCTATAGCTCATCTGTTACCGACATCTGTTACGTCTGACCACTCTCTGCCTTCCGCCTGGACGACTTCTGCCTGCCTGACCTCGAGCTTGTCTACCCATTTTGATACCGTATACCATCTGACTCCCCGGCTTTGACCCTTTGGCTTAACCCTTCACCATCCATCTGCTCTTCCCCTGTGCCCAGACGTTCTAATGCCTGATATCCTATGTATGACCCGGCTAGTCTGGACTCACAGTGTGCCCTCGGTTCATCTGCCTTTGCCCTGTCAGTCAGCATCCTTTGTGCTATAGTAAGTCCTGGGAGAAACCTTGTCTGGTGAGGCCTGCTTGCATCCCAGCAAACGGGGGGCTTGGCTTTAGGCTGAAGAAGCGGTGAAGATTTGGGGTTGCTCACTGACCTGAAGGTGGGTGTCCCACGGGGCTTTACATAACCCTCCCTCCTGGAGTGTTTTTAATCTGTGGCACTCAAGCTTACAAATAGGTACCTAGGGACAGTTCAGGAACATATACCTTGGCTAGACTAAATCCAGCTACCTAGATGTGGTAGTAGGTGATATTTCTACGGGTAAGATCCCTAAACATATCTTGTACAAGAGGAGTGCCCCTAAAAGTAAAGTTAAACCCATTGTTCATGTGCTCTGTGTGGTAAGGTGCAAGGGGCCGTCATTGACGGAAGGTATGTGGCACCAAGGTACCTGGCCTTGCTGCAGTAAAACTGTTTTGTTTCCCAGCATCAGCTGCTAATGGCACTCTGGTGCTGAAGTGTTAGTATAGCCGAAAGGCTAACCCGGGACGGTTTTACTGGGATGGAGTAGAGCAAGGTGGGACTCCATCCCCTACCCAGGTCTGGGTTTTACAGGCCGCATAAATAGCCTGGGGAGTCAGCTGTGGAGTGTCTGTGACTGGAGCTCACTTGTGAAGTGAGACTCTGTGTGCCTGGCTGATAACTCCTGTGCAGGCTGTTTCATGCGGACCAGAGGCGGATTCAGCTGCAAAGTAGCAAGTTTGCCCAAGGACTAAAAACGCTGTTGCCTGTCTGATTTACTTCTGCTGCATTTTCCAGAAAAGGTGATGTAACCAAAAAGGACATTCGGTTTTATGGATTTTTGTGTGAATAAACACAGACTTTAACCCTTTAAATGCCAGCCACGTAAATTTTACGTGGTTGCTTCTCCTGGACTTAAGTGCCAGCCACGTAAAATTCACGTGCCTGGCATCTACCCCTGCTAGTGGGCAAAAAAATAAATAAAAATACTCACCTGACCCCTCGTTAGATCCGGCCGGGTCTCCTCTTTAATTTGGTGCCATCCGATCCCCCGTGGGGTCTCGGATGGCTCCAGGAGAGCCCCCGGAATAGTGCCCCCCCCCCCGTTCGGCAGCAGCAGCTGCTATCTGTGTAAAAAAAAAAAAAAAAAAAAAATGACATTCCCTTACCTTAGGTCGCGCTGCCTCCCGACAGGTCTCTTCTTCACTGGGGGGGCCTCCGATCGCCCCCCCTGGCTCTTCAGCTTCAGGGGAGAGCCTGAAAGGGCTCTCCCCCCTCCTGCTCCGACGGGCGCCGCCATCTTGTGATAAGCCCCGCCCCTTTGGGGGCGGGGCTTATCGCGTCCCGCGCTCAAGCTCCGCCCCTTTGGGGGCGGGGCTTATCGCGATCCCGTCTCGAAGCCCCGCCCCCTTTGTGACGTCACTCGCCGGGTGCCGTCTTGGCTCCCGGCTGTTGTTCATTCAGATGCGATCATGCTGGCCACAGGAGCAGAGGGGCAGGTGATCAGATCATCACCTGCCCCTCTGCTACTGCAGCCAGCATGATCACATCTGTCAACACATCGAGGGACAAAGGAGCTGACGATCGGAGGTAAGTAAAGTAAAAAAAAAGTTTTTATTTTTTAATAAAATTTTTTATTAAAGTGTCAGTGTGTTTATTTTTACTGTTAACCCCTTGTGAACTGGTAAGGGGTCCATGAGACCCCTTATACCAGTTCACGAGGCATCCCCTATTACCTGCCTCCCCAAAGGCCAGGGGGGGGCAGAAGAGCCCGGGCCCACATAGGGTATGTGGGCTCGTAGGCTGCAGGGTGGGGGGGCCACAAAAGCTGGCCCCCCCACTCTGTGCCTACAAGCCCCCATAGCTGGTCCCGGGCTGGTTATGACGGGTAGGGGGGACCCTACGTCATTTTTTTTTTTGAATTTTAAGGGTTAGGGTTAGGCTAACCCTAACCCTAACCCTTAAAATTCAAAAAAAAAAATGAGGTCCCCCCCCCTGGGAGGGGGGACCCTACGTCATTTTTTTTTTAATTTTAAGGGTTAGGGTTAGCCTAACCCTAACCCTTAATTTTTTTTTTAAATGACGTAGGGTCCCCCCTCCCGGGGGGGGGGGGGGGGACCCTACTTCATTTTTTTTAAAAAAATTAAGGGTTAGGGTTAGCCTAACCCTTAAAATTCTGCCAAAAAATGGGCCCCCCCCCTTCCCGGGAGGGGGGATGCTACGTCTTTCTTTTTTTTTTTTTTTTTAAGTGGACCAACACCCAGGCTGATCAGCACGGGAATCTATAAGATTCCAGGGCCGATCAGATCCCTCACCGCGGGGCATCCGAAATCGGGATGCCCCGCTGTGTGAAACCCCCCAGGACGCCCCATTCGCCTTACCTTATCCCCGTTCCAACGATGCATGCGCGGGCCTCCGCCACCTCTCACGCTTCTGTCTAGCAGGGCGCCGTTTGTGAATGGCCGGCGCGGGCACGCTCCCTGTTAGAGGGAAGCGCGAGATGCGGCTGCCAGCGTGCTCGGAGCTGCTGTGGTTGTCCGTCCCTTGTCCGTGCATACCACAGCGGCTCTGAGCGCTCTGATTGGACGAGCGCTCGCGCATTCGCCATAGGAGCGGACTGAGGTGAGTTTTTTATACCTTTCTCGGGGGTTTCACGCAGCGGGGCACCCCCGCGGAAGTGGAACAAAACCCAGGATAGTGAAAATCCTGGGTGTTGGTCCACTTTAAGGGTTAGGGTTAGGTTAACGCTAACCCTTAAAATTCCCCCCAAAAAATGGGGTCCCCTGGGAGGGGGGATCCTATGTCATTTTTTCTCTAATTTTAAGGGTTAGGGTTAGGCTTAGCCTAACCCTAACCCTTAAAATTCCAAAACAAACGGGGTCCCCCCCCCTGGGAGGGGGGTCCCTATGTAATTTTCTTTTTAAATTAACCCCTTGCGTTTATAGTGTGGATAGTAGTATTTTGTTTTTAAATGTTATAAAGTGCTATTTTCAGTTTGGGGGGGTCTCCTGGGCAAGAATGGGGGGCTATCGATACATATGTGGTACCGTTGTAATCGGGAGAAATGGGGCTATCACATGCAATATGGTTTTCATTACTAAAACAAATGTTTTATTTAAAATAAAGGAGACAATTGTTTAAAAAATATTATTTTATTTATTTTTTTGTTTTTTTTACGCAAAAATATTTAAAAAACAGCAGAAAAATTACAAACAAGACATTTAATGTTAAAGCCTAAACTCTGCTGCAAAAAAAAATATATATATATTTTCCAGGAAATTCCGGCAAAAATCACGGTTAAACATGGCGCAAAATGGGGAAAAATGACCAACAGAGGGTGACAAAAGTTCAAGTAGGCTGGCAATTAAAAGGGTTAATAGTACCTATGCATGTTGGGTATTGTTCTGCTCGGGGGACCTTGCGCTTTCAGATTTAGCTTGTTTTTTCTTATTTGCATATTGATATTTTAGGAAAAGGTGTTTTTTATTCGGCTTTTTTATACATTTTCTTGTGAAACCCTGTGCAACCTAAGAATTCTTCAAGGTATTACTTCCAGAAAGATGAGTCCACGACAACAAGCTGGGTACGCTTAGAAAGCTTAAAATGTGTACTTTCCGGGAATATATGGTTTATGGGGGATATTCCAAATGTAAAGGCTTGTTTTGGTAGAAAAAGCACAAGGTGCGCACATTGTCTGCAGAGCTGAAATTTTGAAGTAAAATTGCTGTTACGCACATGCTTTACTTTGGTGTGTTTGGCAACTCTTCCCTTGACAGGACCTATGCATGCTGGGTATTGTTCTGTTCGGGGCATGTTGCTTTTTCAGATTTTCAGTTTTTTTCTTGTTTCCATATAGTTTTTTTTAGGAAAATGTGGTTTTGATTCTGCATTTTTATTCTTTTTTAGGGAAACCCTGTGCAACCAAAGAATATATTGAGGGGTTAACTCCAGAAAACTGCATCTATGTCAACAAACCTGGTACGTCTAGAAAGCTTGAGGTGTGTACTTCCAGAGAATATATAGTTTGTCGGGGGTATTTCAAATGTAAAGGGTTGTTTTTCTTGAAAAACTGCAAGGTGCGCTTAGCGCGTAGCATAGTTGTATTTTATCTGAAAATCTCCTAAAGCGTTGTTTCAGTTTGGGGGAGTCGCCTGGGCAGGAAAGGGTGTCTACCAATACATATGTGGTACCGCTGTAACCGGGATAAATTGGTGTTTCACGCGCAATAAGATTTTAGTGAGAAACTTACATTTTTTATTACAAAAAAACACTACAAATTGTAAAAAATAGTTTTTTGGGGTTTTTTTTGCACATATTTCATCCAAAAATATTGAGAATACACCTAAAAATTGACAAACAAGACATTTCATGTTAAAGCCCAGACTCTGTGGAAAAAAACAATATATCACTTTCCTGGGAAATCCCTGGAAATCCCTTCAAAAACCACAGTTGAACATGGGGAGCGCAAAATAGTGCAAAATGGTCTGGCAACAAAGGGTGACAAAATCTCAAGGTAGGCTGGCACTTAAAGGGTTAAGTTGAACTTTCGCCTCTGAGCCTCTGTCCTGCTGTCTACCAGAGCTAATCACCACACCTGGCATGTGAAGTTTGGTTAGCATTGACCATATCCGGATTGTCTGTAGAGAATGCCCATACTATAGAGAAGTTAGCGGAATTGTTTGACAAGGTAACAGATGACATTTTCAATACTTTAAACGTGACTGCAGTCAACTGTTTATGACTACTGTATTGAACCATCACACTCTAGTTTTGGATTATTTAACTACTGCACGGGGGGAAACGTATCAAGTAGTAGGACCCGCTTGTTACCATTATGTGAATAATGTGAGTATACTTCAAATAATCCATGATGTAGAGCATGCCAAATGACTAAAGGAAGACTTTAGAAAGGCAAACTTTGAAGAAGACTGCAATCTAGATTGGCCCTTTTGGCTCTGACTGAATCCTGTGACTTGGTTTTCAGGTCTATGGGGTTGATTCAGAGGGATTATACAGACAGGCTTACTTGTACTGATAATGGGAATAGTCTTATATTAATAATAACCAATCTGGCATTATCCAACCAATCTGTTTGTAGTTTGACCTAATGTCTGATCTTGGCTGAAATGTATTTAAATCGGTCCTTCACCCTGAATAAGAGTCTATCTTATATGTTTCCCACACCCTGCACATACAGATTGCCCACATTAAAAATCATCCTACCTTCATCTACTGCATGTTATGAGCCTTTAAACATCCAAGATGGCGGCTTATGGGACATCAGGCAGCCTGCAAACAGGAAGTGTCTTCTGACTGTGCTGCTTTGCATTCTGGGACTGCTGACCTTTTCCTGACCTCAGCTCTGCTTTGTCCGAGCAAAGCACAGCTATAACCCCACCCCCTGTACTTTATCCCACTCTTCTCTCCTCAGTAAGTGTGATGCTTCTGAATCAAAATGGCCGCGCCCGTATCCTAAAGTCCTTAACAGAGTTGCAGCCCAGTGGGGGGAAAGAATAATAAGTAAGTGACTAAAAACTTAAAATATATTAATTTTTAGATGCTGGGGAATCACTTTTTAAGGGTTTGGGCTTTTCAATAAATCATGGTGAAGGTCCGGTTTAAGCCACGTTTCCAGTAAATTACCAGAGAGCCTTATAACTGCTTTCTGAACCTGTGTCAGTCTGTTTCTTTTATGCGGCCCCTCCCTAGTCACAGGCGACTCCTGTGCGCCTAATTTGGATCCACAAGGCATCAGACCGACTAACTGCAGACCTGAATTGCTGCTGGTGGGTGTGAGCGGGGAGCAGGAATGCCGTGGAATTCTGCAGCAATGATGAGCATGCTCAAGCACCCATGTCATTGGCACAGCACCCATTGGTATCCCTCTGCCTCCTGCTCACACATGCCAGCAACCATTCAGGTCTGCATGGCGCAGCAAGCTCCAGAACACTTGTAGATCATATTTATACCAGTAAATTGTATTCTCTTAAGATGTTTAGGAAGTTTTAGCAATCTGCCTTAGACAATCTGAATGAGTGATACCATACATCCTGAGTAGTTTTGATATTCATTTTCTAGGCAAAAGATATAAAAATACAAAATAAATCAAAAAGATAATTTGGCCCTATTCTGCAGCCATAACTTGTTCAAAAACTGAATTTGTGTACATTAAACATTGTATATTATCTTTTCAATAAAACATTGTCTTTTATCATTGTCTGTATTTCATGAGGACATTTCCCATAAAGCCTCTCTCTGTGCTACTGTATATCATTTTGGCATTTAAGATTTAAACATTCCACAGTTAATCGAACTGGATATTCTTCTACAATTACCATATTTGTGTACCATTCTAATTGCTCAAACTTTAATTAATTGCCCTTTGAAGTAGGGTGAATGTAGCTCTCCAACATAAAAAAAAAAAAAAATCTTGTCCCCTTCCTCCCTATGTAATGAAGCTTCTAAGTATTTCAGCTTTTCCAGGAACATAGAGAGAGGAGGAGGGGAGGGAGGGAGGGATCCATTGCTGTGAGATTGTATTTTTAGCTACAGCAGAGATTATGACAGCTACTGTACAGCAGTCTCCGTCCTCCAGATATTCTGCTATGCTGAAGATGAGCAGCATTATGCCAAAGATAGCTCATTTTGGAGACAAAGTTGATCAACATTTTAAGCCACTGGGCTGAATTCAGTAAAAGTTTAAAAAAAACGCTATGTGAAATTGGTAGTAAAATTCACTTTAGGTGAACAAATCATGTTTAATATATAGTGGTCAAGCACTCAAGCATCAAAGTATCCAAATTCATAGCCAAACTAAGCAAAAGGTGCTGCTACTTTAAGATCAGGGTATCCACAAATTAGCCCCAATTTTATAAAGCATTATTTCTCAATTAAAGAGCGCACACCATCATTAAAAGTCAATCATGAAAATATTTTATTACATCAAAGAATTCATATACCATTATTTACACATAATAAATCTGTACCATCCAACATGTATATATACATAAAACACGCATCTATTATAGCTTGCTGTAATGTCTCTTTTTTGCTTAAACCCTATCCCATCCAGATAAGTTACAAGGTGACCTCTGAGGAAGGGCCACGTGGGCCCAAACGGCCGTCAGGTAGTGCGTGTGTGTTACATCTGGAGGACTTCAGTGTTGAATACAGGTTTGATGAATAATTGTTTTATGGATATTCGCGCATCTGTTTAATATGGTGTCACTATGATGTGATCAAGGGGTATGTGCAATAGGCTATTATGGGTTATGTGCAATACATTGTATCATGCTGAATATTGGTTTTGTTTATCTTATAAGCAACACTGTATGTATAACTTTTACCTAGCACTTATCACTTTAGCCTATTGATGTAACATCCCTGTATCTAGATGGATTGTTACTAGAGAGTAGCTGATAACTTATCTGGATGGGATAGGGTTTAAGCAAAAAAGAGACATTACAGCAAGCTATAATAGATGCGTGTTTTATGTATATATACATGTTGGATTGTACAGATTTATTATGTGTAAATAATGGTATATGAATTCTTTGATGTAATAAAATATTTTCATGATTGACTTTTAATTATGGTGTGCGCTCTTTAATTGAGAAATAATGGTGAACAAATCATGGGAATTTCCCGATTGCTGAACCACCAGCTAGAAAGACAATAAAAGTCAAAGACACTTTTTACTCCTCAGAAAAGTAGTGATTTCCACACTTTCTTGCACTGACCCAACTCATTATTACAGCGGTAACAACCGGCATCGACTACACTGGCTGCCAGCTGACTCAACACACTAGATCTAGACGCTGGCCACCAGTTTTACCAGGCAACCGACCTCAAATCCTGCAGTACCCAACCTCTGACGGCCCAACACACGGTGGCTGTAAAGGCTGGGAGGGCAGCTGAGGGGACATACCTGCAGGAGAACTACCCACACTGCCCAAAATACCGCCAGAGATAGCAACAGACACCGGTATGCTACCTGTCACAGAAGCCTTACCGCATCTGAATCTGCTCCCTCCGCCTTACAGTTGGCAGGGGAGCATAGGCAACCACAGTAATCCTCTACAAGCACACAGCCAGCAGATTCACACACGCCGATCAAGACATCATAGATTCTACACATCAGCTGGGAGCAAGAAAACAAGGACAATCATAAAATTGGTGAGGTTACTGGATGATGTAGCAGGTATTAGCTTTTTGTGCAAACCACCTGCTACAACTTCCAATGATTCTAATAGCTATAGGCTATCAAGGCAACAGTGAACTTTAAACCAGCTGTGATCATCTTTACACTACAGGCACACTGTGTATTAGGCCCCTATCTACAACAGATTTATTCATATAAAAAGAACCCCACATTATGTCTACTAACTTAACACACCAGTGAGGGCATCCCAAGCAGTCAAATCTATTATCATATACTGCTGGAACAACCACAAGATCTAAACCAAGCAATTCTAACTTAGAATCACAAATAACTATAAAAGAGGGCCTAGAATTTAAAAGTTAGTTATCCTCCCCAAAGATAACAACCACTGATTTCTTTTTTTTTTATTTTGACCAGAGTGGAAATTCTCACTACTACAGCTATAAATTCGCCTCTGCGGTGAATTCCGCATGCAAACAATTTAATTGATAAGGAAATAAGCCAAATAAATATAATTCAACTAATTCGACTGTTTGCCAACATAAACAACTCCGACCAAATACAAGGAAGCTCAGGCCTGCCAGGAAATGTAGCTTCTCTGCTAAATGAATTAACCAATGAAACAGGAGCAGGGATTAGGATAAAACAGGCCCACGCACAAGAAACTGCAATTACAGCTATGTTTTAGTGCTTAGAGACCAGACTAACACAACTGTTAAACAAGCAGTAGAAAAATCAATTGCACAAGAAATAAAGAAGATAAAGGTAATCATTGAGGATATGTCAGGAAGGATTCAGCGCCTAGAATCCAACCTCGTCAAACTTGCAAAACACCCATATAATGCAGGAGCAACAACACACCATATCAGTGTTACCAACTAACGTAGTTGATTTAGAGAACCGAGCAAGAAAGCAAAATATCAAAATTAGGGGAATGCCAACCAATGTCAACAAAGATGATCTTACTCCCCTCATTAAATGCATCTTTGCAAATATGTTAACATCAGATAAATCTAACGAAATCCTAACTGATAGAGCACACAGCATTGGTCGTAAATTTAACAATGGCCACCTGGAAAGTCAGGACACCCTACGTCATTTGGTTGACAAAAAGATAATGAAACAAATGCTATACAAAGGACAATTCTCGTTTGAGAGAAATAGGATCCAATTGTACCACAACCTCTCTGCCAGAACATTGGCAAGAAGATACTAAAGCCCCTTTTACCACACTCCAAACAAACAAAATCTCATACACATGGCAATTCCCACTAGCACTGTTGGCTACCAAGCCTGGCAGAACCGATGCACTCAGAGACAGTGCAGATATTAACAAATATAAATGAATTCATGCAATCTCCGAATCTCCAAGAATCAGCAGTAGAAGGATGGGAGATACCCCATAAACAAACCACAAGAGTGAAAGGCCGATAGATATGCCAAAGTAGGTGCACCTGTAATAATATGGATGAAATTAACGGTACAGAACTCAAATAAATATAAAGAAATAACAATTAACAAGAATAATAACACAAAAAGAGGAAACAAGCAAGGGTCGACTTGCAGCCAAAAGAAGACAGAAGGAAGGTCTGATGAAAATCCAGAGAAAAAGATTCCCCCGGGTAGTCAACTGTGAAAGGACAGTGAGAATTGGGAGGAGGGGAACACAAAAAAAAGGGTGTAGGGATAACTAGGTGGTGGGCATAGTACAAGGGTGGGGGACTCTAGAGCACCTCAAGATTTAGTGTAGTAGAGAAGAGGTTAACAGGAAGAGAAAAAAGGGAAGGAGTGAGAGGAGAGGAGATATTTTCTACAGATTTACAAACAAATTATAAAAATAAAATGGTGTACTTATAAAATCAGAGGAGCCAATACACCAATACAGAGATACCACATTGTTGAGGAGCTAAAAAGAAACAGAATTTCGTCAAGAGACCTCCGAAAAAAAAACTTCACAATCAATTTTTAATGACTTTGAAACTACATATACTTAAAGTGGACCAGCAGTAAAAAATGACTTAAACCAGGCCAACACAAGAAAACAGCACTCATATGCATCCCTCCCCAGGGCAATTTAGAATACTGCACATAAAAAATCATTTACCTTTTTCTAACTGATGTTGTAGTACATTTTAGAAACAAAATGGCAGCTCATGAATTTGCAGGCCATTTCTCTGGGCTTCCTGTTACTGTGCATTATCAGTTATGTCAGTTGAATCCAGGCAGCAGCATGGCTGAGATGCTGGGGAGGGAGGTCAAAAATGGCCACTACTTTTCTTTTGCAATTGTGCCAGGCTGTTGGTCCGGTTTAACTCAAACACAGATAGAAAAGTTAGTGAAGTAGCTGTTTTAATTAAGCGCCAAATAAATGTTGTTCTGCAACATGAGTATAAAGACAAAGAAGGCATCTTAAAAGGGACCCTTGATGGGGTAATATGTACCTTAGCAAATATTTATTGCCCAACGCAGAAAGGTCTCAACCTTATTACCCAAACTATAGTTGGTCAAACAAGGACCCCAAGGATCACAGGAGCCCATTACTCACCGGCAGCCTATCTTGCCTCCACGAAGACCTGAAGCAAATTCCACGCCTAAAATCTAGTAGATGTATGGAGACTGTTACACATTAACTAAAGAGACTTTACTTGTTTTAATAAGTCTCACAACTCTTACCCCAACCTACCCTGTCCATCATAACTAGTTGCACCACAGGCACTATGACAATATCCCACCACACATCAATATATTTGGACATAGACTGTGAGGGAGGTGCAGTGGAGAAAGTTGAATGGAGATTTTGCAGTGGTGAATTAGAAGATTTTGAAGTGGTTAGAAGATCCTAAAATTAAATAGAACTGAGTGAGTGTAGTAAAGAATTCTTTTACTTTAACACTATCCCAGTAATAATAATTTCACCAATAACAATATGGGAAAACTAAAAAGCCTACCTGAGAGGGGCCTACATAAAAATTGCTTCTAGAGAAGCAAAAAAAAGTAATTCGTACACAGGTGATGAATTTTCTGTCACAGCCCCAAAACAATTTTCAAAGATACAAACTAAGTAAGAAACCAAAAAAGAAATACTGCCACCAAAGCTCGATGGTCTTTACACTGAAAGATATTAAACTGAATTGTGAGGAATAGGGCAAATATTATATATCATTTTATTGCTGATGCCTGGCATCCCCCTTTAAGATTCTCTGTTTTTAGCAAATGTCACCCTTACAAAGTTAGCAGGAAAAGGAAGTCGATATATTGGCATGAGGTTCTGACACTCAGAAAAGGCAGTTTCAGAATGAAAGCCCGTCTGCGGCTCTCCTAACACCTTGGTCAGACCGCCAGAAGCCAGCATCATTCTTCGCTGGGGAGGTGTGATAGCATATGGGGCTTCAAAAGAATTATACAGGACCTGTGTCTGGGAGGAGGGAGGGTAAAGGGGCAAAGATCGAGACATAAAGGAGGATGACCATGGGCCAGCGGTTGTCACTCTCATGCATGCTGGAGGTACCCATCAATAAGCTTGCCACTCACCTCCATGTGGGAGCTCATCATTACTACTCTACATATGCATTTTAAGGTAACTAACTATTGTATCTCTGTGTGTAATTCACTGTAAACTGTAACCCACTTCTCAGAACGACATTTGTATTCATTCATATTCCATCATAGTCAAATGTTTGTTATCACTGCCTAGTGTGCGTATAGCATTAAAACCTATATTTAACTTGAGCGATCTTTTTGCCTTATCCAAAAATCTGTGTGTCCGTAGGCTTTGGGCCTGGTAGTCCCAGGATGCGGACAAACAGATGGAACTTTGGGAAAGCAGGCTGTGTGTTCAGGGGGTCCCTGATTGTTAGTTGGATCATGTGACCCACGATTCCCTGACATGTATTTACCAAATATTATGAAGGACTATACATCTCTGATGAGGGAGGTGCCCAAAACTATACCCACTATTTATGTCAGTTATTGTGCCCAATACAGTTAAACATCCAGATGATAAAATCACACAAAATGAAATTAAAAAGCCATCAACCACTCCAAAACGGGAAGGCATCAGGTCCTGATGGCATCATTATAGAACTATACAAAAGCTTCCAAACAGAACTAAGGCTGTGTTGATCGTGCTAACTCCCTCTCACAAATAGTAATTAATCCAGAAATTAACTAATTCCTAAACTGGGAAAAGACAATCAAATGCTCTAATGACAGACCCATCACGCTAATAAATTGTGACCAGCAAATATTCGCCAAAATGTTATCATCCAGCCTAAAATCAATACTCCAACAAATCATCACTCCATACCAGACAGGCTTTATGAGAGGCCAGGGTACGATGCAGAATATTGCAATAGCCACCTGGCATGTAGACCATCTCAGTGAACATAAAGAATAAGCAGTCATAAAAACCATAGATGCCGATGGTGGGGTTTCCTAAAGGCCATACTTAAAAAATGCGGCCTGGGTACAAATATGCAGAAAAAAATCAGGGCCCTTTATAGTAATCAAGCAAACCAAGTTAGTGATAAATAACTCCATTTATAATAACATTTAAATGCATAATTGTACCTTCAGAGATGTCCACCTTCTCCCCTACCACTATGCATGAACCATATCAAAGAGTTTGGTGAGCTCTTAAACTTTAATATCAATATTGCAAAATCCTACATACTCCCCTTTAACATGACAAAAAACACAGAAGCAGAAACGGTGGGTACATACTCATTTATCTGGACTAAGAAACCCATTAAATATCTAGGAATAAACATCTCACCCAACCTTAAAAACCTATACTCTCACAACAACGTCCCCTTACTGCAAATGCTAAAAGAGAAAGTCCATGATTGGAAGAATCTAAATATCAATATTTTCGGCAGGGGATCAATAATAAAGAGGGCCATTCTCTTCTTTCCCATTGTCTTCTTCAAAACAATCAACTCAGTTTTAAATAGATTTTATTGGAACTTCAGACACCCAAGGATCTCTATTAATATTAAGCAGACCAACCAAAAGGGGAAATCACTTGATTAGGGTCTTTAAATGGCATTCTCAAGCCATAAGAAAATTGATGACATTTCTAAAATTAATCAGAACCATACTGATGGGAATAAAAAAAAAATAAAGTGCATTTTTTACTACCAAGAGAATTTTTTTCAACTCTTTCTGAATCAATCCCAATATTTGACTTTGTCATGGTGGTCACACAGTATGGACCCTAAGTACAGGTATTCAAGACTCAGATTAGCTGCGGGACCCTTTCACTATCACCAGTGAACAGAGTCCCTCAGGCCCTCTATAATTGCCACCACCTCTAGTTTGAGACAACCGTAGTCCATTAATGTTTTTTTTTGGGACCAGAAGCCAGGCCCAGTAGCATGTACTATAATCCCAACCATGGACGAGTGGGTTTGGGATCAAGTTCAGAGCAGCCCATGACTAAATTATATAGTTAGTTTCTTCAAGAGCACACTAGACATAACCTATACATACAATGCAAAGATACATATACAGGTCAGAAGGGCAAATACAAGTAGGTTACAATTAGAGATATTATTTGTAGATTGATGTTACAGAGAGATTCAGGCAGCCACATCGGGTGTTTTGAGCCTGCTGGATTCCTGGGCCCCCTCCATACCACAAATGTGATCCTCAGAAGGTAGACAAAGAGGGCCTGAGCTCTCAGACCCCTATACACAGTGTGAGGAACAGGGCAAATATTACATTGCATTTTATCACAGATGCAAGTCTGGAGTTCCCCTTTATGTCCCTCCTAGTCATCAATATGTACTCAGGAAAAGGAATTAGCATTTGTGTGTTGAACAGCGCAGATCACAGACCCCCCCCCCCCGCTGACTGTCACACCTCTAGCCTGGTAAGGCTCCAGTTGGTCTGCAGCTCGCTGAACCCCTGGCTGTGAATTTGTCACATGAAGGAGGGGAGCTGCAGACATCCGGCACCAACACAAATCGGACCATAGCTGCGTCCTCATGTGTCCCAGCACCAAACCAGGTACAGAATCGGAACCGACTCACAAAACCGCACACAGGGATAGGTTACTGGGGGCTCAGCAATAAAGGAAAACCAGATAAATGGAGATATAGGGTTTTGACCCACTTAGGGACCCCATTTCTGGACTCATCGGATGCCCCGCGTCCAGCCCAATCTTTTGGTACCGCTTCCAAAGCCATACGACCCCCCTGCTCAAAGTTATAACCCCTAAAGGGTTTTAGGGGCTGAAGCGAGCCCCAGAACAGTGGGAGGTGAAAAGCCATCCCACAGAGGGGAGGGGTGGAGGGGTCTCGCCGCATAAATAGGGTAACCCTGAGCCAGGCATTTGTCATTCTCTGGAGAGGTCTCGCGGCAGCGTGCTGGAGGTGTCCCAAATCATCTGTAAGCTCTTCACTTACCTCTTGTGAGAGCTCTCCACCACTACTACACTGCAAACTGCATACTAAGGTAACTGAATATTGTTTAACTCTCTATCCTGTAACCGTCTCAGAACAGCATTTGTATCATTTCATATTCCATCATAGCCAAATGTTTGTTATCACTGCCTAGTGTGCTTATAGCATTAAAACTTAAATTTTAACTTGAGCCATCTGTTTGTCTTAAACCAAGAATCTGTGTGGCCTGGTGTTTCTGATAGGAGAACTCGGACGAGGGTTTTGGGGAACGTGGTCTGTGTGTCAGGAGGTCCCTGGTTTATAGTTGGATCACGTGACCCGCGGTTCCCTGACAAATTGGTGGCAGCGTGGTGGGATAAGGCAAATAGTGTAAGTGAGTGTGGGCCTCATACTCTCATACACTAAAGATTACCAGCAGTGGCTTTTCTGTTGCTGGAATCTTAAGATCAGCTCAACACTAGGCATATTCTGAGAGTGGTTACAGTAGGTTGTGTGATTACAACAGTGTGCAATATCTGTCAGTGACCAGCAGCTGCAGGCATGGCAAGTGGCACCAGGGCCAGAAGCAGGGATGCGGCTGCCGATGTTGCACTAGGTGTGGAGGGGCCCAGCCAGGGCTCTCCCAGAAGCCAGTCACCATCCCTCAGCATCCCGGAGGACCGTGCCCCGCATGCCGGTCCCCCCAGCCAAGCAGGCTCAGACGCTCTCCTGCACGCTACTCTGGCAAGTCTACGGGCTGGAGACCGCGCCACTTATGAGATCCTGATTGAGGCTGCCGAGCGCCAAGCGGAACGTGAGGAACGCCGTGAACGCGAGCAGATCGAGGCTGCCGAGCGCCGGGAGCAAGCTGAACGTGAACACCAGCTCCAAGTACTGCAGCTAAAGCTTCAGCACCCTCAACCCAGCACAGCTGGTAGCAGGCCCCCTGAGAACTAGGCCCCAAAGTTGCGTGCAGAGGATTTCCCCGTCTTGGACAAAGGTGCAGATCTGGACACCTTTCTGCTGGCTTTTGAAACTGTTTGCCATCAATACCATGTACCGGAGGATCAGTGGGTCAGGTACTAAACCCCTCGACTTAGGGGTAATGCCCTGGAAATCTTTGGGTACCTACCCAGCGAGACCACCCTGAGCTACGAGGGGGTCAAGCAAGCTCTGATCCATCAATATAACCTTACCCCGGAATTTTATCGCAAGAAACTGCGGAGTTGCGACGGGGCCCCACCGACAGCTGGGCTGACCACATGAGCAGTCGAGCAGTGGACCACCGGCTTAGAAATTACCACCATCCAGCAACTGAAGGAGCTGATGGCCACAGAACAGTTCCTCTGGAATTGCCCTAAGGAGCTGCAGCAGTTTCTACGTGACTGGAAGCCGAAGGGGCCTCAGCAACTGCAGCACTTGCGGATGAATACCAACACAACAGAGCCCCCGAGGCCCGGAAACTTGCCAGCTGGAAAGTGGGTAAGCCGCCACCGGCATCTGTTGTCCCTGCCCATCAGCCCAAGGCCCCTTCCCCTACTTCCCTCAGTCACCACTGCAACCAACCAGGACACTTTAGGCCACAAGTCCTTAGCGCCAGCAGGGCCCGTCCCAGAACTCCTCCACGGTGCTGTATGTGGGTAGGAGTGCTGGGAGGTCCCGGGACAACTTGCAATTCGTTACTGTGGGCCAAGCTGTGGCCGTGGGACTTAGGGACACAGGCGCGGAGACGACTCTTGTGCGCCCCGAGATGGTGTCCCCACCGGACTTCATTCCCTGGAAAGACTGTCTCAGTCTCCTGAATTGAGGGAGGTGCATCGGCACTCCCCATGGCAAAGATTTGGACTAGGGTGCCGGGCGGGGTGTGCAGGAGGTGGGGGTATTGCCGAATATCCCTGCCGGTGTTTTGCTAGGGACAGACTTGGGGAGGCTAGTGTCTCAGTATGTGGCCACTGAACCTCCGAGGTCTGGTCCCCCATAATTTAATAACATTTATACTCCAAGGTGTGCAATGAATATGAGTTATGTGTGTAACCTACCTGCTACAGGGAATGTGGGGGTAGGGAGTATAAAGTGTGCTTCTTCCTCCCAGAGGAAGGAGGGTTACCCAGCAGCTGAGGAGCGAACTGCAACTGAGGTGAGGGGGACGTGGGACCCCTAGGTAAGTCCACATCGCAGGGTTTCTCCACTAGGTTGTCAAAGGGCCAGGCTGGTCTGTCTGGACTGGCGGCTTGGATGGGAATGGAAGGGGGACAGGCATTACCTGAGGCCACAGCGGCTCCGGCCACTATCGTGCATGGTGGGATCGCTGGTAGCCTAGGGGCCCCGCGGGGGTCTAATGGCTCCCTTCCTCCAAACCAAGTTGCTGCCAGGGCCGACGGAGGTCTGGAGGGAGGTCTTGGGAAATGGACAGGGGATGGGATGGTCTCTTCTATTCCAACCACCCTACGTCCGGGGTTCCTGGCACCTCAACCCGAGAGGACCAGCCCCGGTCAAAAAGCAGGGGCGGTGGAACCTGCAGGTGGGGTGAGGGCTGTCCATGGAGAGATGGGACCCCTAGGTAAGTCCCCACTGCAGGGGTTCATCACACCCGGGGTGTTAAGGGACCAGGGTGTTCTGCCTGAACCGGCAACTTGGGCGGAAGTAGTGGATGAGCAGATGCTATCTGGTACGTCAGTGGCTGAGACCTCTGACAAGCATAGCAGGAGCCCAGAGTCCCCTCAGGGGACTGACAGCTCCTTCCCTTCCTCCCAAGAGGCTGCTGAGACAGGCGGAAGCCCAGAGGTGGGTTCCGTGAAGCTGACTGAGGACATGGTGGTCCCGACCATGTCTAGGCAGAGATGTGGGGTAGCATCAGACACTGATGACCCCCAGAGAGTTCTCCCCAAACAGGAGATGCAGCTCCACTTGGGCCCAGACACCAGTCGAGTGGTCTGGAGACAAGGGCGGCTGTACCCAATAATGGTCAAGCCAGGGTCACCAGGAGAGTGGCCTGAGGACCAGCGGTTGGTGCTTCCCTATCTGTCCAGGGCCAAGAAGTGCTATGCCTTAGAGAGCTGGACGATTGGGCGCATAGGGATCACCAAGAAGCAAGTGGGGCCTGACCTGGCTGCCTACTGCCATTGGTACCATACCTGTCAGAGGGTGGGGGTGGCAGAGCCAAGTTCCAGCAGCCCACCGAAAAATCTGCCGCACAGAATGAGGTTCGTACCAATGTCAGTGGACTATGCCACCCAGGGCCCACGTTCAGTGGCCTTGTCACCCACCTGGGCTGACAGGGTGGGTACTGCCCTGTGGGAGATCCTTCCCAAGGAAGATACCTCCCAGGGTAGACTCCCCATCAAGGGGATCCAGTTCATGGCACTGGAGGTTAGGCAGGCACCAACCCGAGGCTACCTCCTTAAACTGTATTGGCGACATGCACCGGGGCCCCTGGGTCGGGTAAAGCAGAAAGGGGTGGGTTACCATCGGCCGACTGTGGACCTGTGGTCCCAGCTATGGGCCACCCTACACCCCTTCCGGGAGTGGTCAAACCATCACTCTGGAGGGATGTGGACTGCAGTTTGGCACATAAACCCTGGAGGGAACCCCCAAAACGATCCATGTATGGTTTGGGCCTCCCTTCTGGGACAGCAGTGCAAGGCTGGGAGCAGAAACCCCCCCCTCAAGGTCCCACAGCTTTTGGACCTTGCCCATAATCCTCAACAAGAAACAGCGCATTGGCCGTGGTGCTGCTGCGGAGTCCTCCAGACATGGATAGATTGCGCATGGGCGCACGGGTCAGCACCAGGAAGCCCTTTTAGAGGGGGAGGTGTGAAGAACAGGGCAAATATTACATTGCATTTTATCACAGATGCAAGTCCAGAGTTCCCCTTTATGTCGCTCCTAGTCATCAATATGTACTCAGGAAAAGGAATTAGCATTTGTGTGTTGAACAGCGCAGATCACAGACCCCCCCCCTGCTCTAGCCTGGTAAGGCTCCAGTTGGTCTGCAGCTCGCTGGACCCCTGGCTGTGAATTTGTCACATGAAGGAGGGGAGCTGCAGACATCCGGCACCAACACAAATCGGACCATAGCTGTGCCCCCATGTGTCCCAGCACCAAACCAGGTACAGAATCAGAACCGGCTCACAAAACCGCACACGGGGATAGGTTACTGCGGGTTCAGCAAAAAAAGAAAACCAGGTAAATGGTTTCTGGACTCATCGGATGCCCCGCGTCCAGCTCAATCGTTTGGTACCGCTTCCAAAGCCATACGACCCCCCTGCTCGAAGTTATAACTCCTAAAGGGTTTTAGGGGCTGAAGCGAGCCCCAGAACAGTGGGAGGTGACAACCCATCCCACAGAGGGGAGGGGGTGGAGGGGTCTCGCCGCATAAATAGGGTAACCCTGAGCCAGGCATTTGTCATTCTCTGGAGAGGTCTTGCGGCAGCGTGCTGGAGGTGTCCCAAATCATCTGTAAGCTCTTCACTTACCTCTTGTGAGAGCGCTCCATCACTACTACTCTGCAAACTGCATACTAAGGTAACTGAATATTGTTTCTCTGTGTAACTCATTCTATCCTGTAACCGTCTCAGAACAGCATTTGTATCATTTCATATTCCATCATAGCCAAATGTTTGTTATCACTGTCTAGTGTGCTTATAGCATTAAATTTTAACTTGAGCAATCTGTTAAACCAAGAATCTGTGTGTCCGCAGGCTTTGGGTCTGGTGTTTCTGATAGGAAAACTCGGACATGGGTTTTGGGGAACGCGGTCTGTGTGTCAGGAGGTCCCTGGTTTATAGTTGAATCACGTGACCCGCGGTTCCCTGACACACAGGTGGGACACTCTCCCTCCCCTCTGGGATCCTCTAGCAGTGGCTAGCTGAAACTCCTAAAAATGTGGCATACATTTTTGGCGCTTGCTGTGCATTCTATGACACCACTGTTTCATTGCTCCTAAACAGTTCTGCAGATCTTCATCACTGAATGTTCAGGGATGAGAAGAACTACATATGCAAGCCTTATGATCTCTAGATTATAATTATGTGGTTAGATTATGATTAATGTGCAAGGCAGCTTCATAATTATTTATTAAGCATTGGCCCCACTGTGTCTGGACTGATGCTTTGAAATCCCCTAATCCGTGCAGGCTCGCAGTAGGGAGTATGTTTGGTTCAAGGCCTACTGTCTCCATTCCAGCTTAGGTGTGACTCTGGTCACTGAAGGACCTTTGAGGCTTAGGCTCCTACAGTGGAGACGCTGTCAGGACTGTTTACCGACCTGCAATGAGCAGACCAACTGTGAAATTATGACCAATTCCTCATGCCCAGGGAATCCAAGGGCATTTCTGTGAAATGATAAGTCTGCTTCCTTACAGGGGGGCATTCACACAATAAGTGGAATGACTGCTTCTGGGGCTTTACAATATGTATTGGGGTCAGAAAGCTTCATTAGGTTCCCCCTACAAATGGATAATAAGGCATAGAAGGCAATGTTTAAAGTGGACCAACACCCAGGGGGGATCAGCCGATCAGATCCCTCCCCGCGGGCATTCGAAATCGGCATGCCCCGCTGTGTGAAACCCCGCAGGACGCCCAGAAACCTTACCTTATCCCCGTTCCAACGGCGCATGGGCGAGCCGCGGCCGCATCTCGCACTTCTCTCTAGCAGGGCGCGCACCCGCGCCGGCCGTTTGTGAATGGCCAGTGCGGGCACGCTCTCTGTTAGAGGGAAGCGTGAGATGCGGCCTCCAGCGTGCTCAGCGCCGCTGTGGTTGTCCGTCGCTTGTCCGTACACACCACAGCGGCTCTGAGCTCTCTGATTGGACGAGCGCTCGCGTAGGAGCGGGGTGAGGTGAGTTTTTTAGGGCGATCTGAGGGGTTTCACGAAGGGGTGCCCCGCGGAAGTGGACCAAAACCCAGGATAGTGAAAATCCTGGGTGTTGGTCCACTTTAAGTAACATCGCAGCAAACAAATATATATTGAGCCATTTTGCCAAAACCTGCTAATTTGGTATTCAAAGTCTCCAAACGACCATAGCACAAAATATAGCCTTGCAATAATAGAAAGTTCCCTAAGCATATTTGAAGCTTGATATTTTCCTCCCAACTGTGAAAGACTATGCTGAAGACCCAAACCCCCTTTATTAGGAGTGGGAACTTTTCTTTTGACCAAAAGAGAATACCTTTTGGCATGCAATGGGGACCAGGAACCCCACATAACACATGGGGGATATAAAGACTATATAGGTTTCAGTTAAAAATATTTATTTCAGAACTGCCACATAAGGTAAAGTAGGGGGTTGCCCCTAAGTGAATTGCATACAGTATGTATACAGTATGCAGCTTGTACATGAGCTTAGTATGTGATATTACATTCTGCTCTAAAGAAATGCCTGTTTAAAGTGGACCAATCACCCCTGCACCCGGTAGTCGAAATCCTGTTGATTGGTACACTTTAATATGAGGTTTCATGCATCTTTTCAGTCAGACATTTACTCCACTGCCACCTGGTTGTTAATTTCAATAATAGGAAATGTAATTTTCCTCAACCCATTTAGGCTTAGAAGACAATAGGAACTCTAATATATACAACAATAATATCACATACATGCAGGTCTGAAGGGGAGTCATTAAAACACACAGTATTATTGATAAGCATGCAAACTGCTGCATGCTTATCAATGATCTGCTTGTTAATCAGCCATCTTTCCGCTACGGGATTCCGCTGCGTCCACCTCTATATCTCTATAAAAGCGAGAGATTTGAAAGCCACGAATGCTTGCCCAGTGGCATCACTCACTTGTTCATGTAGTGTGTATTGCCCCTGCGGGGGAGGGGCATTCAGACCTGCACCGGAAAGGTGAGTAAATCCACTGGATTTTTTTATTTTTTGTTTGCTTTAATGGGAGAGGAAATACAAATGAAAATCAAATGGAGTATTTACTCTAAGACTATTGCAGGGGTTTTAATATTATTATTATTGGGGTTGTACAAATTAGAGGTGTTTAGTCTTAAATGGGTAGGGTTAGTTTTCCACCAGGAACATTCATAGGGGGTTGCCCATCCTGGGTTTGTTTTCTTGTTCAAGTGCATCACTTTCACCTTATGCAAATATATTATGCAGTCCATGACTATACTAATCTAAACAGCAAAGGGATTTGGTGCATGTGCTTGGGGGTGCCCGACTGAAAAGGGTTAAAGTTCTTTGGACTGGGCCCCGAGGGGGGGGGGGGGCATTTTACTCACTCAATCCATGGAATAATGGTCACCACAATCCTCCAGAGCATAGCAGAGATAGTAAAGCACATAGTTCTTTTTACAGGATGCCCCTTCTTTATTAAACCCTTTACACTCCAGAACATTCTTATTCAACACTGTTCAACAGTTCAACAGTAAAATGGTTACTTCCCCAGTACCTCTCCAAGGCGTCTGCTTCTGTTCTCTCTCCTTTCTGGGAATCCCCATTGGATCACCCTTGAGCCTTGCTCCAGGGGAACTTTCCCATGACCACTAACTTCCAGGTCCCAAGCTCGCTTCCTCACCTCTCCTGTGAAGACTAAACAGGGGCACCAGAAACTAGGGCCTATCTTACTGAGCATCCACTTCACAGGATGTCCAGCAGCTTCACTTCTCATAGGTCCAGCTGGACCTCAGCACACCATAGATCAGGCACTTAGCTTCACATGGTGGCTTCTCAGCAGGGCACTATTCCCATGCCCTCTGGAACTGGAACTCTCTAGAATCTCCTGAGTACCTGCTTATATAGCATATCCATCTACTGCCCTCTAATGGCAAAACCTTAGTAACAACACTACATATTCTATTTCTTATCCTATGGGGGCTTTAAGTGGCCTACATAAGTATTTACAGCTACTCTATTCTAGCCATTAAATATATAGCCTAATCTAAACAACCAACGCCCAGAGCATCCCCCCATTCTCTGGGGACTTTACTGTTACACTAAACCTGTTGTCTCCTGAATCTAGGGCACTACCTCTGCAGGAATAGGACTATTTAAGCGTAAATCATTGTTACTGTATTGGCTCGCACCATAATTCCCTGGAACATATCAGAGCTTCCAAAGCTATATTAAAAGCTAAAAACACATTTTAGAGAACCTCTAAGGGCTTAGCGTACAATTAAAGCAAAATAGTCTTTTCTCAAAAATGTGTATATTTTAAATTGTTATCGCCTGTTCTACAGCTATGCCTGCAGCCCTATCTGTATTTAGTGACGTAAATTAATGTCCCAGGTGTGAACTTTCATGTGCGATGTTGGAAACCATGGGCAACACTACAAGTAGGAACCATTCGAGTCCTTAAATAGCTTTAGTTTAAACCTGTTAGATGCATTTCTTGGGGTCATTGCATCATGAAACCACATGATGGCAGTGTTGACTAAGGAATGGACCTAACCAGTACTTTAATGGTGTGGCGTTCCCCTTTAGTTTAGTAAATTTAGCCAGGTGGCATTGGCAACATTAACTGCCCTGCCATTGGTTGGAGACTCGCAACTAAGTTGGAGAAGCAACAATACAGAGGTTATATAAGGGAGAGACCAACCCCTCCAGAGTGTTCTTCTTAAGTTCTAAGCCAAGACTCTGTCCTGAGGGGAAGCATTTCAATGTAGTGGAGGAGCTGAGAGACAGCCATGGAGGAAACCATTGGAATAGACTGTTTGCTGTAACCTTTGGGGTATGCCTGTACTGAACTGTTTGCTGTTTTACCATAGACGGAAGCCAATCAATAAAGACCATGTATAGTTCACCTAAGAGTGTCATCTCTGGAGACCAGCACCTCCACCCACACATGCCACACCAACATGGGATGCCCTACCCTAGGTCCAAGAACCCCCCTTGCTCCCCAAAGCGCGCGCCCCCGCCCAGGCACGTGCCGCCTACACATGGCTCAAACAGCAAACTTTTTTCACTCTTTTCACTCAAGTGGATGTAGCCAGACAACTAAATACTGAAATAAAATAGAATAATATTGCTTTATTTATCTAAATGATGCTAGGTGTGCACAAATATGATAAATAAGGTAAAGAGCAACAATGATGGGGCCCCCTGGTCATCTGGGCCCCTGTGTGGTTACATCCCCTTAAGTTACACCCCTGTCTGTAGTCCTTGTAAATGCACACTGGGGTTGTTCATTGTAGTCTGTGAAGAGGGGGGGGGGGGTCTTTGTAAAACTGAAAAGATAGTAATGAAAGAAATGTGGGCAGAAAAAAAGCATGAGGGAAAGGAAAAAAGACAATTGAAGACAAAACAGCAGAAAAACTGGCTGAATCAAGAAAACACAAAGTGAATGAGGTCCCTGCCAGTTCATGGGTGCTTGTAGGATGCTCAATCACCCAGCAAGATGTCCTTCCTGCACATGTGTGCACTTCAATGGTCCAGATTAGGAGGAACACTGAGCATGAGCCTTGTTCACCTGATTCTGGTTCCCGTTTGCATATGTGTGCATTGGAGTGCATACAGCAGAATTCCATGCACATGCACGCGCATTCACACACTCTGTGCAATGATTTGCGATAATCCTGTCTCTTTCTCCAATATAAGGAGCCTTCTGACACCTCTATAATGCTGGACAGTCTTTGGATCATCTCAGCCCCTCGCTTACTGTTTTGCTAACCATGTTCACTGTGTAAGAATGTTCCTTTGACACTTGGCTTCAGACTATTGACTTCCTTTTTGGATCACACAAACCCTTTTATAAGTTTTGACAACGTCTTGTTTTGACCTAGCTCCTTCCCTGCTAGTCCTGACCTCTTGCTTGGACTGTCGTATTGATTACTGCTGCCTGCCCTCTGAACCCCGGCCTAGACTCTGACCCTTCCTTTGCTTTTCACCTTGTGTCCAATTAAGGCCCTGGTGCCCAATACTGCCAGGTGGATGACAGGTGGGTATTGTGTAGACCTCAGTACATGGTAAGTCTGAGTGTTCAGTGGTTCCACCCATTGGACTCTACTGGTTTAGCTCCTGAAAATGGTGCAGCGCTGGTTGTACTAAATATATAAAGAAGCTTCCAGCTACAGCTGCTAGCTGTTGATTGTGCTGGGGTAACAGGTTATTATTATTATTCGAAATATTCATTCAACTTCTCATGAATCATTCACTACTGGCCTACATACTAAACTATTAAAAACACAGGATATTTCAGTATCAGCAGTTTCCTCTGGAGAGGACACATTACTGAGCCTTTCCTCTACTCTATGGAGCTCTGGCTGTGCTCTGTTCCATTATTTGGTGTGACCAAAAAATTAGATGCCTTCTATCATCACTTAATCACTGCAACAGCTGGGTTTTATTTTTAAAGTGGACCGAATCCCAGATTTTTCACTCTTTGCACTCTTTTCACCTGGGTTTTGGTCCATTTGACTGGGGCATTTAAATTTTGGAAGCCCTGTGTGTGTGAAGCCCCAGGGAAAGCCAAGTGTTCTTACCTCCTAATCGATCCCACAGCGTGTGTGTGGTCTCACCTCAAATCAGAATAGATGGCATCACGCAGAAAACTATTCATAATGAGTGGAGTGCTGGGCACCTCCAGCCCGCAGCTTCCCCTCACTGGCTATTAAGTCTGAACATGCACTGTGGGATTGCTGGAAAAGGACGTTTCAAGGTAATCCCATGGGATTAAACACCACAGGCATCCCAAATCTAAATGCCCTGGGGAGGACTAGGGCTGCCTTAGAGTAATTTAGACTGATAGGGGTCAGCTGATAAGCTTTTGGCCTGCTTTAACACCTATCTGCTTCCACTGCACTACAAGCAGGCATTTTGTGAGGTGCATTATATTAATATATGTGTGCAGAGGACCCCCTCGCTCACAGGTGGTCACTAACTGCAGTGGTAAAATAAAGGTCAACTTGAACTTGGTTTCCATAAAACCATGTAATGGTCAAGAGCATAGTTCTTACACTCCAATGGGCCTACGTTGCATGCCCAGCACTTGTACTCAGAGAAACTTATACCAAGGTAATAGCAATCCAACAGGTCAAGGTATGTCTTTGTACTTTCATGGTAGGCCAGCAGGCTTTCACACCACTACTGATTTACTTAAACAGTTTTGTTCTTATTCTTATTCATTTGGCAAGACAAAAGCTCATATCACATCCACAAAAGAAAGCAGACTCCAAAAAGAACAAATCTCAGCACAGTTCAAAAGCATTCAATGCTCAGGCTCAGTTAATGCTTGTTTATCTCTTGGTTCACACTTCACAGTCCATTTTAGCAATGTGCAATAGACCACCCCACTTTCATGGAACTACTTCCTCCCAATTAACACTCTAAGGCCCCTTTCACACCAGGCCATTTGCTTCGCATTGGATTGCAAAGTGAGTTTTGTGGAGTTTTCTATTCTAACTGTGCCAGGCTGTTGGTCCGGTTTAAGGGATTGCGCAGAACAATATTCACTAAGGAGACCTCCTCCACCTTATGGCTATGGCTTACTGGGTTCAGTTCCTGTTCTACTACAGTCAAGCAGAATGTTAAGCAACAACATTCCCAACCGGGTTTCATACTTCCCCGATGCATAAAGGAGGCATCCGCACCTTACTGGAGGTCAGACACCTCTCACTGGCCTTACACACTCTCGGTTCCCAGGGCTCTACGTCCACACCACAGTCACCTAGGGAGCTCTCTCTAGATCTCCCGACCAGGTCCTTCTCCAGGCCCCCCCTGAAATCCTTGCATGCCGATAGCTGTTCCCACCACTCCTGGGCTACCGCCAAAACTTGGCTTTTAAGGGTGACCAACCGAATGACCTACCGTAACACTTTTTAAACCCCACAGTATATATTGAGACTCCTCCCACTGTATATTGCCCAGACTAAACACCACTCCATTCCCTCTAGTCTTAAGTCTAATTCCACCACGTAGATCTCTTTTTAGGGGAGACCCCAATCCCTGCTCTCTGGTTAAATACTAACTCCCCCCACTTGTTCTAATTTTATATGGTAGTCAGCTGCCTGCCGGTACTGACACCGCTGTGCAGGGCTACCTGCCTCCTAATTTGGACTCAAAACCACATCCCAAACTGGGAAAAGCCGGGGGATCTCAGCCCTCCAACCAGGAGCACAGTGTCTGCCCAGACACCGACCAAACCCCTACAGCACGATGAAGGCCCAGAAGCACCAGGCCAGAAAGATGGCCATCTGGAGACAGGGGCCCCTGTGGCATATCCTTGGCATCGCCCACCATTCCACCGGGGCCACTGGGATTGGAATGGAGTCTGCACGTTCTCAGCCAAGGTAAGCACACTCCTTGTCTCACTCTTCTAGGCTTAAGAATCCCCTATGCCCTCCCCTATTAACCTTGCCCTCCATACAGAGGTCCTGGATGGATGCAGCGGGGCTGCCTAAGGATGGCATGAAGCCCTACCGAGAGACTTCGGCTGATTCTTATCCCTGGAGCCCCCACTTGTGCTTCTGATGTATTTAGTTTTTTTCCTTTACTGTATTGTAAATTTAGCCCTGCAGTGGTTGGCCCGCGGAGTCACGGAGGGTAGAAAATCTGCGGGACCCTTTGGTGCATAATGAACATAAAAGACCACCAGGACCAACCACCTTACTACCTACTCAAATATCATCAGGTGATGTTCAGGTTTGGTTGGTGTACAGCCTGTAAATGTTTTACAAACTAAAACATTTACAGGTAACAGATCTGATAAGGTATGCATCATTCATCAATGTATGAATTGTGGTACACCTAGAGTCATTTATCTTCTTCAGTGCCCTAGAGGGCTTAAATGTAAAGGCAAATGTGTAGGCAAACTGAAAACAGAGTCCATGCAAATAATATAAGAACTCATAACTTGAAAAGTCATATAGCGGAACATTTTCTTATTTGCCAACAAGGATATGTGGATGGCCGAAGAATATATGACATCTACAACCTACAAATTGCTGCTAGAAGAAGGGATTTTTAACAGGGTGTTGCTACAATGTGAGGCCCATTGGATCTTTATTTTTTTTTAATCTTTTTTTTATAAAAAAAAAAGAGTATTTTCCCCAGTGTTTATAAGGAGTGTTTTCCCTAGTCATTTGTATTATGTGAGTTCAGATGGATTTATCTTTGTGTCAGATGGGTGTTGAACAGTGAAAAACCAGCAATTGGCTATGTGATATCCTCCCCTCTGGCTAGAGGGTCCACTGTTGCATGAAATTGGCTGGATCTATGGCTGATGGGTGTTTGTCTTCAGCCTGACTGGATGCTGTATACTGTGGTTCTGAGGTGGCTGATTGTCTGCATAACCCGAGAGTTGCTATTAGCTATGTGATGCATGGGCTTAAAAGCCAGTTGATAAGATTTAGCACATAAAAGTTATTCCTAGTGCCCCTTATTCCCTGGAATGGGATTTTTATACATAATTTTAATTGTATGGAAACCTTTTGTGTCCTTTTCTCATATATTTGGCAACCTCACTTATGAATGTTGAAAGTGTTGTTGTATTAGGGATTAATCCCCATGTGCTCCTAGATGAGGTGGTATATGATGGAAGGGCCTGCAAGATGGCATCACTCTGACGAAGCTCTGGAGACGCAGCGAAACGTGTCAACGGTGATCCTTGCGTGCCCCTCCTCGAACTTCATGGAGTACGGCTGGCATGTACTCGCACATCTTCCCAGCAAGCCACGGGGGTGACAAGGCGGCAGTATAGGGGATGCAGCGCGGTGGACTGGGTGAGCCAACAGTAAGTGGAAAGTGCGGCAGAGAGGGGTTAAGTGGGCGATATAGGTACCTGCCAAGCAATGATATTGTAGTCTGGTGCTTGTTTCCATCAGGTACAGGGCCTCTCTGTATGCCTGCTCCCACTTGCCTGCTTGCGTCTGACATGCGGTCCGTTTAGTGCTTGGGTCTGCATGGGTACCTGCGGGCAGCGGTACTGGGGTTGGCGCTCGCATCCCTTTGGCAATTCCCCCTGTATGCCCTTTTCCACTTGGCCCATTAGCATCCCAGCTTACTAATGTAACACAGCTATTTACCACTACTGAAATTCTTCTCTTCGCATAGAGGGACTAGCAGTAACCAGGTCTCAGCTGTTTTTTGGGGGGACTATAGAATCTTTTAAAAAGATTTTCATGCTCTGTGTTTTTTCATCTATTTGTGGCGCGTGTGAATAGATGAGGGGACCCTTTAGGCTTCTAAACACTGTTGTTAATGGGGGAAGGGTGGCAGGCCTCGTGTGTTTAGGCTTGTTGGCGTGTGTGTCCATTGTATTCTTGATACATTTTGTAATTTAGGTCCATTTGCAAATAAAGCTGACATTTTTATAGCAGCCAGTGTGGCCTTATTACCTCTTTCTTCCATATGCTGTTTAATTGCACATTGCACATATATGTGAATTACCACCAACAAGAAGCATTTTCCCTCGCACTGTGACTGCGTTGCCCAGTGCAGCACAGGTGGATAGGTATAAAGAAAGCCTAAAGCAGATCAAAAACCCTTCGCTCACCTGGGTTTTGTTCTGCCTTACTGTGGCATAATTTGTAGGCATGTCCCTCTGTGTGCCCCCCCCCCCCATTCACCTGGTATTTGTACCTATCAATTGATGCCAGGTTTTCCTCCAGTCAGAATAGATTGTCAGGTGTTGCCAATGAATCGCAATAGACTGTCTCATCTGACAACTGACATCTGACGCACACCCACACTGACCATTCCAAATCCATCACCCACAGGCAGAGCCGTATTTAGTATTCATGCTTCCCTAGGCACTTCAGGTCCTGGTGCCCCCTTTTGTTGGGTAACGTTGAGCGCCCTGCTCAACGTTACCCAACAAAAGGGGGCGCCAGCACCTAGAGAAAAAAAAGGATAGACAGAAAAGAGGGAGAGAAGGAAAGAAAGAATAGAAGGAAAGAAGAAAAAAGGAATGGAATAACAGATGAAAAAGAATAGATGGAAAGGAAGAAAAAGACTATAAGTAAAACATTGAATAGAATGAAAGAAACAAAGAATAAAAGTACTGAAACAATGGAAGTAAAGATGAAAGAAAGAGAATGGCAGAAAGAACAGATGAAAGAAACAAACAATAAATGGAAAGAAAAAAGAAAAGAATAAAATGAAAAACTAAGGTGGGTCCTGCGAATGTGCAGCGGCCCCAGCACCTGCCTGGGCACTCCCAGTGCTGACGCCTGCCCTGATGTCACGGTCCATCAATATAAAAAATAAATGTGTGTAGGGAGGAGAGGTTTCAAGGAGAGAAATGCGGAGGAGCATGTATTCTATTATATTATTATATATTATCGGCTTCTCAGCTCCCAACACACAGGAGTCAGTCACGTGGCCACAGCAGTGAAGGGGAGAGGATGAAACTGCAGACTGCCTTTAAGCCATTGCACCCCCCCCCCAGACACGATGTGGCTCAGGAGCATTTGTAAGAAGACATTAACTACTTTTTTTCTTTTACTATAGCAGTAACATCTGTGCCCCCCCCGTAGGTGGGCACCCTAGGCACAGGCCTAGGTTTGCCTAATGGTAAATACAGCCCTGCCCACAGGATGCTGCTGTGACCTACTCTACACATGCTTTATGGGATCACCAAATCGGCAGGTATACAGTATATATCGCTTAAGTGTCCCTGATCTGGTGTGTGATTTGAGTGTCTCCCTGCCCCTCGTTGTTCTCATGTGTCCCTCCTTGAGGTGTAACATAAAGATCTGCATCAATAAATGGTTCATCTGCCTATTTAAAGTGGACCTTCAGCATCATTTAATGAAAATCCCAAACTCTTAAACTATTTCCCAGCATCTAAAATTAATGTGGGAAACATAATATATGCTCTTATTTAGGGTGAAGGTCCGCTTTAAAAGATTTGTACTGTTTTAGCTGTTACAACAATCTCCTATCCATCCCTCAATGAGTGAGCGTGGACTATTTTAACAAATGTCCGTCTTTCTCACCCTGTAAGTTGAGGGGGGTTCTTGGGAAGGAGACTCACAGAGCAAATCAGGATGCCCTTGAGACAGGTAATGCCTTGGTCCCGGAGACTTATTCACTTATTCTGCTTTTCATCAATATTTGGCCTCCGATTGTGTTTAGAGGTGGAGAAGCTTTTCAGAGGACATACAAACGTTTTGCTAAGAGGAAATGGCGATTTCCACAAAGAACAAAATATCTCCCAGCCACCAGTTCCTAAGCTGCAGATTTAATAGTAGACTAAAACGACCATTTAACCGGAATCCCTTGTTAATTTGAGCTGATTGAACACAGCAGCTGCCATTGCAGCCGAAGCGTCGCTTGCAGGCAACACAAGAATAACTTTCCCTTGTACGGCTCCCGGAGCCAAGCTGTGTGAGCGGCGCACGATGCTGACATCATCGGAATGCGACTGTCAGGCTGCGAGAGAAGCTGGAAGCTGTCGTTCCAAGGGGCCGAAATCTCGGGTGAGTGCAGGCGCTGTTAACCCCTGCGTACCTGAGAGCTGCCAGCTACCTTCCCTCATAATGGGAGTGTGCCTTCACTTATTTATTTATTCATTTCTACCCTTTCTGTGTTGCATTCCCAGCAAGTAAGGACAGATACCCCCGGGGTAAACAGGGATGCTGGAGGGGGCAAAGCTGCAGAGGGAGCAGTTACAGCAAACTAAGGTTCACTTTCATGCATTGGACCAAAACCCACTATTAAATGTCCCAGGGCTGCCTGCTGTATTCTCCTCGGGGCATCCTAAATCCAATCCAATGGCATCCCTAATCCAATGGCACATGCGTGAGTCGCTTCCGCCATCAGCTGTACCTTTAGCAGGACGCACACCAGGCGTAGTCAAAATGCCAGGATTTGGTCAACTTTAAGTGACCTATGTTTGGGATGCCTCCCTGGCACAGAGGCAGGACGCAGGGTTAAAAAACACTCACCTGGTTCTGTCCACCTGCCATAGTCAGGCTTTACCAGTTGATGGGCTGATGTGCAGGCACATAGAGCTGAGGACGCTGCTCTGTAAAGCTGGCTGCGGAATTGTCGAAGATAAGCACTGACACCATTCAAAGCATAGGCTTTATGCTTTAAAATACACAGCATGAAGCAGTGATTGGATGAGCGCTCACGAATGCACCATAGGAACGGTCGATAGGTGAGTAAAGTGGGTGATATGGGGGGTTTCATATAGTGGGGCAACCCGAATCGGGATAGTCAAAATCCTGAGTTTTGGTCCACTTTGAAGAGGACCAAAACACAGGATTTTCTCTATCCTGGGTTTGGTTTTTTGTCTCTGGGGCACCCCAATTTCGGATGCCCCGATGTGTTAATTAACAACAACAGATAAACTAAAGTGCCAACCGGCCACACACTTTAACCCTTTAAGTGCCAGCCTACCTGCAGCATTTCCCACTCCCTGTTGCCAGACGATGTTTCACTATTTTGCGCTACACATGTTCAACTGTCATTTTTTAAAGGATTTCCCAGGAAAATGATATATTGTTTTTTTTCAGCAGAGTCTGGGCTTTAACATGAAATGTTTGTATTTTTTATGTGTATTCTCAATATTTTTGGGTGAAATATGTGAAAAAAAAATTAAAAAAAATTATTTTTTTACAATTTGTAGTGTTTTTTTGTAATAAAAAATGTAAGTTTGTCAATAACATTTTATTGCGTGTGAAATCCCAATTTCTCCCAGTTACAGCGATACCACATATGTATAGGTAGACACCCTTTCCTGCCCAGGAGACTCCCCCAAACTGAAATAGCGCTTTAGGGGATTTTCAGAAAAAATACAACTGTGATATGTGCTCTGCGCACCTTACAGTTTTACCAGAAAAACAACCCTTTACATTTGAAATACCCCCAACAAACTATATATTCTCTGGAAGTAAACACCTCAAGCTTTCTAGGTGTACCAGGCTTGTTGATGTGCCCATAGTTTTCTGGAAGTAATTCCTCAAAGTATTCTTTGGTTGCAAAGAGTTTCCCCAAAAAAAGGATAAAAAAGCAGAATCAAAGCCACATTTTCCTAAAAAAACTATAAACAAACAAGAAAAAACAAGTTTAATCTGAAAAAGCAACATTCCCCGAACAGAACAACACCCAACATGCATAGGTTCTGTCAAGGGAAGATTTGCCAAACACCCCAAAGTAAAGCATGAGCATTTTTCTTGAAAATTTCAGCTCTGCAGACAAAGTGCGCACCTTGCGATTTTTCAACCAAAACAACCCTTTACATTTGGAATATCCCCCATAAACCATATATTCCCTGAAAGTACACATGTTAAGCCTTCTAAGCGTACCCAGCTTGTTGTAGTGGGCTCATCTTTCTGGAATTAATTCCTCAAAGAATTCTTTGGTTGCGCAGGGTTTCCCTAAAAAATGAACAGAAAAACCAGAAAAAACAAGCTAAGTCTGAAAGCGCAAGGTCTCCCGAACAGAACAATACCCAACATGCAGAGGTACTATTAACCCTTTTAATTGCCAGCCTACTTGAGATTTTGTCGCCCTCTGTTGACATTTTTGCGCCATGTTTTGCGCCATTTTTGCTGTAATTGTCAGGAAAATTATATTTATATTTTTTTGCAGCAGAGTTTAGGCTTTAACATGAAATGTCTTGTTTGTAAATTTTATTTTATTTTTTACAATATTATTAAGTAAAAAAAAATAAAATAAAACATTTTTAGAAAATTGCCTCCTTTATTTTAAATAAAAAATTTATTTTATTAAGGAAAAGCATATTGTATGTGAAAGCCCCATTTCTACCGATTAGAACGGTACCACATATTTATCGGTAGCCCCCCGTTCCTGCCCAGGAGACCCCCCTAACTGAAACAAGTAATCTATAACATTTACAAATAAAATACAACTACCATCCACACTACAAAGGGTTAAATCGAGAAAATGGGGGGGCACACCATTTTTTGGGGGGGATTTTTAAGGGTTGACATGGGGTCCCCCTTACCCAAAGTAACCAGCCCGGGACCAGCTATGCAGGGCTTGTGGAAACAGGGCACAGGGGCCAGCTTTTGTGGCCCCTGGCCCTGCAGGCTACAAGCCCACATAGCCCGTGGGCCCGAGCTCTTCTGCCCCCCCCCCTGGGCTTTGGGGAGGCAGGTAATGGGGGTGCCAGGGGTTAATGGCAAGTCACCCGCTAGTCACAGGTGACTTGTCATCCCCCCAGCCTTGTGAACTGGTATAGGGGTCATGGACCCCTTACCAGTTCACAATGGGTTAAATGTAAAAAAAAACACACACACAAAAAGAAAAAATTATTTTATTTATTTATTTTTTTTTGTTAATACTTACCTCCCATCCATCCTGGAGCACTGTGTCCCTCAGCGATCACTGGCTTCTGCTCACCTGCTGGAAGCCTTTTATAGCTGCTGGATGACAGAACACAAAGGGTTAATTAAAAACAAAATGACATAGGGTCCCCCCTCCCAGGGAGGCGGACCCCATTTTTTTATTTGGATTTTTAAGGGTTAAAAACCCTTAAAAATCCCCCCAAAAAATGACGTGGGGTCCCCCTTACCCAAAGTAACCAGCCCGGGACCAGCTATGGGGGCTTGTAGGCACAGAGTGGGGGGGCCAGCTTTTGTGGCCCCCCACCCTGCAGCCTACGAGCCCACATAGCCTATGTGGGCCCGGGCTCTTCTGCCCCCCCCCTGGGCTTTGGGGAGTCAGGTAATGGGGGTGCCGGGGGTTAATGGCAAGTCACCCGCTAGGGCAGGTGACTTGCCACCCCCCCAGCCTTGTGAACTGGTATAAGGGGTCTCATGGACCCCTTACCAGTTCACAAGGGGTTAAATGTTGAAAAAAAACACCACACGTTAATAAAAAGTATTTTATTAAAAAAAAAATTTACTGTACTTACCTCCGATTGCAAGCTCTTGTCCCTCGCCGCTCTGCTGACAGATGCCAGTGATCGGCATCCAGAGAAGGAGGAGGCAGGAGATCAGAGGATCTCCTGTCACTTCCTTCCAGGGCACCGATCACCGGCATCTGAGAAGCTGAGAAGGCTGAAGCCTGAGATCGGGGCCGGGATGACGTCATAGCGGCAAGATGGCGGCCGCCATCGAGGATGAAAGGGGAGAGAGCCTCTCGGGCTCTCTCCTGAAGATCGGTAAGTCCTGGGGGGGGGATCGGAGGCCTCCCAGGTGAAGAGGAGGGACAGCGGGAGCCAGCGCACATGCAGGTAAGTGAATGTCATTTTTTTTTTTTTTTACAGTTAGCAGCTTCTGCTGCCAAAGCGGGGGGGGGGGGCGGCCTATTCCGGGGGCTCTCCTGGAGCCATCCGACCCCCCACGAGGGATCAGATGGCACCAAATTAAAGAGGAGACCCGGCCGGATCCAACAAGGGGTCAGGTGAGTATTTTTTATTTTTTAAACCAGCAGCGGGGTAAGTCAAGCACGTAACACCTACGGGCTTGGCACTTAAAGCGGACCTTCACTCTAAATAAGAGTCTATCTTATATGTTTCCCACACCCTGTACATACAGATTGCTCACATTAAAAATCATCCTACCTGCATCTACTGCATTTTATAAGCCTTTAAACATCCAAGATGGCGGCTTATGGAAGCTGCCATTTTTGCAGGCAGCCTGCAAACAGGAAGTGCCTGCAAACAGGAAGTGACTGTGCTGCTCTGCATTCTGGGACTGCTGACCTTTCCCTGACCCCAGCTCTGCTCTGTCTGAGCAAAGCACAGCTATAACCCGCCCCCCTGTACCTTATCCCACTCTCCTCTCCTCAGTAAGTGTGATGCTTCTGAGTCAAGATGGCGGCGCCCGTATCCTAAATTCCCGAACAGATTTGCAGCCCAATGGGGGAAAGTATAATAAATTAGTGACTAAACATGTAAAATATATTAATTTTAGATGCTGAGGAATTGTTTTTTAAGAGTTTGGGCTTTTCATTAAATCATGGTGAAGGTCCGGTTTAAGGCCCAGCCAAGCCAGCACGTAGGTGTTACGTGCTTGGCAACAAAAGGGTTAATACCTGCCGCCCTGTCTCCCTAAAGCTGGGCTGGGAGGTTATATAACAAACACTTACCTGGCCCATACTCCCGCACCAGGTAGGTGGGTGCCCCCCTGATTAACGGTGACAAACCTGAGAAATCTTACCTTTCTCCTCATTACACATTTGCCAGGGCAGTCTCAGTCTTGTCTGCGCTCTGCCCCAAATTTTTTAACTAGCATCACCCGAATTGCTCCCCCATGAAGAGTATCTTTTAGGATTTTGTGCTGCTGCTTTACTCCCAGCTAATGCCACCTTTTTTTAGCTATAAAGCCCTACCACAATTGTGACAGTGATGGCATGGGTTTGGCCAAATGTATCCTACAAGTTAAAGGAGCACTATCACAAATTTTTTATGGGAGCATAGATTAAAATGGTACTTGCAATGTACGTAAATGTTGGACTAAGCATTAAATGTATGGGTGAAAAATAAGTGTATATTCTTCCATTGTAGAGCAGCAGTAGCTGCTGATAAAACTGGTGGGTGACATCTGCCGTCACCTGGGACTTAACCAAATGGTTTGCAGGGGAGAACTAGTGAGCATAGTGAGGTGAGAGGATACTGGAGGGAAGGAGAGGGAGTTGCAGAGTAAGTGGGTGGAGTTTGAGTACATCCGTGTGATGTTGCCCATCACATAGGAGAGTAAAACTGTGTGCTGTCTGAGCAGCAACCATTGACAATGAAGGTGTCGGGGGATGAGTCAATCCCTGTGATGTTGCCTCATGTGGAGAGGGACATAGAGGGGGAAAAAGAGGAGATAGTTCCCGTTGGTTACAGATGATCTCGGTCATTATAGAGAGACACTAGGAAGCTATCACAGGTATTACATTTAAAACAACGCCATGATTCAAGCAGGTTGTATAGCTCAGTTGGTAGAGTTATTGCTTTGCATGCAGAAGGGAGATGGTTCTAATTCTGCTTCCTGCTAGTTCATTTTTCCATAATTGTATTTCTCTGTTTTCATTGCTCTCCACATTTATTATTTTGACAGTTTTGCTCATGTTATCTCTGCTGCTGTCTGTTACATTATAAAGTTTCACTTTCCTTGCCTGAATAGCTCAGCTAGTAGACCTTTGATTTTTAAACCGGACCTTCACCCAAAATAAGAGCATATCTTATATGTTTCCCCCACCCTGTACATACAAATTGCTCACATTAAAAATCATCCTACCTGCACCTATTGCAGTTTCGGCTGCAGGCTGCCTGCAAACAGGAAGTGTCTTCTGCCTATGCCGCTCTGCATCCTGGGATTGCTGACCTTTTCCTGGCCCCAGCTCGGCTCTGTTAGTGCAAAGCACAGCTATAACCCCACTCCTCTGCACTTTTGGCCCCTCTCAACTCCTCAGTATGTAATGCTACTGAGCCAAGATGGTGCCGCCTGTATCCTAGAGTCCTGAACAGATTTGCAAGCCAGTGAGGGAAAGAATAAAACGTAAGTGACTAAAACATTAAATATATTAATTTTAGATTCTAGCGAATAGTTTTTTAAGGGTTTGGGCTTTTCAATAAATGATGCTGAAGGTCCGCTTTAAACCATGTGTAGTGTTCAAACCCGACTGTGTAATGTTTTTTTTTCATTTTTCTATTGTCATCCTGTTTTTGTTTCTCTCCAGATTTATTATTTTGCCAGTTTGTCTTTCTTTTTACCTCTGCTGCTGTCTGCAGTATATTTCCATTTCCCATTTTCCCTTCTTTTCAGCTTTGTGTGTTTCAAGCAGAACAAGACACAGGCTTTTCACTATCCCCAGTTTTTTCTTTCTTGCCCAGGGGGCATCGCAACTTGGAATGCTCCGCTAAGTGAAGCCCCCGGCTAACCTATCAAAATGTACCTTTCCCTGTCCCATGGCTCGTGCACAGGCTCTCATCCAATCACGCAGAGCTTGGCAATGAGGACCCAAAGCAGCAGCATTCCTGGGCACCAGGCCTATATTAATGGCTATCTTTGGAAGCGTGTCTCATCCCAGAGATACTGAGGATGCGGCCGCAGTTATTTACATCGCCGTGGGTACCAGGAAAAAGGTGGGTATTGTGGCGACCCGGTGGTGTTTCACATAGTGGGGCATCCCGTATTTTGATGGAAGGCCAGTGGCCAGCACTGGAGTCTTTTAGAATCCAAGGTTGGCCAAGCAGGGCTTTGTTCTGCTTTAATACATATTATCATTCAACGTAGATTTTTATTTCAGTCATTTTATATTGTAGAGATTTTTAGATATTTATTGAGTCAGTTGGTGGGCTTATGAAAGAAGCAGCACCTCACACACATAGAGCTGTTACCACGGGGTAAAGAGTCTGCCTGGGAAGAAAACTGGAGCAAGGTTACTCCTGCTGTTGCTAGGAGATCAGTGGGTTAAATGCTCTGGCTGTCTACTATCGCTTCAATTAATAAAACCCAGCACACCCCCCCCCCCATTCAGCAAATGGACTGAGCCATTTTTATTTTACAATTTAAAAGTACATACAAAGTACATAGGCATACACGTTTTCTTATACACGTTACAAGCTATAGTCAGGCTATTTAATTACTATCTTTTGTAATGCAAATTTTCGCAATATTGCTCATTTAAAGGAGCAATATCGCAAATGTTTCTTGGTGACATATTTTAATGGTACTTTGAATGTAGGTAAGTGTTGGAGTAAGAATTACAAATTTTGAAAAAAATGATGTCTGTGTTGAGAAGCTGGAGACTAATAGCTCATGTTTATGTCTTCTGAGTGTCGGAGCCCGACACTCTGGCCTGTTCCAAGCTGAGGAGAGGGGTAAACAATGTATCAAAGTATCAGCTGCTCAGTGCTGGCAGCCGTCCAGCATAAGATAACAACATTGCAACATTGCCTGGCCAGAACTCATATATCTAAAACAGAGAGAAAAGCTCTAGAAGTCATTTAGCTGATTTTGACAGTTTTCCCTTGGCTCTGCTGCAGAATCTTTCAGTTTACCATTTTCTCTCTCTTTTCTCAACACATTTTTCCATAAGATCTTTCTTTCAGCTTTGTGTGTTTTGAGCAAAGCCCAACCCAGGATTTTCACTATCTGGAGTTTTGTTTTGTGCTCCTAGGGGCATCCTGACTTGGGATGCCCTGATATGTGAAATCCCCAAGTTCGCCTGTGAAAACGTACCTTTCCCTGTCCCACAGCGCATGCGCGGGCTCTCATCCAATCAGCTCTGTTTGCACGCAGATGGGGAGCCTGAGCAGTAACCTTCCTGGCCGCCCGGCCTGTCTAAATGACTATCTGCGTGAGCGCACCAGAAAAATGGGGGGATCTGTGGTTATCCAGGGGTCGTTTTACACAGTGGGCATCCCGATTTAGAATGCCCAAGGGGGAAGGTCAATGGCCGGGTCTTATAGACTTCAGGGTCGGCTACTCAGGGTTTTGTTCCACTTTAATACCTTTAGATTTTCCTGCACAGTTATTTAAAGAAGAATTTCAGTCATTTTCAGTCAGTTTAGTTTATTTTGTATAGATTTTACACATTTGAGTCACCTGGTCTCATAACAAAAGCAGCACCTGACACACACACAGCCGTTACCACTGATTATTTCCTTTTTCTATCGCCAGATTATTTATTCACATGTTAGAAGCTATTGTGTGGCTATTTAATTATTTATCTTTTTTAATGCAAATTTCGCGATACTGCTCCTTTAAGTAGGTTTTGGTCAGCTTTAAATGCTTTCTTGTCCCTTATTGCCTTTTTAACCACAGGTGTCATCCTGTGGGAATTACATTTTAGTTGCTTCTAGTTATTACTTATATGGATACATTTTGTGTAGGTATTCTAAGCTAAAAGATTTTAAGGAATTCCCTTATTGTTTTCCTCTTTTGGAATGTAGAATGTGTTAGGATTGTGCCCCCAGACCTGTGATTTATGTATCAGCACTCGTTTCAAGTTTCTCATGTTCCTTTGGCTCTGTTTTGCTATAGTGGGATTGGTTTTCATGGCCCTAAATTCTTCTAAGTTTAAGACACATAACAGCCTATCCTGGTGACAACTCTTTTGTGATCCTTCCTGAAGAAGTTGAATTTTAGCAGAATCGGTTAATTCTGTCACCCATGCCTTAGCCAATCAGCTTATTGGCAAGCCAGAGTGAGGATGTTTATGATATGTACTCGAAATAATCACTTTGGTGTACATAGGTAAGGTAAACACATTGTTTATAACAGAGTTGCAAACAAATTGAAAATTTTAAAAATAACAGATAAGCTTAGCACATGGAAGACATCATTTTGCACACCATGATGGAAACTTTAAAAAATGCCATAGAAATGGAATTAATGAGGAACAAAATGGGTTAAATGCAGTGGAAAAATTCCTGTGTGCGTGCAAGCATACAATGGCCGTATATGCACATAAAAAAGAATCCCCTTAATTGTTGCAAGACACTTGTTCTTACATTGTAACTCATAAGACTACATAAAGTACAATAAGTCATTTTAAACCTAAACTGTGGCTCTTCCTGTTTGTTGATTTCATACCTGTTGTTTTAGCCATTGCATTACTCACAGGAACAGAATCATGCTGATCTGGGAGAAGACACGGAAATGGAAGCAATTACCTTCTCAAAAGACACAGTTCTTTCTGATGTTCATCTTCGCATTAAACATAAAAGGAAACTCATGGTCAGACTGAACAAAGTAGGACAGCCAGGTATTTGCTATATTTATTGTATTACACAACTGTTATGCATAGAGTCCCAAAGATCATAGCTACTGTATTTTTCACCCTATAAGCAACCGTGGGGGGTGGGGTGTCATATTGGGCTAATGTTAAAAAAAAAAAAAAAAAATATTAAACTTACATTCACAGTTGCTCCCGCACTGCAGCCAAGCAAGGGAGGAGCATCGGTAGGACAGACAGGGAGAGTTTCCGCTCCGGGCGCCACTCCGTTTCCCACACCCCGCTAGGACAGGGACTCTCCTTGCTCCTCCTCCATTGTCTGACTGCGGCTTGGGATCGACTGGTAATGTAAGTACATTTTTTTTATTTTTTTTTTATTTTTTTTATTTTTACATTTTGTTTACCATTCCACATAGAAACAAAGAAAAGGCAATAAACAAACAATGCAGACAAGGATTTGTTTCATGCAATGCAATCGGCTTTTGTCTGTTGACTCCAATGGGGTGGTTCCAAAACAATTTCCACCACCGCCCCTACCAATACCCGCCAGGATAACACCCTCAAATGCCCGATAAGGCCTTTCCGTTCATGGGCTCCGCAGGATCACCCAGAGAGCGCGCCCACCGTCGCTTCGTAGTCACATACCAACCCCAAATCGGCTCATTGATACTGCTACTGAACCACATATAACCATACAACTCCAGAAGAACAGAGAGAGTGACAAAAGAGAAAGAGGAAATGGAAAGCAAAGAAGGAAATTGTAAAACAGGAGAGCCACAAGGAGGGGGGAGGGGACTGTGCTGACAACATTGTCTAGATATCTGCCTCCAACAGGTCCCTATAGTCCTGTGAGGCCGTGAATTCCACCCAACTAGACCACTTATGGAAATGCGCCTCTGCAGATTCATTACTGGCTACTTTACTCAGCCACTGTGAGACCATTGGAGGTGTTGATTTCTTCCAATGTGAAGGGATACACGCTTTTGTGGCATTCACCATCTGACTCAGGACCGACTTCCGATATCTCTTGGTGGGCATCCCCGAGTGGTGAGGAGGAAGAAAGCAGGGCCTTCTGGCAGCTCCCCGTCTGTCATCCTCTGCATCGTGTTTCTTACCCCCGACCAAAACCTCCCAAGCTCTGGGCATGACCAGAAGATGTGGAGCAGGCCCCCCCTCTCCCTGCCGCAGCGCCAGCATGATGGGGACACTGTAGGGCACCACTTGTTAATCAGGGCTGGCACTCTGTACCACCTTGTTAGCAGTTTATAGTTACTCTCCTTGTATCTGGTACAAGTAGAGGTCTTATGAGCTAAAGTCATTATCTTACCCCTTTCCCCCTGCGTAAAGGTGACCCCCAGGTCCTCCTCCCACTTCAGGATGAAAGGGAGAGGGGTTTGGTCTTGTGGACTGATGAGTAGCTTGTATGCGGTCGAAAGCACGTGTCTGATCTCTCATCCCATCTCGACAGTCCCTTCGAGTGTGCCAGCTCTTCCAGGGAACCCCGGTCTCCCTTATTTTGGAAATGTCTTGCTCTACACACCCCCTTCTCCACCCATTTCTCTGCAATCTTACCACTCGTTCCCAGTGGGAATTCGGGATTCCCCAGGATTGGAAACATTGGTGAGGTGGTCGGTGAAATGTCCCTGAACAGAAAGTACTTCTGACATACTTTGAGGGAGGCCCCGACTGTTGGGTGTTTCAACTCTGGGCCAAGGACCTGTTTTTTAAGCCATGGGAGGTATTTCAGGGGAAGGGATGTGCTGCTCTGTTCGATCTGTACCCACTGCTTTTGTCACGGATGCCTACACCAGTCTATAACCCTGTTAAGATGTGCAGCTGCCTAGTACATTCCCGGGTGGGGAAGGCCCGGACCACCCTCCTCCTTGGCCCTGATCAGCGTCTTTCTACTAATTCTGGGGTTTTTGCCCAACCAAATGAATTTCGAGAAAAGAGCCCCCAGCCTACAAAGGAACGAGTTGGGTATTTCTATGGGAAGGGCCTGTATCAAGTACAGCAGGCGCGGCAATAGATTCATCTTAATGGCATTACATCTACCAAACCACAAGAGTCTTTTGAGGGCCCATGCTTCCGTGTCCTTGGAGAATGCTCGCAGCAAAGGGGGAAAGTTTAATGAGTAAATCTCGTCTAGCGATCTACCCAGTTTCGTGCCCAGGTATGTGATGTGTTCTTTGGCCCATCTGAAGGGGAAAGAATGCTGGAGGTTAGCCTCTCTTTCTGGGGGAAGATTTACATTTAAAACTTCAGACTTTTGCATGTTTATTTTGTAATTGGAAACTCGCTTGTAGTTCTCCAATTCTTAGACCAGATTAGGGAGGGACACCTCAGGGCCGGTCACAAAGAAAAGTAAATCGTCCGCATATGCTGCGGCCTTGTATTGGCTTTACGGGAGGGAGATCTCCTGTATGCTCGGGTTCCTTCTTGCTCTACAGAGTAGGGGCTCTAGTGTCAAAATAAAAATTAGCGGGGAGAGGGGGCACCCCTGCCTCGTCCCGTTCCCGATGCCGAAAGGCTCCGACAGCATGCCGTTTACTCTAACTAAAGCAGTGGGGTGCTAATAGACTTGCGATCCAGGCACGCATATTAAATCCAAGACCAATGTGCCTTAGTACTCAGAACATGAAGTCCCATTGCACCCTGTCAAAGGCCTTTTCGGCATCGGTAGTGAGGAGTAGAGTGGGTATGCTCGTCTTTAGGGCTGTGTGTATGAGGTTCAGGGCTTTAGCAGTGTTATCACGGGCCTCTGTGTGGCATAAAACCCACCTGGTCTAGGTGTGTTATGTGATGTAAGTGTGGAGCCAGACGGGACACCAGTATTTTGGCAAACAGCTTAATGTCAGCATTAAGAAGGGAGATCGGCCTGTAGCTCGCACTCAACGTGAGGTCTTTGTCCTCCTTCGGTATGACCGAGATGTGGACTCTGAGACTGTCTGCCGGGAGGGAGTTCATCGAAGCCAGGGAGTTAAAGGCTTTCAGCATCTTTGGCGTGAGAACCTCAGCGAAAGTTTTATAATACAAGACGGGGAGGCCATATGGCCCCTGTGCCCTCCCGTTGGCAGACTCCCTAAGGGCTTTGGCGAGTTCATCAGATGTAATTGGGTCCTCCAACTCCTTCAACACTCTGCGGGGTAATTTGGGCAGACCCGATTGTTGTATGTATTGGTTCAACTCGTTCATGCCCGCACCAGCACTACTAGTTGGAATATTATACAAGGTCTCATAGTATTTCCTAAAAATTCCGGCTATGTCTTTGTCGGAGTGCCTCATGTTACCCTCATTATCCTGGAGTTTAGGAATGTATGTTTTGTCCCTTTCCCTCCCCAGAGCTGCAGCCAGGAGGCGCCCGCATTTATCTCCTGATTCGTAAAAAACCCTTCTGCATTTAATGAGCTGGAGTTTCGCTTTATCATTGTACACCCCCGAGCTGCTCTCTGAGGGAGGTCAGGTGCGCCGCTACAAGTGACTGTTTGTGTACCGTCTCTAGCCTCTGTATCTTAGCCAAAAGCTCTGTAATTAATTTGCCTCTTTCTTTATTAACTCTAGCCCCCCGTTGAAACAGTACACCCCGGATTACACACTTATGGGCTTCCCATACAATAGTAGGGCTAGTTTCAGGGGTTGCATTAGTTGCAAAATAGGTTTTGCTTCACTACCTCCACTATCGAAGGGTCCTGAATAAGAAAGTTATTCAGTTTCCAGGTCCATGGGCGGGGTGCTGGTGTTTGGGCCGCTAATGTACGGTGTACTGGAGCGTGGTCAGAAAGGGTGATGTTGCCTATAGAGGTTGCAGAGACCCGTTGCAGCATGTGATGTTGAATGAGGAACAGGTCAATCCGCGAGTACATGTTATGGGGTGCCGAGTAAAATGTGTAGTCCCCTGTGTCTGGGTGAAGTATGCGCCAAGGGTCCACCAACTGGTGCGTATGCAAAAGTTTTCTAACCCTCTTCAACTAGTAGGAGAGATATGAATGGCCCTTGGACGTATCCAGCAGGGGTTCGAGAGGGAGGTTAAGGTCCCCTCCAATTACAAGCTTGCCTTCTGCAAAATCATCCACCCTGTTTAAGACCTCCTCTAAGAAGGAGACCTGCCCCACATTCGGCACATAAAGGTTTACGAGGGTGAATAGCTCTGATCTAATTTTCCCCTTGACAAGCCACCTCCCCTCTCCACCACTCAGGACACCCACCTCTTCCCAGGGGACCGATCCTGACAGTAGGATGCTCACCCCTCTGGACTTCGAGTCCGGGGAATAGGAATGGTAAGAGGTCGGGAATACCTTATTCCTTTAGTTATTCTCGCACATATTGAGGGGGGAAAATAAAGGCTGAGAGTCAGGAAAAGGGGGTGAGGGATTAGAACAATAGAAAATACAGGAGAGACAAATACACTTTCCAAACCAAACCGACGCTCGAGCGACGGTAACTAACCAGCTAAAACGCTTGGTCTGTGGCCTTCCCCCAAACGGGAAAGGTCAGAGACCGGCCTAGGTGGGGAACTGTGTCTGGCGGGGAACGCAAGAGCCAGCCTCCCCCCCCCCCCCCCTCCGGAGAACCTAGTAAAAAATGGGCAACTGGCAAACATGCTAACTGTTTTCTCCCCCGTGGTACCAGACCATCTCAGGCCCCAAGGACCCCAGGGGAGGCATGGCCTTTTAACCTAAACAAACGGCAACAACAAGACATTGTAACTGGCACCAAGAAACTCTTTCTATCTCATTGAGGACTGAAGAACATGGCAACCACGTGAGGCTAAACCAAACTTAGAGCTCATTGTCCCTTGGGCCCGGGATCCTCTCGTTTCTCCTCCTGTGTCTCTTGGATCTCGATCGTTTGGGAAAGACCCTAGGGGGCCTTTGTGGTGGGGGATCTTCTGTTGGCATCAACCAATTCGGCACGGGTATGGAATTACATCCCAGGAAGGCAAACAAGCCATCCGGGTCTTGATAATATCTAAGGGCGTATGAGTCCCGGTCTTTGGTAACGATCAGGTGCAAGGGGTAGCCCCATCTGTATGCCGCCCCAATGCTCCTGCACACATCCAGGACTGGCCTTAGGAGTCTATGCCTCTGAAGCGTACGTCTTGAGAGATCTGGGAGGATGATGACTCTTTCTCCATCAAAGTCAATGGGCCCATGCCTCCAGGCCCTACGGGATATCTCTTCCTTTATCTGGTAAAAGTGTATCCTACAGATGACATCTCTGGGACGGGCAGGGTCAGGACTACGTCGTGGGCCCAGCACTCTGTGTGCTCTATCTATCTCAATCGGGGTATCCACACTTCTTTCCAGTAATCGGTTGAAAATGGCGGTTACGATCTGTTTTACGTCTTCTCCCGAGGATGATTCCGGGATACCTCTCAATCACAGATTATTTCACTGGTTCCTATTCTCAATGTCGTCATGCTGGAGTTGGAGTTGCAGAATCTGCGCGTTCTGGGCTTCCACTCTTGCTGATAGGGATGCAAGCGCGGCCTGGTTAGTTGAAACTCTAGTGTCCAACGTTTGGATCTGGCCCCGTGCCTCTGCGATTTCTTTCTTGTGAGCGGCTTCGTATCGTGTGATGAGTGCCTCAAAGTCTGCTCTGGTAGGGATAGATCTGAGGAAAGAGAGGCTTTCTCTGTGAATATGTCCGTCCCTCCTGCAGAACGCCATCAGGTCCTCCATCTCGAAAGTTGATTGAATTTGGTGCCGGCGAAGTCAAAGGAGTCGGGAGGTTGATTATTTGGGGAGTTTCCACTGTGGGGGGGGGGGGGTTTCTTCCTGCATGATCAATGACGAAGGTGTCGGGCTGGGGGGGAGGCACCTCCTCAGTATCCATCCATGCCTGGGGGGAGTTCGGTGAGGTATCTGGATGGATTGGAGTTGCCCACGTATGATTTCCTGTCGACAACACAGCCTCCATCCTCTGTGAGCTTTTTTGCGCCTGGCATTCTTTGCGGGAGGCCTCTGTTCAGGGATGGGAGAGCGGTGTCGCTTGGTAATAACTGCCGTGCTGTATCTTGCTCAGGCTGCCACCCCCTGGATGTGAAGCCTAAGCTCTCAAGTTTACCTGTGAGAAGGGACTCTCCGCAGGGCCTATGACTGTGCTTTGCTGCTCCCCTTGCTTCTTCTGCTACATTCGGGGTTCTCCTGCAGGTTCCCCTGTCTTCTCCCCCTGGCACAGTACCTGGCTGACCTGCTTCTCCACCCCCACCATTTGTGTGATCAGATGCTGTCGATTTTTTTGTAGGGGCCGTCGGGTGTTCCGCCGCAGTTCCAGTCGCCAGTCTCTCTCTGAGCAGCGCAGCTGACAGGCACTGCCGATGTTCTCTGCAGTTCTAGGCCTCCTTCCTCCTCTCTTCCTCTCCCCTGTGTGATCTCATGTGTGACTGGGGATCTCGAGGGGGGGGGGGGATGGGCCTACCTGCCTGCTCTCCTGCTCTGTCCCGTCTGCCATCTTGGATGTCTTCTCCCTGACTTCTTCAGTCTCCTGCAGGCTGCGGGAGGTACAGCAGCTCTCCTCCTGCTCTGCCCAGATGACACTTGCTTCCGATCCCAGGGGATGGCAGGCCCTCCTCTGCGCTCTGAGGAGCCTGATGATGACTGTGATGTTCCGGACGCCATGTCTCCTCCCATGTGCTGTAGATGGCTGTCTCTCTCCTTCCTCCATCTGTCACCGCAGGTCAGTGCCATCTTCCTCCTCTTCTCCTTCTTCTTTTTGCCAGCCATTTGTATGGTCAGAATACTGTGCCTGATTGCCTTTTCAAATGATATAATGCCCGAAGGGGTGAGGAGCTCTCGCAATCACGTCCTCCTCATTCACTCGCCAGGCCACGCCCCCATGTAAGTAAATTTTTATTTTGTTTATTTTCCCACCAGCACATGGGGAATGCCTCACTGCCTATAGAATGGGGAAGGCCTCGCTGCCTGTGGCATGGGGGAAGGCCTCGCTGCCTGTGGCATGGGGGAAAGCCTCGCTGCCTGTGGCAGGGGGGAAAGCCTCGCTGCCTGTGGCAGGGGGGAAGGCCTCGCTGCCTGTGGCAGGGGGGAAGGCCTCGCTGCCTGTGGCAGGGGGGAAGGCCTCGCTGCCTGTGGCAGGGGGGAAGGCCTCGCTGCCTGTGGCAGGGGGGAAGGCCTCGCTGCCTGTGGCAGGGGGGAAGGCCTCGCTGCCTGTGGCAGGGGGGAAGGCCTCGCTGCCTGTGGCAGGGGGGAAGGCCTCGCTGCCTGTGGCAGGGGGGAAGGCCTCGCTGCCTGTGGCAGGGGGGAAGGCCTCGCTGCCTGTGGCAGGGGGGAAGGCCTCGCTGCCTGTGGCAGGGGGGAAGGCCTCGCTGCCTGTGGCAGGGGGGAAGGCCTCGCTGCCTGAGGCATGGGGGGGAATGCTTCACAATATTCCTTCTCCAAATTCTAGGTGCGTCTTATATGGAGATAAATATGGTACTTTAATGCTGTGATTTTGTAGCTTTTGTCAAATCTACGTTTCAACATGTATCAACTTGTGTTTGTCTTACAAAACACATCGTAGTCAATTTATTAAGCTAGGTTGAAATAGAATCAATATCCTATGTGGTGTTTACATTTGTCTCTCTTTTAATTATAGCTGGTTCACACTGAGATTTAAAGTGGACCAAAACCCTGGATTTTGCCTATACTCGGTTATGGTTTGTGCCGCTAGGGTATAATCAGGATGCCCCTCTGCATTGCCTACAGCAAAAGCCGACACCTATTTATTCTGCTTTTAGTAGACAGCGGGTACATTCTAATGGAAATCTGGTATTTATCCTCACTGTCTGTACCCAAAGCATGCTTGTCACAGTTGTTCACACTCAGAAGTAGTTTTAGTCAAGTCTCAAGAATTGACCAATGGAATGGGTAATCATCCTTATGGGGCAAACAACTTTGGAAAAATCCTTGATAAAGCTACGTTAGAAAGCGGATGAAATGCACAACCTCCTTTACAGTTTCATACATTCTAGAATGGCAGATGCTCAACTCGATATGTGGCCTTCCCAAGCCGGATAAGTAGGGAGCATAGATAGTGTTATGGGGTTTGGCATTATTATTGGCAATGTGAAATCCTGACTAATTGTCACCCTCTTCTATTTTAAAAAGCATGGCATCACACGCTAGGGGGTCCCATAACTTGGCAATAGGAAGATACTTTTAGGTTGGGATACTAGCTAAACCATCTCTGAGCATCCCATTTGTTCCATACAGCATGACACTTCCCAACAGGGAAGCAGTTAACCCACTCCAGGGAGGACGAGTCAGGCCAGAGGTTCTTCCTTATGGGGCCTATGAGTCACATGTGCTGTGAAGATCTGAAATGATTGGGGCTGGTCCAGTCCCAGCAGAAGCATATGGCTACTGGTTGTGCTCTAGGCCCAGCTGTGTCATATATTGCCCAGTCTAACTCCTTAGCTTGGTGTTCCTTGGACCTCATCAAGACTTCCAGTTTACCCTGGGTTTTCATTCTTGCTGCTCACAGAACGAAGGGAACCTGCAGGCTTGCCTTCATGGAGCTTATTGAGAACCTATGTCCGATTTCCTTTCTAGTTGTAGTTCTCCTCAATCTGGATCGATATTCCAGAGATGGCTCCCTACATTACTTTAGGAGCTCAGGCCATGATGCTTACAGAGACCTAACAGGTTAAAGAACATTTTCAGCCCCCCAAAAATGAAAACGCTATACTCCCATGGAGACTGCGACAGTGCGGCACTGAAGATCTTACCTAATCGATGCACGCCCGATCAAGGCGGTGACCCCCCCACCCCCCGGCTCGTCACTGTGGGTGAGCTCTCCATTCACTGAGGGACGAGCCGGGGGTGGGGGCACCACCACTTCGTAGGACACAGGAAGAGACGTGGGGCATGGGATCCAGCGATCAAGTAAGATCTGCAGATAGAAAAAGAATGTTTTTCCATTACCTGCATCCACATCATCCAGAACGGTTCATCCCACACATGTAAATTTGTAGTGAGAAAGCCATGTGGGGCGTACAGGCAATTTGTGTTTTAGCATAGAGTTTACTCAACAGCATGGGGACCCCATCTGGTCACTGTTCGGACCCCCTTGTTGAGAACAGTGTCTAGAACTGGATCCTTCCTCAAAATTGGCGTTTTTTTTTTATTATATTATTTATTACCTGAAACTAATTGTCAGGCCCGAGATTTATGCAGCATGACCTGCCGATCTTTGGATATGTATATATATTACTATGATTATTGAGGCCCATTTAATGTATGTGCTACGCCTGCGCTATTCTTTTGTATCAACCTAGAGGTTGTTATCAATACAACTGTATTGTAATTGCGCAGAGGGTGTGTACACCTGTATAACCTGATCCCATTGGTAGAAAATGGTAAGCACTGGTGTGCGCAGAGAGCCCTATAGTAGCACTCTTGGAGTGACTCATATCTAAAGCCTGTCACTGCACAGGCGCAACGCCTGTGCAGTGACAGGCTTTAGATATGAGTCACTCCAAGAGTGCTACTATAGGGCTCTCTGCGCACACCAGTGCTTACCATTTTCTACCAATGGGATCAGGTTATCTATCGTGGTTATTCACTCTCACAGGGTCATCGTTCCAATACTTAGTTCATGTAGGGATGTTTATATCTTAATTTCATTTGTAATTTATGGTGCTATTCGTGCATGTGCAGTCCTGAACATACTATTAGCTCTACGCCGACCAATCATGGAACACACAGGTCCATGGCTGTTTTCCAGGAATTTTAAATGACAATAATGGATTAGAGTGCACATGATTAAAAAGGTTCCACCTAACCCCTGAAACAAGTTGTGACTAGGATGTTTACTTCTCTCTGAAAGTATTTTTTTGTTTTTTTTTTTTAAAGTGCATTTAATAAACTTTTAAACGTTCTTTTTATTGTGCAATAAAGTACACAGGCGGGAAAATCGAACAGTCGTACCATGTCTCGTCTGGATTATTGTCACATTGATCAGTTTAATGAGACCCAGAACAGAGGCTAAGGATGACTAGTGTGCAGATCCTTCACTATGTAGCGACTGGGTCGAAAGCACAAGTAGTCTTTTCAGCTTGCAACCATGTACCCCATATTTATTCAAATTTATTCTGACAACCCCTCCAGTCAAATGTTTGTTTATACAGTGGAAGTGCTGTATTTATGATAACAGCAGCAACAGAGGGAGGGTCCAAGTTCCTCCATTTCAATGCAATACACTTTTAAGTATAGAAAAGCCAGTAAAATAAAGAGTTGATATGTTTGATTTACCTATGTGCAGGTCTGTGAAGATTCCCATGATGGCAACCCCGAATACTTTTGACTTTGGGAAGGTGCAGTATATTGTGCACAAATTCCGTATTGGCATCCCAAAGGTTCTTCATATGTGTGCACCCCACATCATGTGACATAAGTCTCCCACCCTGGTACAGCATTGCTGGCAATTATCAGTCGGGAGTCTACCCATCCTATGCAACCTTTTGGGAGTATAGAAAACCTGGTGATAAACCCTCAGCTGTAGCAACTTGCATTAAGTTCCTCCCATTCTTTATCTGATAGGTCAACAACTATTTCCCATTTGGACCTTGTAAAGCATTAAAGACTGAACTATGCTGGTGGCATCTTTTTGCCAATAAGAGCTTTCCAAACTCTGTTACCCTTACTTCCACATTATCTTAAATTGCACCCGCGATGCATGTTTTAATTTCGAATATTGGAACAGCCAATCCCCACCTAACTAATTTAAGGCCTTTTGGGGCCCACATAAAGCCTTCATCCATGCCAGCAAACTCAACCAAGCTTGGGTTATGCCAATTTGGGTTATTGTGTGAATTCACAAACTCTGTCTCCGATATCAGTTTAAGGGTTCTGTTGAATATTGTTATGAAGCATTTGCTACCTTCCTTTGATGCCTTTCTGCCTCTGTATACCACTTATCATTGATATGGGGGATTCTATCACATCCCTATGTATTTAAATGTATATACTACTAGTTGGCAGTATAATGAAATTTTCTCATCCAAACCACCAACTTTCACCCCCACCACAGTATGAACTGTTTAGAGCAGCAAGGCAAGTGGCTCTATGGAGAGGGCAAACAGGAGGGGGGCAAGGGACACCCTTGTCTTGTACCCCTATAAGCATCAAAAGGAGCTGTCAAGATATTATTGACCTTGGTGTTTGGTCTCATATCCACTCAATGTCTAAACCACGGGCCCACGCCAAACTTGATAAGGATTTCTTTAGAATTAACTAACTGTCTGATCCCCATTTATGCGGATTGTAGTTCCTATCCGCAAGAACTTTGGCTAGAATTTTGGTATCTGCGTTGATTAGGGAAACGTGCCTATATGATTCACATTGCAGAGCATCCTTTCCGGCTTTGGGTATCAACACTATCAGGGCTCATTGAGGGGGGGAGTTTGCCCCTGTCTGCAGCATCTCCATATAGTCTACCCAGTATCATAGCCACGTGGTCTTTGTACTAGGAACACCATTCGGCCAGTAGGCCATACATGTGCATGTGGTATGCACATTTGAATTAGTGTCTTTGGAGAACTTGCCTATGTTTGCAATAAGAGCACCCCTCATGCATGCCTTAAAGTCATCCCATACTGTTGTTAGTTGTATGCGGTCTTCATTTTCTGCACAAATAGCAATATCTGGGGCTATACACTGTTGTATTGCAGGTTCTTGCAGCAATTGCGGTTTGAGTGGTCGTGGGCTTGCATGTATCCTCAATGTCAATTCTCCGCATAGTCTTATGAGTGCTTGAATGGCAAGAATAAAGAGATGTACCCGGGTACTTCCATATCCACACATCTGTAAAGCCATGCTTATCTTACAATTGGGGAAAACTGAATGGGGTTGTGAGCAGAATGGGAAGACTTGTCTAGATATGGGTCTAGGACCACATTAAAATCCCCTAATATAAAAATTGGGCCCTCCATGATGGGATATGATTTGAGCATCATGTTGTCTAGGATCTCAGGATTGAAACATATACTGTGGCAATTATGTATGGTTTGTTTTCAACCAAAGCTTAAAGTGGACCAACACCCAGGATTTTGACTATCCTGGGTTTTGGTCCACTTCGGTGGGGCACCCCGTTCGGGGTGCCCCGCTGTGTGAAACCCCCCAGAAAGCCCCAAAAACTCACCTGTCCCCGCTCCCACGTGACCGCTGCAGCCAATCCCCGCCGCCGGAGAAGCGAGGTCCGTCGCCGGAGAAGCGATCGCGCCCTCCACCGCGCCCTGCTAGAGGGATGCGCGAGCGGCGGCTCGCACATGCGCCGCTGGATCGAGGAGCAGGTAGGGATTTCGGGGCTTTCTGGGGGTTTCACACAGCGGGCCACCCCCGATCGGGGTACCCCGCAGGCCCGATGCTGATTGGCCCGGGAATCTTTCTAGGTTCTAGAATCTAGATTCCCGGGCCGATCAGCATCGGGTGTTGGTCCGCTTTAAGGATTACAAACTTACCGCTTCTGATTTCCGCAACCTCTGCCTTCATTTGGCCATTAGTATGGAAACCCCTCTAGAATAGTTGGAGTATGTGGCATTATAAGACCTCTAAATCCAGGGCTGTTTTAGGGCCAGCAATTTAGAACCTGTTAGCTGGGTCTCCTGAAGACATATGATGTGTAAATATCTGGAATATATATAATACGTGGAATATCTTTTAAGGGGATCGAAGACCAGAGATCTCTTGATCTTGTCATTCATGCCTCTAACATTCCAGGAGATAATATTAATTTACCTTCATCACAACTATGGTCCATTAAATGACAAAACAAATACAACAAAGAGGGAAAAAATAAATAAATAAATAAAAAAGAACAATGAATTCTTGCTTATACTAAGTTATTACCCTAACCCTCCCTAAACTACTTCTATGTGGAAGTGTGTCTAAGCCCTAAACTTTAACTGAGTTAATAGTAACCCCCTAAACCATTAACTCCTCAATTATATAAGAAGATTAACCTTTCCCCGTCACCACCAGCAAATAAGTGCCGTGGGAGAAATAAAAACAAAGAACTAAACGAAGTGTTGATTTGTTAACCTAAGTCTATAAGGGACGACTACTAAGTTATGTTGGTGTTTTGAGTGTTTTTTCTCGCACAAAACTCAGGAACTCTTTATTAGGGAATTTGTAGAAACAGGAGACCCCATCAGATGTGGATGGCGGGACTCTACCCGAATGCACAGTGAGACCCCCACCCAACCAGCCCCCCCATGTGCTAAAAATTGTTATAACGTTAAGCAAAGTTTTGAGTTGTCAGACAATTGGTTCTAGCTTAGCAAGATAGCATATCTCTCTCTCTCTCTCTCTCTATCTATCTATATCTATATCTAATTTATTATAGACCCATGGTCGCACGCTGTCTAGAGAAAAGGGGTAAAACAAAACTACAATACCACAACCAGTTATGTAAGACAGTCTTGCCAGCGGGGGCAAGGAGCTGTTCCCCCCCCCCATCCCCATGAAACTGAGCAAACACAGCAGAAGGCTTCTGTATTGAATAATATAGGCGACCCTGGTAAAATAACCATTTTAGCTGAACCTCCAACAGACCCCCTGAGTCTGTTAGTTGGACAATAAAGTGAAACAGGGAATCCTCCCCGACGTTTCCAGACTATTTTCTTGGATTTTGCTGTTGAGCACGTTGCACCCCGATTCCTTTCCTCTCAAGCCAGTCCCTGGCCTCCTGAGGTGTGTCACATATGGTCACTGACATACCGTCTATGATTTTTGGAATTATTATCCGACAGGGCTTTTTTCACTTCCAGAAATGATGCCCGCAAGCGTTGCATTTCCACTGATAAGTCTGGAAAAAAGGGTATTCTATAAATTGCATATTCCCTGTTGCGTGCTGCACTTAGTACAAGGTCCCTGTCGCCTTAGTTGAAAAGTCTAGCAATGATCGGCGGGTGGTGCCCCTGGGATGGGGAGTTTAGCCGAAACTTTCTGCACCATTTCCACCGCAAACATATTGGAAAATGATAAGTCCGGGAAGGTGTCTTTAAGCCAGGTCTTTACGAAGTCTGCAACCTTGTTGGACTCTTTCTGGTAGGCCCAGGATACGGATGTTGTTCTGTTAGGAACGATTTTCAAGATCCTCCATTTTAAATTTGTATGCAGAGACTTCGCCATGCAGCTCCGTGACTTCAGATGTTATGGGGCGGACTGGGTTGCTGATTCTCTGTTCAGCTTCCATGGATCTATCACGCAGAATCTGCATATCTTATCAATGCTTTGATGAGAGTTGGCTCTCCTGTAATATCCTCATTAGGCTAGCGTAAAGATGGAACAGACTGTTTCCTGTTTCCCCCCCCTTGTTTCTATATTCTTGGTGTGCCACACACCCCGCTTCACTTCTTAAATATTCATTACTTCATGGGTTAATCACCTGCAGGTGACGTAGTGCAGAGAGGAAGTCTTGTAACGAGCCCCACCTTCCGGCCTATATATACCTGGTACCTCCCTTCAATCACCAGTATTTTTCTCTCTGCGTGACAAGCAGAGGTTGGAAGTTTCCTGCTTACAGGTAGGTCGGGGCTTACCCCGCCACCCCCCTTTTGGTCTATTTCTGCCCGGTTTGAGTTGTATACCTCTATGGTGGATAGGAAGCCTCCCAGCCTAGGCTGCTCACCGGGTAATTGGTAGACGGCACTATGGGTGCCTAGGAGCTTATCTCCTCCGCTCGTCCCCCTCCTTTGGGGGCAATGCGGCAATCCGGCATGGTGATCCGGAAATGGGATGCCCCTGTCCCGAGGGTCCCCGTAGCCCTTACTCCCCCGTTCCGGTCCTTTCTCCCTTCACTTGGGGGGGGGGGGTATAGAGGGTTGTGTATCTTGTATGATGTTTTCACTGTATTGTTATTTCTGTGTGTTCACTTTTACATAGTAACAGACTGCGCAGCAGGTGCGCTTTGTCTGTTTTTTTGACCGGGGCTCCGGGCAGATACTTTAGGCTTGGCCAGTGTATTTGGTCTGCTTTATGGGGGTGGGGCAGCGGACCGCGCTCAGCTGGTCTTCAGTTGGTCCCCTCCCGCCTCCCTTCCTTCCCCGCTGCTCCGTGCGGCAGCCTGTGTGGCTGCGCTTGTGTCTCCTTTCCCCCTCCTCCTCCTCCGCCGCCTGGCTTGGTGTCAGCCAGCGCAGCTGGTGGCAATCCCCCGTTGATTTGAGCAGGGCGGCTCCCTGTGACGCGGGGGGGCGTGGCGCCGGCGGAAGCGGCGCCGGCGGAAGCGACGCTCGGCGGCCTCAGCCTCACTTCCTTCATGTTTGCGGTGAAAAGAGGTCACGTGGGGGGGGCGCGCGCTGCAGCAACACATGGGTTTGTGTGCTGCGGCTGCTACATGTCCCTCCGGTCTGGCTCCTGGCGTCGGTAGCAGGTAAGCGGCCCCGCTTTTGTGGGGCCAGAATGAGTTTTACTCATGGGGCTAACTTTTAAGGAGGCACTCTCTTTGTTGTACTATTGTGAACATGCTGCTTTGTTACACTCACAAGGGATCTGATGGTTTGTTTTTTTCTTTCCTTTCAGATCCTGGGATCCCTCTTTTTTTGCGGCCTCCGGCTCTATATTGCCTGGCTAGTCATTCTTGATATGAAATTGCACATTTTGGATATATATATATACATATATATATATATTTATTTTGAGACTGTTAAGGGGGACCTTTTTCTCTTAAAAAAAAAAAAAAAAAACCCTCCCTTCCGGGACATTCTTTATAAAGGGGCATCCCGGGTTGGCTTATGCCTTAAAAGTCCCAGTATTTGCGATACCATAAATCACCAATATGGAGGCTTCTGTTACTACCGGAAACGACTCGTCAGAGCCGTCCAGGGGGTGTGTAAAATGTGGGGCTGCGCTCCCTGCTGATGATATCTTTATTTGCATTTCTTGTGCAAGGCAGATTGTTGCGCGTCAGTCTGTTGATCCGGCTGCTGACCCGTCGCAACCTCTATCATCTCCTGCCTCTCCCTCCCTGTTCCGGACCCCGCATGACACTGTCAAGGGTGGGGATTCGCAATCCGAGGTGGTGGTAAAATCAGCCAATCTTCGGGAAGTATTGCCCGTTAAAGCGGGGCTAAAGGCCTCTGCAAAACGGAAGCGCCTGACTCCGGTATCTTCGGCTCCTCAGGACGAATTATGTGAGCCTGTGGAATGGTCCGATGGCTCCCCGGATGAGGGTGAATTCCTCTTGGAGTCAGATGAGCCGGCAGATCAGCTTAAGGCTGATGCGATTGGCGATTGGTCGGCGGGGGTTGCCCTTGACACCCCCTCCATTCTGGCACAAATGTTTGAAATTTTGAATTTAGATCCGCCTGAGGCTGTCACCCTGCCAAAGGGTCAGTTGTTTGAAGAGCCTCAGCCGCGTTTGGTTTTTCCCAGACAGCACCACTTTGAGAGGGTGGTCCTGAAAGAATGGGATCATCCCACACGGTTATCTGGAATCCCTTCCAGTTGGGAAAAGCGTTATCCTTTTCCGCCAGAATTACTGAAGCTTTGGTCCGTCCCTCCTGAAGTCGATACCCCTGTGCTAGGGCTATCTAGCTCCGCTATGGTACAGTCTGCTGAGACCTCTGTCCCTAAAGATGGGGAGGATCGTAGGATTGACCAGTATGCTCGCTATGGCTTTGTTTATGCTGGGTCAACGATGCACCCCCTGTGCGCTTCGGCCCTTCTTCTTTTAGCGGTAAGATCTGTTATCCAGGGGCTATGCGAGGATCTCAATCCCGCTTGTGATGAGTTCGCTGCGCTTAAGCAGTGCGATTCTTTTGTGTCTTACGTTCTATCCGCTCAGGACGATGCGCTGGCTATGAGTAGCAAGACAGCGGCAATGCTGGTCGCTATTCGTCGGTCAGTATGGCTGCGACAGTGGTCGGCGGACTCAGCTTCTAAAAAGGTGCTCACAGCTCTCCCCTTTTTGGGGTTGCGGCTGTTCGGGGAGAAAATTGATTCAGTCGCAAAGGGTGGCAAGATGCCACAACGCAAGAGGCCTCGACGCCCCTTTAGAGGGGCTGTTTCTGGTAGGCCGTCCTTTCGAGGATACAGAGCGGGTAGGGGGACTTCCCTTCCCTCTACCAGTCGTACAGGTTGGACGCGGGGGAGGGGCCGTGGCCGTCCCGCCCAGTCCTGGGGCTCCAAGCCCAAACCTGCGGGTAAGCCCACTCAGCAATGAGGGGCCGCCCTCACCCGTGCGGGTGGGGGGACGATTGCGACACTTCTCCCAGGTTTGGAACCGGGAGGTTCCGGACAGGTGGATTCAGGAGATAGTGTCGTCCGGTTACAAACTGGAGTTCGAGTCTCGCCCTCCTTCACGGTTCTTTCGGTCTCGGGTGCCCATCGATCCTTTGGCCGCACAGGGGCTCCTGGCGTCGGTAGAGAATCTGTTAGAGATGGCGGTCATCCGGCCGGTACCGCGTTTAGAGATGGGCCTCGGTTTCTACTCCAATCTGTTCGCAGTCCCCAAGAGGGATGGGTCGGTTCGTCCCGTCCTGGACCTGAAGTTGCTCAACAGGTTCATCCGTTTTCGGAAGTTTCACATGGAAACCTTGCGCACTGCCGTCGGCTCTCTTCGGCAAGGGGACTTCATGACGTCTATAGACATCAAGGATGCTTATCTGCATGTTCCCATCTGCCTCCCTCATCAACGCTTTCTTCGATTCATGATGAAGGATCGGCATTATCAGTTCGTGGCACTTCCGTTTGGCCTTACCTCAGCTCCAAGAGTGTTCACCAAGGTGCTGGCAGGGGTCATGGCCATTTTCAGAGCTCGGGGCATTCGTGTCGTACCTTATTTGGACGACCTTCTTATCATGGCTCCGTCACCCGATCAATCGGAGAAAGACACCAGGGTGGTGCTCTCCACGCTGGAAAGTTTCGGTTGGGTGATCAACCTCTCCAAGTCCTCCCTCGCTTCGGCCAGGGTGGTGTCCTTTCTGGGGATGCGGTTAGACTCTCATCAACACAGAGTGTTTCTCCCTCAGTCCAAAATTCTTCTGATTCAGGAGTTGGCTCGGGTCCTACTCTCCAATCCTCGGCCGTCCATCCGTCTGGGGATGAGGCTGGTAGGGTTGATGGTTGCCTCCTTCGAGGCAGTTCCTTTTGCTCAATTCCACACGAGGACGCTTCAGCTTTATCTGTTGGCGTCTTGGGACCGGCAGCCTCGGTCGCTGGATCAGCCCTTCCAGTTGTCCTCCCGGGTCCGGCAGTCCCTCCAGTGGTGGTTGGTCTCGACCAATCTCGTGAAGGGCAGGTCTTTCCTGGCCCCCCTTTGGGAAATTGTCACCACGGACGCCAGTCTGTCGGGATGGGGCGGATTCTGGAAGGAGCTGCAGTTCCAGGGGCAGTGGGGACCTCGGGAGGCCCTCTTACCCATCAATATTCTGGAACTGAGAGCCATCCGTCGGGTGCTTACTCTCCTGACTCAGCACGTTCTGGGCCTTCCGGTCCAGGTGCGTTCAGACAATCGAACAGCGGTTGCTTACATCAATCATCAGGGAGGGACTCGCAGCCTGAGTGCTCTCAGAGAGGTGTCCCTGATCCTGACCTGGGCAGAAGCCCATGTTCCTCGTCTCTCGGCGGTATACATCCCAGGAGTGGAGAACCTGAAAGCGGACCGCTTGAGCAGGGGCTCTCCCCGTCGGGGAGAATGGGCCCTCCATCCTCGGGTATTTCGCTCACTGTGTCGCCAATGGGGGACTCCAGAGGTGGACCTGTTTGCCTCTCGTCACAATCACAGGCTCCCGAACTTCGTATCGCTCTCCCAGGATCCTCTGGCTCTGGCAGTGGACGCCATGTCCCTGAGCTGGGGGGATCTGGGGTTTCTGTACCTGTTTCCTCCGACACCCATGCTAGGCAGAGTGCTTCGGAAGTTGGCTCTGGAAGGGGTGTCCGCCGTCCTCGTGGCCCCAAGGTGGCCGAGGCGAGTGTGGTTCGCAGACATCGTTCGGCTGGCAGTGGACCAGGTCGTTCTGCCCCTTCGGCCCGATTTGCTCACTCAGGGTCAATTGTGTTACCCCAATTTACCAGCGCTAGCTTTGACGGCCTGGCTGCTGAGACCTCCATCCTAAAGGAAGAGGGTCTTTCTGATTCTGTCGTTAAGACTTTGATCAGTGCCCGAAAGAGGTCTTCTTCTATCATCTACTATAGGACCTGGAAAGCCTATATCGCTTGGTGCGAGATGAGATCTTTTCCTTGTAGGGTATTTTCGGTCCCCAGGGTTCTGGAGTTTTTACAATCTGGGCTGGACTCTGGTCTTCAGCTAAGTACGTTGAAAGGGCAAGTTTCTGCCTTATCTATCTTTTTTCAGAAGCGTGTTGCGCTTAAGTCTTTAGTTAAAACCTTTTTCCAGGGGGTTACGCATGTGCGGCCTCCCAGGAAACCATTACTCCCGGTTTGGGATTTGAATTTGGTTCTTTCTGCTCTTCAGGCTCCTCCTTTTGAGCCTTTGCAAGGGATTGCTTTATCTACCCTGACTCAGAAGATTGTCTTCTTGGTAGCGATCACTTCGATCCGGCGTGTCTCGGAATTGGCGGCCTTGTCTATTCAGGCGCCCTACTTCGAGAAGCATCGGGATAAGGTGGTCTTTCGATTCAAGCCAGACTTTCTTCCTAAGGTTGTTTCTGCTTTTCATTTGAACCAAGATATTGTTCTTCCCTCCTTGTGTCCTAATCCTAGGAATGACAAAGAGAGGGTTTCGCTGTGTTAAGTGCTACTTGGTTATCACGTCTCCTTTCCGTAGGACGGATTCCTTTTTTGTTGTGCCCCATGGGCCTAGGAAGGGTTTGGCACCAGCCAAATCTGCCATTAGCAAGTGGATACGTCAGGCCGTTACTGCGGCCTATTCTGCCAAGGGAAGAGTTCCCCCTTTTCGTATCACTGCTCATTCCACTCGCGCTGTTGGGGCGTCTTGGGCTTTTCAGCACCAAGCTTCTGTTGAACAGGTTTGTAAGGCCGCCACTTGGTCTTCTGTTCACACTTTTTCTAAATTTTACAAAGTTGATGTGCGGGCCTCAGCGGATGCTGTTTTCGGCCGCAAAGTTCTGCAGACTGCAGTCGTTTAAGTTATGCTTCACCTGGCCTTGAGTTGCCCAGCCCTTGTGGACACTGCTTTTGGATGTCCCATGAAGTAATGAATATTTAAGAAGTGAAGCGGGGTGTGTGGCACACCAAGAATAATACCATTTTGTGAGTACTCACCTGAAAAATGGATATTGTTGGTGTGCCACACACCCCGCTTCACACCCGCCCTTTTCGGTATTACCGAAGCCTTTATATGGTGAAGCCTTTTTTATATCAAATTTGATTTTGAGGTTACTGGTGGAATACTGGTACCTTGTATTACTGCTTTGTTGATTATACTGGTGATTGAAGGGAGGTACCAGGTATATATAGGCCGGAAGGTGGGGCTCGTTACAAGACTTCCTCTCTGCACTACGTCACCTGCAGGTGATTAACCCATGAAGTAATGAATATTTAAGAAGTGAAGCGGGGTGTGTGGCACACCAACAATATCCATTTTTCAGGTGAGTACTCACAAAATGGTATTTTTTGTTCCATTTTGGTAGCGGAGTTCCTTTTTTATATCTTCTTTGAGGGTTGGGATGTAGTGAAGGGACCCATGGGCTATGTTGAGCCAGGTGCCTGTAAGGGAGACTGTGAGGGCGTAGTGTCTGATTGCAGGCGGGCAAATTTGGCCAGTTTATCTGCTGTGCCAGTGGCCGGCGGGGGCCCCAGTTTGACCATTATGGGGCTGTCTTATGCACCCACCAGCAGAGGTAGTGTGCTGACGCCTCCGCACCTGTGCGGCCGCGATTTTCACGACAAAATAGACTGGCTCCCCCAAGGACAGGGGATAGTAAAATGTGAGCTGATGCTCTATACCTGGCCTTCTCCATCTGCCTAACTGGTGTGCCGCTGTGCGCTGGAGCTCCAGGGCTTGATGCTGCACCCTCGTGCAAGCGCTCTGCTGATCACGTCTGGCTTTACAGGCTACAGGTCTTACAGTCGAGCGCTCAGGTGCATAAGACCTACTAAACTCGCCCTACAGGTAGGTCTTCCCCCAGCCGTGCACTTGAATATGTGGCTTAATGTTGCTCTAGAATGGGCTCATCTCGGTGGTCAGTCAGGAGCTCATGATCCCTGCTTCCTCACTACATGGCTCCACCCCCCATTTACTAAACTGTTACATTTTTATCTTACTCGCCTCTGGATGGTAGCTGGCAATCTTCTCCTTTACCAAATATCTCCAGGGGTCCAGCAGCAGCCCTTGCTATGCTCCTCCGATGTTTGGACATTCTCTCTCGTGAGTTGTCTCTGATGATCAATAGACCCCAGAGTTCCTACAATGGGGCAGGCTTACTACATAGGCATTGAAGATGGGCATCTGTGGTGTTCTCTGAATGTGCCCATTTTGAGTATTGCTGCTTTCCACAAACAGAGCTTCTTCAGCGTCTCATTTTCTGGGGAAACACCCACCTCATATGCATTTCTGTCCTTAAATTCCAGCTGTTACTGGGCATCTATGGTGATCCCTGAAGATGCTTATTCTGAGCATTAGTGCTTTCCACAAACCAAGCGTCTTCACTATCTTGTTTTTCTAGGTAAACTGCCACCACATATGCATTTCTATCCTTATATTCCAGCTTGGTTCTGGGCCTCTGTGGCATTCTCTGCAGATGTCTATAATGAGTGATGCTGCTTTATCTTATGTTACTGAGGGTTATGAATATGAGGAGGAACTTTCTTCAATATTTCATCTGGTATGCAATTTCTTACCCCTTTCTTTCTGAATACTAATGGTCCCCATTCATAAAAATAATTTTAGATTGAGTACTAATGTTTTTGTTACTCCCTCCAAAATTCATGTAACCCACTACAATGTACCTATAGGGCCACACCGATCATGTTACCACTGCTCAGGACAGGTGCTGACTAAGCATTTAATATGTTGGTGAGTAGTAACCATGACCGTAAGCAAGAGCAGTGGAAATGTAGTCAGTATTTACCTTACATTGGGGATAGGAGAATGTAATCCAGAAGAAATAAAAACAATCCCTGGATTTGAAATGCTTGGACCTGAAACCACATTAATGACCCTTGTTTTTTTTTTTTTTTAAGTTTTTAGAACACAGTTTAGGATCCTTTGGCAAAACAGAATTTCGGGATCTTCAAATGAAGCTTTTACAGACACCGACAGAGACAAAGAAAAGTTCAATAATAAGGGAGAGTTGTGTATTTTAAAGTGTGATGTGCAAGCAGTAAAAGAACTTTTTCATGAGGATGGATTGCTAAAAGTCCAAAGAAAACCACAATATCTTTCAGATGAAGCCATAGATGATCTCCTAGATGAAGATGGAGATCTTGAAGTCCAGAGAAGACCCCAATCTCCTTCAGACAGAGAAGATCTCCAAGAGTGTGTCCGAAATGTTGTATGTCCAACTATTCTTACAATTGGAAGTGAAGAACAAATGGAGGAGCAGGATGAATTTGTTAACAGTAATGATGTAGTAAAAATAGGTAAGTGACAATTATTTGTATAATTTTATGTGGTAAACCGCTCTGGATAGATTTGCAACCCATTCACTATTTACTTGAGCAATCTCTGAGTATAAAGTGTAAATCTACCTGCTCCTTCCTTTCAGTATAATTATTTTCCCTTGTCCTTCAGGAAGACCCACAGAGAGAGCGCTCCCGGATAGTGGGGGGGGGGGGGGGGGGGGGCCCGAACCTCCATCTTATCTGTATAGGTAATGTCAGTGTTCTGTGTTTACTTCACATACTGGTTACTGCCAGCGCATGTGTGTGTTGTGTGTGTGTTTCATTGTGTGTCACTGTGTTTTGCGGCCCGCATGCTCGCTGTATTGTACAGCGGCGGCGGGCCGGTTGCATTATGGCCGGCTCCGCAGCTTGGCTGGGGAGCGCGTCTCTCGCTCTCTCTTTCTCTAAGTCAGAGAAAGGGGCGGGGCCTGACTCTGCGCGCCTATACGGCCCGCCCCTGTCCTCCAGCGTGTTTTTTTTTTTTTTTTTTTTTTGTGGCTCTCAGCCATTGGCTGGGAGCCACTTGTCAGTTCCCGGGCCGGGAGGGGGCGATCCGTGCTGGCCCGCCCTTCTTTTCGAGGCTCTCCTGGCAATTGGACGCCATTTCTGTCTACCGGATACTGTGCCCTTTGGGGCCTTGGCTGTTATTTTTGTGTATATATATATATATATATATATATATATATATATATATAGTGGAGATTAGCTCTGGTAGGCGACCGGGTGTCAGCAGTATAGAGGCGGAGGCAAACAGTTCGAAGTAAAGACTGTGTTTATTTCACATAAACATCCACAAAAGGATATGTCCACACAGGTTACATCACCTTTTCAGGAAACCGCAGCATAAATGATACAGTCAGGCAAACAGCTTTTAGTCCTTGAGCAAAGGTCCTGTTTACAGTCAAATAGGCCTCAGGTCCACATGAACAGCCTCCACAGGAGATTTCAGCCAGGCTCACAGAGTCTCACTCCCATGTGAGCTCTAGACAAAGGACAGGCCTCAGCTGATTCCCCAGGCTATTTAAACAGCCCGCAAAACCCGGACCTGGGTAGTGGGATGGAGTCCCACCCTGCTCTACTCCATCCCAGTAAAGCCGTCCCAGGTTAGCCTTTCGGCTATTCTAAAGCAACAGCAGCAAACTGCCACCAGCAGCTGATGCTGGAAATCAGACTACACGACTTTACTGCACCAATGCCAGGTACATTGGTGCTACATACCTGCCGTCAATGACGGCCCCTTGCACCACCTTACCACAATATATATATATATATATATTATACATTGCGCTGTTATCACAGCGCCTGGGGATACTGCCATTAATTTCTGCATTTTACCCCTTTATTGTCGTCCATGTCACCTGGATGTGTGTATATAGTTGATGCTGCATATGTCTGTGTGCATGTTTGATTTTTATGGGGTCCCTTATTGTGTCTTTCAGGTGGGACTACCTAGCCTTTAATAAAAAAAGGGGTTTCTCCCGGTCCTTAAGTCCCTTGTTCAAATTGGGGTTCCCTTTTGTCATTATTAAATCCTCCCACTAACGGACGCTAAGGGGCATCCCGGGTAGCTTCATAGCGTAATTCCCATTTATCATTGCGACTATCATATGGAGGCTCCCCAGGATTCTGGACTTCGGGTCCCTTCGGGACAACCCCGGTCGTGTGTGATATGTGGGGCATCCCTTTTGGGAGATTATGTGCAAATTTGTATACCATGTGCACAACAGGCGCTTGTGCGGCAAGCCGGGCCCCGTGCGGACGGTTCATCTGGCCTCATCACCTACACCCCCATGCCTGGTTATGACCCCAAGTGACGTTGTCACCAATGGGGAGTCGCAATCCGATGTATGCGCAAGACTGGCCAACATTGAGAAACTGATTGCTAGCTCTGCGGCCAGGAAGGCCCCAGCTAAGAGACGGCACTTGGCGCCCGTGGCGCAGGCCTTTGATTATGCTGATTTTGAACCATTTGACTGGTCTGATTGTTCCCCGCTCGAGGAAGGGGAACTGTTCCCAGACTGACTCATCTGAGGATCGGCAGTATCCTGGCGCTGATGCCGGCTCAGAGCGTGGGGATACTGTTGACACCTATAGGCTTCTTACTCAAATGTTTGAGGTACTTGCCATATCCCCTCCTGTGGAGGCCCCTCTGCAACGGGGGGAATTTTTTGGGACCGCCAAACCTCGTTTGGAGTTTCCGGATCAGAAGCACTTTAACAATCTGATCCTTAAGGAATGGGAAAAGCCTAGTCGGCTCCCTGGTATCCCTCACGGGTGGGATAGGAAGTATCCCTTTCCTGTTGATGTGGTGAAACTTTGGTCGACACCTCCAGAGGTCGACGCGCCCGTCCTGGGTTTGTCCAACACTTCAGTCGTGCATACCCTGGATTCCACTACCTTGAAGGATGGTGAGGATCGACGTCTCGATCAATTGGCTTCACATGCCTTTGCTTGTGTGGGTTCGGCCTTGCGCCCGGTTTGTGCTTCTGCGCTCTGAGCCGTGGCTACTAGAGCTCTAATTAGGGGCCTTTTGGATGGTTCCCAATTGGATCCTTGCAGTGAGGAGTTTACAGCCTTGACTCATTGTGAGATGTTCATTGCTTTTGTCTTATCAGCCTTGGATGATACTATCCGTATGTGTAGCAGGACCTCGGCATTGCAGGTTGCTATATGCCGGTCGGTCTGGTTGCGCCAGTGGGCGGCCGATAACGCTGCTAAGAAGGCGCTCACAGGTCTTCCCTTCGTGGGTCTGCGCCTGTTTGGTGATCGTTTAGACTCTGTTACCTCAACGCAAGAAGCAGCGCCGGCCCTTTCGGGGTTCGGGTTCATTCAACCCTTCCTTTCGTGGCTCTCTGTCAAGCAGGGGAACGTTTTTCACTGCGTTCCGAAGGGATGTCTGGGGTAGGGGCAGAGGACGTGCCCGACCTGGGACTTCCTGGGGTACTAAACCCAAATCCGTTGCCAAGCCCACTCAGCAATGAAGGGGCGCCCTCACCCTTGCGGGTGGGGGGATGGCTGCGGCTCTTTGCTCAGGTCTGGACCCTAGAGGTCACAGACGTCTGGATTCGGGAGGTAATTTCCTCCGGGTACAAGCTGGAGTTTGCCGGCCTCCTCCCAGATTCCTCAAGTCCCGGGTTCCGTCGGACCCTCAGGCGGCACAGGGCCTTTTTATGGCGGTGCAAAACCTTTGGGATATGGGGGTAGTTTGTCCGGTTCCCCCCACAGAGAGAGGTCTGGGTTACTATTCCAACCTCTTTACGGTGCCCAAAAAAGATGGTTCCATAAGACCCATTTTGGACTCTCAACCGCTTCATCAGAACCAAAAAATTCCGCATGGAGACTCTGCACTCTGCTGTCGGCTCACTGCGTCCGGGGGACTTTATGACCTCAATAGATATCAAGGACGCTTACCTTCATGTGCCGGTCTTCCCGGGACACCAAGGGTTTCTCAGGTTCGTGGTAGACAACCAGCACTTCGGGCTGACTTCGGCGCCCAGGGTGTTCACCAAGGTTTTGGCGGTCGTGATGGCTCTTCTCAAAGTCCGGGGCATTCATATCTTGCCGTACCTGGACGACCTTCTCATTACGTCATCCTCTCTCCACCAGGCGGAGCTGGACACCAGAACGGTGGTGACGACGCTGGAGAGGTTCGGGTGGATAATCTATTACCCCAAGTCCTCTCTATCCCCGTCAAGGGTGGCTTCGTTCCTGGGCATGACTCTGGATACCATTCAGACCAGGGTGTTCCTACCCTAGCCGAAGGTGGGTGTTCTTCAGGCTCTTATTCGTTTTCTTCTGTCCAGCCCTCGTCCGTCCATCAGGCAATGCATGAGGCTGGTAGGTTTGATGGTGGCTTGCTTCGAGGCAGTGCCATTTGCTCAGTTTCACATGAGACCCCTTCAGCTCCATCTTCTGTCGGTTTGGGACAAATGTCCTCTGTCTCTGGATCAGACTTGTGTTCTGTCCCCTCTTGTCCGGCGGTCCTTCCAGTGGTGGATGGACCAGAGGAATCTCCTGGGGGGCAGGTCCTTTCTTGCGCCCTGTTTGGAGACGGTCACCACGGATGCCAGTCTGTTAGGCTGGGGAGGCTTCTGGAGGGAACGTCAGTTCCAGGGGCTGTGGGGTCCTCAGGAGGCCCATATCCCCATCAACATTCTGGAGCTGAGGGCGGTTCGGTTTGTGCTGTCGCATCTGACACATCACCTTCGGGGTTTGCCAATTCTGGTTCGCTCCGACCCTCGGACAGCGGTCGCTTACATAAATCACCAAGGAGGGACTCGCAGCCGGAGTGCCCTCGGGGAGGTGTCTATGATTCTTGCTTGGGCTGAGAGCAATGTTCCGTGCATCTCGGCAGTCTACATTCCAGGGGTGGAGAACCTGGAAGCGGATTCTTTGACCAGAGGGACCTCTCGCTGGGGGCAATGGTCCCTCAGCAACAAGGTATTTCTATCCCTCTGCCGCAGGTGGGGGAGTTCGGAGGAGGATCTGTTTGCCTCTCGTCACAATCACAAGCTTCCGGCATTTGTCTCTGTCCCAGGACCCTCTGGCTCTGGCAGTGGATGCCATGTCTCTGTCCTGGCGGGAGCTCGGTCTCCTGTATCTGTTTCCTCCCTTTCCCATGGTGGGCAAGGTGGTACGCAAGCTGGCTCAAGAGGGTGTGCCAGCAATCCTAGTGGCCCCAAGGTGGCCAAGACAGGTGTGGTTCGCAGACGTCGTCCGGCTGGCGGTCGATCAATTCAGGCTGCCTCTGCTTCCGGATCTGATTACACAAGGTCAGCTTTGTTACCCCAATTTACAAACGCTGGCTTTGACGGCGTGGCTGCTGAAACCGTCATCTTAAAGGAAAAGGGTTTGTCTGAAGCCGTTGTCCAGACTCTTGTCAGGGCTAGGAAGACATCTTCCTCTAATATCTACTACAGGACCTGGTGGACCTACATTTATTGGTGTGAGGCTAGGGCCTTTCCTTGTCGGGTGTTTTCCATTCCTCGGATTTTGGAGTTTCTTCAGCATGGTCTGGACATGGGGTTTCAGCTTAGCACTCTTAAGGGGTATGTGTCCGCTCTGGCGGTTTTCTTTCAGAGATCTTTCGCTCTTCACCCCTTGGTTAAGACCTTTTTTCAGGGGGTCACTCGTGCACCCTCCTCGCAAGCCCATGTTACCTGTTTGGGATTTAAATTTGGTGTTGTCTGCCCTTCAGGGTCCTCCTTTTGAACCAGTGCAGGATTCTGCTCTGTCCATTTTCACCTTAAAAGTTACTTTTTGGTGGCTATCACCTCTGTTCGACGTGTTTCTGAGTTGGCGGCTCTGTCCATTCAGGCCCCCTACTTTGAGAGACATCAGGACAAGGTGGTTTTCCGTTTTAAACCAGACTTCTTGCCAAAGGTTGTCTCTGCCTTTCACCTCAATCAGGACATTGTGCATCCTTCCTTGTGCCCTAAACCTAGCAATGACAAGGAGAGGGCCTTGCACTCTCTGGACATCGTTAGATGTGTAAAGTACTATCTGGTGGCTACTTCACCATTCCGGAAGACGGACGCCTTTTTTGTGGTGCCCTCTGGGCCCAAGAAGGGTTTGGCGCCCGTCAAGTCTACCATTAGTAAATTGATTCGTCAGGCTGTTATTAGGTCCTATTCTGCTAAGGGGAGGGATCACCCTTTCCAGATCACTGCTCATTCTACTCGTGCTGTTGGGGCTTCCTGGGCGTTTCAGCACCAAGCCTATGTTGAACAAGTTTGTAAGGCTGCTACTTGGTCTTCTGTTCATACTTTTTCCAAGTTTTATAAGGTTGATGTGCGGGCCTCAGCGGATGCTGTTTTTGGCCGCAAGGTTCTGCAAGCTGCAGTGGTTTAATTTGTGCACTATTGCCTGTTGGGATCCCCACCCTTTTTGCTATTGGATGTCCCACGTGTAATTAATACTTCCGAAGCAGGGTGTGAAACATACTTGGAATAATACCATTTTGTGATTACTCACCTGTAAAATGGATATTATATGTCTCACACCCTGCTTCGTCCCACCCTGAGTTGTATCTTGGATCCTCTATGTGGTGAAACTTTTTTCTCATAGATTTTATTGGCTCTTCCTGGTCCCCTTACTGCTTTCTTATACTGGGGAATGTGTGGGAGGTCCCAGGTATTTATGGACCGGGAGGGGCTACTTTTTCTAGTCCTCTCTGCAGAAGTTCGCCCTCTATTGGACAATAACCCACGTGTAATTAATACTTCCGAAGCAGGGTGTGAGACATACTTATAATACCCATTTTACAGGTGAGTAATCACAAAATGGTATTTTTTCCATCCCAGGGCTCTGTCTGCAGGGCGGATGGAGACTTGCTGCTGCTGACCTGGCGGAGCTCTGACATCCCCTCCGGGCACAGCTTCCACACGTGGGGCGACCCGAAAGTACAACCAGCACTAGTTCTCCTAGTCACCACAAAATAATATTTAAGTTAGAATTCCAGTCAAGCTGTAGCCCCTCGCCCTGCCACCCTACCCTGGAGCTGAGGCAGGATGGGGGGTGGGCGGTTACCAGAAAAAAACCCTTACCTGATCCTGGGGCCAGCACTGCTCCTCCCAAGCAAATTCATGAATCCTTTACTTTCAGCCCACTGAAGGTCAGTGATCTTTGGCAAAGGAATACAAGTGCAGGCAGTATATCAGCCAGCCTTAACACTTTTAATGTAAAAATCCTGTTATATATTTGCCGTTTTTATTCTGGCATCTCTGGGGGTATGTTATACATGACTTGTGTATCATATTCTGTTCTTCTAGTCTAATCCACCTAAAGTGAAGGATAAGGATAAAGATAATGACCCCCCAAAAGAAAAGCCCAAGGACTCTAAACCCATTAGACATTGTGAATCCTGTAGCGTTACACTCCCGGATACCTGGCAGAAGTCTGTCTGCCAGACATGCCTACAGTTAAGAAGTTGGGAGATTAGACTTTGGCTTTGTACAGGGAGATACTAGCCATAGGAAACAAAATGGCCTCGATGTTCGAGGTCTATAAGACTTTTGGGTCACACCAATGGGCATCCAATGTTGGCACACCCGTTCCTCAGCCAGTGCAATTAACACAGGATACTAGACCATTAGTATCCCTTACTGCTTCTTTTCCTTCTGCAGGGACCCACAGGCATGGGCCAGTTCAGATTGAAACAGGTTCGGAATTAGCTGGGGAGAGTGAGAGTGAACTCTCATCTGAGGACTCTCTCAATGAGGGTATACAGTTAGTTAAGAGTGGCAAATGTGCCTCAGTTTCCTCTGTAGTCCTGCTTATTTAGGGAAGTTGATCAATTTAGCACTGTATAATTATTTGATATTTGCACAAAGCACTTAGCACTTTTTTGGATTGATTCATTTTCCATGCACTATGCACTTTATTGTGGGCCGTTTTTTGACCCTTTATGAATTAATTAGGGATGGATACATGGATTTGAGCATTTTGCACAGTTTTGCTATAATCTTTTATATACGTGGATTAATTATAGGAGGGGAATAATTATATAGTTTACATGAGAGCTGATTATCGTTATGTGGTTCGGCTTGTTTTTTAATTGATTTTAAATGTATGTCCTGAATGTGCAGACATTAATTTTTGTATACCCATAACCAATGAAGGGTTATTTTACATTACTTTTGAAAGTGCGCCTGGGTGCTTTTATGTGCTTCTGTTGGGACTGGTCTGGCAGCCCCAATTACAAGTGTATACCGTGATCCCCGCTTATAGTGTGGGGGGAGTCACACCTAGCCAGCACCCACCTTTTATAATTGTTAGAGAGTGGTGCGGAGTAGTTCTTCCTTTGTACTTTCCTTGGGACAAGTGCCCAGACTCATTAGATCAGAAAGTTCAAATAGGGAAGAATGTACTAGAAAGCCGTTGGTGGACAGAACCAGAGATATTAACAAGGGAAAGACTGTGGAGACAAATGGATCCTGTAATGATTACAACAGATTCCTGCTCCTGGGCTTGGGGAGCCCACCTGGACACTCTGAATGTCCAGGGGCAGTGGCCGCCATACATAGCAAGGAGATCTCCAATTTCAGGGAACTAAAGGCGGTAAAACTGGCATTGGATAATTTTTTGCCAATATTTTCAGGCAGAGATGTCCAGGTGTGCTTCTATAGTAGCATATCTAAATCATCAGGCCGGGACCAGGTCATTGTCCCTGATAAATTTCTCAAATTCCATACTGTTTGCCCTTCAGGAACAGGTCCGGTTAATATCAGCAGTTCATCTGTAGGGTACTCTGAACACGGTTACAGATTTTCTAAGTTGGGTCAGGGTACAACAGACCAAGTGGTGTCTGAAACCAGGAAGTTTTGTAGCTCCTTGGGATCTTCCACAGATGGACCTCTTTGCCAAAGCGAACAATTCAAAATGCAAGTTTTTTAGCCTTACCTGTTTTATGCCTTCCCTCCATTCAGACTACTGCCGCAGATGACTCGGAAGATAGCGCTGGAAGAAATCAATGTGATCGTCTTAGCTCCATTTTGGCCAAGAAGATCCAGGTTTTCAGAACTGAAAAGGATGGTGAAGAAGGGGCCATGGCATCTATCAAATATTCAGAATTTGCTTCATTGGGGTCCCGTTCTGCATCCGGAGCCAGCCAAGCTTCAACTGACGGAATGGGTCTTGAAGGGGCCATTTTAGAGAAGAAAGGCTCTTTGGTCAGAGTGATTAAAACTCTATTGGACAGTCGTAAAAAAACACCAGATGCATCTATGCAAAGGTTTGGAAATGTTTTTCCTTATTTTGTGAGACCAACAAACTGAAGAAGAATGATATACCTACAGTCCTAGAATTCCTGCAGGAAGGATTTGAGAAGGGTCTAGCAGTCAGTACGTTAAAGTCTCAGACTTAAGCATTATCTGTTTTTTTAGACTACCAGTTGAGACAAGATCAACTAATTAATCAGCTCTTTAAGGCGGTTACCCATAAAAGGCCAGCACTCTTTAAAGGCTTTCAGACGTGGGACTTAAACATTGTTTTGAAATGGCTACTGGAAGCTCCACTGGAGGAAGTAGCAGAAAAGTGGTTGTATATTCACTGCAATACTAGCACAATGTGATACATGTAATGAACACTACTCTTAGCATGCATAAGTGTGTCAGACTCAAAACGCTATTAAAGTTACATTATAGTGGAGGCCCCATTTTGCCGCATACCTAATGAGCAAGCCGCCTATCAAACTTACGTTTCAGGAGCTGTGCTGCTCCTTTCCTCAGCGATCAGCGTGCTGGATTGTAGTCGCCATACCTACTGTTTAAAGTGTTTTCAAGTGTACTGAGACACATGGTCGGACAGCCCTGGGATCTATACTATTCCAGGGCCACTTGATTAGCTCCTCCCTATTGTCACTATTCTAGGGCCACTTGATTCACTCCTCCCAGGGCATCCAGAATCGGGTGCCCTGCTGCGTGAAACCCCCCAGGTCGCACGGAAACTCACCTTCTTCTCTGGTCCAACCGTGCATGTGCAAGCAGCAGCCACATCCTAGATATCCCTTTAGCAGGGCACGTACCCACTCCAGGCATTTGTGAATGGCCAGCATGGGCACTCTCCCTGTTAGAGGGAAGCAGGGGATGCGTCCCTTAGCTCGCTCAGATACGCTTCCTTAGACGAATTGGATGGGAGAGGATCCGAATGCGCTGATTGGACAAGAGGCCGCGCAGGTGTCGTAAGACCGGGGAAGGGTAAGCCAGATTGGGACACCCCTGATCAGGGTGCCCTGGGGGCGAGAACCATAACCCAGGATAGTCAAAATCCTGGGCTTTGGTCCACTTTAAAAAGAGACCAAATATTCCCCCGGCCAGGCCATGTGGTCACGACGCGATTCGTCTCTTCCGGTTGGCGAACATCTTGGCCCTGCATCAACCAACGGCAATCAGCATACTGCTAACCGCTAGATGGAGACTCGTGGGATGTCTGTCAGCCTGTGATAAAAATAAAGACACAATAAAGACACATGGTCCACTATTAAAAACAAAGAATATAAAAACAACATTGTTTATGCACTTTGAACAAAAGTCTATATTACAGCTGCAGTGCCTTCTAGTGGTGAATGTGTAGACCTTTTAGTTATAAAATGCACAGTGATGACCCCTACCTATTATACTATGATGAAAACACAGAGACCCACTAGACCAAACAGACAACTGGACTACCACTACCACTAATAACTGGAATTTATAATAAATTGAAAAATGGGATGAAGGGGGCATGGCCTGGCCATGAAGGAGTGAGGACGTGCAGCTCCCAGCTCTGCTGTCACCCCTTACCAAATAGTCGATCTAGGCTCCCAAAATCCCCTCTGACCTGCCACGATGGGAAGCGGAAGGAAGAAGAAAGCCGGGGGGCCCGCCAGAAAGCCCCCAAAAAAGGACATTGGAACCTTTTTTGGCCTCCGGGATCCGATGGGGCAGAGAGCCCTGCCATCCAAGATGGCGCCCAGCCGACCTCGTGCGGACGAGGAGCGAGTGGAGACCCGCCGTAGGACTGCGGGAGCAGCGCTGGGAAGCGTGGATCCCCCTGCTCATGTGACCCACCTGTGTACCCGGAGCTGGAGGTTCGGCGGGAGCGGCGGCCGTGATGCCCTCGGGACCCGCCATGACGTCACCGGGCGGCTGCGCTGGGGAAGCTGGGACGAGCAGAGCGGAGGCCGCCTTGCAGATGACACACCGGGCTGGATCTGCGCTGGCCCGACCGGAGGCCGTCACCACTGCAGCTGATTCCTGTCCGTTGGAGGCGCCGACAGAGGTTAGTGCGGTGGGCGCAGCGAGGCTGGAGCCTCGGGGACCGGACCGGGAGAAGCCCCCACCCTCCCCCTTATTTACGCCAGTTCCCTCTGCACCCCCCTTGCCATACAGCTACACGCCACCTCAGGGCGCTCTGGATGACTCGGGGCAGGAGGAACTAAAGGGGCACGCCGGAGAGCCATCACCCCCTCAGCTTAGCCCCTCAGCCCCTGAGTGGTTGTCCCCAGCCCACTCTCCGATAATCACCCGTGCATGGGGGGATACCCCGTCCCGGTCATCGCCTACGTCTCCTGCCTGGGGAGGCGGCTCTGCGCGGAGCCCTCGGATAGTCAGGGCAGACATCCATCCAACTCCTGGGGGCCCTGAGATTATATGCACGCCCCCGCATGCCCTTGTGGAGACCTCACCTCTGGGCTGGTCACCCGGCCCTGATACCGATGTGCCAGATGACGAACCCCCGCTGCGCACCCACTTGGGCGGACCGGGAGATCCAGAGCGTACACAACGACCTCCTCCTGTAATGGGATCTTGCGACCCTCGATTTGGGATGCGGGCCACGGCTGGCCAGCTATTCCCACAGTCCCCTTTGGATCCTAGTCTTAGGGACCTTCTACAATGCCTCCCAACGAAAGCTGAGCTCAAAGCCGATTTGGAGGCTGTGGCTACGAGAATTAAGCGAGCCTTACGCAGAGAAATAGAGGACCTCCAGCAAAGATCTTCCGCTTTGGATACTAGAGTGGCATCACTGGAGGAGTCCCGTTCGGACTACGAGGCACGCTTGGCGTCCCTTGAAAGAAACCTGGCGGTGCATCAGCAACAGTTGGTCGATATCAGGCTCCAGACGGACGACCAGGAGAACAGAAACAGACGCAATAATTTGAAGCTCTGCGGCATACCGGAATCCGGAAGATCTGTGTATTTGGGCGACAGAATTATTCAACGGCCTGATGGGAAAGCCGCCGGACGCTGAGCTGATTATTGATCGAATTCATAGGGTGGCGGGACGCCCAGCCGGGGATCCTCAGGCCCCCAGAGACGTTTTATGCAGAATCCATTTTTTTCATGTCAAGGAGGAGATCCTGTGCTTGGCCTGGGAGAGGGGGAAGATTGGATTCCGGGGCCTCCAAGTTACGATTTTACCAGATGTGTCGCGTCGCACCCTGCAGATGAGACGCTTGCTGCGGCCTCTCCTTGACCGGATACTGGAGGTCGGCGCGTCCTACAAGTGGGGTCACCCGTTCCACCTTGTGGTCCGCAGGGACAATTCCACATATGCCCTCAGAAGCAAGGCGGACCTTCCGGGCCTATTTATTTTCTTGGAGTCGGACCCCTTCCCGGTCTCGGACTGGCTGGCGTTCGATCCCCCTATGCCTCAGCGGGCGCCTCGGAGACCCCGGATTATCAGGGGTCGTAGGGGTGATGCCCCAGGGCCGATTCGTGGTCGTTAGCCCCGCCCATTCCCCCTTCCCTTCTTTTTTGTTTCCACACCTTACCCATCATCTTCACTTCCCCCCGCTACCGTTTTGATACCCTTTTCCATCCTGATGGCGGATCCCCTCCCCTCATGGAAGTGACTGTTTCTCCTAGCAACTTTTATGATAAGGACTTACGCAGGGACTGCCATGCTTTGCTTGGATTTTCTGACCGGGCTGCTGGTTAGCAGGCGGGGTGGACGGATGTACGCCAGGAGGAGGTTTATCGTTTATTGTTTATGGGGCGAGGCGGACACAATGTGTTACTGTATTTGGGGCTTTTTATAGAGGGAGGGGCGACCCAGAGTCGCTCTACCCGTGTTGGTGGGTGGCTTCCCCTGGGGCTGTTTTGCACTTTGAATCTTGAAGTTTGAATTGTGAAGTTGAATTGATTGTTTGCATGCCACCCAGTCCTGGGTCTGTCCTGGGCTCTTGGGATGGGGAGGGGGGATTTTGGAGAAATATGATGGGCACCCCCATAAGGTTATTGAGGTTATCGGATGTTATTAGAGGCTCAATGTTCTACAGATAGCTCGGGGCTGGGGAGCCTAATCATTACCTTGAGCATTTTGGAGTGGCTCCTGAGTGGCTAGGCTACCTCCACAACTACTGTTCCGCGCTGTCCTATTGGACCCTGTCCGATAGGTACGTGTGGTTTTGAGGGTTTGCCCCCTACTCTGTTTCTGCCCTCCTCTGTAAGGTAGGGCTTTTTTTGGTTCCTCTTCTCTGCTCTTTTTTTCTACTTTCTCTTTGTCACGTGTCTCACAGACCCTCCGTATCTTTCTTTGTTTTCTGTGTGTCTCTCCCCCCCCTGGGGTTCGGCTCTTGCCCTAGTCTTCGCGGTCTTGGTCTCTCCTGCCCGTGTCCCATTGGTCCCCGCGACACCTCCTCCCCCGAGTTGTGGTTCTAGCTTTGAGCTGACATGGCAGACATCCGGGTTTGTACCTTTAATGCTAGAGGGTTGAATGTCCCTGAGAAGAGAGCTAAAATATTATACGGTTTCCACAAGGAGAGGGTGGATATCCTTCTGCTGCAGGAGACACACTTCTGCAGGGGAAGGATCCCGGAGATTAGGAGCAGGTATTACGATAGATGGTTTCATAGCTCCAACCCGGAGAATAAATCTAAAGGGGTTTCTATTGCAGTCCACAAGGGTGTCCCTCTGGAACCACTGGAATTGAAAGCAGATCCAGAGGGCAGATACATCTTTCTCAAATTCACGCTTTCAGGGGCTAGATACACCCTTGCTAACTTGTACTTACCAAACCAGGCTCAGGTGGAGGTTGGTCTCGGGATACTTCGCACTCTAGAAGAGTTCTCAGAGAGTACCCTGGTGTTGGGAGGGGACCTCAATTTGGCTCTCGACCCGCGGCTTGATTCTTCCCAGGGGAAATCGGGGATACCCTACTCCAAATTGCATAAGCTGCGGGGTGCGCTTCGCACCCTCCAGGTGGTTGATACCTGGAGGGTTCAACATGGGGGGGCAAGAGATTATAAATTTTTTCCCACCCCCATAATACATATAGTAGGTTGGACTACATCTTTCTCAGTCGTCATGCGCTGTCGCGCGACCCAGATACCTCCTATTGGACAGATTCTGTGGTCGGACCACGCCCCTGTCTTCCTGAGCCTCCCGACTCCGGAAGTGGCCCCTAGACAATACAGCTGGCTAAACGATAATTTATTGAAAGATGCCATGTGCCTAGCTGAAATTAAAACTTCCATAACCAATTTTCAATTTGACCATGAACATGACCAGACCCCGCTCCCGTTGCAATGGGAGGCCCTAAAATGTGTACTTCGTGGGGTCTTCATCAAACATGGCTCTAGGCTTAAGAGGGAGAGGACGAAGCAGATTGAGGCTGCCCGGGCACGTATTGGGGAGCTGGAGGAGGCGCACAAGACCACTCCCGCGTCAGATGTCTTGAGAGAGCTATTAGACGCTAGGCAGGGTCTGAAGAGCCTCTATGATCAGTGTTTCCTTAAGTACCGGGACAGGTTCAGGGCCCGCATCTATGAACATAGTGACAAGTGTGGTAGGATGCTTGCCAGGTCTCTTCATCCCAGGCAGGGTTGTACGTTCATCCCCGTGGTTAGGGGAGAAGTGGGATCAGAGCTCCACAAAACTACTCAGATAGCCGGGGAGTTTCAAGCCTTTTACTCTAAACTTTACAACCTCGAATCCCTGTCGCCCAAGGACTCACGCCAGTCGGAGGGCACCCCGATAATGGACTATATTAATGAAACAGCCCTCCCAACCCTTCCCCCTGAAGATAGCGACCCACTTGAGGATCAGTTTAGTGTTGAGGAAGTACTTAAGGCCATAGGGGATACCCCTGCAGGTAAATGTCCAGGCCCTGATGGATTTACCCCTAGATTCTATAAAGTGTTTGGGGCTTTGGTGGCTCCCTTTCTGGTTAAGATGTTCAACTCCATTTCTGACGACTGTCTCTTTCCGAGACAGGCCCTAGAGGCTCACATCACGGTCATACCCAAGCCCGGCAGAGACGCCACCCTGCCTGGAAACTACAGACCTATTTCGTTGATCAATGTAGATTTGAAGATATACGCCAAAATTATCGCCCTCAGGATGCAGCCACTGCTCCCCTCCCTGATTAATACAGACCAGGTGGGATTCGTTTCGGGAAGGGAGGCGAGAGATAATACCATCAAAACGATTTCCCTCATACATTACGTGCAGTCACGGGCTATCCCTGCATGCGCGCTGGCAGTGGACGCCGAGGAAGCGTTTGACAGGGGGCACTGGGGTTTCTTGAGGGCTACGCTGGAGCAGTTGGGCTTGGGCCCGGTTATGTTGGCTAGGATTATGGCTCTATACCAGGACCCTATTGCAAAAGTAAGGGTCAATGGCTCCTTGTCTGGTCCCTTCCCTATTCGGAACGGCACTCGGCAGGGATGCCCCTTGTCTCCGCTGCTTTATGTGCTGGTGATGGAGCACCTGGCCAACGGTTTGAGGATGAACTCATCCATCAAGGGGGGTCGTCTGTGGGGGGAGGGAGCACAAGCTCTCTCTCTTTGCCGATGACGTACTCATGTATATTACTTCCCCTCACATAACCATGCCCTCTGTTCTAGCGGAGTTCAAGCGCTTTGGCGAACTGAGCAACTTCAAAGTGAACCTGTCCAAAACGGAGATCCTGAACATCTCCCTACCCACTGAAACTCAACGTCTTTTGCAGGCTAATTTTCCCTTTAGGTGGCAGAGAGAGGCTATTAAGTATTTAGGCGTCCAGATACCCTCTGACCTGGGGACACTACATAAACTCAACTACGCCCCACTTTTGCACTCCACGATCTCTAGCCTTAACTCCTATAGTAAGAAGCTACACTCATGGCTGGGCCGTATAAATATTCTCAAAATGGACATACTCCCGAGGTTTTTATACTTGTTTCAGGCGGTCCCCCTGGCCCCAGACCGGGGCTTTTTTCAATCTCTCCAGAGGGTCTTCTTTAAATTTGTCTGGGGTAGTGGGAAACCCAGAATTCGGCGGGAAACGCTCTTTAGGTCCAGGTCGAAGGGAGGGCTTGGGGTTCCAGATCTTCGGACATATCACGCTGCCTCGGTGCTAGTCCGCCTTTCAGACTGGTTTCATCACAGAGACGATAAATGTTGGGTTGGCTTGGAGCAGGCCATCTCCCCCCTCAATCTGGTGGCTTTGCCTTGGATTGACCCCTCCTCCAGACCTGGGGCTCAAGACCTGCCCTACTTGGTAGGCCCTCTATTGAAGATATGGGATGGATTTTTAAGACGGGGAAGGTTGTCACTCAGGCCGGGACCCCTGACCCCTCTATTCGACAACCCGTTATTTCCACCTGGGATGCATGTTGGGTCCTTCCTCATATGGGATATGTCTCAGGATGTCAGATTGGGTGATGTAGCATCAGGAATGGGCCCCCCTCCCTCGCAGACATGCGGGCTCGCTGAGAAACTGGGAGTATCTCTTGGTTTCTACACGCTCAGCTAGCGGCATATATCAAATCCATTACGCCAAGCTCCTGCCTGTCCCGCCCTCTTACACCTCTGGAGAGGGTGTTGCGGGACTCTTCTCCTCCTAAACATGTGATCTCTCTTTTTTTACAAGATTCTTCGGGACGAAGAGGAGGATGGAGAGTTGCCCCGATACTGTGGGAGGTGGGAGGAGGACCTGGGACAGAAATTCGAGCCTGATGACTGGGAAAAATCCTTTACACTCACCCACAGTCTGTCAGTTGCTTCTAGAGCTCAGGAACGGAATTATAAAATCTTGGCAAGATGGTATAGATGTCCGTCGGATCTTGTGAAATTCGGGGGGGCTGACACTGGAGACTGCTGGAGGTGTGGCGGGGCCCAGGGGAATATGTTACACATCTGGTGGGAGTGCCCGACGATACGGGCCTTCTGGGAGGGAGTACTGGGAATCTACGAGCACTTGACGCTGGAAAAGATCCCTCACACCCCACAGGTCACGCTCCTTTCGATGATCCCCGGACCAGTGTCAACAACTAAGAAGGGGCTTCTGAGACACTTGCTCACGGCCGCTAGGTCGGTGATACCTAGACACTGGTGTACCAATAATGCTCCATCCTTGGTGGAGTGGTACGGGGAGGTTGAGAGCATTAAGAGGCTGGAGGGGTTGACTCTGGAGGGGGTGGAAGGGGGCACCCAGAGGTTTCTCGAGACATGGACATTATGGGAGATCTCTCGGGTCACTCCCGACTTTCAGACATTATTGGAGACCGGATGAATCTCGGGGCGGTGGGCGCAGGCGGGCCTCTGGGCCTCCTTGCCTCTTGATTACTGTAATAGACTTTAGCTGGGTGGGGGAGTCTTGACGGGCTGTAGACTTGGAACCCCAGATGTTCCTGTTCCTGTTCTTCTTCTTGTTCTTGTCTTGTCTTGTTTTGTCTTGTCTTACTTTATATCCCCCTCTTCTTACCCTTTCTCTTCGTTCCTATCTCTTCTTTGGATCACTAGGGGATGGCCTAGGTTACTATATATCGGACCTGGGCGAAGGAACACGTCTGTGGCAAAAGAGTACCTGTTTCTGAGGGGTGACGAACTAGGTGCCCTCGGCATCTGCGGGTAGACACTCTGGGCTTGGCCCTTTCGGGTACCCTGCCGGGATCGAAACGTACCAGGGCCCTCCAATATAGTCTGGAATGGTGTCCCCCTTCAATGAAGCGGTCATGTCATTCTCACCCTAGGATCCCCTTGCTACTGTTTTGTGTTCTTTTTCTATCATGTTTTTGCTTGTATATTTTATGAAAAATTCTCATTCAATAAAGATATATTGAAACGAAAAATGGGATGAAAAAAAGAAAATGGTGGTGTCCAGCGTTACAAAAGGGAGTATCGGGATGGCATCCTTTTATATACATGTTATACATATTATGTATGGGACTGTTATATACATATTATGTATGGGACTGGGCTATTACAGATGGCCCCTCATTTGATAGTAAAAAGGAATATGTTCCTAATTATTATGTCAAATTTAAAGAAAAGGGGACAAGCCGTTCTCATTTAACCCTCTGGGCCCCAGTGTGTCTAATTTATATATCCAATATAGTTCCCTCCTGGATAGATGTCTCGAGGGATCTCCCCCTCGAGCCATGGGTGGGGTTACTATTTCTACAATTTGAAACTGCAACTGGGATACATGGTGGTCCTGTTCCCAAAAATGACTAGCAACAGGGGAATTCGTATCACAGCTTCTAATAGCTCTTTGATTCGATAATTTGTTTCCTGATTTCACAAGTAGTCTGACCCATGTAGGCCAGACCACGGGGGCATTTCAGCATGTATATATTTCAGCATTGTTGAACAGGTAGCAAAAAAATCAAATAGGGAATGTCTGACCTGTGCGGGAATCGCATTGGTGACGTCACACTTGGTCTCTTTTTAAACAGCAGGCATGGTGACCACAATCCAGCACGCTGATCACACAGCTCCTAAAACATATATCCGATAGGCGGCTTGCTCATGTGGGGAAATGGTGCCTTCACTGTAATGTAACTTTGATTGTGTTTGGAGTCTGTCTGACACGCTTATGCATGGCAAGAATGGTGTTTATTACATGTATCACATTGTGCTATTTTTCTGTATGCTTTTCAAGCCATGTGGGCTTATATTGTATATATCTTCTTGTAATCATGCTTGTTATTGATTTTTGTTGAACTTAAAGTGGACCAAAACTCAGGATTTTGACTATCCCGGGTTTTGGTCCTTGCCCAGCTGTGTGAAACACCCCCAGATCGCTCAAACAAACTCACCTCTTCCCGATCCTACGATGCATGCGCTGCCTCTCATCCAATCAGCAATCCGAGCACACTGGCCCCACTACCCTCTAACAGAGAGCATGCCTGCATCGACCATTCACAAATGCCTGGTGTGGGCAGGCGCCCTGCTAAAGGGGTAGCGGGGATGCAGCCACAGCTCACGCATGTGCTATTGGCCCTGGAAAGAAGAGGAGTTTCCGGGCGACCTGGGAGGTTTTATACAGCAGGGCATGCCGGTTCTGGATGCCCCGGGGAAATCCAGCGGCCCTGGAATCTTATAGAGGATTTTGTTCAACTTTAATAGATATTCAGCATTTGTAAAAAAAAAAAAAAAAAAAAAGTGTGCGCTATACATTTGGTTTGTCTGCTTTCCATTCTTATGCCAATGTATAGTTCTTTCTTTCATTGTACAAAAATAACACATTTACTATAAGATTTTCTTGTTCCTACATTTAAATAGAAAAAAAAACTTAACATTTTTTTTTTTTTTACTAGTTTGGTTTGTTTCCTCCTGGTGGGGGCATCCTGATTCAAGGAATTGAACAGCTAATGTATTAGGTTGAGTTTATTATTCATTGGGAGTCCATCTATTTATTACTATTATTATTATATACTTTGCTATTATGATATTCTTTGCTTACAATAAGGCTTCAAAGAGGAACTTCAGGGGTCCTGAAGTCTAAGGCCCTGTTCACACTGCCACATTCCGATGCAACAGAGTGGCGATTTCAATAACCCAGCAATTGCCCTGCAGACGCTGGCCATTGTTTTCTATGGAGCCATTCACATAGGCTATGGCATTTGACCTTACCTTACTAGAGCTTACAATGAGCGTGATATAGAAGGGGTGCATTAGCAAAGAGGGGTAGCAGTGTCTTGAAGGAACACAGTGACATTGATTGCTGGTAGCATCCCCTGTACAACACACCAGAACGTCTGGGTGAAATTCCTGGCACATTAAAATGATGATTGATGCTGCTTTTCCCATATACAGCATTCTGGTTCCTCTTAAGCACGGAAATCCCGTTAGAATTTATTCCCATCTTCACACAAAATACAGTACTATCCTTTTTTGTCCCTCTCCTGCCTTTAAACATCCTACCAAAATTCAAAAAATCCAGAACCCTGAGACATGAAATTCAAACGCGGACAGGAAAATGTAAAACAGTACCTTCCATGTGAGGAAGAAGAAAACCTCTGACCAATAAAAATTACCCAAGTCACTTATCGAAACATCAAGTACAACCGGAAAGTTAGAGACAGGCCTACTGTTATGAGTCTTCCATGTTTCAAAGGTCCTCCAGACTTTCAAATCTTTCTGGTCACCTCTTTTCTACTGAAGAGTAGGGCCTTGATAACGCTGTTTGAAAAACCCTTAAAGTGGACCATCACCCTCCGGTGATCGGCCCGGGAATCTATAAGATTCCCGGGCCGATCACCTCCCTCCCCGCGGGACATCCGAGATAGGGATGTCCCGTGGGGTGAAACCCCCCCAAACACCCCAAATCCCCTTACCTTGTCTCGCCGCCTCCCTCGCGCCCCTCTAGACGTGCGCGCACCCGCGCCGGCCGTCTGGGTATGGGCGGCGCAGGCGCGCGCGCGCCAAGAGTGACGCGCAGGAGGTGGCGGCGGAGGAGCCGCTTGTCCGCGGCTGTCAAACGGCTTGTCCGTCGGCGCTGGGAGCGGGGAGAGGTGAGTTTTTCGGGTGATCGGGGGGTTTCACACAGCGGGGCACCCCGATCGGGGGTGCCCCACCGAAGTGGACCAAGACCCAGGATAGTCAAAATCCTGGGTGTTGGTCCACTTTAAGAAGCAAGGCGACTTCAGGGTCGAACATAATCTCTGGGGATCTAGGCAAAGCACTGGTCCCTGGGATAGAAGGTCCGGTCTTCTGGGAAGCTTCCACCAGGGGTCCAGAAGCAAAACTGTACCTGGCTGACTGGATAACTGCCTGGAGGGAGTATTTGAAATGGAGGGATTTAGAGAAAAAGAAACACATCTTCAGTTTGTGGTTCTTCCCTGATGCAAAAAGATCCACTTCCGGGCTTCCTCTCAGGGCACAAATTTGATCGAACAGCTCCTGGTTCTAAGACCATTCTGCCTCCAACAATGGAGAAAGCCTTACAGGCACTCATATGTGTATGTACCACAGCCTAAGAAAATCCTCTTTTATCTGTACCATGAAACCCAGTTACTGTATTTTTGGGTCCTGAAAGAGCCCTAGGAGAGCAGGTCCAGGCGTTTGAGGAAGCCTCCACATGCTGGCTACCACCAAATTGACCAGATTGATGCATACGATCACCTTGGCCAACCCAAGGCAACCAATATGTTTGGAAAAGCCTCCAGTATGACCTTGCTTGGCACCTGTGCATGGGAGGGAGAGGGAATAAGGTTACACCAAGCTGCACATTTGTCATGACACTACCAGAGCATCTGTTCTTATGCAAGCAGGTCCCTAACCCCACTTATGGATTGTTGTTCCTGGAGGCAAACAGGTCCATGTGCAGAGTCTACCACTTGAAGGAAATGTAAAGGCAAACATGCTGCATACAAAGAGCACCACTTTAAGAAAAGCATTTACTGTACCACAGTGATATCAAGCTGAATTTTCCAGTTTCACTAGCATCACATAGCATAGGCAAATTTCTAGAGAAAGCATTAGAAAAGGACCATATAACCACCAACCTGACACTTTTTTACATAGACGGTACCAGCATAAAGACACTATAATCAAGATAATGGAAGACAGTTAAAGCATACGAAATAAATATAAGGTGGTTGGGGAGAAGTGAAATAGGTCAATTAACCAGATGTATATATTCTAAGTATGCAGCACGTCCTGCTCCAGATAATGATTCATAACAACTGGGATTACCTCCACAAGAGGGCGCTTTACTGCAGAGATGGCAAAAAGAGGCCCCTCCCGGTCCATATATACCCGGGACCTCCCACTAATTCCCCGGGGGGGGGGGGGGGGTAGCGTCTGGTTGTGTGAGTACTTGCCTTCACACCACTGTGCAAAGCTGTGGCTGTGTCTTTGACATTCTCGCGCTGGTACTCTGATCAGCGCTTCACCTCTCCCCTTTGCCATATTTGATTCTCCCGCCGCTGACACGCGTGTCTTGCAGCGTCCGCGGTCAGCGGTGATGTCGCTCCGGGGCCTACTGTGTACTGATTGGCTGCGGGGTGGCGTCTACTCAGCCTGTCCCCGCGCTTCCTGGAGGGGGCATGGCTTAGCGCTTGGCGCGTTCCGCATCTCACCTCATGCGCCTGCCCCTTCAGAACCCTCCAGCGCCATCTTGTCTCTGCTGTCTGGACGATTGCTAGCTCTTCGGCGGTCTGTGAGTGCCCCAGTGGGCCTCATTTTGCCATTGTTATCCATTTTATTTTTTCTGTATAACTGATGGGGTGTAATGTTTTTATGTCTTACAGGCGGGGAAACTGGTTTAGAGGTTTCTCCCGGTCCTGTGCCCTCTATTAGTTCTATGTAAATTATTAGAGGCCTAAATATTTAAATCCTCCTAGCGGACATTTGGGGCATCCCGGGTAGCTGTACAGCGTAATTCCTATTTGCCAGTTGTGCCACTAAAATCACCATATGGAGGCTTCACAGGATATTGTGCTCGGGGTCCCATCGGGACAAGCCCGGCTGTGTGTGGTGTGTGGGGCATCCCCTGTGAGCGATGATGTGCGGGTCTGTGTACCCTGTGCCCAGCAGGCGCTTGCACCGCATTCTGAGCTGTCTGGGTCTGCGCCCACCATTTCTTCTCCCACACCCCCTTGCTTGATTATGACTCCCAGTGAGATTAATACTAGTGGGGAGTCTCAGCCTGATGTTTCTTCCAGGCTGGCCAACATTGAGAAATTGATTGCTAGCTCTGCGGCCTGTAAGGCGGCATGTGGCGCCTGCTGCGTCAGCCTTTCCTATGGAGGCTGAAGATTTCCTTGAATTATCTGACTATGCCCCTCTTGAGGAAGGGGAATTATTTTCGGATTCAGAATTTTCTGATGATCAGCATTGCCTTGGCGCTGATGCCGGCTCAGAGCATTGGGATGCTGATGACACCCATAGACTTTTGACTCAAATCTTTGAAGTGCTTTCCATTTCCCTTCCTGCTGCGGCGCCCAAGCAATGGGGGGGAATTGTTTGGTACTGCAAAGCCACGTTTGCAGTTTCCAGAACAGGCACATTTCAATAATCTGGTTCTCAAGGAATGGGAGCGGCCTAGCCGACTTCCTGGTATCCCTAAGGGATGGGATAAAAGGTATCCTTTTCCCTCGGATGTGGTTAAATGTTGGTCAACTCCCCCAGAAGTGGATGCCCCTGTTTTGGGGTTGTCCAACACTTCTGTGGTGCATTCCCCTGATTCCACTACCCTGAAGGATAGTGAGGACCGGCGTATTGATCAGCTGGCTTCCCATGCCTTTGCCTGTGTAGGATCGGCCCTGCGCCCGGTCTGTGCATCTGCTACTACTGCGGTGGCTATTAGGGCTCTGGTCAAGGGCCTTCTGGAAGGTTCCCCTGATTATTCTTCTAGTACCGAGTTCAGAGCCTTATCACAATGTGAGATGTTTATCGCTTATGTTAGGGATTACACATTAGGATGTGTAGCAGGACCTCGGCTCTGGTTGTTTCTATTCGCCGCTCGGTTTGGCTGCGCCAGTGGGCAGCTGCCAGTGCTGCTAAGAAGGCTCTCACAGGGCTACCCTTTAAAGTGGACCAACACCCAGGATTTTGACTATCCTGGGTCTTGGTCCACTTCAGTGGGGCACCCCCGATCGGGGTGCCCCGCTGTGTGAAACCCCCCCTAACCCCCCGAAAAACTCACCTCTTTCCGCTCCCAGCGCCGACGTACAAGCCTGGTCCAGGAACGTCTAAGCGGCTGCCGCCGCCGCCGCCTCCCGCGCGTCCCTTTTGACGCGCGCGCGCCCGCGTCGGCCATTCGCAGACGGCCGGCGCGGGCGCGCGCACGGCTACAGGGGCGCGAGGGAGGCGGCGGCGGCCGGCCGCCGCCGAAGATCAGGTAAGGTTTTTCGGGGGTTTTGGGGGGGTTACACCCCGCGGGACATCCCGATCTCGGATGTCCCGCGGGGTGGGGGGTGATCGGCCCGGGAATCTTATAGATTCCCGGGCCGATCACCCGTGGGTGTTGGTCCACTTTAAGGGGCTGCGCCTTTTTGGTGACCGTTTGGACCTTTTTTGCAGAGGGAGGTAAGTTGCCCCAACGGAAAAGACAGCCGCAGCCCTTTAGGGGTTCAGGGTCCTTTACTCCCTCCTTTCGTGGATCCAGGTCAGGGAGGGGGGTGTCCTTTGCGGGGCTCAGGGGAGACTTCTGGGGCAAGGGCAGAGGTCGTGCCCATCCCGGATCCTCCTGGGGCTCCAAGCCCAAATCTGCCACCAAGCCCGCTCAGCCATGAAGGGGCGCCCTCACCCTTACGGGTGGGGGGACGGCTGCGGCTCTTCGCTCATGTCTGGGGACAACAGGTCTCAGACAGGTGGATTCTGGAGGTTGTGTCCTCCGTTTACAAGCTAGAGTTCGCTGCATGGCCTCCTCCACGATTCCTCAGGTCTCGGATTCCTCTAGACCCCCTGGCAGTTCAGGGTCTGTTTCTGGCTGTACAGAACCTATTGGATATGGGGGGTCATCTGTCCGGTCCCTACGGGGGAGAGAGGTCAGGGTTGTTATTCCAATCTCTTCACAGTACCCAAAAAGGATGGTTCCATCAGGCCCATCCTGGACTTCTCAACAAGTTCATCAGGACCAGACGCTTTCACATGGAGACCCTGCGCTCCGCGATCAGCTCTTTGCGCCCGGGGGACTTCATGACCTCCATAGACATCAAGAATGCTTACCTTCATGTGCCGGTCTTCCCAAGGCATCAGCAGTTCCTCAGGTTCGCCGTGGAGGACCAGCACTTCCAATTTGTGGCACTTCCCTTCTCATCTCAGCCCCCAGAGTGTTCACCAAGGTGCTGGCAGGTGTGATGGCCCTTCTCAGAGCCCGGGACATTCGCATTCTCCCTTATCTGGACGACCTTCTCATTACGTCTCATTCTCTCCAGCAGGCAGAATTGGATACCCAGACGGTGGTGACTGCCCTGGAAACGTTTGGATGGGTGATCAATTATCCCAAATCCTCCCTCTCCCTGTCCCGGGTGACCCCCTTCCTGGGCATGAATCTGGATACCATTCAGGCCAGGATTTTTCTTCCTCAGCAGAAGGTGAATTCTCTTCAAGCTCTGGTTCATTTCATGCTGTCCAGTCCTCGTCCTTCCATCCGGCAAGGGATGCAATTGGTGGGACAGATGGTGGCCTGCTTCGAGGCAGTCCCTTATGCCCAATTTCACATGAGACCCCTTCAGCTCCATCTCCTTTCAGTCTGAGACAAGAGTCCCCTGTCTCTGGGTCAGGCATTTGTTCTCTCTCCTCTGGGTCGGCAGTCCCTCCTGTGGTGGCTGGACTTGAGGAATCTTCTGGGGGGCAGATCATTTCTGGCACCATGTTGGGAGACGGTCACTACGGATGCCAGTCTGTCAGGTTGGGGGGGCTACTGGAGAGCCCTTCAATTCCAGGGGCTGTGGGGCCCTCAGGAGGCCCAAGCTCCCATCAACGTCCTGGAGCTGAGGGCGGTTCGGTTTGTACTGGCACAGTTGACTCCTCACCTTCAGGGCCTGCCGGTCCATGTTCGCTCTGACAACCAGACGGCGGTCGCCTACATCAATCATCAGGGAGGGACTTGGAGCAAGAGTGCCCTCAGGGAGGTGTCCATGATTCTGTCCTGGGCCGAGGACAGTGTTCCGTGCATCTCAGCAGTTTACATTCCGGGAGTGGAGAATCTGGAGGCGGATTCCCTGAGCAAGGAGGCCTCTCGCCGGGGGGAATGGTCCCTCAGCAGCGAGGTCTTTCTATCCCTATGTCACCCTTGGGGGATGCTGGACGTGGTCTCCTGTACCTCTTCCCTCCGTTTCCTCTTCTGAGCAAGGTTCTGCACAAGTTGGTGCAGGAGAGGATGCCAGCCATTCTGGTTGCCCCCAGGTGGCCGAGACAGGTGTGGTTCGCAGACGCTGAAATATCCATCCTAAGGGAGAAAGGATTGTATGATTATGTTGTTCATACTCAGTCAGGGCTAGGAAAAAGTCTTCCTCTACCATTTACTATAGGACCTGGCGGACTTACATTGACTGGTGTGAGTCTAAGGCTTTTCCCTGTCGTGTGTTCTCCATTCCTAGGATCCTGGAGTTCCTTCAACATGGTTTGGATTTGGGTCTTCAGCTCAGTACTTTGAAGGGTCACGTGTCTGCCTTGGCTGTTTTCTTCCAGAGATCCTTCGCTCTACATCCTCTGGTCAAGACATTTTTCCAGGGGGTCGCTCATGTGCGTCCTCCTCGTAAACCCCTGTTGCCAGTCTGGGATTTGAATTTGGTTTTGGCTTACTCTGAAGGTGGTCTTTTTGGTGACTATCACCTCGGTCAGGCGTGTCTCTGAGTTGGCGGCACTGTCTATTCAGGCCCCCTACTTTGAGAGACACCAGGACCAGGTGGTTTCTGCTTTAAACCAGATTTCTTGCCTAAGGTTGCTTCTGCTTTCCATCTCAATCAGGACATTGTGCTTCCTTCCTTGTGTCCTAATCCTGGTAACTCCAAGGAGAGGGCCTTGCATTCTCTGGATGTTGTCAGGAATTTGAAATTCTATCTGGTGGCGACTGCGCCTTTCAGAAAGACGGATGCCTTGTTTGTGGTTCCCTCGGGTCCCAAGAAGGGTTTGGCTCCTGCTAAATCTACTATTAGCAAATGGATTTGTCAGGCTATCTTTAGGGCCTATTCTGCTAGGGGAAAGGATCCTCCTTTCCGTGTTACTGCTCATTCTACCCGTGCTGTTGGGGCTTCCTGGGCCTTCCAACACCAGGCTTCTGTTGAACAAGTTTGTAAGGCTGCTACTTGGTCCTCTGTTCATACCTTTTCTAAGTTTTACAAGGTTGATGTTAGGGCCTCAGCGGATGCTGTTTTTGGCCGAAAGGTTCTGCAGGCAGCAGTGGTTTGAACTGTGCGTTGTTGCTTTTTGGGATCCCCACCATTTTATGGACACTGCTATTGGATGTCCCAGATGTTATGAATCATTATCTGGAGCAGGACGTGCTGCATACTTACTCACCTTGTAGAATTGGTATTATAAGTATGCAGCACGTCCTGCTCCATCCCACCCTGATTGCTTTATTCTTGAATCCTCTTTATGGTGATTGTTATCCTTGTTAACGTTGCTAAGTTTCTATTGGCTTCTCCTGGTTCTCTTACTGCTTTTCTATATTGGGGAATTAGTGGGAGGTCCCGGGTATATATGGACCAGGAGGGGCCTCTTTTTTGCCATCTCTGCAGTAAAGCGCCCTCTTGTGGAGGTAATCCCAGTTGTTATGAATCATTGTCTGGTGCTGCATACTTATAATACCAATTCTTCAAGGTGAGTAATCACAGAATTGTATTTTTGTATATTTTGAAACGCTTGCTGCAACCACACTGGGAACCTAATGATATATTTCAAGCCAAGGTTTATTAAAACAATCCATATTGCTAATGACTTTTAAAATGAAGTTCATTTGTTTTATTACAAGATTTAAACTACTTGATCTCAAAACATTATTTTTTTATAACCAACTGATTTGCTGATTTTACCAAGAAACGCTTTCCACACATTTCCCCTTGGTTTATGGTTTGTCTTTATCCCTTTGCAGGTAAAGTATACCAAAATTATTTATTTTAGTGGCAATTACTTCTGCTCGCAGAGTCAGTGATATCAAAGCATAGTCCTGCTGTCACCCCTTTCTTCAGATTTTTTAGGATCGGGTGGTATTAACCCATCTAGTTCCAGCTACGTGAGTCTCGCCTAGCTGCCTCTACTCCACTTAAGTGCTAGCTACGTGAGACTCACGTAGCTGAATTTTAAACCCCAACAGTAAAAAAAATATAAAAGTAAAATTCTCACCTGACCCCATGTTGGATCCGACCGGGTCTCCTCTTTAATTTGGTGCCATCCGATCCCCTGTGGGGGCTCGGATAGCTATAGGAGAGCCCCCGGAATAGCGCCCCCGCTTCGGCAGCAGCAGCTGCTAACTGTAAAACTCTGTGGAGTTTCAGCCTGTGTGAGAGCAGCTTGACATAAGTGCAGCAGGACACAAGTGTGTAGTTTTAAAAACTGCAGTAGTTACATTGGATTTGGTAAGTAACTGTATTTGTATTTGAATCTTCCTTTTATAAGTCAAAAGTGTACTGTTTTAATTTGTCTTAAATGTGATTTGGATAGTATTGCATTGGTAGTAAAAGTTTTGGTTTTGGCCTGTTGCTGTTTGCTAAGCAGGTGTTGATTAAATAGGGTGGGTTCTAATTAACATAGCAAAAGAGCTAGCAATCTCTCATTAGCTTAACTAAGAGGGGCTTGTATATAAACAGGTGAGCTGCTCTGTGGAGTTTCACTCTGTGGAGTTTCAGCCTGTGTGAGAGCAGCTTGACATAAGTGCAGCAGGACACAAGTGTGTAGTTTTAAAAACTGCAGTAGTTACATTGGATTTGGTAAGTAACTGTATTTGTATTTGAATCTTCCTTTTATAAGTCAAAAGTGTACTGTTTTAATTTGTCTTAAATGTGATTTGGATAGTATTGCATTGGTAGTAAAAGTTTTGGTTTTGGCCTGTTGCTGTTTGCTAAGCAGGTGTTGATTAAATAGGGTGGGTTCTAATTAACATAGCAAAAGAGCTAGCAATCTCTCATTAGCTTAACTAAGAGGGGCTTGTATATAAACAGGTGAGCTGCTCTGTGGAGTTTCACTCTGTGGAGTTTCAGCCTGTGTGAGAGCAGCTTGACATAAGTGCAGCAGGACACAAGTGTGTAGTTTTAAAAACTGCAGTAGTTACATTGGATTTGGTAAGTAACTGTATTTGTATTTGAATCTTCCTTTTATAAGTCAAAAGTGTACTGTTTTAATTTGTCTTAAATGTGATTTGGATAGTATTGCATTGGTAGTAAAAGTTTTGGTTTTGGCCTGTTGCTGTTTGCTAAGCAGGTGTTGATTAAATAGGGTGGGTTCTAATTAACATAGCAAAAGAGCTAGCAATCTCTCATTAGCTTAACTAAGAGGGGCTTGTATATAAACAGGTGAGCTGCTCTGTGGAGTTTCACTCTGTGGAGTTTCAGCCTGTGTGAGAGCAGCTTGACATAAGTGCAGCAGGACACAAGTGTGTAGTTTTAAAAACTGCAGTAGTTTGAAAACAGCAGGGGTTGGACACAAGTAATAGTGGTGAGTACAGCATTTACTTTTTAGCCGTACCTATTCTTATTATCTAGAATGTCTGGTTTGGTGCAGTGTAACTCTTGCCTGGCCGTTGTGTTTCGTAGTACTCTGTGGAACTTGCGATGCTGTCCAATTTGTATGCAAATGAAGGGGTTGTATGACAAGATTTCAAAATTACAGTCTTTAGTTTCTACTCTTCAGTCTGAAGTTATGAAGCTATCCCAGCCAGTAAAGCAGCTTGTTATACAGCCACCACTCCCACAAAGACTTCACAAGAGAGGGGCAGAGTGGAAGACTGTTGGCTCTGGAAGATTGCGCATTGTAGAACAAAAACATCAACATTTTGGACTAAGCCAATATAACCCATTTGCTGTTCTTTCTGAGCTTGATGTGGATGTATCTGCTAATGCTCAGTCTGGGCAGGATTTGGTAAGATCAAAGGAAGTGGACTTAAATAAGGGACCATATAAAATGAGTACAAAAGGGCAGCAAGGAACAGTTACCAAGCCAACCAATAGGCAAAGACATATTCTGGTTGGTGACTCAACAATTAGAGGTGTGGACTTTGGACAGGATAAAGATGAGCTAAAGGAAGTGAGGTGTCTCCCAGGTGCCACGGTTAATAGGGATAAGAAACGTATTATAAATATTGTGAAGTCTGCAAGCAAACATAACCAAGTGGACATTGTGCTACATCTTGGCACAAATGACTTATCCCAAAAAGATTTGTTTGTTGTACAGAGGGACTTCCAAAATTTTAGTCAGGAACTTTGCAAAATAACAGGTTCCATCACATTTTCTGAAGTTTTGCCAGTATGTAATCAGGAAAAAAAGGCACTCAACATCGCCAAGTTCAACTTGTGGTTACGTCAGTGGTGTGAAGACAAAGGCTTTGGATGTATTAGTCATGATGTTAGAAGGTGGTCGAACAATGAGTTGTTTAAGAGGGATGGCTTGCATCCTTCACAGAAAGGCACAGAAGAACTTGGAGTGGAACTCAGAGCATTTTTTGATTTAAACTAGAGGAAGGGGACAGAGATGTAACTTGCGAGGGTGATTTCTGTCCCCTACCATTTAGGATGAAGCAGGACATTGAAGCAGGAAACCCGGTTAGTGGTAGGCTAGAGGTGGAAAAGATCAAGGACACACTAAAATACAATACCAACAACATCCACATGATGTGTACCAATGCTCGCAGCTTGGGCAACAAGCTCTGTGAATTAATGGCTATCATATCCAGAGATGAATTGGATCTTGTTGCAATAACAGAGACTTGGTTCAAGGATCACAATGACTGGGAGATAGCCATACCCGGTTACACATTGTACAGAAAAGACAGATTGGATAGAAAGGGCGGTGGAGTAGCCATTTATGTCAAGACTACCCTTCAATCAACAATAATTCAGCATACACATAATGAACTAGAAACTCTCTGGGTTACCATGCAGACTAAGGAGGGAGCTGTGGTAAGAATTGGTGTGATATATAGGCCCCCTGGACAATCTGAGGATCTAGATAACCTGTTAATAGATGAAATCAGTGGAATGGCAGAGAAGGGGGACGTTGTAATTACAGGTGACTTCAACATGCCTGATGTGGACTGGAATATCCCAAGTGCATCGGCATGCAAGAGCAGGACTATATTAGAGGCACTTAATGGAGTGTCTCTAAAACAACTTGTGACATTGCCAACTAGAGGAGATAACATTCTGGACTTAGTTCTGACCAATGGGGATCTGGTGTCCGAGGTCAGGGTTGAAGAAAATCTGGGTTCCAGTGACCATCAATGCTTATGGTTCAGAATAAAAACAGACATTGTGCAATCACACACCAGGACCAAAGTGCTAGACTTTAGGAAGACAAACTTCAAGGAAATGGCGGAGTATGTAGAAAGAAAATTAGGTGAGTGGAACAGAGTAGCAGAAGTGAGTGCCCAGTGGTCACTATTAAAAATGGCCATCTTAAAGGCAACTAAGCAATATGTGAAACAAACTAGCAAGAATAAAAGGAAGAAGAAACCATTATGGTTTACTAGGGAAGTCAGCACTATCATAAAAGATAAGAAGTCTGCCTATAAGAAGTATAAAGTAAGTGGAAGTGTAGCTGACAGAGAGGCGTATAAAATTAAACAGAGGGAAGCAAAACTAATTATAAGGACTGCTAAAAGGCAAAAAGAGGAAGAAATGGCCAAATCTATGAAGAGGGGAGATAAAACCTTTTACCGATATATTGGGGACAGAAAGAAGAAAAACAATGCAGTCTCAAAAATTAGAAATAGGGAAAATAAATATATTGACGGAGATAAGGCTGTGGCTGACCATCTGAATAGCTACTTTTGTTCGGTATTTTCAGATAGTAGCAGGCATGGTCATAGCACAACATCCAGCTGGGAGGGCACAGCTCCGGAGTTTCTGGAGGCTGATGTCTTAGCCGAGCTGGCACATCTAAAGGTAAGTAAGGCAATGGGTCCAGATGGAATCCACCCCAGAGTTCTAAGGGAACTTAGGTTTGTGATTGCAGCCCCTCTGACTGATTTACTTAACCATTCCCTTTCAACTGGTGAGGTTCCAGATGATTGGAGAATGGCCAATGTCGTACCAATCCATAAAAAGGGGAGTAGAGAAGAAGCCAGTAATTACAGGCCAGTTAGTTTAACATCTATAGTGGTCAAATTAATGGAAACACTCTTAAAAAAACAGATAATTTCCCATCTAAAAATTAATGACCTATTGGACCAAAAACAGCACGGCTTTACTGAGGGCAGATCATGTCAGACCAATCTTATTGATTTCTTTGACAATGTCACTAAAGTGTTAGATGAAGGTGGTGCTGTGGATATCGCCTATCTGGATTTTAGCAAAGCCTTTGACACTGTACCACATAAGGAGCTCATAGATAAGTTATTGAAGGTAGGACTCAATCCCTGGATAGTTCAGTGGATTTCCAGTTGGCTGAGGGATCGGTATCAGAGCGTTGTTGTAAATGGCGTGCAATCTGAACAAAGGCGAGTTACAAGTGGTGTGCCGCAGGGCTCTGTCCTGGGCCCCATTCTTTTTAATATATTTGTAAGTGACATAGGAGAAGGCTTGATAGGAAAAGTTTGTCTGTTTGCTGATGATACAAAGGTTAGTAATAGGGTGGATATTCCTGGAGGTGTCTGCAACATGGAAAATGATTTAGCTTTACTGGATAGATGGTCAAAACTGTGGAAACTAGAGTTTAATGTCTCTAAATGTAAAATCATGCACTTGGGTAGAAGGAATCCCTGCTCTGAGTACCGTATGGGCAGTACTGTGTTAGCCAGGACCTCGGAGGAGAGAGATTTAGGGGTACTGATTACTGATAGCTGCAAGATGAGTGGACAGTGTAGCCAGGCAGTGGGAAAAGCAAGCAGGATGCTCGGCTGCATAGCTCGAGGCATCACCAGTAGGAAGAGGGAGGTTGTGATGCCGCTGTATAGAGCCCTGGTAAGGCCACAGCTAGAATACTGTGTGCAGTTCTGGAGACCTTACCTGCAAAAAGACATTATTCAAATAGAACGTGTCCAAAGGCGGGCAACGAAAATGGTGGAAGGACTTAAACTTAAAACTTATCAGGAGAGACTTAAAGAACTTAATTTGTACAGTCTGGAGGAAAGAAGGGAGAGGGGGGACATGATTGAGACCTTTAAATATGTGAAAGGATTGAATAAGGTTCAGGAGGGAAGTGTTTTTAAGAAGAAACTTAATGATAGAACAAGGGGGCACAACCTGAAGCTAGTCGGGGGGAAGATCAGGAGCAATGTTAGAAAATATTATTTTACAGAAAGAGTAGTAGGTGCTTGGAACAAACTTCCAGCAGAGGTAGTTGAAACATCAACAGTCACTGAATTTAAACATGCCTGGGATAAGCACACATCTATCCTAAGATAAAGAGTACATACAGTATACACATAAGGGCAGACTAGATGGACCGTATGGTCTCCTTCTGCCGTCAACCTTCTATGTTTCTATGTAAAAAATAAAAAAATAAAAAATGACATTTACTTACCTGTGGCCGCGCTGCCTCCCGATGGGTCTCCTCTTCACTGGGGGGTTCTCCAATCAACCCCCCAGCCTCTTCCGTGGCGAGGAGAGGGCAGAAATCGCCCTCCCCCCCACTTCCTGGATCGGGTCTGCTAGCCCCGCCCCCTGGGTTCACTGTGATGTCACTAGCAGCCGGCCTATAACACCGGCACCCGAGACTCAGAATCGGTCTGCTCGGTGCTTGGAGGAGAGAGGTGGGGAGGGGGAGAGGGCTGTGATTAAAAAAAAAAAAATAAAGATCATTTTTTTCTCTTTGTGTCTGTCTTTTTTTTTTTTTTTTTTTTTTTTTTTTACATTTAACCCCTTGTGAACTGGTAAGGGGTCCATGAGACCCCTTATACCTGTTCACAAGGCTGTGGGATGGCAAGTCACCTGCGGCTAGCGGGTGACTTGCCATTAACCCCCAGTACCCCCATTACCTGCCTCCCCAAAGCCCGGGGGGGGGCCCGGGGGGTGGCCACGGGCTAAGCTGGCCCCTGCGCCCTGTTTCTACAAGCCCTACATAGCTGGTCCCGGGCTGGTTACTTCAGGTAAGGGGGAACCCATGTCATTTTTTTTTTTGGATTTTTAAGGGTTTTTAACTCTTAAAAATCCCCCCAAAAAATGCCCCCCCCCCCCATTTTTTTTCGATTTAAACCTTTGTAGTGTGGATGTATTTTATTTGTAGATGTTTTAAAGTACTTGTTTCAGTTTGGGGGGTCTCCTGGGCAGGAACGGGGGGCTACTGTTAAATATGTGGTACCGTTCTAATTGGTAGAAATGGGGCTTTCTCATGCAATATGTTTTTTTTAATAAAATAAATTTTTTATTTAAAATAAAGGAGACAATTTTCTAAAAAAAAAAAAATGTATTGATTTTTTTTAACTTAATAATATTTTAAAAAACAGAATTAAATTTGCAAACAAGACATTTCATGTTAAAGCCTAAACTCTGCTGAAAAAAAACCAAAAATATATATATATATATATATTTCCTGAAAATTCCAGGAAATTGGGAAAAATGACCTGTCAACAGAGGGTGACAAAATCTCAAGTAGGCTGGCAGTTAAAAGGGTTAAAAGTAGCTATGCATGTTGGGTATTGTTCTGTTCGGGGGACCTTGTGCTTTCAGACTTGTTTTTTCTTGTTTGCATATTTATATTTTAGGAAAAGGTTTTTATTCAGCTTTTTTATACATTTTTTTTAGGGAAACCCTGCGCAACCAAAGAATTCTTTGAGGGATTAATTCCAGAAAGATAAGCCCACTACAACAAGCTGGGTACGCTTAGAAAGCTAAACATGTGTACTTTCAGAGTATATAAGGTTTATGGGGGATACTCCAAATGTAAAGGGTTGTTTTGGTTGAAAAATCGCAAGGTGCGCACTTTGTCTGCAGAGCTGAAATTTTCAAGTAAAATTACCGTTACGCACATGCTTTACTTTGGGGTGTTTGGCAACTCTTCCCTTGACAGTAGCTATGCATGTTTGGTATCGTTCTGTTCGGGGGACCTTGATTTTTCAGATTAATCTTGATTTTTCTTGTTTGTATATCGTTTTTTTAGGAAAATGTGGCTTTGATTCTGCTTTTTTATCCTTTCTTTAGGGAAACTCTTTGCAACATTGAGGGATTACTTCCAGAAAACTGTGGCCACATCAACAAGCCTGGTACACCTAGAAAGCTTGAGGTGTGTACTTCCAGAGAATATATAGTTTGTTGGGGTAAAGGGTTGTAAAGGGTTGTTTTTCTGGAAAAACTGCAAGGTGTGCATAGCGCATATCGCAGTTGTATTTTATCTGAAAATCCCCTAAAGCTCTGTTTCAGTTTGGGGGAGTCTCCTGGGCAGGAAAGGGTGTCTACCTATACATATGTGGTACTGCTGTAACCGGGAGAAATTGGGATTTCACACGCAATAAGATTTTTTTTACAAACTTACATTTTTTATTACAAAATAACACTACAAATTGTAAAAAATAGATTTTTTTTTACATATTTCACCAAAAATATTGAGAATACACCTAAAAATGACAAACAAGACATTTCATGTTAAACCCCAGACTATGCTGAAAAAAACAATATATAATTTTCCTGGGAAATCCCTGGAAACCCCTTCAGAAATCACATTTGAACATGGGGAGCGCAAAATAGTGCAAAATGGTGCAAAATGGTCTGGCAACAAAGGTTGACAAAAACTCCAGGTAGGCTGGCACTTAAAGGGTTAAGGTAAGGTAAGGTGGACCCCTGCTACCTTCCTAAAATATCTTCTGACTTTCATTGAACACAGGAGATTGTTCTTCCATAAGTGGACAGTAAAGATTCTTCTGTGGATGAATCTTTAGATGTCAGAGCATGTCTTCTGGAATACCTTTGCCAAACCAAGGATTGGAGGATGGCAGATAGTTTATTTATTCTAAGTATACAGCACGTCCTGTTCCAGAATATTCCTTACCCATGGGCAATACATCCACAAGATGGCGCTGGACTGCAGAAAAACAACTTGTGGCCTTTCCCGGCCCTATATAAGTCAGGGTCCTCCCACAGAATTCCCAGTTTATTTCTGCAGTCTGCGCTGAGAAGATAGAAGACAGCTCTCTCGTGGCGCAGGTGAGCGGGGCTTATTGCCTGCGGCCCTGCAGGACTATTCCGACCCGTTCCGTCCCATTGACTGCCTCCCAGCCTCGGCTGATAAGGTTCGGGTGAAGGTAGGCGATAAAAGCACTTTGTGCTGAGGAGCTAGGCTCCTACCACAGTCCCTGCTCTAACAGGGTAGGTGGTTCAGGCTAATGGTGAGCCTTTTTTGGGATGCCCCCACTGCCTCATGGGTTTGGCCAGGTTATCCTGTGCGGTAAACCCTATTCCCATTCCCCCTCCACCTCCTCGCTTCATATTGGCCCCGGGCGCCATTTCCCCCGGGGTATTCCGTTGTTATCCTCCCTCACTCTCCCTTCAGGAGATCTCGGGGGTGGGGGTATGTCTGGTGTTTGTGTGACTTTAGACATATGTGTGCCTGTTACTTTATTAAAGCACGTCGTCGCGCGTTTGTACTGCGCTCCGCGGCTGGCAGCCTCATTCACCTCAGAGCTGCCGGGCCGCTACTGGCCGGCCAGATCACGTGGGCGCGCTTCGCGCTCTTTGGAGGGGGTGGGCTCTGTGGATGATGCAATTTACCTCATATCTCCACGGCTCGCCCCTCGAGGTTGCGGACGCCATTTTGTCTTCCTCCTGCGCTGCTGGCTCCTTGCGGTCTGTGAGTAACCCCAGTTTTCTCTATTTGTTCTTATGCTTTATTCTTATGGGAATATATTGTTGTGTCTTTCAGGCGGGATAAAGCTTCGGTCCTGTGGTTTCTCCCGGCCCTCTCCCCTCATTATCTCCCACTTTCCTAGCGGTCTATTGGGGCATACCGGGTAGCTCTTTAGCATTAACCCTTACTGGCCTACTGTGCCTGTTCAAATCACCATATGGAGGCTTCTGGGGATAATAAGCCTGGGGTTCCTTCAGGACAAGCCCGGCTATGTGTTGCGTGTGGGGTATCCCCAATCGGTGATGATGTCAGGGTATGTGTATCCTGCGCCCAGCACGTACTTGCACTGCAATCTAGGTTACCTGTTGCTGGGCCTGCGCCCCCTCGGGCTTCGCCTACCCCCCAACGCCTGCATCTGACCCCCTATGAGGAGCATACCAGCGGGGAGTCTCAGCCTGATTTGGCTGCACGGGTAGCCAGCATTGAGAAACATATTGCTGGGTCTGCATCGCGTAAGGCTTCTGCTAAGAAGCAGCATTTGTCTCCCACCCTCTCCCTCTTTCCTGTGGAAAATGAGGAAGTTTTTGACACTACTTGTTATTTCCCCCTGGAGGAGGGGGAATTGTTCTCTGATTCAGAATCATCTGAGGAGCAATCCAGGGTTTATGGTGGTACAGGGTCTCCCTTTGGGGAAGATCTATGGTCCTCAGATGAAACTGACAGGCTCTTGGCTTATATACTTGAAGTGCTCTGTATCTCCCCTTCTGCCGTGGCTCCACAGCAGCAGGGTGAGCTCTTTCATATGGTTAAACCATGTTTGGAATTTCCTGAGCAGTCGCACTTTAATAATCTGGTGCTCAAAGAATGGGAGCGGCCTAGCAAGCTGCCAGGGGAGCCCAAAAGTTGTTGTCCCTTTCCTGCTGATGTGATTAAGCATTGGTCATGTCCTCCTGAGGTGGACGCGCCTGTTCTGGGGCTGTCCAATACATCTGTCATGCATTCCCCTGACACTACTACCCTGAGGGATGGTGAGGGCCGGCGTATGGACCAACTGGCTTGCCATGCCTTTGCCTGTGTGAGGACCGCGCTACGCCCGGTTTGTGCCTCTGCCATTACAGCTATTGCTATTAAGGGTTTGCTTAAGAGCCTCTTAGAAGGGGCCTCTGACGCTGGAGGAGAAGAATATAGATCTCTCCTGCTTTGCTATGAATTTGTTGCATATGTCCTGTCTGATATGGATGATGCCATTAGAATGTGTGGTAGAACTTCTGCCCTGTTGGTAGCTATATGCCGCTCTGTCTGGCTACGTCAGTGGGTAGCTGATAATGCTGCTAAGAAGGCTTTCACTGGTTTCCCTTTCAAGGGCCTGCGTCTTTTTGGTGAGCGCTTGGATTTGTTTGCCAAGGGCGGTAGGTTACCTCAACGTAGGAGGCCGTCTCGGTCCTTTCGGGGGATGGGTGCCCTTCTCCCATCCTTCTGTGGTTCCAGAGCTGGCCGAGGAGTCTCCTTTACTGGGGCCCGCGGAGATCACTGGGGAAGGGGCAGAGGACGTGGCGGTTCTGGCCTCCCCTGGGGTCCCAAGCCAAAATCCTCACCCAAGCCCCCTCAGGCATGAAGGGGCGCCCTCACCCATCCGGGTGGGGGGACGGCTTCGGCTCTTGCTCACATTTGGAGGCTTCATGTCTCGGTGGACCGGTGGATTTAGGAGGTAGTGTCCTCCGGTTACAAGATAGAGTTTGCAGCCTGGCCGCCCCCAAGATTCATCACATCCCGGATGGCTCAGAACCCCCTGTCAGCTCAGGGTCTGTCCCTTGCTGTCCAAAACCTTCTGGAGTTGGGGGTTATCTGTCATTCTGCCATCTACTATTCCAATCTTTTCACCGTTCCCAAAAAAGACGGGTCCATCAGACCTATCCTGGATTTAATGTGCCTCAACAAATTTGTCAGATTCAAACACTTTCGCATGGAGACTCTGCGCTCCGCTGTCAATTCACTATGTCCAGGGGACTTCTTGACCTCTGTAGACATCAAGGACGCATACCTTCATGTACCAGTCTTTCCAGGTCATCAGAGATTCCTCAGGTTCGCTCTGGAGGATCAGCACTACCAATTTGTGGCTCTGCCTTTCGGTATCACCTCAGCCCCCAGGGTATTCACCAAGGTACTGGCGGGCGTACTGGCTCTGCTGAGATCTCAAGGCATTCGCATCCATCCTTACAGACGACATTCTCATCATGTCTCAATCTCTCCAGCAAGCCGAGTTGGATACTCAGCGGGCGGTGTCCACACTGGAGTCTTTCGGCTGGGTGATCAACCACCTCAAGTCTTTCCTGTCACCGTCAATGGTGAGGTCCTTTCTGGGCATGACTCTGGATACGTCTCAGGTCAAGATCCTTCTCCCTCAGTAGAAGGTGGAGTGTCTTCAAGCTCAGGCCCAGCTTCTTCTGTCTTGCCCTCATCCCTCCATCCGGCAGGGGATGCAGCTGGTGGGCCTGATGGTGTCTTGCTTCGAGGTGGTTCCATACGCTCAGTTTCACGTGAGACCTCTTCAACTTCACCTCTTATCAGTTTAGGATCGGGACCCTCGGTCCCTGGATCAGGTGTTGGTTCTGTCCCCTCTGGCCAGACGGACTCTCTCGTGGTGGCTGGACTCGAGAAACCTGTTGGTGGGCAGATCCTTTCTGGCCCCGTGCTGGGAGACAGTCCCCACAGATGCCAGTCTGACAGGTTGGGGGGGCTTCTGGAAATCCCTGAAATTCCAGGGTCAGTGGGGCCCTCAGGAGGCCCACACCCCTATCAACATTCTGGAATTGAGGGCGATAAGGTTGGTCCTCGCCCAATTGACTCCACACCTTCAGGTCCGCTCGGACAACCAGACGGCGATTGCCTACATCAATCATCAGGGAGGAACAAGAGGGCCCTCAAGGAAGTGTCCCTGATACTGTCTTGGGTGGAGGAGAATGTTCCCTGCATCTCAGCTGTGTACATCCCGGGGGTGGAGAATCTGGAGGCAGACTCCCTCAGCAGGGGGACCTCTCGTCTGGGAGAATGTTCCCTCAGCAGCAGGGTGTTTCGCTCCCTGTGCCACCGCTGGGGTCAGCCAGATGTGGATCTGTTTGCGTCCGGTCACAAGCTTCCAGTCTTTGTCTCTCTGTCCCAGGACCCTCTGGCCTTGGCCATGGATGCACTAGCAATGTCTTGGAAGAGCTTTCAACAATTGTGCAGTTGGCAGTAGATCAGTATGTTCTGCCCAAGGATCCAGACCTGCTCACTCAGGGGCAGCTACACCATCCCAATTTACAAGCGCTGGCTTTGACGGCCTGGCTGCTGAAGCCTCCATCTTGATGGAGAAGGGGCTGCCTGCCTCTGTTGTTAATACCATGATTCAGGCTAGGAAGAAGTCCTCATCATCCATCTACTATAGGGTCTGGCATGCTTACATTGACTGGTGTGAGTCTAAGTCGCTTCCCTGTAGGGTGTTTTCTGTCCCTGGGATTCTGGAATTCCTGCAACATGGTTTGGATTTGGGTCTTCAGCTTAGTACCCTCAAAGGTCATGTTTCTGCTCTGGCCATTTTCTTCCAAAGATCCTTTGCTCAACATCGTATGGTCAACACTTTCTTCCAGGGGGTTTCTCACGTGCGTCCTCCACGTAAGCCTATGTTACCAGTATGGGACTTGAACTTGGTCTTATCTGCCTTGCAGGGGTCTCCCTTTGAGCCTTTGCATGAGCCCCCTTTGTCCATTTTGACTCTTAAAGTAGTCTTTTTGGTGGCTATCACTTCTGTTAGGCGTGTTTCTGAGTTGGCGGCGCTTTCCATCAAACCCCCTTACTTTGAGAGACACCAGGACAAGGTGGTGTTCGTTTTAAGCCAGAATTTTCTGCCTAAGGTTGTGTCTGCCTTTCATCTCAATCAGGACATTGTTTTGCACTATATGGATGTGGTCAGGACTCTGAAGTTCTATTTGGTGGCTACTGAATCTTCCAGGAAGACTGATGCTCTATTTGTGCTTCCATCTGGGCCTAGGAAGGGTCTGGCTCCAGCTAAGTCCACTATCAGCAAGTGGATTCGCCAGGCTGTGATTCAAGCCTATTCTGCTAAGGGGAAGGAGCCTCCCTTCCGCCTTACTGCTCATTCCACTCGTGCTATTGGTGCCTCTTGGGCTTTTCAGCACCAAGCTTCTGTTGAACAAGTTTGCAAGGCCGCTACTTGGTCTTCTGTTCATACCTTTTCTAAGTTTTACAAGGTTGATGTTAAGGCCTCAGCTGATGCTGCTTTTGGTCGCAAAGTTCAGTTGGTTGGTTTAAACTGCCCGCTGTTACTTTTTGGGGATCCCACCCTACCTTACGGACACTGCTATTGGATGTCCCATGGGTAAGGAATATTCTGGAACAGGACGTGCTGTATACTTGGAATAATACAATTCTGTGATTACTCACCTGTAGAATTGGTATTATACATATACAGCATGTCCTGTTCCACCCCACCCTTGTTATCATTTATTCTTAGTTACCTCTGTATGGTGATTGTTCATATGTTCATTGTTGAATTCTGGTTTTGTTCTCCCGGCCTTTTGTTAACTGCTTGTCAATTCTGGGGATTTTGTGGGAGGTCCCTGACTTATATAGGACCAGGAGAGGCCACAAGCTGTTTTCCTGCAGTCCAGCGCCATCTTGTGGATGTATTACCCATGGGTAAGGAATATTCTGGAACAGGAGGTGCTGTAAACGTATAATAACAATTCTACAGTTGATTAATCACAGAATTGTATTATTTCATTCTCTTGTCCTAGGAAGGGCCATCAGGTATTTTAAGTCAACTTTGGCCCTTTGAATGAAAAGCGCAATCAGTATGGCCTATAATGGATCTCTGGTTCAAGGAAAAAATACAGCTCACTCTGAGAAGTGCCTCTACATCTTGGGTGGCGTAAGCTGGGGCCTCCTATTGAACAGCAGGCTTTCCCACCCAGTAGAGGTAGATCTTACTTATCTTCTCAGTATTATGCTGCCCAGAGCATGCTTTGAGAAAAATGAAGTTAATTACCTGGTTACTTCTTTTTTAACCCTTTAACCGCCAGCCTACCTTGAGATTTTGTCACCCTTTGTTGCCAGACCATTTTGCACTATTATGCGCTCCCCTTGTTCAACTGTGATTTTTGAGGGGATTTCCAGGGATTTCCCAGGAAAATGATATATTGTTTTTTTCAGCATAGTCTGGGCTTTAACATGAAATGTCTTGTTTGTCATTTGTTAGGTGTATTCTTAATATTTTTGGGTGAAATATGTGCAAAAAAAAAAAAAAAAAAAAAATGTTTACATATTGTAGTTTTTTTTGGAATAAAAAATGTAAGTTTGTCAATAAAATCTTATTGCGTGTGAAATCCCAATTTCTCCCGGTTACAGCGGTACCACATATGTATAGGTAGACACCTTTTCCTGCCCAGGAGACTCCCCCAAACTGAAACAGCGCTTTAGGAGATTTTCAGATAAAATACAACTATGCTATGCAATATGCGCACCTTGCGGTTTTTCCAGAAAAACAACCCTTTACATTTAAAATACCCCCAACAAACTATATATTCTCTGGAAGTACACACCTCAGGCTTTCTAGGCGTACCAGGCTTGTGGATGTGGCCATAGTTTTCTGGAAGTAATCCCTCAACGTAATCTTTGGTTGCAAAGAGTTTCCCTAAAAAAAGGATAAAAAAGCAGAATCAAAGCCACATTTTCCTAAAAAAACTATATACAAACAAGAAAAATCAAGTTTAATCTGAAAAAGCAACATCTCCCGAACAGAACGATACCCAACATGCATAGGTTCTGTCAAGGGAAGAGTTGCCAAACACCCCAAAGTAAAGCATGTGCGTAACGGTAATTTTACTTGAAAATTTCAGCTCTGCAGACAAAGTGCGCACCTTGCGATTTTTCAACCAAAACAACCCTTTACATTTGGAATATCCCCCATAAACCATATATTCCCTGAAAGTACACACGTTAAGCTTTCTAAGGGTACCCAGCTTGCTGTAGTGGGCTCATCTTTCTGGAATTAATTCCTCAAAGAATTCTTTGGTTGCGCAGGGTTTCCCTAAAAAATTTATAAAAAAGCTGAATAAAAAACACCTTTTCCTAAAATATAAATATGCAAACCAGAAAAAACAAGCTAAGTCTGAAAGCGCAAGGTCCCCCGAACAGAACAATACCCAACATGCATAGGTACTATTAACCCTTTTAATTGCCAGCTTACTTGAGATTTTGTCACCCTCTGTTGACAGGCCATTTTTCCCCATTTTGCGTCATGTTTTGCGACATGTTTTGCGCCATTTTTGCTGGAACTTTCAGAAAAATTATATATTTTTTTTTTTTGCAGCAGAGTTTAGACTTTAACATGAAATGTCTTGTTTGTAATTTTTTTTTTTTTTTTTACAATATTATTAAGTGAAAAAAAAAAATAAATAAATAAAAATTTTTTTTTAGAAAATTGACTCCTTTATTTTAAATAAAAAATGTATTTTATTAAGGAAAATCATATTGCATGTGAAAGCCCCATTTCTACCGATTAGAACGGTACCACATATTTATCGGTAGCCCCCCGTTCCTGCCCAGGAGACCCCCCCTAACTGAAACAAGTATTTTATAACATTCACAAAAAAAAACACAAAAACCATCCACACTACAAAGGGTTAAATCGAGAAAAAAAATGACATAGGGTCCCCCCTCCCAGGGGAGGGAGACCCCATTTTTTTTTTTGATTTTTAAGGGTTAAAAACCCTTAAAAATCAAAAAAAAAATGACGTGGGGTCCCCCTTACCCACAGTAACCAGCCCGGGACCAGCTATGGGGGCTTGTAGGCACAGAGTGGGGGGGCCAGCTTTTGTGGCCCCCCCACCCTGCAGCCTACGAGCCCACATAGCCCATGTGGGCCCGGGCTCTTCTGCCCCCCCCTGGCCTTTGGGGAGGCAGGTAATGGGGGTGCCGGGGGTTAATGGCAAGCCACCCGCTAGCGCAGGTGGCTTGCCATCCCCCCAGCCTTGTGAACTGGTATAGGGGTCATGGACCCCTTACCAGTTCACAAGAGGTTAAAAGTAAAAAATGACACAGACACACAAAAGAGAAAAAATATTTTATTAATTTTTTTTTTTTTTTTTTTTACACTGTACTCACCTCCCATCCATCCTGGAGCACTCTGTCCCTCGGCGATCACTGGCTTCTGCTCCCTTGCTAGAAGCCTTTTATAGCTGCTGGATGACAGAACACAAAGGGTTAATCAAAAAAAAAAAATGACATAGGGTCCCCCCTCCCAGGGGGGGTGGACCCCATTTTTTTTTTGATTTTTAAGGGTTAAAAACCCTTAAAAATCAAAAAAAAAATTGACGTGGGGTCCCCCTTACCCACAGTAACCAGCCCGGGACCAGCTATGGGGGCTTGTAGGCACAGAGTGGGGGGGCCAGCTTATGTGGCCCCCCCACCCTGCAGCCTACGAGCCCACATAGCCCATGTGGGCCCGGGCTCTTCTGCCCCCCCCTGGCCTTTGGGGAGGCAGGTAATGGGGGTGCCAGGGGTTAATGGCAAGCCACCCGCTAGCGCAGGTGGCTTGCCATCTCCCCAGCCTTGTGAACTGGTATAAGGGGTCACATGGACCCCTTACCAGTTCACAAAGGGTTAAATGGAAAAAAAAAAAAGACAAGACGTTTTTGAAAATATTTTATTAAAAAAAAAAAAAAAAACTTTTACTTTACTCACCTCCGATCTTCATCTTCTGTGTCCCGCGGCGATCTGCTGTCAGTGACGGCTGGGCAGAGAAGGGGGGAGGCAGGCGATCGGAGGATCGCCTACCTCCCTCCTTCCCCGCCCAGCCGTCACCGGCATCTGAGAGACGAACTGCCGGGTGCCCCGATGACACCCGGCGGTGACGTCATCTGGCCCCGCCCCGTGACGTCACCAAGATGGCGGCCGCCATCGGAAGAGGCAAGGGAGGAGGGCTGTTATGCCCCCTCCAGAAGACAGAAGAGCGGGGGGGGGGATCGGAGCCCCCCCCCCGTGAAGAGGAGAGCCTGCGGGAGCCGGCGGGGACAAAGGTAGGTGACTGTTTTTTTTTTTTTTGTTTTTTTTTTTACAGTAAACCGGGCGGCTGCTGAAACGGGGGGGGGGCACCCTGTTCCGGGCCCTCCCCTGCAGCCGGAGGGGCCCCGATGGGCGATCGGAGCCCCTCTGGCTGAAGAGGAGACCCGACCGGATCGAACGAGGGGTCAGGTAAGTGTCTTTTATTTTTACTTTTTTTTTTTTTACTGGGGAAAGTCAGGCACGTAAATTTTACGTGGCTGGCGTTTAACTGTTGGAGAGGCAGCCACGTAAAATTTACGTGGCTGGCGTTTAAAGGGTTAAACATCCAAACGGGCAGCATACAGGTTTCCCTCCCTCAGGATATCATTGATTGTATATCAGGTTTAAATACCAGTAGTGTTCTGGTCTGTCTTTGTATTTTTTAGATCTCTATAACAACTGGAGACTGGGAGGAGGGGCCAAAGTTTTATTCATTCTGGTGGTCATGTGTTCCAACCTAGGGGCGGAGACATAAAGTCTCAGGAGTATGCTGTCGTTCAGGTGTTTAGAAATGAAGTTACCAGGTAACTAATTTTTTTTCTACTTCTCTTTTATTACCAAGAAAAAAGCTCTTGAATTTAAATCTAAAAAAATGACCTTCCTATTCATAATCCACTTTCTATATTCTGTTTTGTCCAGGTCTTCAACAGTTTATCTACTTTACCCTTTTCATGAACTCTTCCATCTATTGTAACATTTTGTACTCCTGCCAACCAAGCTTCTATTGTGCGAGGGTTGCTTTGTTTCCAAAACGTTGGAATTAATGCTCTAGCAGCATTAATTTAATGAAATCATTAAGATTTTCTATGATTTATAGTGTCTCCTTCCAGAGAAGGAATATGATGGATTATCCCACCACTTCTCCTTCTATCTCCTATACTTCTTCCCAATATGGTCTCCATTTCTCACAGACCAAAATATGTGCATATAAGAGTTGTTTTGGGGTATAATGCCTCTGAATCAGATATTTGTAACTTGTCTTTTATTGACAAGACAAAAAAATCATTTGCCATTGGCCCATTGTGTAATCCCTCCCTAAATCTTTTTCTCACTCTCAGCAACAATGTGGTTTAGGATTTTCCTTATCGTACACTAGAGAGTAAATTTTAGATAGAACCTAAAGATTTGGATCTATCTTTATTAATAATGTTTTCAAAATGTTTCAAAGGGGGTCAAATCTCTTGACCGTTCTGGTTTGGTTTCCTTCTCTTGCAGAAAATGATGAAAGAATATAACTTGCCATGGATTTAAGCTGTTATTATCCCATTTCTCTTAATTGTCTTATACTCCACTGTTAGTCGTGCACTAAATCCTTAACCCAAACTGGACCACCTTCCATTTTGCAAATGTACCCTTCTCTTCCCCTACTTACAAATTCTGGATTATTAGGTAGTATAAGCAGATGGTGAAGACCATGACACAATGCCACATGTATTTCTTAATTTTTGGAATGTGATCAGTCACGTGTGTAGATGGATATTTTTCTATATTTTTAACAGACAGCACAATCTCTCTCAAAGAAAACTTGGATAAGGTCTTCTCTATTTCTACCTGTTCTTTTCCTCCCTTATCTTAGACCCAATCCACCATTCTTTGGAGTTGTGCCCAATCATATTAGGAAGTTGCAGCCACTTTCAATGTTTTCTCTATCAATATTTTTATTTAGTTTTTAAGGAAAGGAAGGCAATACAGATATGGGTGATCAGCCAAGCAGAAATCCATCCCGCGCAGGGGAGGTCAGCAACACAGTGATTACAGCAATTTACCGTATTCTGAACAAAAGAGCAAGACACAGCAATTGAGATCATCAAGAAAGTGGATGGCAATGTCATTACGGCATGGCAAGAATAAGGCACTTATCTTGGGTTCTTGGGTATCGGCTAGGATGCTTGAGAGCCTCTCATTGACCAAAAACCCATTCATCCTAGACGACACCTCTGATAGCGGGACAATCTGTTTCCTCCAGGCCCTGGCAATGGTTTGCTTCGCCGCCAGGAGCAAGTAAATGAATAATTTGTTCTGTTTTTTAGTAAGCTCTGGAGGTCTACAGTGAAGGAGGGCCACCCAGGGATCCTTTCTGATACTTGTCCGAAACATTTTACCGGCCATCATGTATACTTGGGACCAAAAACGGGCCAGCATGGGGCAGGTCCACCAGATATGCATAAAGTTTCCCTAATCACTACCACCCCTGAAGCATGTATTGGCCTGCCCTGGGAACATTTTACCAAGGCGACTGGGCACCAGGTACCAGCGAAACAGAACTTTGTAAGCTGTTTCAGTTGTCAAAACATTTATGGAGCATGAAGAGGCAGCATTCCAAATTTCCGCCCACCCCCTATCTGAACGACAGGGGCCCAGATCTCATTCCCATTTATCCACGTGGGCGTGTGTACCCACCCCTATGTTGTTCAACATAGAATACAACATGGATATTAACCCCCTGCGGAACGGGTCTGCACTACAAACCTCCTCAAAGGGGGTGCATTTCCGGAAGGGTTGCCCCAATCTAGTTAAGGGTGATAACCAGTGTCTCAGCTGCAGATACTGAAAAAAGGCCCTCTGGGAAACATCAAATTTTTCTCTCAGAGAACTATAGGACGAAAACCCATCCTCCGAAAGAAGGTGCAGCACCCTAGTTATCCCATGCTCCATCCAACATTTATAGGTTGGTCTATTATCCATCCCCGGAGGGAAGGACGGGTTACCCCAGAGATGCGCTAAAGGAGTGTGAGGAGACATCAGGGAGGCGGAGTATTTCACCGAGTCCCACACCGAAAGTGAGTGCTTCATTAGGGGGCTAAGCGTCCCAGGCCTGGACACCGGGTCCATCCATAGCAAGCCATCAATCGGGGCCGGCGAGCAGTCCGAAAGTTCCAGAAACGTCCAGAGGGGAGGCTTTAAAGAGGAATGCATGGGGGCCAGCTGGGCTATTTGGGAGGCCTTGTAATACATACTAATATTAGGGACACCAAGCCCACCTAGAGACTTGTGACAGAACATAGTGCGCTTGGGTACTCGCGGACGAGCACCAGACCAAATAAAGACCGATATTCTCCTCTGCATCTCACGAAGCCTATACGATGGTATTGGTACTGGCAACATTCTAAAAAAGTATAGAAGTTTGGGGAGGATGGACATTTTAACTGCATTTATACGGCCCAGCCAAGAGAGCGAATATGGCATCCAAGTATCAAGCAACCGTGCCAGGGATCCAAACAAGGATGGGTAATTAGCCCCATAAAGGTCTTCATATGCCGCCGTAATACCCCCAGGTACAAGAGCGGCTCTGTCGACCATTTAAAGGGAAAATTAGCTTTAATTTGGGTCACCACCTCCGAAGTCAGGGATATATTGAGGGCCTGGGATTTATCACCATTTATGGTCAAGCCGGAGATGCGGGCGAAGTGGTCCAGAATAGAGTATAAGTTTGAAAGGGAGGTAAGGGGCTGCGAGACCGCCAGCATAGCGTCATCCGCGAAGAAGAGGGCCTTGTGGTGGACTCCTGCTACTTCCATTCCCCTAACATTCGGGTTTCGCCTTATCGCTATACCCAGAGGCTGCAAAGCTACCGGTAGTATAAAGAGAATCGGGGAGAGGGGGCACCCCTGCCTTGTACCTCTAGAGATCCGGAAGGTCTCAGAAGTAAAGCCCAAATACCTCACCATAAAGGGCATCATAAAGGGCTTTGATCCAGTCCAAAAATCGTCCGAAACCCCATTTCCCCAGAACCCAGAGTAGGTAATCCCAAGAGATAGTGTCAAAAGCCTTCTGTATATCAAGGGACAGCAGGAAGGCTGGGATGCCCCTCGCTCGGGCATGGTGAACCAAGTGAGCAACCCTCCTGACATTGTCTCCAGCCTGGCGAGATGGCACAAAACCCACCTGATCTCTGTGTATAAGGCCCTCCAGGAACGTATTCAATCTAGTTGCCAACACCTTGGCCAACAGCTTCACATCGGGGTTAATTAACTATATGGGCCTATAGATGGGGATTAACAGGCTATCCTTGTCGGGCTTAGGTATCATACAAATGTCCGCTAATAGGGAGCTTGGGCCCAAGGATGCCTCCGCACACATGGCATTGAAGAGGTTGGCCAGGTGAGGCGCCAGGAGGGGTGCAAACTTTTTGTAATAAAGGCCACTGAATCCATCAGGTCCCGAGGGTTTGGAGGTTTTGGTAGACTTAATGGCCGCTAATATCTCCTGGGGTGTGATAGGAGAGTCCATCAGGTCAATGTGGTCTGGGGTAATAGACGGTAGCTCAACGCGCTCGAAGAATCTCTCGAGGTCAGCGTCATCGGCTCTCGGAGGGCCGAGTACAATGCAGATAGGAACCCCCGAAATGCGGCTACAATTTTGGCCGAATTAGCCGTAATGGATCCCGAATTGAGCTTAAGTTTTATCGGCTGCCATCTGTCCAGGACGGTGGCTTTCAGCTTCCGGGCCATCATAGTATCGGGCTTATTGCCCCTAGCGTAAAATTTTTGCCTGGCCCAACGGAGCCGCTTCTCAGCCTGATCATCCAGGAGCACGTTGAGCTCCGTCCTAAGCCTATCGACGGTCTTTTTATGTCTAGGGTTCGGGGCTCTCTTCCACTGCTCCTTGGCCTGCTCATATTTTAACGTCAATTCCTTAAGTCGCTTCTGTCTCTCCCTTTTCCTGAGGGAAGCTATGCTTATGATACTACCCCGCATGATAACTTTCTGGGCCTCCCAGAGGGTAATTGGGGAGCGGACCAAATCGACGTTCAGGGTAAAATAGTCCTTAAGGGCTTCTTGAATCTTCAGGCACGTGTCCTGAGAGCGCAGGAGGGAGTCGTTTAGTCTCCAATTATAGGAGCGCTTAGTTGGGACCAACAAGTCAACCGCCGCCATTACAGGATTATGATCCGACCAGGTCGAGTTATAGATTTTGGAGCTAATGATTGCCGGGAGTATAGCCTGAGGGACAAAGATGGGGATTAGAATAGAATGTGAAATCCTTGGCGGTGGGGTTTTTTTCCCTCCAGACATCACAAAGACCGTGAGTGTCCAGGAGATCACCAAAGACAAAAGAGTGAGGGTCCGAACCCTTCGTCACACTTGCGGGTTGGCCCGTCCTCTGTCTGTCCACCCTAGGATTCACCACCATATTAGAATCCCCACCCATTATCCAAATGCCCTTGGTGTTGTTCCGGACAACCGACAGCAGGTGCTTAAAAAAGCGTGTTTGGAAGGAATTAGGTGTATAGTATGTAACCAGAGTGATGTCAATGTCATAGAGAGACCCCTGAAGGACAACGATTTCTTTACAACAGATATAGGGGAGATTTTTACTAAAAGCTATCAACACCCCCCTTTTCTTTTCTCTAGCACACGACATATAGGACACGGGGTAGTGATGACTCAGGTACCTCGGCCTAGAGTGGACTGAGAACCTTGTCTCTTGTAGAAAAAGTATATCCGCTTTACAAGATTCCTCTTAACAGGGCTGTTAAAGCCCTGGACGTTGTGAGGAATTAGTTTAATATTTAGCCCCACCATCAGGACAGAGTTGGTCTACGAGTTGAGGAAAAGGGCAGACCAGGCGCGAGGAGGCAGGGGTAGAAAAGGGGGCTTGGGTAGGGGAGGGAAAAAAGGGGAACATTTATAATAAGAAACAAAAGGAAACTTAACTAAGCGATCTAAATACAATAAACAGTCTAGATAAGAAGGACCAAAATCCAACACAGCGCTTTGGACCCAAGGCGGCCCAAAAGATTCCTGCCACAGCAGGAGATGACTCAGGCACTGGGGATAGGAGCACCCCAGTGTGGGTCGACATGTAATGCGTGGGGGTAGCTCTCGGAGACACAGGTTACCACCCCGCTACAAAAAATGGCAAGTGGAAGCTGATTAAGAAATACCAGCACCCTTAACTAAAGAAGGGGGGGAGAGGGGCCGGGCATCGCATGCGTCCACCCACCCCCAGAAGAGGAGGGGGGTGGATTAGCCACATGGACCCAACGGGCCCATATCTCACCACCACGAGCCCCCCAGGACACAAAGCCCCAGGCCGCAGCAGGGGGCCAGCAGGACAGACAAAAACAGTATTAAACTCTACATTAGCAACACGCAAAAGTTAACTGAGTAAAAAATGTAACCAACAACAGTGCAAGGGGCGACCTACCCACGGTCACGTTTTCCCTGAAATCGGGAGGATGGGCACCCCACCAAGCGACTGAAATCCGTCCCGAGGGTAAGAAACCTCAACCCGGGTTAGAGCCCGGGGGGAGAGGGCGGCCAGCCCCCCGATCCCGTCTCCTCCGTGGGCGAACCTTCTCCCATAAGGGCCGCAAGGGCTGGCGCTTGGGCGTCCGCTGGGCCGCCTGGTCAGGCGAGGCCGCTAGCGGGTCAGCCATGGGCAGACCAAGCTCACGTATAAGCCCCTGCAACTCACTGAGGGAGCCAGCTGAGCATTGCCGACCCGCATGGGAGAACAGCAGCCTGAAGGAGAACCCCCACCGGTACCTGACGTTATGCAACTTCAAAATGTCCAGCCCCAGTTTCATCTCCCGCCGATGCTGAAGTGTCTGGGGAGCGACGTCAGGAAATATCTGGTAGGCATGGTTCTGAAAAGATAAGTTGGCCTTTTCTCTAAATGCCTGTAGAATGGCCTCTTTCATGCGATAGAATGTAGGCCTAACGACGATATCTCTAGCGCGACCGTCCGATCGCTTAGGGCCCAAGGCCCTGTGCGCTCTGTCCAGTTCCAAGCGGTCAATCGGCATAGAAGGAAGCAGTTCCTGAAGTAGTGCTGTAACCGTAGCGGAAACATCTTCCATAGATTCCGGGAGGCCCCGTATCCGGACATTTTCTCTCCTGGACCTGTTCTCAAGATCTTCTAACTTTTGCTGCAATAGGCCCACCTCATCTCGCATGGCCTAGGTAGCGGACCCGCTGGACTCCAAAACCGTCACGATTTCATCCACTCTCTCCTCCAAAGTGTTGGTTCGATCACCCAGCTCCCTGATGTCGCTGGCAAAGCTGGCGGTAAGCTGAGTTACTGCAGCGGCCAATTCTTGTTGCAGCAGGAGCTTAAACTTAGCCAACAATTGCTCATCTCGCACAATTGGATCAACTGGACAGGGAGTCTTCTGTGCACTCCGCCGACCCCCCTCTGGGACATCCTCCATCAGGAGCTGGGATAGATTGCTGTTTCCCGACGCAGGGGTTTCCCTGAAGAGCAGCGGGAACTCTCTGTCATCAGAAAGGGACAGGGGTGAGCTATCCGGACTCCGACTGCTGCGGCCAGGTGGGCTCACGTGCAGGGCTCGGTCTTCTCCAGGGCCCCCAAACATCTGAGAGCCATGATATGGGAGTCGGGGGTCACCAGCCCCCATGCCCAGCTGAGGGCTGCAGTGCGACCACCGTGAGGGAGGCTGCCCCGTTATGCTCTGGGGCGCAGCATGGATAGGCGGGGGAGACCCCGACGTCTGTGGCGAGAAGGAGATGATGATCCCCCCATTCCCCCCCTCCCGGACCATGTCGGCCCCTGGGGGCGGGGGACAGCTTGATGCGCTGGGTGACAGGGGCAAGGCAAATGATGAAGGCGGGGACAGTGGCGGGGATGGCCGTCTCCCGCACGTGCGATCAGGGCTCCCCGCAGCTCCTACCTCCTGTCTCGCTGGCCGACCCGCCTCCTCTGGCTCAGATGACTGCGGGAGCTGTGCGTCCAGCGGGGACCCGCGCTGCAGATCCCGCTCGGGGTTCACGTGCTGGGCGGTCTGGGCCTGGCACCGGAGCCCCGCCATGATGTCGGGCTGACGAGGGCACGTGGCGCTCTTCCTCTCCCTGCCCGTCCTCCTCTCCTTGGACTTGGCCCCACTCTTGCCCATCCGCGGGCCGGGGAAGGTAAGCAGGGTGCTGGCTGCACAAATGGGAGCTGCCTGAGCGATCGTGAAGCTGCTATGGGGTAGGTTTTGTGCTCCGAGATGCCGAGCACTAAGAGGAAGCAGCCATCTTCCTCGGTGCCTGGCCACGCCCCCACTTTCAATGTTTTAAGCGTACGTATCTTTAATCATGGGGGTTTGTCGTCCACACATAACCATAGTTAACGTTTTCATTATTATTATTTAATTTACAAAAGGTGTAAATTTGAAATAAAACTAAGAATTTGACAGTAACCATCTTAATTATATTGAGCCTACCTAGCCAGGTAAATGGTTGATTCTATTCTCTTCACTGATTTTATTTAATATTGGAATATAGTTTAGTCTCAACACATCATCCAGACTTGATATTATATTATGTAATAGCTGGTTTTGGCTATTTAAACGTGAACGATCCTTTCAGCTGTTTATTTGCATTGTTATGCAAATATATAGATAGTGCAGCTGAGTTTTAAAAGACTTTGAACCCAACATACAATAAAGCCTAATATTTTAAGAAAATCCCCTGACAATTGAAATACAAAATGTTTGTAATGAGAGCAACCTGTGCAAATTCAAACACCTTTAGAGGGGCCTTTTTGTAATGTTTTTTAAATACTGCATAGCTTTTCCAACTTTGCCCTCATTAGACAAAAAGCTGTTCTTTGGCAGTTTAATTACTCAATCCCATAAACCTAATCGGCAGCAGGGTTTTTAAATGGTGTGTATTTTTTTAATTTTTTAAATTTTTCTATTAATTTTTTTTTGTGAGTTGGGTTAGAAAGCCCTCCACCTCTCTATAATTTACAGATACTTGGATAACCATCTTTCCTTTTATCACCTATCTGTTATTTTTATCCTAAACTATAATAGATACAATATGTTAATATTGGTACTCACAGTTTTTGGTATAATTGTAATATAGTGTAACAGTTGCTAACTAAAATCTTTTTAAAAATAACTACAATCGATAACTGATCGATATTTGTGTTTCAGAGCATACTATGGCTACACCACTAGAAGATGTTGGGAAACAGGTAAGCAACCACCTTAACCATCTATTTATGTAAAATGTTCAGCCCATTCTATGCACCTTTTTAAATGATGCAAAGTAGTAAATGGTCACATTGTAATATATACAAAGGCCTTTGAATTTATGCCAAGGTTTTAAAAGTTTAATTCAAATTTCACATAATTTTAACAGTTTTAAAATGACACTCATTTACACATTCTAAGTATGTCACACACCCCGCTTCAGATAGTCATTACACTTGGGTTATACCGACCTGTAGAGGGCGATCTTGCAGAGATGTCATGAAAAAAAAAGGGAGCCCCTCCCGATCCATAAATACCTGGTACCTCCCACTCATTCCCCAGTCTTTCATCTCTGCAGACGGCGAGCAAGTCAGAAGATGGATGCCTCCTCCTTGCAGGTAGCCGGGGTAACTCCCGGCCCGCTTGTTAGTCTATTTCTGCCTGGACCCCCTTCTTAGCATTTCACCTTGCCTCCCAGCCTAGGCTGCTGGTCCGGGCAAGGGTAGACAGCACCTAATGGTGCTTAGGAGCTACGCTCCACCGTGAGACCCCCATACTAATGGGTAAGCGGTTTTGCCGGGTTGGTGATCCCGGTTCGGGATGCCCTGTCCCTTGCCCTTCCACCTTCCAGCATGGATTCCCCCTCTCCCGGTTTGCCCTTGCTCCTTAGAGGGGGGGGGGCTTTCTCCCTTAGGGTAAGCGTCTTATTGTGTGTTTGTCACTTTTTGTCACTTTGTGTATGTGTGTGATGTTTGTGTGTGTGTGATTCACTTGCCATTTGTAATGGTAATTCGGCTGCGCCGCCCGTTGCTTCAGCTTCGGCGGGGGAGCTTCTTCCCCTCAGGTGCAGTTGGTAGGGGGGCGGGGTCGGGTGCTTGGCGCGATCGCCTACGGCCCGCCCCCAGTGCTCCTGGCGGAGCCCGGCCACTGGCCGGGAGCGGCGTCGTCAGGGGAGGGGACGGGGCCGCCCTTCTTCTCCCTCTGCTTCCCGTGTCTCTGGCCTCTGGCAGGACGGACGCCATCTTCCTCCGTGAGTGGCCCTGGGGGCCTCATTACTTTCACATGCATATATTTATATATATATATATAATATGTATTTCTTATGTTATGCTTATCAGTATGTCTGCATATGTGTGCTTGGGCATGATTGAGATGCTGAATAGCCCTGTATTCTGTTTTCCAGGTGGACCCTTGTCGGATCCTAAAGGGTCCTCCCGGTCCTAGGGTCCCTGGTTTAATTTTAGAACTTCCCATAAATCCTCCCACTCGGGACACAGAAGGGGCATCCCGGGTCGCTTATATTGCGTAATTCCCTTGGGTATTGTGACTACCAATAAAATCACCATATGGAGGCTTCCCAGGATACCGGGCTTGGGCTCCCCTCGGGGCAACCCCGGCAGTGTTTGGGGTGTGGGGCATCCCTTACAGGGGATGATGTTTTCCTTTGCATACCATGTGCGCAGCAGACTATTACGGGGCAGTCCGGCTCCCATGCGTCTGGTTCTGCGCCGCAGGTCCCTTCTCCTACCCCTCCCCGTCTGACCCATACCCCGTGTGATGATGTCACGAGTGGGGAGTCGCAATCTGAGGTGTGTGCCAGATTGTCCAATTTGGAAAAATTATTTTCTAGCGCTGTGGCCAGAAAGGTCCCGGCTACGAGAAAGCACTTGTCCCCAGCCACGCAGGCTTCTGATTTGGAGGAGTTTGATTCACTGGACTGGTCTGATTTTACCTCCCGCTAGAGGAAGGGGAGCTTTTTGAGGAGTCGGATGGTTCTGACGATCAGCAGTTTGTTGGCGCTGATGCCGAGCGGGGTCAAGGGGATTCTTTGGATACCCCTAAGGTCCTGGCTCATATGTTTGAGGTTCTGGCTATCTCTCCTCCTGAAGGGGGAGTTCTTTGAGGAGGCTAAGCCGCGCTTAGAATTCTCTAATCAAAGGCATTTCGACTGAATAATTCTTAAGGAATGGGAGAGGCCTACTCTGCTTCCGGGTGTCCCTCCGGGTTGGGATAAGAAGTATCCCTTTCCGGTGGACGCGGTGAAGCGCTGGTCGTCCCCTCCCGAGGTGGACGCCCCTGTTTTGGGGTTGTCTAGCACCTCGGTCTTGCATTCTCCTGACTGTTCTACTCTCAAGGACGGTGAGGACAAACGCATTGACCAGATGGCTTGTCACTGTTCTACCAGTGTCGGGTCGGCCTTGCGGCCTGTTTGCTTCAGCGCTTTTAATAGTGGCTTCTAGGTCAGTTGTCAGGACCTGTTGTCTACCTCCAGGCTTGACCCGGCTAGTGATGAGTTCACCGCCCCTAAACGGTGTGATTTGTTTTTGTCATTTGTGCTAGCCTGGATGACACCATGGTGATGTGTAGTAGAACTTCGGCCTTGCTGGTGGCAATTCGGCGGTCGGTTTGGTTGCGCCAGTGTCCAAAAAGTCTCTTACGGCTCTTCCCTTTCTGTGCTTGCGGCTCTTTGGAGAACAATTGGATTCGGTCGCAAAAGGAGGTAGGTTACCTCAGCCAAAGAAGCAGCGTCGTCCCTTTCGGGGGGCGGCTTCATTTACCCCTTCCTTTTGAGGGGCCAGAGCTGGATGGGGATCGGCTATCTTCCCCTCCAGAGGTGATTCCTGGCACAGGGGAAGAGGACGTGCCCGTCCAGGTCACATCTGGGGCTCCAAGCCCAAAGCCGCTGCTAAGCCGGCTCAGCAATGAGCCAGCGCCCTCACCCTCGCGGGTGTGGGGACGGCTGCGACACTTCTCCCAGCTCTGGGACCAGGAGGTCTCGGACAGATGGATTCGGGAAGTGGTGTCTTCCGGTTACAAACTGGAGTTCGAGATCCGGCCTCCTCCCAGATTCTTCAGGTCTCTCCTGCCCTTGGATCCTCTGGCCGCGCAGGGGCTCTGGGCGGCAGTAAAAGATCTCCTGGACATGGCTGTCATCTGCCCGGTGCCTCCCTCGGACCGGGCCTGGGATACTATTCCAATCTGTTTACGGTGCCCAAGAAGGATGGCTCCTTTTGTCCCATCCTGGATCTGAAGTTTCTCAACAGGTTTATCCGTCCCAGGAAGTTCCGCATGGAAACTCTGGGCTCTGCCATAAATTCACTTCGGCAGGAGGACTTCATGACGTCCATAGACATCAAGGATGCTTATCTGCATGTTCTTTCCGGCGCATCAGAGATTTCTCAGGTTTGTAATGGAAGATCGGCATTTTCAGTTTGTGGCCCTTCCGTTTGGCCTTACCTCGGCTCCAAGGGTTTTCACCAAGGTGCTAGCGGGAGTGATGGCCCTCCTCAGAGCCCAGGGAATCCGCATCGTGCCTTATCTGGACGTTCTTCTTATTATGGCATCCTCTCTCAGCCAGGCGGAGCTAGATACCAGGACTGTGGTAGCCACCCTGGAGAGATTCGGCTGGGTGATCAACTATCCCAAGTCCTGCCTCTCTCCATCCAGGGTGGTGGCGTTCCTGGGAATGTCTCTGGATTCCTCTCAGTCCAGGGTGTTCCTTCCCCGGCCCAAGGTTCTTTTGATTCAGGAATTGACTCAGCTTCTCCTATCCATCCCTCGCCTGTCCATCCGGCTGGGGATACGACTGGTAGGATTGATTGTGGCCTCGTTCGAGGCGGTTCCCTTTGCCCAGTTTCACACAAGGACGCTCCAGCTCCATCTCTTGGCGGCTTGGGACGGGTCCCCGCTGTCATTGGATCAGTCTTTTCTGATGTCCCCCCGGGTTCGGCATACCCTTCGGTGGTGGCTGGAACCGAGCAATCTGATGAGGGGCAGATCCTTTCTGACCCCTCGTTGGGAGACGGTCACCACGGATGCCAGCCTGTCAGGTTGGGGGGGGTTTGGAAGGATCTTCAGTTTCAGGGACTGTGGGGGCCTCAAGAGGCTCATGATCCCATCAATGTTCTGGAGCTGAGAGCCATCAGGTTGGTTCTGGCTCACTTGACTCATCAGTTACAGGGCTTACCGGTCCAAGTTCGGTCGGACAATCGGACGGCGGTCGCCTACATCAATCACCAGGGAGGGACTTGCAGCAGGCGTGCCCTCAGGGAAGTGTCTTTGATCCTGGCTTGGGCAGAGAGCAATGTCCCATGCATCTCGGCGGTGTACATTCCAGGAGTGGAGAACACGGAGGCGGACTCCCTGAGCAGGTGCTCATCTCGCCGGGGGGAATGGTCGCTCAGCCCCAAGGTGTTTCGGTCGCTTTGCCACCGGTGGGGGACTCCGGAGGTGGACCTCTTTGCCTCTCGTCACAATCACAAGCTTCCGGCATTTGTGTCTCTTTAGCGGGATCCGCTGGCTCTGGCAGCGGATGCCATGTCTCTGAACTGGAGGGATCTGGGGTTTCTGTACCTGTTCCCTCCGTTTCCCATGGTGGGCAAAGTGGTGCACAAGCTGGCCCTAGAGGGCGCATCAGCAATCCTGGTGGCTTCAAGTTGGCCAAGACAGGTTTGGTTCGCAGACGTGGTAAGGGTGACAGCGGATCAGTTAGATTTGCCCCTTCTGCTGGATCTGCTCACTCAGGGTCCACTGTTCTACCCCAATTTACCAATGCTGGCTTTGACGGCGTGACTGCTGAATCCTCCATCCTGAAGGAGGAAGGTCTTTCTGATGCTGTCATTCAGACTCTGGTTAGGGCTAGAAAGAAGTCTTCCTCTGCCATCTACTATAGGATTTGGAGGTCTTATATTGATTGGTGTGAGGTCCGGGCCTTGCCTTGCAGGGTGTTTGCTATCCCTAGGGTTTTGAAATTTCTGCAACATGGTCTGGACCTGGGGTTGCAGCTTAGTACGCTGAAAGGGCATGTTTCTGCCCTGACGGTTTTCTTTCAAAAGTCTTTTGCTCTTCATCCTCTGGTTAAGACCTTTTTCCAGGAGGATACAGCATGTGCGGCCTCCTAGGAAGCCTTTGCTCCCAGTTTGGGATTTGAATTTGGTTCTTTCTGCTTTTCAGGGTCCTCCTTTTGAACCTTTGCAGGATATTGCTCTTTTTACGCTTACTCAGAAGGTTGCGTTTCTGGTTGCCATCACTTCCGTTCGGCGTGTATCGGAGTTGGCGGCCTTGTCCATCAAGGCTCCTTACTTTGAGAGGCATCAGGACAAGGTTGTTATTCTCGGTGTTCCACACACCCCGCTTCCCCTTTAATTCTTAACGACGTTGCAGAGAGAGTCTTGTAAACGAGCCCCTCCTGGCCTACATATACCTGGGACCTCCCACTGAATCACCAGTTTTTTCTCTCTGCATGAAGCGACAAGACAGAAGAATGAAGTCTCCTGCTTGCAGGTAGCCGGGGTAAAATCCGGCATCCCCTTTTGGTCTATTTCTGCCCAGTTCTTGTGTGTTTATTATGCCTAGTTAAATGGAAGCCTCCCAGCCTAGGCTGCGGGCTGGGCAAAGGTAGATGGCACTTTAGGTGCCTAGGAGCTCTTCTCCTCCGCTCGACCCCACTTGTGGGGCAATACGGCTATCCGGCTGGTGATCCAGATTTGGGATGCCCCTGTCCCGATGTCCCTTTAGGTCACCTTCTCCCGCTTGGCCTTCTCCCTTCGCTGGGGTCGGGGGAGGGGGGTGTGTGTGTCATGTGCATGAGTGCTTTACTTTACTGTGAAAAGGCCGTGGCAGTTTTTAGTGTCAGCACATGGCCAGGGCTGCTGGGGCCTGTTTTTGACTGTTTGTTTGTTTGTTTTTCTGGCCCGCCCCTCGCTTCCCTGGTCTCATTAGAGACCTGGACGCTGCAGCTGGTGGGGGAAGAGCTTGCGGCTGAAAACTACACAGGTAAAACAGCCCCACCATTGCGCACGTGGGGACGTTCTTATGCTATGGCTGCTTGTGCAGCATTTTTCTCCCTGGGGCATTTCTACTTATGGGGAATGTTGTTGTTTCACATAGGTGGGATATGTGCTCCAGTGGCTGCGATTGTTCACTTTACCTTGTGATTCGTATATACATATATATATATATTTGTGTAGTGTGTAGGTATGTGTATGGATATATATATATATGTATTTATATATGTATGTATGTATGTATGTGTATGTACAGGTATGTGTATATTTATGTATGTGTATGGGCATGTATTTATACACAGTATGTGCTCTGATTTTTTGCACTCTGCTGTGCCCTGAAATTACATGTGTCGTGTCATGTATATTTATTCAAGATGTTTAAGCTAGCCATATATGTTTAACTTATTGGTTATGTATGATTGTGGCTGGGGGACTGACTGTGGTCTCTTTTCCCCCACAGATTCTGGGATCCCCTCACTGCAGTGGCTCTCCCGGTCTGTTATACCTGGCTAGTCTTAGTCTCTAAATTGGGATTTTCCTAGGTTTAAAAAAAAATCCTCCCACTTTCGGGACTTTAATTACAAAGGGGCATCCCGGGTTGCTTAATGCGTAAAACCCTGGGTTGTTGCGAATACCACAAATTCACCATATGGGGGCTTCCAATGTTACCGGAAATGGCTCCTCTGGGCTATCCAGGTTGTGGGGTTCCGCTCCCAGGCGATGATGTCATATTATGCGTTCCATGTGCTCAGCAGAACATTGCGCGCCAGTCCGTTGCTCCTGCTTCTGGCTCCTCGCAATTTCCGTCATCTCCTATCCCCCCCAACCTAGTCCGGACCCCGTGTGACACTGTCAAAAATGGGGATTCGCATTCCGAGGTGCATGCGCGGTTGGCCAACCTCGAAAATTATCTCCGCTTCAGTGGCTCAGAAGGCTACGGCAAAGCGGAAGCACCTTGCTTCGGCAGTACCTGCACTGGAGGATGAGGTACCTGAATTTTTGGATTATTCCGATTGTCCCCCTGATGAGGAGGGGGAACTCCTTGAGGAGTCGGATGAGCCTGCAGACCAGCTATTGTTTGACACTGCTGTTTAAAGTTTTGGCCTTGGATCCGCCTGCGGTGGTCCCCCTGCCAAAAGGTGAGTTGTTTGATGTACCCCAGCCGCGTTTGGTGTGTCCCAGGCAACAGCACTTTGAGAAGCTTGTACTTAAAGAATGGGAACAACCCACGCGCCTGGCTGGAACTCTTCCTAATTGGGATAAGCGTTATCCCTTTTACTTGGTGAAGCTATGGTCAGTGCCCCCCGAAGTCGACACCCCGGTGTTGGGGTTGACTGGCCCGGCTGCGTTGCACCTTTCTGGCACCACTACCATTAAGGATGGTGAGGATCGTCGGGTTGATCAATTGGCCCGCCATGGTTTTATCAGTGCCGGGTCGACACTACGGACAATTTGTGCTTCGGCGCTTCTTCTGCTGGCCGTTAGATCCATTATTAGGGATCTGCTCGCAGATCTTGATCCCGCTTGTGATATGATTAGCTCTCTCAAGCAGTGTGAGTCGTTTGTTTCTTTTGCCCTGACTGCTCAGGACGATGCTCTTGCGACGAGTAGCAGGACAGCGGCTTTGCTGGTGGCTATTCGTCGGTCTATATGGCTGCGCCAGTGGACGGCGGACCTTAACTCTAAAAGGTCGCTTACAGCGCTTCCCTTCCTAGGTTTACGCCTTTTTGGCGAGAAATTGGATGCTGTTGCCAAGGATGGTAAGTTGCCTCAATTCAAGAAACCTCATCGCTCCTTTAGGGGTGCGAGTTCCTTTAGTCCCTCCTTTCGAGGAGCCAGAGCAGGCAGAAGGGCTTCCCTTCCCGTTACTGGGGCTGTAGGTTGGTCCCGGGGAAGAGGTCGTGGCCGTCCCGGTCAGTCCTGGGGCGCCAGGCCCAAACCTACTGCTAAGCCCGCTCAGCAATGAGGGGCTGCCCTCACCCGTGCGGGTGGGGGGACAATTGCAACACTTCTCCCTGGTTTCTGCCTTATCGATCTTTTTTCAGAAGCGTTTTGCGCTTCATCCCTTAGTTAAAACTTTTTTCCAGGGGTTTACCCATGTGCGGCCTCCCAGGAAACCATTACTCCCTGTTTGGGACTTGAATTTGGTTCTTTCTGCTCTTCAGGCTCCTCCTTTTTTGAGCCTTTGCAAGATATTGCGTTGTCTACCCTGACTCAGAAGATTGTCTTCTTGGTAGCCATCACTTCGGTTCGGCATGTCTCGGAGTTGGCGGCCTTATCTATCCAGGCGCCCTACTTTGAGAGGCATCAGGACAAAGTGGTCTTTCGGTTCAAACCAGACTTTCTTCCTAAGGTTGTTTCTGCTTTTCATTTGAACCAAGATATTGTTCTTCCCTCCCTGTGTCCTAAGCCTAAGAATGACAAGGAGAGGGTTTTGCATTGTTTGGATGTAGTACGCTGTGTTAAGTACTATTTGATTATTACTTCTCCTTTTCGTAAAACTGATGCCTTTTTTTGTTGTGCCCTGTGGGCCTAAGAAGGGCTTGGCACCGGCCAAATCTTCCATTAGCAAATGGATACGTCAGGCCATTATTGCGGCCTATTCTGCTAAGGGGAAAGTTCCCCCTTTTCGTATCACTGCTCATTCTACTCGCGCCGTTGGAGCATCTTGGGCTTTTCAGCACCAAGCTTCTGTTGAACAAGTTTGTAAGGCCGCTACTTGGTCTTCTGTTCATACTTTTTCTAAGTTTTACAAGGTTGATGTGCGGGCCTCAGCGGATGCTGTTTTTGGCCGCAAAATTCTGCAGACTGCAGTCGTTTAAGTTATGCTTCACCTTGCCTTCGGATACCCATCCCTTGTGGACACTGCTTTTGGATGTCCCGATAGTTAAGAATTAAAGGGGAAGCGGGTGTGTGGCACACCGAGAATAATACCATTTTGTGAGTACTCACCTGAAAAATGGATATTATCGGTGTGCCACACACCCCGCTTCACCCGCCCTTTTCGGTATCCCGAATCCTTTATATGGTGAAGCTTTTCTTTATTTTGAGATTAGCGTTGGATTTCCTGGTACCTTGTCTTTCTGCTTTTTAAATAACTGGTGATTCAGTGGGAGGTCCCAGGTATATGTAGGCCAGGAGGGGCTCGTTTACAAGACTCTCTCTGCAACGTCGTCACCTGCTGGTGAGTATACAAGACTCTCTCTGCAACGTCGTCACCTGCTGATGAGTAACCTGATCATTAAGAATTAAAGGGGAAGCGGGGTGTGTGGCACACCGATAATATCCATTTTTCAGGTGAGTACTCGCAAAATGGTATTTTCCGCTTCAAGCCAGATTTCCTTCCTAAGGTGGTTTCTGCCTTCCATCTTAATCAGGACATTGTTCTACCCTCCTTGTGTCCTAAGCCCAGCAATGACAAGGAGAGGATTTTGCATTCTCTGGATGTGGTTCGCTGTGTGAAGTACTATTTGGTGGCTACTTCTTCTTTTCGTAGGACTGACACCCTTTTTGTGGTGCCTCCGGGCCTAGGAAAGGTTTGGCTCCCGCCAAGTCTTCCATCAGTAAATGGATTCGCCAGGCCATTGTTGGGGCCTATTCTGCCAAGGGGAAGGTTCCCCCTTTTCGGGTTACTGCTCATTCTACTCGTGCCGTTGGGGCGTCCTGGGCCTTCCAGCATCAGGCCTCTGTTGAGCAAGTTTTGTAAGGCTGCTACTTGGTCTTCTGTTCACACTTTTTCCAAGTTTTACAAGGTTGATGTGCGGGCCTCAGCGGATGCTGTTTTTGGCCGCAAAGTTCTGCAAGCTGCAGTGGTTTAAGTTTGTGCATTGTTGCCTTGTTTTGGATCCCCGCCCTTTATGGACAATGCTATTGGATGTCTCAAGTGTAATGACTATCTGAAGCGGGGTGTGTGACATACCATTTTGTGAATACTCACCTGTAAAATGGGTATTATAAGTATGTCACACACCCCGCTTCACCCCGCCCTTTGGTATTTTGGATCCTTTATATGGTGAACCTTTCTTACTGTTACTGGTTATTTTGGCTCTTCCTGGTCCCTTTGTTTCCTTACTGCTGTCTTAATACTGGGGAATGAGTGGGAGGTACCAGGTATTTATGGACCGGGAGGGGCTCCCTTTTTTTTTCATGACATCTCTGCAAGATCGCCCTCTACAGGTTGGTATAACCCAAGTGTAATGACCTGAAGTGGGGTGTGTGACATATTTTTAAATAATTCAAACAGTTCTGAGTTCTGGAAAGGTGCAGCTGTATCCTCCTTTTTTTTCTATCATTGCTGAATACATACTAAGCACACATTAAATTGCGCTAAAATATTTTAAACCTTAGTACTATCAATAATAAAAATTCAAAAGTCCCAACAAGAGCACAAAGCTGTGACTTAAAAGTCCGTAAACATTATGTCAAACCTGGGCTGCTTTCAATATATTTCCAAATAGTTGCAAAGGTTATAATCATACCAGTGTTCTCAACCAGCATATAAATTCCAATGTTTAAATCCTATATAGAAGGAAAACAAGATCATAGCGTAATACAGTTTAATACAAAAAAACTTTTTAATATAGGTGATGCACTTACAACGTCTCTTGTTTAAAATTTAGCATGCACAAAATTGCAATAATAACAAATAACAAAGGGAAGTAACAAAGGCGAGTTACAAGTGGTGTGCCGCAAGGCTCTGTCCTGGGCCCCATTCTTTTTAATATATTTGTAAGTGACGTAGGTAATGGCTTGGTAGGAAAAGTTTGTCTGTTTGCTGATGATATAAAGGTTAGTAATAGGGTGGATATTCCTGGAGGTGTCTGCAACATGCAAAATGATTTAGCTTTACTGGATAGATGGTCCAAACTGTGGAAACTAGAGTTTAATGTCTCTAAATGTAAAAAAATGCACTTGGGTAGAAGGAATACCTGCTCTGAGTACCGTATGGGCAGCACTGTGTTAGCCAGGACCTCGGAGGAGAGAGATTTAGGGGTACTGATTACTGATAGCTGCAAGATGAGTGGACAGTGTAGCCAGGCAGTGGGAAAAGCAAACAGGGTGCTCGGCTGCATAGCTCGAGGCGTCACCAGTAGGAAGAGGGAGGTTGTGATGCCGCTGTATAGAGCCCTGGTAAGGCCACAGCTAGAATACTGTGTGCAGTTCTGGAGACCTTACCTGCAAAAAGACATTATTCAAATAGAATGTGTCCAAAGGCGGGCAACAAAAATGGTGGAAGTACTTAAACTTAAAACTTATAAGGAGAGACTTAAAGAACTTAATTTGTACAGTCTGGAGGAAAGAAGGGAGAGGGGGGACATGATTGAGACCTTTAAATATGTGAAAGGATTAAGGTTCAGGAGGGAAGTGTTTTTAAGAAGAAGCTTAATGATAGAACAAGGGGGCACAACCTGAAGCTAGTCGGGGGGAAGATCAGGAGCAATGTTAGAAAATATTATTTTACAGAAAGAGTAGTAGATGCTTGGAACAAATTTCCAGCAGAGGTAGTTGAAAAATCAACAGTCACTGAATTTAAACATGCCTGGGATAAGCACACATCTATCCTAAGATAAAGAGTACATACAGTATACACATATATCCTAAGATACATATATCCTAAGATAAAGAGTACATACAGTATACACATAAGGGCAGACTAGATGGATCGTATGGTCTCCTTCTGCCGTCAACCTTCTATGTTTTTATAAACTATTCACAGAGGGATCTTTAGGTGTATTGACGCAGCAAGTCCTTGCATGCTTGGTATGCGTGAAGAGAGCGGACAAGAATGTCACTAAATAGAAACCATGGCGCCAAAATTGAATTGTATACACTCTGCATAGGTCCTGGAAATGGAGGTTTTGGTATGGATGGATAATCATCTCACCTGGTATTAGTAACTTACTTCCTGTTTAAAATGGATGGAAACCCATTTCTGGGTCCACCAACCCCCCCCCCCCGTTACTCATGGGTAATACATCCTCTAGATGGCGCTTGACTGCAGAGACAGAAAAGTGGCACCTCTCGGCCCCATATATACCAGGGAACTCCCACAAATTCCCCAGTTCTTCTCTGCAGTCTGGGCTGCGATGACTAGAAGATGGCTCTGTCTATTCGCAGGTGAGCGGGGCTTATTAGCCTGCGGCCCTGTAGGACTATTCCCACCCGTTCCTTTTCACTGCCTCCCAGCTTAGGCTGCACTCGTCGGGTATGGTAGGCAGCACCGCTGTCAGGTGCTAAGGAGCGCTGCTCCTACCGCAGTCCCCCACCAAAGGGTAGGCGGTACAGGCCCGTGGTGAGCCTTATGGGATGTCCCTCCCGCGGCCGTTTGCCCTTCGCACCCCTGTCCCCTCAGTTAGGCTCCTCTTGGGTCGTCCGCTGCTTCCCCTTCGCTCTCCCTGGGTAGATCTCGGGGGGGTGTATGTATTTACTATGTTTTTACTATGTATGTCACGCTTTGCCTTGGTGCACTGGTTTTGATTATAGCCGCCGTGCACTTGTACTTCGCTCCGCAGACGGCGGCGACATCGCCTCAGGCGCTGCTGCACCGTCATTGGCTGGCCTTGTCACGTGGGCACGTTTTCGCGCTCTTTGGGGGGGGCGGGCCTTGCAGATGACGTTTTCCTCGCCCCTCGAGGTATATGCAGGCGCCATTTTGGAGCTCCTGTGCTGTGTGTCTGGCTTCTCCCTATCGCGGTCCGTAAGTGCCCCTGCGGGCTGGCTTTTCTTTGTATTTCATTGTATTATGCTTACGGGTTCTTTGCTTTATGTCTTACAGGCGGGTCAAACTTTTTTGTGGTTTCTCCCCGTCCTATCCCCTCTATTTAGCGTTAAACTCCTTATTGGAGGGCTATTGTATTTGTATATCTCCCACTTCCCTAGCGGGCTATTGGGGCATCCTGGGTAGCCTTATTGGCGTCAATCCCAATTGGCCTATTGTGCCACAATAATCACCATATGGAGGCTTCTCAGGATAATGTGCTTGGGGTTCCTTCGGGACAAGCCCGGCTGTATATGGCGTGTGGGGTATCCCCTATAAGTGACGATGTCAGGGTGTGTACCCTGCACCCAGCAGACGCTTGCGCTGCAGTCTGGGTTACCTGTGGCTGGGCCTGCGCCCCCTCTGGTTTCGCCTACCCCCCCACGCTTACATCTGACTCCTAGTGAGGTGCATACCAGTAGGGAGTCTCAACCTGATTTGGCTGCACGGGTGGCCAGCATTGAGAGACATATTGCTGGGTCTGGCCCACGTAAGGCTTCTGCTAAGAAGTGGCATTTATCACCTGGTGTTACTCTTTTTCCTATGGAGGCTGAGGAGACGTTACCGGTTATACCCCCCTGGAAGAGGGGGAATTATTTTCTGATTCAGAATCATCTGAGGAACAATCTAGGGTGTATGGTGCCGATTCTGGGTCTGACCCATGGGCTTCAGATGATACTGACAGGCTTTTGGCTCACATTTTTGAAGTACTCTGTATCTCTCCTCCTGCCGTGGCTCCGCGGCAGCAGGGGGAGCTGTTTCATACTGTTAAACCACGCTTGGAGTTTCCTGAACAAACTCACTTTAATCTGGTGCTCAAAGAGTGGGAACGGCCTAGCCGGCTTCCCGGGGTACCAAACAGTTGGGATAAGAGGTATCCCTTTCCCGCTGAGATGGTTAAACGTTGGTCATGTCCTCCCTAGGTGAATGCACCAGTTCTGGGGTTGTCCAACACATCCGTCATGCATTCCCCTGACTCTACTACCCTGAGGGATGGGGAGGACAGGCGCATAGATCAGCTGACCTGCCATGCCTTTGCATGTGTGGGGACTGCGCTGCGTCCGGTCTGTGCCTCTGCCATTACGGCTGTTGCTATTAAAAGCCTGCTCAGGAGTCTCTTAGATGGGGCCCCTGATGATGCTGGTAGTGAAGAGTATAGAGCTCTTCTGCGTTGTGAGGAATTTGTTGCATATGTTCTCTCTGCCTTGGATGATACCATTAGAATGTGTGGCAGGGCTTCTGCCTTGTTGGTGGCGATACGCTGCTCGGTCTGGCTGTGCCAGTGGGCAGCTGACAACGCTGCTAAGAAGGCTCTCACTGGTTTTCCCTTCAAGGGGCTGCGCCACTTTGGTGAACGTTTGGACTTGTTTGCTAAAGGAGGCAAATTAACTTAGTGTAGACGGCAGCCCCGGTCCTTTCAGGGTTCTGGTGCCTTTCTTCCCTCCTTCTGGGGTTCCAGAATTGGACAGGGAGCTTCCTTTGCTGGAGCCCGCGGAGATTTTTGGGGCAGGGCTCCAACGTGACCGGCCTGGTCCCTCCTGGGGTCCCAAGCCGAAGTCCTCCCCCAAGCCCCCTCAGGCATGAAGGGGCACCCTTACCCATCCGGGTGGGGGGACGGCTTTGGCTCTTTGCTCACGTCTGGAGGCGTCATGTCTTAGACCGGTGGATTCAGGAGGTAGTGTCCTCCGGTTACAAGATAGAGTTGGCAGCCTGGCCGCCCCCAAGATTCATCAAATCCCGGATGGCTCAAAACCCCCTGTCAGCTCAGGGTCTGTCCCTTGCTGTCCAAGGCCTTCTGGAATTGGGAGTCATCTGCCGGGTGCCCTTTTGGGAAAGGGGCAAAGGCTACTATTCCAATCTTTTCACTGTTCCCAAGAAAGACGAGTCCATCAGACCCATCCTGAATTTAAAGCGCCTCAACAAATTTGTCAGATTCAGACAATTTTGCATGGAGACTCTGCGCTCCGCTGTGAATTCTCTACGCCCAGGGGACTTCATGACCTCTGTAGACATCAAAGATGCTTATCTTCACATACCAATCTTTCCAAGTCATCAGAGATTCCTCAGGTTCGCTCTGGAGGATCAGCCCTAACAATTTGTGGCCTTGCCCTTCGGTCTCACCTCGGCTCCCAGGGTATTCACCAAGGTGCTGGCAGGAGTGATGGCTCTGCTGAGATCTCAGGGCATCCACATTCTTCCCTACTTGGATGACATGCTTATCGCTTCTCAGTCCTTCCAACAGGCAGAGCTGGATACCCAGCGGGTGGTGTCCACACTGGAGTCATTCGACTGGGTGATCAACCACCCCAAATCTTCCCTGTCTCCTTCCATGGTGAAGTCCTTTCTGGGCATGATTCTGGATTCATCTCAGGTCAAGATCTTTCTTCCTCAGCAGAAGGTGGAGAGTCTTCAAGAGCAAGCACAGCTCCTTCTGTCTTGTCCTCATCCGTCCATCAGGCAGGGAATGCAGCTGGTGGGCCTGATGGTGTCCTGCTTCGAGGCGGTTCCATATGCTCAGTTTCACATGAGACCTCTTCAGATTCACCTCTTGTCAGTATGGGATCGGGACCCCGTGTCCTTGGATCAGGTGTTTGTTGTGTCCCCTCTGGCCAGACGGTCTCTATCGTGGTGGCTGGACTCAAGGAACCTGCTGGGGGGCAGATCCTTTCTGGCCCCTTGCTGGGAGACTGTCACCACAGATGCCAGTCTTTTGGAAATCCCTGAAATTCCAGGGTCAGTGGGGCCCTCAGGAGGCCCACACCCCTATCAACATTCTGGAGTTGAGGGCGATCAGGTTGGTTCTCGCCCACTTAACCCCACACCTTCAGGGTCGGGCTGTTCTGGTCCGCTCGGACAACCAGATGGCGGTTGCCTACATCAATCATCAGGGAGGGACCCGGAGCACGAGGGCCCTCAGGGAAGTGTCCCAGATACTGTCCTGGGCGGAGGCAAATGTTCCCTGCATCTCAGCTGTATACATTCCGGGGGTGGAGAATCTGGAGGCAGACTCTCTGAGCAGGGGGACCTCTCGTCTGGGAGAATGGTCCCTCAGCAGCAGGGTGTTTTGCTCCCTGTGCCACCTCTGGGGTCAGCTGGATGTGGATCTTTCACAATCACAAGCTTCCAGTCTTTGTCTCTCTGTCCCAGGATCCTCTGGCCTTGGCCATGGATGCCCTGGCAATGTCTTGGAAGGGGTTTCAGCTTCTGTATGTCTTTCCCCCTTTTCCCCTGCTGGGCAGGGTGCTGCGCAAGATAGCTTAGGAAGGGGTGCCATACTGGTGGCCCCCTGTTGACCAAGAAGAGTGTGGTTCGCAGACATCGTGCAGCTGGCAGTAGATCAGTACGCCCTGCCCCGGGTTCCAGATCTGCTCACTCAGGGGCACCTATGCCACCCCAATTTACAAACGCTGGCTTTGATGGCCTGGCTGCTGAAACCTCCATCTTGATGGAAAAGGGACTGCCTGCCTGCCTCGGTTGTTAATACCATGATCAGGGCTAGGAAAAGGTCTTCTTCTTCCATCTACTAAAGGTTTTGGCGTACTTACATTGACTGGTTCGAGTCTCAGTCGCTTCCCTGTCGTGTGTTTTCTATTCCTAGGATTCTGGAGTTTCTGCAACATGGTTTGGATCTGGGTCTTCAGCTCAGTACTCTGAAAGGTCATGTTTCTGCCTTGGCCATCTTCTTCCAAAGATCTTTTGCTCAGCATCTCCTGGTCAAGACCTTCTTCCAGGGGGTTACTCATGTGCGTCCCCCACGTAAGCCTATGTTACCAGTCTGGGACTTGAACTTTATCTTCCCTGCAGGGGTCTCCCTTCGAGCCCTTGCAAGGGGGCCCCTTTGTCCATTCTTACGCTTAAGGTAGTCTTTTTGGTGGCTATTACTTCTGTTAGGCGTGTTTCTGAGTTGGCGGCGCTTTCCATCAAGCCCCCCTACTTTGAGAGACACCAGGACAAGGTGGTGTTTCGTTTTAAGCCAGATTTTCTGCCTAAGGTTGTTTCTGCTTTTCATCTCAATCGGGACATTGTTTATATATATATATATATTATTCTTAGCAGTACACCAGCAGTCTGGTTAAAGTACTGTATGCAGCGGGTGTTACTTGCCAATTTTAAACGGTTAAAGTGGACTAAAACATGGCATTTTTAACTATCATATATTAATGTGAGGCTAGAGAAACTGAATAGAATCCATAGCCGCACTTACAAGCAGCACGCAGAATCACGTCCTCTTTGTGCAGCCCCGCACAGCCATTTAGTTGTGGCAGACTGGGCCACGCACAGGCAAGAAGGGAGGCAAATGATGCCGGAGCCAGCGCTTGTGGGAAATGTAAGAATATCATGCGCCCTGGGGGGGTTTCACACAGCACAATTTCCCGATAGTGCTCCTTTAAATTGTGAAGCTAATGTACTTAAGGTGAGCCATTAAAGGGAGAACTAATCTGTAATCTTTGGTATTTCTAGATATGGCGTGGTGCTCTTCTTCTTGCAGATTACATTCTTACCCAGCAGGATCTTTTTAGAGGTTGCACAGCGCTTGAGCTTGGAGCAGGAACTGGTTTCACAAGCATTATCATGGCAACAGTTGCAAAGACTGTCTATTGCACAGGTACCATATACGATTTATTGTTCATGAAAATTACATATTCTAGTAAATTCAAGTGTCCTTAATTTAGTATTTCTAAGCTTCTGAGTGACAGTTCTGGACTGAGCTGGTTACATTATAAAAGCTTTAAAACCAGAAGGAGAAATAGCTCTTTCTTTAATGCTGTGATTAGTGTAATGGCTTTAAAATCCATTCTGAGATGTTTATCAAATTTTTTTCGAAAGCCAAAATGTATTGGTTATGCAAATGTAGCAGTGGATTACTACTGACTGATACTTATTTTGACATGAACTTAATTTGGCGTGACAAGTGTATCATTCTAACGTTATTCATTATCAGGATTATGTGAGAGTGTGCTGCAGACAGCAGCTACTAAGCTGCTAGCTCATCCTCATTGCTACCTCAGATATACATATTCCCTTTTTTCCAACATATGTACAAAGCCATTGTCAGGCCACACTCAAATATAACCTAAACATGGCAATGTTCTCTGGCCAGATATTGCCAGAGTAATTATAACATAAAATGTCCCCTTTCTGTTGGGCTGTCCTCTGTTATGGGAATGGCTGAGCTGAGTGAAGCAAGAACACTATGTGCATTGCATTGGAGTGAACTGGGTTTAACTGACAATTTGGAGGGCTCCATTCTATTCATTATATCACTAAGAGAGGGGGTGTCAACCTAACTCTAGCATTAGGCTTGGATTTGTGGTCAGGATCAGGGGGGAGGTGCTGGAGGGGAGGAAATAGACGTTTCTCTTCTATTTTATGACTGGAGGGAAGAGACCGCACCAAGTGAGCCGCCAGGCAATTGATTTCACATGAATGGCTTATCCTTTTAACTGCTATTGCAGCATGTCAGTTGTCAAGAGATTATGTACATTATTTATAAAAGACAATTGTTTGAATAAATATTATTTCCCTGACAAGTTGTCCATCCAGGGACACTGATCCATAACGATTGGGTATTGCTTATGCAGATGCAGGAGGGACTAGAGCAAAAGCTATACCTTATCCACGGTCCAGCGGCTCTTCCGGGGGCATTGCCAACAGCCAAACAGAGAGACAAAAAGCGGCATCCCCCACCTCCGTGCCCACCGCCCATTCACTTAAAATGGGCAGCAGGCACGCACATGGAGCCGGAGGATGCCACTTGGTCTTTCTGTGTGGCGGGTTGCCCTTGCCCCGTAGAACGGCATTGGACTGCAGCTGAGGTAAGGGGTAATGGTAACGAGATTATGCCCTTAATGGGATTATAGAGTGCAGTACATCCTGGTATTCATCCAGGTTACAAAGCCAGATATGTATTTTGTTTTGTTTTACACTGCATTATTAGTCCTTGTGTATACTCTATCTAATAGCTCTTTTATTTTTAAAGTCCAATTTTGGTACAGAGATTCAACTCGGATGCCATGACAGATAACATTATGCCTCTCCATCCTTTCTTGTGGCTGCTCATTTTGTTTGCCTGGGATAATTTGATTGATTATCATGTCAGTTTTAATCACTACACCAGGCTTGGTAGAACGCAGCTCTTTGCAGTTAAGGTTGATTTCAGGGGAAATTAAAATGGGAGCTTAGAATGTAAAAAGCATTATTTTATGGGAAGCATGTACATGCCAGCAATTTTACAATGACCTTTCCAAGCAGCGGGCTCCTTGTGGGCTCTGGAATTTAAAGCTCTAATTCTTTAAAATGCTGTTTCTGCCTATTGTATTATGCGTATGGTATTATTAAATGTGAACTTGGACGTGTTTTTCAGTACCCATCCAGTTTGGATAATAAAAAATAAAAAAAAACAAATTCTTATCAAAAGCTTGTGTCTGTAAGCCTGAGACATAAAAGAAAATCCATATGGCAGACCTCATTTATTGTGTTTTTCGAGGGCCTTTAAATTAATATATATATTTTAGGATAGTACTTTTCTAGACATAAAAGAATGCTTTGTGTATTTTACCTGCAGTTCTGGTATGAGGTATGTGGCTTTTCCATTTAAAGTGGAACCCGGTATGCCAGACTGTGTGAATGCCCCTCCTCCCGGGACGCAACGCCGCATCCCCTGTATCTTTGTGATGTGCACATACTCTCACTTCCAGCCATTCAGAGAGGCTATGGACGGTAGTGCGCATGCTGCAGGGGATGCACCCTCTTTTTCTCCAATTAACATAAACAAGAGCCGTTTGCCCAACATTTAATATGCATGGCAAATGCCTCTGATTGGACGAGAGCCTGCGCATGAGCTGTAGGATCGGGAAGAGGTGAGTTGCATTCGGGAGGGCTTCACACAGTCTGAGCAGGGGACAAAACGCAGGATTTAAAGGCGTTAAAATCCAGAGTTTCTGCTTTAAAAAAAATGTAATTTTAAAGGGAAAGAAAGCAACTACCCTGTTTCCCTAAAAAATAAGCCCTATTCTGAAAATAAGTCCTAGTAGGACTTTTCTGCAATTTTTGCAAATGCGTGAAATATAAGTCCTACCCCAAAAATTAGCCCGAGTTGCAATTCATGATCTAGCTGCTGGACTTCAGTAGAGGGATGGGAGTGGCTGTAAAGGAGGGCAATGACAAATCAAGGCTTTAAAGGAGGGTGAGGACACATCACGTAAGCTTGTCTGAAATGTCTGCTCTTGCTGGCTCTATCCCAGCCTGCCACCATGCCCAGACACATGGCTACATCCCCCCTTCTGCCAGGTAGCTCTGTACAAATACTGTACTGGAGCTGGTGTACTGCCAGCAACATCTAGCCAGCTGCCAGCCACTTATCAGACATCCCCTGAAAATAAGTCATAGTGCCTATTTTTAAAGCAAAAATTAATATAAGACCTGTCTTATTTTTGGGGAAACCCGGTAACTATATAGTAAAATGCCTGCATGATAAGCTAGAGTTCACCTACAGTTGTAATACAATTGGAACTCTAGGATAATATACATAAATCAAAGTGGGTTCTTTCTCACTCTTAAAAGATATAATTTGGCTAAAGTTCTGTTCACGCCTATCTGTTTGCGCTCAGTTGTGATACAGAGCACGAAAAAATCCTGACGATTTTTAATGAGCATACTCTCGTGTATGCGTTGTTTCATGCTGAGAAAACTCCACACACAGCATTTTCAATGCAATGCAGTCGTACAACAGGCCAATAGAAGTCTATGGTAACACATGTGTAACACAGGTACAATAAAGTCTTTCGTACTTTGCAACACGGGGACTTTTTTTCCTTTTTAAAAACGCGGTGCAAATGCCTCAAAAGTGCTGCACATAATTTACGACTATGCACCTCTGGCATGGGTAAAATCCAAAACATAACACCTGCACTTAGCACAATGGTCAGATAAATCAGAAAGGTCTGATCGTAGCCTAAAGAAGACATGTTTTATCATTAGCATAAAGTGTTGTTTTGGCAACTTTTCCATGGTATTTGAAGGAATCTTGAATTCTTACTTTTGTTCCCGGAACACATAACCACAATCTTCCTACTGTAGGCCTAAATGTTATTATAAGGGTGTCTGCCTGGCCTCGATTTTATAAGAGTTGAAAAAAATCTCATGGTAGTAAAAAATTCAATTCATGAGAAAAAAAGCCTGAGAATTTCACTGTTGCTGAATCACCAGATAGGAAAACAATAAAAGTCGATAGCACTTTTTACTTCTATGAAAAGTAAAGAGCCGTTTACTCCTTTTTTACACTGTAGTAAAATCTGCCATTGACTTTCATTGTCTTTTGGCGATTTAGTAAAAACCTTTTCAGGCTTTTTTCTTATGAATTGCATTTTTAATTTTTTTCAACTCTTATTGAATCGAGGCCTATATCAGAACCAAACACCGGCATATTTAGCCAGTGCACATTTCCCATTTATGATTTAATCGATTGTGGTTAAATAAACTGTATATAGTTGTAAAGAAAAAGAAATTACCTTGATTGTGGTATTTCTTATCTAAATTCTGACGTTACTCATATTGAGATTTTCTCTGATGGGGTTCTACTGAAACAAGCAGTATTCGAAAACACTTTAATCATGGATAGTGTAATGTGGACCTACTGCACTGCTCTGTAATAATGCAGGGATGGATGAAAAGAAACATTTTAGTGGTCTGTAAGCTTTTATTTCGCAGAACAGTTTTATGACAATTCTGGTATGTTTTCCACATGTCATGCATCTTTTAAATCCTTATTAACAAAATGGAAAAAAACTTCCTCCCTTCACCAGGGCAACGCAATAATATAAACAGTATATATAATAATCACTCTTAACCTTCTCAGTAAATCTGCATACATAATCTCTGATGTAGATTGGAAAGGGTTTGAATGAAAGTAAACATTTGTATTGGTACGCTTGTTTAGCAAATCCAGACATAATTTCTCCATTGTCATGCTCGAGTGAGGGTAGATGAGCGGACAGCCAGTCAACATGAGTCTATGCCTGGCATGCCTGTACGCATCCTTCATCATGGTACTTTCCCCTGAGAATCTGGTAGTGCCCCAGGTGCAGTTTTCTCCAACTACTGCTGGCAGGCACACTCGAGCCCCTTCGTTCAGGAGCTCGTCTAATATGTGCGGATCCAAGCGCACTGACGGCCATATCCCCTCTACTCTCTAACAGGGAGCGTGCCTGTGACGGCCATTCACAAATGCCTGGTGCGGGCACTCGCCCTGCTAGAGGGATAGCGTGGATGTGGCCACTGCTCATGCATGCGCCGTTGGACCAGGAAAGAAGGTGAGTTTATGGACGACCTGGGGGGTTTCACACAATGGGGGCAACCCCATTCTGGATGCCCCTGGGGGGAGGGAATCAATCGTGGGAGATCAAAAAAAAAATCTTGTCTCTCACAAAGAGAGAGGGGTTGTTCTCCTCCTTGCTGCGCCAAAAAAGCACCAATAATGTCAAATTGGGGGTGGAGGAATGGTTGGTGTATTTTCGGCTATTTTGGAAACAAAGCGTATCTTCCCCTTTCAATCTGAAGATTGTGTTCAGTGGAGAGTGTAAGCATCCCTTAGCGGCACATGCTCTCCCAACCCAGCCTACCTGAATGGCTGGGGCAGGAGCACGTGCAAAGCCCGAAGATACAGGGATGCAGCCATTTGCATTCCCCATTGAAAACAACCAGAGCTATTCGCTAACTTAGGTAGTCACAGAAAAGTGCAGTTGGAGCAGGAAGAGTTGAGTCATATGGGCGATCTGGAGGACTTCAAATAGTGGGGCATTCCAAATCTCTTAGATTCCTGGGACGGCCGCTCATAGTTTTGTTCAGTTTTAAGAGGAAGTGGGTCAGAATTGATGGTAACTTACCTAGCATTTCACAAGAAAAAGGTTATGGTTCCAATGCAAATCCAATCCAACCAATTGCTTTTCAAATCAATAAGATCATTCTTCACTTTATCTGATCACTGCCTTCTGTCTGGGATACACCTTACTCTACTGTTGAAAGATTGGTCCTAGGTAGAAGTACTGTCAAATCTAGGAGGATTTTTGAGTTGCAGCATCCAGGGTCTTCATAACCTCTAACGTGGGCCTGTGTCCCCAAATAAATGACGAGACAATGGTTTTATAGTGAGTGTGCTAAGAACATTTTTTTTTTCAGATATCGGTGATGACCTCTTGGAGATGTGTGACAGAAATGCGTCTTTGAACAGATGCCTCACAAAACAAGCAGACTGTAAGATATTCTGATTTTAAGCTAATTTGTAAGAGACTGTGGTTTATATTTAACTTCTAGAAAAAATTAAATGGAGTTCTACATTTTTTAAACTTAAATAAAGCATGCCATGCAATTGATCATGCAATCCCTTGTTCAATCTTCTTTTGTGGGCTTTAGCATAAAAAAGTAGCTGACTCATTGATTTCTATGTAGTAGGCTATCTTAGCTCAACCGATTGCACCAGCTGAGAGGCACTGCTTATGTACAGTATCCCTACTCCCTTCTGCTTCTGTAGCTGCATTTTGGCTCAGGAATTAGTGGCAGCATTATGCTAGTCCATGGCAGAACCAGCCTATGAGACCCATGAATTTAGGCCATTCAGAAGGTGCAATTAATTTGCTATAATGAGGATCAGGGGTAGCAGAGATGGAAGGTGGGGGGGGCTTAGCTGAAGTATTTAAGGCTTGTCCTGCTCAGGTAATTGTGTCTTTCTTTCTCTCTGCAAAGCCTATAGGCACCAGGAAAAGGTGCCTCCCTAGGTATGTGCCTATATTCTTAGTATACAGTACGTCCTGCTCCAGAGCGATTACTTACACTTGGTATTACTCCGCCAGATAGCGCTGGACTGCAGAGACATCGAAAATGGGCTCCTCCTGGCCCCTCGAATACCCAGGGATCTCCCACAATCCCCAGATGTTCTCTGCAGTCTGGACTGCGAAGGACAAGAAGATGGCTCTTTATTCTCGCAGGGGAGCGGGGCTATTAGCCTGCGGCCCCGTAGGACTATTCCCACCCGTTCCATTATTTATGTGCCTCCCAGCCTTGGCTGGTCGGGTGATGGTAGGCAGCACCGCTGTCAGGTGCTTAGGAGCGCTGCTCCACCGCAATCCCCCACCAAAGGGTAGGCGGTATAGGCATATGGTGAGCCTCTAAGGGATGCCCCTCCCGCCCTATTGCCCCTTGCCCCTGTCTATCGGTGGGCCCTATATTAAGTGGCCGCTGTCCTCCCTCGCTCTCCTTGTAGCCCTCGGGGGAGGTGTATGTGTATTGGCCTTTGTGGTTCACTACATTAATTTATTATGCTTAGCGTCAGTCACCGCGCTGACTTGTTTGCACCTATTGTGTCTTAAAATTGCCGCCGCGCGCGCTTCCACTGTGCTCCGCGCTTGGCGGCGGCGTTACCTCAGGCGCTGGTGCGCCGTCATTGGCTGCTTGTCACGTGTATGGCTTTGCGCTCTTCGGGGGGGGGCGGGGCCCGCTTTTGGCGCATTCCTCATCACTGTCCCTGCAGCCCGCCCCTCGAGGTATACCCAACGCCATTTTTTTTTTCTTCGTTCCGGCTGCTGTGTGACGGGCTTCTACCTACCGCGGTCCGTGAGTGCCCTCGAGGGCGGCTTTATTACTGTTGTTATTTATTTGTACACTTACAGCTCCCCTCTGCTTATGTCTTTCAGACGGGCCGAACCCTCTTGGCTTCTCCCGGCTCTACTCCCTCTATTTAGTTAATTAACTTGTGAGGCCTAGTGTTAATTACTCCCACTTCCCTAGCGGGTTATTGGGGCATCCCGGGTTGCTTTATAGCATCAATCCCTATCGGCCTATTGTGCCGCTATAATCACCATATGGATATATCAGGATAATGTGCTCGGGGTCTCTTTGGGACAAGCCCGGCTGTGTGTAGCTTGTGGGGTGTCCCCTATTAGCGCTGACAATGCGCGGGTCTGTGTACCTTGTGCCGAGCAGGTGCTTGCGCTGCAATCTGGCCCTCCAGTGGCTGGGCCCGCGCCTTGTTTCACTTCACCTACTCCCCCAAGCTTAAATCTCACTCCCACTGAGTTGCATACAAGTGGGGATTCTCAGCCTGATGTGCCTTCTAGACTGGCTAGTGTTGAGAAGTTGATTGCTAATACCTTGGAGCGTAAGGCCTCTGCAAAAAAGTGGCACTTAACGCCTGACGTCACTCTTTTCTCTATGGAAGCTGATGAGGTTTTGGAACTGTCTGGCTATACCCCTTTGGAGGAAGGGGAGCTATTCTCTGACTCAGGGTCATCTGATGAGAGGCCCAGGGGTCATGACGATTCTGGCTCTGACCCCTGGGCCCCAGATGATACTGATAGGCTGTTGGCTCAGATTTCTGTCCATTTCTCCCCCTGTTGCGGCCCCCAGGCATCAGGGGGAACTTTTTCATACTGCTAAGTCACGCTTGGAATTTCCTGAGCAAGCCCATTTTAATAACCTTGTGCTCAAGGAATGGGAACGCCCCAGCAGGCTTCCCGGTGTACCTAAGAGTTCGGATAGGAAGTATCCCTTTCCTGCTGATGTGGTGAAGTGTTGGTCATCCCCTCCTGAGGTGGATGCCCCGGTCCTAGGGTTATCTAACACCTCTGTCATGCATTCCCCTGACTCTACTACTCTGCGGGATGCTGAGGACCGGCGCATTGATCAGTTGGCGTCCCATGCCTTTGCGTGTGTGGGGACGGCGCTGCGCCTGGTCTGTGCCTCTGCCATTACGGCTGTGGCTATTAGGACCCTGCTTAGAAGTGTCCTAGATGGTGCTCCTGATGATGTGTCTAGTGAAGAGTTTAATGCTCTTTCTCGTTGTGATGTTTTTGTGACCTATGTCCTCTCTGCCTTGGATGACACCATTAGAATGTGTGTCAGAACCTCTGTGGCGGCAATATGCCGCTCGGTTTGGCTGCGCCAGTGGGCTGCTGACAACGCTGCCAAGAAAGCCCTCACTGGTTTTCCCTTCAAAGGACTACGCCTGTTTGGGGACTGCCTGGACCTGTTTGCTAAGGGAGACAGGTTACCCCAGCGCAGGCGGCAGTCTCGGCCCTTTCGGGGTCAGGGCTCCTTTTCCTCCCCTTACCGTGGTGCTAGACAAGGGAGGGGGGTTTCCTTTACTGGGTCCCGAGGAGACTTCTGGGTAGGGACGTCCTGGCTCCGCCTGGGGCTCCAAGCTTAAGTCCTTTCCCAAGCCCCCTCAGGCATGATGGGGCGCCCTCACCCATCCGGGTGGGGGGACAGCTTCAGCACTTTGCTCACGTCTGGAGGCTTCATGTCTCAGACCGGTGGATTCAGGAGGTAGTGTCCGCCCCCCCCCCCCCCCCCCAAGGTTCATCAGATCCTGGATTCCTCAGGACCCTGTGTCAGCTCAGGATCTAGTGCAGGCGGTGCAAAGCCTTCTGGAGCTGGGGGTCATCTGCAATGTCCCTTTAAGAGAAAAGGGCAAAGGCTTCTATTCCACCCTCTTCACAGTGCCCAAAAAAGATGGGTCAGTCAGGCCCATCCTGGACTTGAAGATCCTCAACATATTTGTCAGGTGCAGGCGCTTTCACATGGAAACTCTGCGCTCTTCCATCAGTTCCCTGTGCCCAGGGGATTTCATGACGTCTGTGGACATCAAAGATGCTTACCGTCATATTCCTGTATTTCCAGGTCATCAAAGGTTCCTCAGGTTCGCTCTGGAGGATCAACACTACCAATTTGTGGCATTGCCTTTTGGTCTCACTTCAGCTCCCAGGGTGTTCACCAAGGTGCTGGCAGGATTCAGCAACAACGCCAGCCATTATCCGGTTAAAAGGATACTTGATCCATGTTTATTTCCATACAAATTAAAAGAATTCCATCCACATAGACAGGTCTGTAACAAGCATAAGGAAGTAGGTAAAATGCCAATGCGTTTCGGGCACAGACTCAGCCCTTACTCATGACATGAATGAGTAAGGGCTGAGTCTGTGCCCGAAACGCGTTGGCATTTTACCTGCTTCCTTATGCTTGTTACCGACCTGTCTATGTGGATGGAATTCTTTTAATTTGTATGGAAATAAACATGGATCAAGTATCCTTTTAACCGGATAATGGCTGGCGTTATTGCTGAATTCAGTTGTGTTATGAGAGGAGCGCTCATGGCCGTGCCATTCCCATAATCTTTGCTGTCAAGGACTCTGAATCCCAACAGGTACGGGTGATTGTAACTGTCTGTGTTTGGATTAAAGGTGCTGGCAGGAGTGATGTCTTTGCTCAGGTTTCAGAGCATCTGCGTGCTGCCCTACCTGGACGATATTCTCATCACTTCCCAGTCTCTACATCAGGCAGAGTTGGATACTCAGCTGGTGGTGTCCACCCTGGAGTCATTTGGCTGGGTGATCAACCACCCCAAGTCTTCTGTCTCCCTCCTTGGTGACTTCATTCCTGGGAATGAATCTGGATACAGTTCAGGCAAGGATTGCAGTTCAGGCAAGGTGGACAGTCTGATTGCGCAGGTCCAGTTCCTTGTATCTTGTCATCATCCCTCCATCAGGCAGGGAATGCAGCTGGTGGGCCAGATGGTGGCGTGCTTCGAGGCGGTCCCTTATGCTCAGTTCCACTTGAGGCCTCTGCAACTCCACCTTTTGTCAGTATGGGACAAGGACCCTGCGTCCCTGGACCGGGTCTTTGCGCTTTCCCCCCTGGTCAGGCGGTCCCTCTCGTGGTGGCTGGACTCCAGGAACCTCTTGGGGGGGCAGATCCTTCCTTACCCCCTCCTGGGAGACGGTCACCACGGATGCCAGTCTGTCAGGTTGGGGGGGGTTTATGTAGGTCCCTGCAGTTCCAGGGGAGGTGGGGCCCTCAGGAGGCCCACACACCTTCAACCTCTTGGAGCTGCGGGCGATCAAGTTGGCTCTGGCTCAGTTGACTCATCACTTTCGGGGCCTGCCTGTTCAGGTGCGCTCGGACAACCAGACGGCAGTTGCCTACATCAATCATCAGGGAGGGACATGGAGCAGGAGGGCCCCCCCAGGAAGTGTATCTGATCCTGACCTGGGCAGAGGCCAATGTTCCCTGCATATCTGCGGTGTACATCCTGGGGGTGGAAAATCTGCTAGCAGACTCTCTGAGCAGGGGGACCTCTCGCCAGGGAGAATGGTCCCTCTGCAACAGGGTGTTTCAATCCCTGTGTCACCGTTGGGGGCAACCAGATGTGGATCTGTTTGCGTCCCGTCACAATCACAAGCTCCCAGCCTTTGTCTCCCTGTCCCAGCATCCTCTGGCCTTGGCCATGGATGCCCTAGCAATGTCATGGCAGGACTTTCAGCTCCTGTATGTCTTTCCCCCATTCCCCCTGCTGGGCAGGGTTCTGCGCAAGATTGCTCTGGAGGGGGTGCCAGCAATTCTGGTGGCCCCCAGGTGGCCAAGAAGAGTGTGGTTCGCAGACGTAGTGCAGCTGGCAGTAGATCAGTACGTTCTGCCCAGGGTGCCAGACCTGCTCACTCAGGGTCCCTTACGCCATCCCAATTTACAAACTCTGGCTTTGACGGCCTGGCTGCTGAAACCTCCATCTTGATGGAGAAGGGGCTGTCTACCTCGGTTGTTGATACCATGATAAAGGCTAGGAAGAAGTCTTCTTCTTCCATTTATTACAGGGTTTGGCGTGCCTACATTGACTGGTGTGGGTCTAAGTCTCTTCCCTGTCGTGTGTTCTCTATTCCCGGGATCCTGGAGTTCCTGCAGCATGGGTTGGAGATGGCGCTCCAACTCAGTACTCTGAAGGGTCAGGTTTCTGCCCTGGCTGTTTTCTTCCAGAAGTCCTTTGCTCAGCATTCTCTGATCAGGACTTTTTTCCAGGGGGTTACTCATGTGCGTCCCCCACGTAAGCCTATGTTGCCTGTTTGGGATTTGAACTTGGTTCTGTCATCCTTGCAGGGTGCTCCCTTTAACCTGTGTAGGATGCTGCCCTGACCATTCTTACTCTCAAAGTTGTCTTTTTGGTGGCTATCACCTCTGTTAGACGTGTGTCTGTTGGCGCCGCTGTCCATTCAGCCCCCCTACTATGAGAGACACCAGGACAAGGTGGTGTTCCGCTTCAAGCCAGATTTTCTGCCTAAGGTTGTGTCTGCCTTTCATTTGAATCAGGACATTGTTCTTCCGTCATTGTGCCCTAATCCTAGTAATGCTAAGGAGAGGGTCTTGCATTCTTTGGATGTGGTTAGGTGTCTGAAGTACTATCTGGTGGCTACTGCTCCATTCAGAAAAACTGATGCTTTTTTGTGGTCCCTTCTGGTCCTAGGAAGGGTTTGGCTCCTGCCAAGTCTACTATCAGCAAATGGATCTGTCAGGCTGTGATTCAGGCCTACTCTGCTAAGGGGAAGAATCCTCCCTTCCGCCTTACTGCTCATTCTACTCGTGCTATTGGTGCCTCTTGGGCTTTTCAGCACCAGGCCTCTGTTGAACAAGTTTGCAAGGCCGCTACTTGGTCTTCTGTTCATACCTTTTCAAAGTTTTACAAGGTTGATGTTAGGGCCTCAGCAGGCTGCAGTGGTATGACCTGTCTGCTGTTACCTTTGGGGATCCCACCCTACTTTATGGACACTGCTATTGGATGTCCCAAGTGTAAGTAATCTATCTGGAGCAGGACGTACTGTATACTAAGAATAATACAATTGTGTGATTACTTACCTGTAGAATTGGTATTATGAGTATACAGTACGTCCTGCTCCACCCCACCCTTGGTTTTGCATTAACTTGGATCCCCTGTATGGTGATCGTTATCATTGTTATAGTTACCACTTTGGGTTTGTTTTCGTTCTCCCGGCTTCTCGTTAACTGCTTTTCAATGCTGGGGATTGTGGGAGGTCCCTGGGTATTTGAGGGGCCGGGAGGAGCCTATTATCGATGTCTCTGCAGTCCAGCGCCATCTGGCGGAGTAATACCAAGTGTAAGTAATCTATCTGGAGCAGGACGTACTGTATACTCATAATACCAATTCTACAGGTGAGTAATCACAGAATTGTATTTTTAGTAGCATATATTGTCTGTATAAAGAGTTTATAGTTCCCATGCAGGACTGTACCATTCTGGCTGTGCTTCTAACTTTCCTCCAAGATACCGTTTACATTGGTATCCATTTTTAACACTTGACATGACATTACTCATGTGTCAAAAACATATGATACCAATACTGTATATAGCAATTGTTCTTGAACGGCATGTCATTCCTTTCTAATAGGAAAGGCTCATAGAATAAGCTTATCAATTAATCTACTATTTCTATATGATGCTCTAGGCTAAATTGTAACTAGATACAAATCTCACTGAACGGAATGCTATAAATACAGTTTTCACAATATATATATATATATATATATATATATATATATATATATATATATATACTATAAAAACTGTATTAAAACAGATATACAAATAGATACATTATTCCAAATGAAATTACTCTAAAAACCCATTTAAGCTAATATTACTTTTAGAATTAATGTACTAACAGATGCATATGAAAGCCTATTTCTGTTAATGATTCAATTAAATTATTCAAAATGAATGAATGAAATCTATTTAAATTAATATGGCTATTAGAAGTCATAAACAAATACATTCACATCGAAATTATTACACAAAGCAGGGCCAGCCTTAGGTTGAAAAGCACCCTGTACAGCATGGAGCCCACCTCGCCCCCAAGCACAACAATACAATATCCAATCACTGAAAAACAAAACTGTAAGCATTGCCATCACAGAGCACTCATGCGACTAATAAATACCGACCCTAGTTTAATCAAACTGCTGGTTGTGTGCCATCAATGCTGGGCACAGACTCATTTCAAACTTACACTGTGCCTCCCAGACCTCGAAAATAATTAAACTGTGTTCCCAATACCAACATTTACAAATCTTATTACCCCCTTAATGATACAAAGTTTAAAATTACTATAACATTGTCAAACAGGGGTACCTCAACTTTTTATATACATATTAGGCTCAGCAAAAGTTTTAAAGTGATTGTTTTAAACGAGGCAACCTTAAAGCAGATCAAAGCCCTCTATACCACTCCACTTTAACCCTTTAAGTGCCAGTCTACCTAGAGTTGTCGCCATCTGTTGCCAGGCCATTTTCACTATTTTGCACTACACATGTTCAACCATGATATTTGAAGGGATTTCTCAGGAAAATTATATATTTTTATTCTTAGTATACAGTACGTCCTGCTCCAGATAAGAATCATTACACTTGGGTATTACTCCGCCAGATGGCGCTGGACTGCAGAGACAGCGAAATTGGCTCCTCCCGGCCCCTCAAATACCTGGGACCTCCCACAAATCCCCAGATTTTCTCTACAGTCTGGACTGCGAAGGACAAGAAGATGGCTCTCTCTCTTCTCCCTGTTGGACTATTCCCACCCGTTCCATTAATAATGTGCCTCCCAGCCTTGGCTGCGCTGGTCCCGGTGATGGTAGGCAGCACCGCTGTCAGGTGCTTAGGAGCGCTGCTCCACCGCAATCCCCCACCAAAGGGTAGGCGGTATAGGCATATGGTGAGCCTCTATGGGATGACCCTCCCGCCCTATTGCCCCTTGGCCCTGTCTATAGTTGGGTCATATGTTAAGTGGCCGCTGTACTCCCTCGCTCTCCCTTGTAGCTCTCGGGGGGGGGGGGGGGTGCATGTGTATATGCCTTGGTGCTTCACTGTATTATGTTTTGTCTGGTTGATGTCAGTCGCCGCGCTGACTTGGTTGCACTGGTTGCGTTTTTAAATATGCTGCCGCGCGCACTTTCACTGTGCTCCGCGCTTGGCGGCGGCTCTTCGGGGGGGGCGGGGCCCGCGGTTGGCGCATTCCGCGTCACTGTCTCCGCGGCCCGCCCCTCAAAGTATACCGCCATTTTCTCTGGATTCGCCTGCTGCGTGACTGGCGTCTACCTACTGCGGTCCGTGAGTGCCCTCGCGGGCGGTTTTTATTACCCTATGTCATTATACATGTCACTTACGGGGTTCTCTTCGCTTATGTCTTTCAGACGGGCTGACCTCTATTGGTTTCTCCCGGCCCTACTCCCTCTATTTAGTTATTAAAACTTGTGAGGCCTAGTGTGTAAATTACTCCCACTTCCCTAGCGGGCTATTGGGGCATTACGGGTTGCTTTTTTAGCGTGAATCCCTATCAGCCTATTGTGCCGCTATAATCACCATATGGAGGGGTCTCAGGAGAATGTGCTCGGGGTTCCTTCGGGACAAGCCCGGCTGTGTGTAGCTTGTGGGGTTTCCCCTACTAGTGCTGACAATGTGCGGGTCTGTGTACCTTGTGCCCAGCAGGTGCTTGCGCTGCAGCCTGGTTTACCAGTAGCTGGGCCTGCGCCTCGTATGGCTTCACCTACTCCCCCCAAGCTTAAATTTGACTCCCATTGAGTTGCATACCAGGGGGGATTCTCAGCCTGATGTGTCTTCCAGGCTGGCTAGTGTTGAGAAGTTGCTTGCTAATACCTTGGCGCGTAAGGCCTCTGATAAAAAGCGGCGCTTAACGCCTGATGTCCCTCTCTTCCCTATGGAGGCTGATGAGTTTTTGGAACTGTCTGGCTATACCCCTTTGGAAGAAGGGGAGTTATTCTCTGACTCGGAGTCATCTGATGAGAGGCCCAGGGGTCATGATGATTCTGGCTCTGACCCCTGGGCCCCAGATGATATTGATAGGCTGTTAGCTCAGATTTATGAGGGACTGTCTATCTCTCCCCCGGTTGCGGACCCCAGGCAACAGGGGGAATTGTTTCATACTGCTAAGCCACGTTTCGAGTTTCCCGAGCAAGCCCATTTTAATAATCTCGTGCTCAGGGAATGGGAGCGCCCCAGCAGGCTTCCCGGTGTACCTAAGAGTTGGGATAAGAGGTATCCCTTTCCTGCTGATGTGGTGAAGCGTTGGTCATCCCCTCCTGCGGTGGATGCCCCGGTCCTAGGGTTGTCTAACACCTCTGTCATGCATTCCCCTGACTCTACTACGCTGCGGGATAGTGAGGAACGGCATATTGATCAGATGGCGCCCCATGCCTTTGCATGTGTGGGGACGGCGCTGCGCCCGGTCTGTGCCTCTGCCATTACGGCTGTGGCTATTAGGACCCTGCTTAGAAGTATCCTAGATGGTGCCCCTGATGATGTGTCTAGTGAGGAGTTTAATGCACTCTCTCGTTGTGAGGTTTTTGTGACTTATGTCCTCTCTGCCTTGGATGATACCATTAGGATGTGTGGCAGAACCTCTGCCCTGGTGGTGGCTATACGCCGCTCGGTTTGGCTGCGCTAGTGGGCTGCTGACAATGCTGCCAAGAAAGCTCTCACTGGTTTTCCCTTCAAAGGACTACGCCTGTTTGGGGACCGCCTGGACCTGTTTGCTAAGGGAGGCAGGTTACCCCAGTGCAGGCGGCAGTCTCGGCCTTTTCGGGGACAGGGCTCCTTTTCTTCCCCCTACCGTGGTGCCAGACAGGGGAGGGGGTCTCCCTTACTGGGGCCCGAGGAGATTTCTGGGGTAGGGGCAGAGGACGTGGACGCCCTGGCCAGGACAAGGTGGTGTTTCGCTTCAAGCCAGATTTTCTACCTAAGGTTGTGTCTGCCTTTCATTTGAATCAGGACATTGTTCTTCCTTCCTTGTGCCCTAATCCTAGTAATGCTAAGGAGAGGGTCTTGCATTCTTTGGATGTGGTTAGGTGTCTGAAGTACTATCTGGTGGCTACTGCTCCATTCAGAAAAACTGATGCTCTTTTTGTGGTCCCTTCTGGTCCTAGGAAGGGTCTGGCTCCTGCCAAGTCTACTATCAGCAAATGGATCCATCAGGCTGTGATTCAGGCCTACTCTGCGAAGGGGAAGAATCCTCCCTTCCGCCTTACTGCTCATTCTACTTGTGCTATTGGTGCCTCTTGGGCTTTTCAGCACCAGGCTTCTGTTGAACAAGTTTGCAAGGCCGCTACTTGGTCTTCTGTTCATACCTTTTCAAAGTTTTACAAGGTTGATGTTAGGGCCTCAGCGGATGCTGCTTTTGGCTGCAAGGTTCTGCAGGCGGCAGTGGTCTGACCTGTCTGTTGTTACCTTTGGGGATCCCACCCTACTTTATGGACACTGCTATTGGATGTCCCAAGTGTAATGATTCTTATCTGGAGCAGGACGTACTGTATACTAAGAATAATACAATTCTGTGATTACTCACCTGTAGAATTGATATTATGAGTATACAGTACGTCCTGCTTCACCCCACCCTTGGGTTTGCATTATCCTGGATCTCCTGTATGGTGATTGTTATCATTGTTATAGTTACTAGTTGGTTCTGTTTTTATTCTCCCGGCTTCTCGTTACCTGCTTTTCAATGCTGGGGATTTGTGGGAGGTCCCGGGTATTTCAGGGGCCGGGATGAGACAATTTCGCTGTCTCTGCAGTCCAGCGCCATCTGGCGGAGTAATACCCAAGTGTAATGATTCTTATCTGGAGCAGGACGTACTGTATACTCATAATATCAATTCTACAGGTGAGTAATCACAGAATTGTATTTTTTCATTCTGGGTTTTAACATGAAATGTCTTGTCATTTTGTGTATTCTCAATATTTTGGGGTGAAATATGTGCAAAAAAATAAAAAAAAAATCTTATTAAAATGTGTAGTATTTTTGTAGTAAAAAATTTAGGTTTGACAATAAATGTTGTTGCGTGTGAAATCCCAATTTCTCCTGGTTACTACGGTACCACATATGTATTGGTAGACACCCTTTCCTGCCCAGGAGACTCCCCCAAACTGAAACAGTGCTTTAGGAGATTTCAGATAAAATACAACTATGATATGCTCACCTTGCAGTTTTTTAAGAAAAACAACCTTTTAAACACCCAACAAAATATATATTCTCCGAAAATACACACCTCCAAGCTTTCTAGGCGTACCAGGCTTGTTGATGTGGGTGCAGTTTTCTGGAAGTATGCCCTCAATAAAGAATAAAAAAGAAGAATCCAAGCCACAGCCAAGAAAAAAAAGTTAAATCTGAAAAAGCAAGGTCCACTGAACAGAACAAAACCCAACATGTCATAAATGACTTGCTTTCAGTCCGTGGCCGTGGTGTCCTTAGGTGGCCAGCACCGCGTGCACCCTCCTCCCTCGCCCACTGTCATTTGGCTCGTGCAAGCACAGTCAGTTTACACATAAGTGCCGGCTACGTGAGACTCACATAGCTGACTTTAAACCCCCACAGTAAAAAAAAATATAAAAGTAAAATACTCCCCTGACCCCTCATTGGATCCAGGCCGGGTCTCCTCTTTAATTTCACTGTGATGTCACCAGCAGCCGGCCTCTTAATACCGGCACCCGAGACTAAGAATCAGTCTGCTCGGGTGCTTGAAGCAGAGAGGTGGGGAGGGGGAGAGGGCTGTGATCGCCCCCCCCTCCCCAGGCTCTCTCCTCCAAACACCCGAGCAGACTGACAGCTGTCATCAGAGATCGCCGGGGGACACAGGATCAGAGATGAGTAAAGTAAAAAAAAATAAGGCTCTGGGATGGCAAGTCACCTGTGGCTAGCGCCCTTGCCGAGGGACACAGTGCTCCAGGATGGATGGGAGGTAAGTATTAAAAAAAATATTAATAAAATATTTTTTTCTGTGTGTGGTGTGTTTTTTTTTTTACAGTTTACCCCTTGTGAACTGGTAAGGGGTCCAAGAGATCCCTATACCAGTTCACAAGGCTGGGGGCTGGCAAGTCACCTGTGGCTAGCGGGTGACTTGCCATTAACCCCCGGCACTCCCATTACCTGCCTTCCCAAAGCCCGGGGGGGAGGGCAGAAGAGCCCATGGCCATGGGCTATGCGGGCTTGTAGGGGACCCCATGTCATTTTTTAAAATGTTTTAAGGGTTTTTAATAATAAAATAAATGCCCCCCCCCTTTAACCCTTTGTAGTGTGGATGGTAGTTGTATTTTATTTGTAAATAATAATTTGTTATAAAGTACTTGTTTCAGTTTGGGGGGGTCTCCTGGGCAGGAACGGGGGGCTACTGATAAATATGCGGTACCGTTCTAATCGGTAGAAATGGGGCTTTCTCATGCAATATGGTTTTCTTTTATAAAATACATTTTTTATTTAAAATAAAGGAGACCATTTTCTAAAAAAAATTTATTTATGTTTTTTTTTTTTTTTACTTAGTAATAATATTGTAAAAAACAATTAAATTTACAAACAAGACATTTCATGTTAAAGCCTAAACTCTGCTGCAAATATATATATATATATATATATATATATATATATATATATATATATATTATTCTTGGTGTGCCACACACCCCGCTTCACTTCTTAAATATTCATTACTTCATGGGTTAATCACCTGCAGGTGACGTAGTGCAGAGAGGAAGTCTTGTAACGAGCCCCACCTTCCGGCCTATATATACCTGGTACCTCCCTTCAATCACCAGTATTTTTCTCTCTGCGTGACAAGCAGAGGTTGGAAGTTTCCTGCTTACAGGTAGGTCGGGGCTTACCCCGCCACCCCCCTTTTGGTCTATTTCTGCCCGGTTTGAGTTGTATACCTCTATGGTGGATAGGAAGCCTCCCAGCCTAGGCTGCTCACCGGGTAATTGGTAGACGGCACTATGGGTGCCTAGGAGCTTATCTCCTCCGCTCGTCCCCCTCCTTTGGGGGCAATGCGGCAATCCGGCATGGTGATCCGGAAATGGGATGCCCCTGTCCCGAGGGTCCCCGTAGCCCTTACTCCCCCGTTCCGGTCCTTTCTCCCTTCACTTGGGGGGGGGGGTATAGAGGGTTGTGTATCTTGTATGATGTTTTCACTGTATTGTTATTTCTGTGTGTTCACTTTTACATAGTAACAGACTGCGCAGCAGGTGCGCTTTGTCTGTTTTTTGACCGGGGCTCCGGGCAGATACTTTAGGCATGGCCAGTGTATTTGGTCTGCTTTATGGGGGTGGGGCAGCGGACCGCGCTCAGCTGGCTTCAGTTGGTCCCCTCCCGCCTCCCTTCCTTCCCCGCTGCTCCGTGCGGCAGCCTGTGTGGCTGCGCTTGTGTCTCCTTTCCCCCTCCTCCTCCTCCGCCGCCTGGCTTGGTGTCAGCCAGCGCAGCTGGTGGCAATCCCCCGTTGATTTGAGCAGGGCGGCTCCCTGTGACGCGGGGGGGGCGTGGCGCCGGCGGAAGCGGCGCTCGGCGGCCTCAGCCTCACTTCCTTCATGTTTGCGGTGAAAAGAGGTCACGTGGGGGGGGCGCGCGCTGCAGCAACACATGGGTTTGTGTGCTGCGGCTGCTACATGTCCCTCCGGTCTGGCTCCTGGCGTCGGTAGCAGGTAAGCGGCCCCGCTTTTGTGGGGCCAGAATGAGTTTTACTCATGGGGCTAACTTTTAAGGAGGCACTCTCTTTGTTGTACTATTGTGAACATGCTGTTTTGTTGCACTCACAAGGGATCTGATGGTTTGTTTTTTTTTTCTTTCCTTTCAGATCCTGGGATCCCTCTTTTATTGCGGCCTCCGGCTCTATATTGCCTGGCTAGTCATTCTTGATATGAAATTGCACATTTTGGATATATATATACATATATATATATATTTATTTTGAGACTGTTAAGGGGGACCTTTTTCTCTTAAAAAAAAAAAAAAAATATAAAGTGTATTTAAAAAAAAAAAAAAAAAAAACCCTCCCTTCCGGGACATTCTTTATAAAGGGGCATCCCGGGTTGGCTTATGCCTTAAAAGTCCCAGTATTTGCGATACCATAAATCACCAATATGGAGGCTTCTGTTACTACTGGAAACGACTCGTCAGAGCCGTCCAGGGGGTGTGTAAAATGTGGGGCTGCGCTCCCTGCTGATGATATCTTTATTTGCATTTCTTGTGCAAGGCAGATTGTTGCGCGTCAGTCTGTTGATCCGGCTGCTGACCCGTCGCAACCTCTATCATCTCCTGCCTCTCCCTCCCTGTTCCGGACCCCGCATGACACTGTCAAGGGTGGGGATTCGCAATCCGAGGTGGTGGTAAAATCAGCCAATCTTCGGGAAGTATTGCCCGTTAAAGCGGGGCTAAAGGCCTCTGCAAAACGGAAGCGCCTGACTCCGGTATCTTCGGCTCCTCAGGACGAATTATGTGAGCCTGTGGAATGGTCCGATGGCTCCCCGGATGAGGGTGAATTCCTCTTGGAGTCAGATGAGCCGGCAGATCAGCTTAAGGCTGATGCGATTGGCGATTGGTCGGCGGGGGTTGCCCTTGACACCCCCTCCATTCTGGCACAAATGTTTGAAATTTTGAATTTAGATCCGCCTGAGGCTGTCACCCTGCCAAAGGGTCAGTTGTTTGAAGAGCCTCAGCCGCGTTTGGTTTTTCCCAGACAGCACCACTTTGAGAGGGTGGTCCTGAAAGAATGGGAACATCCCACACGGTTATCTGGAATCCCTTCCAGTTGGGAAAAGCGTTATCCTTTTCCGCCAGAATTGCTGAAGCTTTGGTCCGTCCCTCCTGAAGTCGATACCCCTGTGCTAGGGCTATCTAGCTCCGCTATGGTACAGTCTGCTGAGACCTCTGTCCCTAAAGATGGGGAGGATCGTAGGATTGACCAGTATGCTCGCTATGGCTTTGTTTATGCTGGGTCAACGATGCGCCCCCTGTGCGCTTCGGCCCTTCTTCTTTTAGCGGTAAGATCTGTTATCCAGGGGCTATGCGAGGATCTCAATCCCGCTTGTGATGAGTTCGCTGCGCTTAAGCAGTGCGATTCTTTTGTGTCTTACGTTCTATCCGCTCAGGACGATGCGCTGGCTATGAGTAGCAAGACAGCGGCAATGCTGGTCGCTATTCGTCGGTCAGTATGGCTGCGACAGTGGTCGGCGGACTCAGCTTCTAAAAAGGTGCTCACAGCTCTCCCCTTTTTGGGGTTGCGGCTGTTCGGGGAGAAAATTGATTCAGTCGCAAAGGGTGGCAAGATGCCACAACGCAAGAGGCCTCGACGCCCCTTTAGAGGGGCTGTTTCTGGTAGGCCGTCCTTTCGAGGATACAGAGCGGGTAGGGGGACTTCCCTTCCCTCTACCAGTCGTACAGGTTGGACGCGGGGGAGGGGCCGTGGCCGTCCCGCCCAGTCCTGGGGCTCCAAGCCCAAACCTGCGGGTAAGCCCACTCAGCAATGAGGGGCCGCCCTCACCCGTGCGGGTGGGGGGACGATTGCGACACTTCTCCCAGGTTTGAAACCGGGAGGTTCCGGACAGGTGGATTCAGGAGATAGTGTCGTCCGGTTACAAACTGGAGTTCGAGTCTCGCCCTCCTTCACGGTTCTTTCGGTCTCGGGTGCCCATCGATCCTTTGGCCGCACAGGGGCTCCTGGCGTCGGTAGAGAATCTGTTAGAGATGGCGGTCATCCGGCCGGTACCGCGTTTAGAGATGGGCCTCGGTTTCTACTCCAATCTGTTCGCAGTCCCCAAGAGGGATGGGTCGGTTCGTCCCGTCCTGGACCTGAAGTTGCTCAACAGGTTCATCCGTTTTCGGAAGTTTCACATGGAAACCTTGCGCACTGCCGTCGGCTCTCTTCGGCAAGGGGACTTCATGACGTCTATAGACATCAAGGATGCTTATCTGCATGTTCCCATCTGCCTCCCTCATCAACGCTTTCTTCGATTCATGATGAAGGATCGGCATTATCAGTTCGTGGCACTTCCGTTTGGCCTTACCTCAGCTCCAAGAGTGTTCACCAAGGTGCTGGCAGGGGTCATGGCCATTTTCAGAGCTCGGGGCATTCGTGTCGTACCTTATTTGGACGACCTTCTTATCATGGCTCCGTCACCCGATCAATCGGAGAAAGACACCAGGGTGGTGCTCTCCACGCTGGAAAGTTTCGGTTGGGTGATCAACCTCTCCAAGTCCTCCCTCGCTCCGGCCAGGGTGGTGTCCTTTCTGGGGATGCGGTTAGACTCTCATCAACACAGAGTGTTTCTCCCTCAGTCCAAAATTCTTCTGGTTCAGGAGTTGGCTCGGGTCCTACTCTCCAATCCTCGGCCGTCCATCCGTCTGGGGATGAGGCTGGTAGGGTTGATGGTTGCCTCCTTCGAGGCAGTTCCTTTTGCTCAATTCCACACGAGGACGCTTCAGCTTTATCTGTTGGCGTCTTGGGACCGGCAGCCTCGGTCGCTGGATCAGCCCTTCCAGTTGTCCTCCCGGGTCCGGCAGTCCCTCCAGTGGTGGTTGGTCTCGACCAATCTCGTGAAGGGCAGGTCTTTCCTGGCCCCCCTTTGGGAAATTGTCACCACGGACGCCAGTCTGTCGGGATGGGGCGGATTCTGGAAGGAGCTGCAGTTCCAGGGGCAGTGGGGACCTCGGGAGGCCCTCTTACCCATCAATATTCTGGAACTGAGAGCCATCCGTCGGGTGCTTACTCTCCTGACTCAGCACGTTCTGGGCCTTCCGGTCCAGGTGCGTTCAGACAATCGAACAGCGGTTGCTTACATCAATCATCAGGGAGGGACTCGCAGCCTGAGTGCTCTCAGAGAGGTGTCCCTGATCCTGACCTGGGCAGAAGCCCATGTTCCTCGTCTCTCGGCGGTATACATCCCAGGAGTGGAGAACCTGAAAGCGGACCGCTTGAGCAGGGGCTCTCCCCGTCGGGGAGAATGGGCCCTCCATCCTCGGGTATTTCGCTCACTGTGTCGCCAATGGGGGACTCCAGAGGTGGACCTGTTTGCCTCTCGTCACAATCACAGGCTCCCGAACTTCGTATCGCTCTCCCAGGATCCTCTGGCTCTGGCAGTGGACGCCATGTCCCTGAGCTGGGGGGATCTGGGGTTTCTGTACCTGTTTCCTCCGACACCCATGCTAGGCAGAGTGCTTCGGAAGTTGGCTCTGGAAGGGGTGTCTGCAGTCCGCGTGGCCCCAAGGTGGCCGAGGCGAGTGTGGTTCGCAGACATCGTTCGGCTGGCAGTGGACCAGGTCGTTCTGCCCCTTCGGCCCGATTTGCTCACTCAGGGTCAATTGTGTTACCCCAATTTACCAGCGCTAGCTTTGACGGCCTGGCTGCTGAGACCTCCATCCTAAAGGAAGAGGGTCTTTCTGATTCTGTCGTTAAGACTTTGATCAGTGCCCGAAAGAGGTCTTCTTCTATCATCTACTATAGGACCTGGAAAGCCTATATCGCTTGGTGCGAGATGAGATCTTTTCCTTGTAGGGTATTTTCGGTCCCCAGGGTTCTGGAGTTTTTACAATCTGGGCTGGACTCTGGTCTTCAGCTAAGTACGTTGAAAGGGCAAGTTTCTGCCTTATCTATCTTTTTTCAGAAGCGTGTTGCGCTTAAGTCTTTAGTTAAAACCTTTTTCCAGGGGGTTACGCATGTGCGGCCTCCCAGGAAACCATTACTCCCGGTTTGGGATTTGAATTTGGTTCTTTCTGCTCTTCAGGCTCCTCCTTTTGAGCCTTTGCAAGGGATTGCTTTATCTACCCTGACTCAGAAGATTGTCTTCTTGGTAGCGATCACTTCGATCCGGCGTGTCTCGGAATTGGCGGCCTTGTCTATTCAGGCGCCCTACTTCGAGAAGCATCGGGATAAGGTGGTCTTTCGATTCAAGCCAGACTTTCTTCCTAAGGTTGTTTCTGCTTTTCATTTGAACCAAGATATTGTTCTTCCCTCCTTGTGTCCTAATCCTAGGAATGACAAAGAGAGGGTTTTGCATTGTTTGGATGTAGTACGCTGTGTTAAGTGCTACTTGGTTATCACGTCTCCTTTCCGTAGGACGGATTCCTTTTTTGTTGTGCCCCATGGGCCTAGGAAGGGTTTGGCACCAGCCAAATCTGCCATTAGCAAGTGGATACGTCAGGCCGTTACTGCGGCCTATTCTGCCAAGGGAAGAGTTCCCCCTTTTCGTATCACTGCTCATTCCACTCGCGCTGTTGGGGCGTCTTGGGCTTTTCAGCACCAAGCTTCTGTTGAACAGGTTTGTAAGGCCGCCACTTGGTCTTCTGTTCACACTTTTTCTAAATTTTACAAAGTTGATGTGCGGGCCTCAGCGGATGCTGTTTTCGGCCGCAAAGTTCTGCAGACTGCAGTCGTTTAAGTTATGCTTCACCTGGCCTTGAGTTGCCCAGCCCTTGTGGACACTGCTTTTGGATGTCCCATGAAGTAATGAATATTTAAGAAGTGAAGCGGGGTGTGTGGCACACCAAGAATAATACCATTTTGTGAGTACTCACCTGAAAAATGGATATTGTTGGTGTGCCACACACCCCGCTTCACACCCGCCCTTTTCGGTATTACCGAAGCCTTTATATGGTGAAGCCTTTTTTATATCAAATTTGATTTTGAGGTTACTGGTGGAATACTGGTACCTTGTATTACTGCTTTGTTGATTATACTGGTGATTGAAGGGAGGTACCAGGTATATATAGGCCGGAAGGTGGGGCTCGTTACAAGACTTCCTCTCTGCACTACGTCACCTGCAGGTGATTAACCCATGAAGTAATGAATATTTAAGAAGTGAAGCGGGGTGTGTGGCACACCAACAATATCCATTTTTCAGGTGAGTACTCACAAAATGGTATTTTTCCTGAAAATTCCAGCAAAAATGACGCAAAATGGGGAAAAATGGCCTGTCAACAGAGGGTGACAAAATCTCAAGTAGGCTGGCAATTAAAAGGGTTAAAAGTAGCTATGCATGTTGGGTATTGTTCTGTTCGGGGGACCTTGCGCTTTCAGACTTATCTTGTTTTTTCTTGTTTGCATATTTATATTTTCGGAAAAGGTGTTTATTCTAAGTATACAGCACGTCCTGTTCCAGAAGATATTCCTTACTCTTGGGTTATACATCCAGTAGATGGCGCTGGACTGCAGAGACATAAGTGGCTCCTCCTGGCCCCATATATACCAGGGACCTCCCACAAAATCCCCAGATCTTCTCTGCAGTCTGGGCTGCGATGACTAGAAGATGGCTCTCTCTACTCGCAGGTGAGCGGGGCTATTAGCCTGCGGCCCTGTAGGACTATTCCCACCCGTTTCCTTTTACTGCCTCCCAGCTTAGCCTGCACTGGTTCGGGTGAAGGTAGGCAGCACCGCGGTCAAGTGCTAAGGAGCGCTGCTCCAACCGCAGTCCCCCATCAAAGGGTAGGCGGTACAGCCCATGGTAAGCCTTATGGGATGCCCCTCCCATGTCTTATGCCCCTTGCCCCCTGTCCCCGCAGTTGGCTCCCTTTAGGCTGGCCGTCACTTCCCCTTCGCTCTCCCTGGTAGATCTCGGGGGGGTGGGTGCATGTCTTGTATATATGATTTATGAGATTATCCCCTTGAATTGGTTGCACTGGTTTCTTTTGCCGCCGCACGTGATGATGTCAGGGTGTGTGTGCCCTGCGCCCAGCAGACGCTTGCGCTGCAGTCTGGGTTACCGGTGGCTGGGCCTGTGCCCCCTCGGGCTTCGCCTACCCCCCCACGCTTACATCTGACTCCTAGTGAGGTGCATACCAGTGGGGAGTCTCAACCTGATTTGGCTAAAGCACGGGTGGCCAGCATTGAGAGATATTGCTGGCTCTGGCCCGCGTAAGGGTTCTGCTAAGAAGTGGCATTTATCGCCCTCTTTCCTATGGAGGCTGAGGAATTTTTTGACGTTACCGGTTATAACCCCCTGGAAGAGGGGGAATTATTTTCTGATTCAGAATCATCTGAGGAACAATCCAGGGTGTATGGTGCCAATTCTGGGTCTGACCCATGGGCTTCAGATGATACTGACAGGCTTTTAGTTCACATTTTTGAAGTACTCTGTATCTCTCCTCCTGCCGTGGCATGCAAAAGCAGGGGGAGCTGTTTCATACTGTTAAACCACGCTTGGAGTTTCCTGAACAAACTCATTTTAATAATTTAGTGCTCAAGGAGTGGGAACGGCCTATCCGGCTCCCCAGGGTGCCAAAGAGTTGGGATAAGAGGTATCCCTTTCCTGCTGAAATTGTTAAACGTTGGTCATGTCCTCCCGAGGTGGATGCACCAGTTCTGGGATTGTCCAACACATCCATCATGCATTCCCCTGACACTACTGCACTGAGGGATGGGGAGGACAGGCGCATTGATCAGCTGGCTTGCCATGCCTTTGCCTTTGCCTGTGTGGGGACCGTGCTGCGTCCGGTCTGTGCCACTGCCATTAAGGCTGTTGCTATTAAAAGCCTGCTCAGGAGTCTCCTAGATGGGGCCCCTGATGATGCTGGTAGTGAAGAGTATAGAGCTCTTCTGCGTTGTGAGGAATTTGTTGCATATGTCCTCTCTGCCATGGATGATACCATTAGAATGTGTGGCGGGGCATCTGCCTTGTTAGTGGCTATACGCCTCTCGGTCTGGCTGCGCCAGTGGGCAGCTGAAAATGCTGCTAAGAAGGCTCTCACTGGGTTTCCCTTCAAGGAGCTGCGCCTCTTTGGGGAACGTCTGGACTTGTTTGCTAAAGGAGGCAAGTTACCTCAGCGTAGAAGGCAGCCCCAGTCCTTTCGGGGTCCAGGTGCCTTTTCTCCTTCCTTCAGGGGCTCCAAAATTGGACGGGGGGCTTCCTTTGCTGGAGCCCGTGGGGATTTTTGGGGCAGGGGCAGAGGACGTGGTCGCCCTGGCCCCTCCTGGGGTCCTAAGCCTAAGTCCTCCCCTAAGCCCCCTCAGGCATGAAGGGCCGCCCTCACCCATCCGGGTGGGGGGACGGCTTCGGCTCTTGGCTCATGTCTGGAGGTGTCATGTCTCACACCGGTGGATTCAGGAGGTAGTATCCTCCAGTTACAAGATAGAGTTTGCAGCCTGGCCGCCCCCAAGATTCATCAAATCTCGGTTAGCTCAAGGCCCCCTGTCAGCTCAGGGTCTGCCCCTGGCTGGCCATGGCCTTCTGGAACTGGGTGTCATCTGCCAGGTGCCCTTGAGGGAAAGGGGCAAAAGTTATTACTCCAATCTTTTCGTCGTCCCCAAAAAAGATGGGTCCATCAGACCCATCCTGAATTTGAAGCACCTCAACAAATTTGTCAGATTCAGACATTTTCGCATGGAGACTCTGCGCTCCGCTGTGAATTTCCTACGCCCAGGGGACTTTATGACCTCTGTAGATATCAAGGATGCTTACCTTCACGTACCTATCTTTCCAGGTCATCAGAGATTCCTCAGGTTCGCTCTGGAGGATCAGCACTACCAATTTGTGGCCTTGCCCTTCGATCACACCTCGGCTCCCAGGGTGTTCACCAAGGTGCTGGCAGGAGTTATGGCTCTGCTCAGATCTCAGGGCATTCGCATTCTTCCCTACTTGGACGACATGCTCATCGCTTCTCAGTCCTTCCATCAGGCAGAGCTGGACACTCAGCGGGTGGTGTCCACACTGGAGTCATTCGGCTGGGTGATCAACCACTCCAAATCTTCCCTGTCTCCTTCCATGGTGAAGTCCTTCCTGGGCATGATTCTGGATTCATCTCAGGTCAAGATCTTGGTGGAGAGTCTTCAAGAGAAAGCTCTGCTCCTTCTTTCTTGTCGTCATCCATCCATCAGGCAGGGAATGCAGCTGGTGGGCCTGATGGTGTCCTGCTTCGAGGCGGTTCCATATGCTCAGTTTCACATGAGGCCTCTTCAGCTTCACCTCCTGTCAATATGGGATCGGGACCCTGTGTCCTTGGATCAGGTGTTTGTCCTGTCCCCTCTGGTCTGGCGGTCGCTATCATGGTGGCTGGACTCAAGGAACCTGCTGGTGGGCAGATCCTTTCTGTCACCACGGATGCCAGTCTGACAGGTTGGGGGGACTTTTGGAAGTCCCTGAAATTCCAGGGTCAGTGGGGCCCTCAAGAGGCCTATGCCCCATCAACATTTTGGAGTTGAGGGCGATCAGGTTGGTTCTCGGCCACTTAACCCCACACCTGAGGGGTCGGGCTATTCAGGTCCGCTCGGACAACCAGACGGCGGTTGCTTACATCAGTCATCAGGGAGGGACCTCAAGGAAGTGTCCCAGATACTGTCCTGGGCAAATGTTCCCTGCATCTCAGCTGTGTACATCCCGGGGGTGGAGAATCTGGAGGCAGACTCTCTGAGCAGGGGGACCTCTCATCTGGGAGAATGGTCCCTCAGCAGCAGGGTGTTTCGCTCCCTGTGCCACCTCTGGGGTCAGCCGGATGTGGATCTGTTTGTGTCCGGTCACAATCACTTCCAGTCTCTGTCTCTCTGTCCCAGGATCCTCTGGCCTTGGCCATGGATGCCCTGGCAGTGTCTTGGAAGGGGTTTCAGCTTCTGTATGTCTTTTCCCCTGCTGGGCAGGGTGCTGTGCAAGATAGCTAAGGAAGGGGTGCCAGCCATACTGGTGGCCCCCTGTTGTTGCAGACATCGTGCAGCTGGCAGTAGATCAGTAAGCGTTGCCCCGGGTTCCAGATCTGCTCACTCAGGGGCACCTACGCCACCCCAATTTACAAACACTGGCTTTGACGGCCTGGCTGCTGAAACCTCCATCTTGATGGAGAAAGGGCTGCCTGCAAGTACCATGTAAGTACCATGATCAGGGCTAGGAAGAGGTCCTCTTCTTCCATCTACTACAGGGTTTGGCGTACTTACATTGACTGGTGGGAATCTAACTCGCTTCCCTGTTGTGTGTTTTCCATTCCTAGGATTCTGGAGTTTCTGCAACATGGTTTGGATCTGGGTCTTCAGCTCAGTACTCTGAAAGGCCATGTTTCTGCTTTGGCCATTTTTTTCCAAAGATCATTTGCTCAGCATCCCCTGGTCAAGACCTTTTTCCAGGGGGTTACTCACGTGCGTCCCCCACGTAAGCCTATGTTACCAGTCTGGGACTGAACTTGGTCTTATCTGCCCTGCAGGGGTCTCCCTTTGAGCCCTTGCAAGGAGCCCCTTTGTCCATTCTTACGCTTAAGGTGGTCTTTTTGGTGGCTATCACTTCTGTGAGGCGTGTTTCTGGGTTGGTGGTGCTTTCTATCAAGCCTCCTTATTTTGAGAGACACCAGGACAAGGTGGTGTTTCATTTTAAGCCAGATTTTCTGCCTAAGGTTGTTTCTGTCTTTCATCTCCATCAGGACATTGTTTTGCCTTCTCTGTGTCCTAATCCTAGTTCTTCTAAGGAGAGGGTTTTACACTCTCTGGATGTGGTCAGGACTCTGAAGTTCTATCTGGTGGCTACTGAATCCTTCAGGAAGACTGACGCTCTCTTTGTGCTCCTGTCTGGACCTAAGAAGGGTCTGCTTCGACTAAGTCCACTATCAGCAAGGGGATCCGTCAGGCTGTGATACAGGCCTACTCTGCTAAGGGGAAGGAGCCTCCCTTCCACCTTACTGCTCATTCTACTCGTGCTATTGGTGCCTCCTTGGGCTTTTCAGCACCAAGCTTCTGTTGAACAAGTTTTCAAGGCCGCCACTTGGTCTTCTGTTCATATTTAGTTTTACAAGGTTGATGTTAGGGCCTCAGCTGATGCTGCTTTTGGCCGCAAAGTTCTGCAGGCAGCAGTGGTTTAAACTGTCTGCTGTTACTTTTGGGGATCCCACCCTACCTTACGGACACTGCTATTGGATGTCCCAAGAGTAAGGAATAGCTTCTGGAACAGGACGTGCTGTATACTTAGGATAATACAATTCTGTGATTACTCACCTGTAGAATTGGTATTATATGTATACAGCACGTCCTGTTCCACCCCACCCTTGTTATCATTATCTTTAGTTACCTTTTTATGGTGATTGTTCTTATGTTCAAATTTTTATATATTGGTTATAGTTCTCCCGGTCTCATTTTAACTGTTTTTCAATACTGGGGATTTTGTGGGAGGTCCCTGGTATATATGGGGCCGGGAGGAGCCACTTTTCTGTCTCTGCAGTCCAGCGCCATCTACTGGATGTATAACCCAAGAGTAATTAATATCTTCTGGAACAGGACGTGCTGTATACATATATTACCAATTCTACAGGTGAGTAATGACAGAATTGTATTTTTATTCAGCTTTTTTATAAATTTTTTTAGGGAAACCCTGCGCAACCAAAGAATTCTTTGAGGGATTAATTCCAGAAAGATGAGCCCACTACAACAAGCTGGGTACGCTTAGAAAGCTAAACGTGTACTTTCACGGAATATATGGTTTATGGGGGATATTCCAAATGTAAAGGGTTGTTTTGGTTGAAAAATCGCAAGGTGCACACTTTGTCTGCAGAGCTGAAATTTTCAAGTAAAATTGCCGTTACGCACATGCTTTACTTTGGGGTGTTTGGCAACTCTTCCCTTAACAGTAGCTATGCATGTTGGGTATCATTCTGTTCGTTCCGATCGGGGTGCCCCGCAGTCAGGGGGCTGATCGGTCCAGGAATCTTATAGATTCCCGGGCCAATCACGGGAGGGTGTTGGTCCACTTTAATGCTCTTTCTCGTTGTGAGGTTTTTGTGACTTATGTCCTCTCTGCCTTGGATGATACCATTAGGATGTGTGGCAAAGTCTCTGCCCTAGTGGTGGCTATACGCCGCTCGGTTTGGCTGTGCCAGTGGGCAGCTGACAACGCTGCCAAGAAAGCTCTCACTGGTTTTCCCTTAAAAGGACTACGCTTGTTTGGGGACCGCCTGGACCTGTTTGCTAAGGGAGGCAGGTTACCCCAGCGCAGGAGGCAGTCTCGGCCCTTTCGGGGCCAAGGCTCCTTTTCTTCCCCCTAACGTGGATCCAGACAGGGGAGGGGGGTCTCCTTTACTGGGGCCCAAGAAGATTTCTGGGGTAGGGGCAGAGGAGGTGGACGCCCTGGCTCATCCTGGGCCTCCAAGCCTAAGTCTTCTCCCAAGCCCCCTCAGGCATGAAGGGGCGCCCTTACCCATCCGGGTGGGGGGACGGCTTCAGCATTTTGCTCATGTCTGGAGGCTTCATGTCTCAGACCGGTGGATTCAGGAGGTAGTGTCCTCCGGTTACAAGATACAGTTTGCAACCTGCCAGCCCCCCCCCCCCCCACCAAGATTCATCAGATCCCGGATGTCTCAGCTCAGGCTCTAATTCTGGTGGTGCACAGCCTTCTGGAGCTGGGGGTCATCCGTCAGGGGGCAAGGGTTTCTATTCCAACCTTTTCACCGTGCCCAAAAGAGATGGGTCAGTCAGGCCCATCCTGGACTTAAAGATCCTCAACAAATTTGTCAGTTGCAGGCGCTTTCGCATGGAAACTTTGTGCTCTGCCATCAGTTCCCTGCGTCCAGGGGACTTCATGACCTCTGTGGACATCAAGGATGCTTACCTTCATATTCCTGTTTTTCCAGCTCATCAAAGATTCCTCAGGTTCGCTCTGGAGAATCAGCACTACCAATTTGTGACATTGCCCATCGGTCCCACTTCAGCTTCAGAGTGTTCACCAAGGTGCTGGCAGGAGTGATGTCTCTGCTCAGGGCATTCGCGTGCTGCCCTATTTGGATGACATTCTCATCACTTCTCAGTCCCTCCAACAGGCAGAGCTGGATACTCAGCTAGTAGCGTCCACTCTGGAGTCATTTGGCTGGGTGATCAACCATCCCAAGTCTTCCCTGTCTCCCTCCTTGGTGACACCCTTCCTGGGAATTAATCTGGATACAGTTCAGGCAAGGATTTTTCTTCCTCAGCAGAAGGTGGACAGTCTGCTAGCGCAGGTTCAGTTCCTGCTATCTTGCTCTCATCCCTCCATCAGGCAGGGAATGCAGCTGAATGGCCTGATGGTGTCGTGCTTCGAGGCGGTCCCTTATGCCCAGTTTCACATGAGGCCTCTGCAACTCCACCTCTTGTCAGTATGGGACAAGGATCCTGCGTCCCTGGACCAGGTCCTTTTTCTGTCCCCCCTAGTCAGGTGGTCCCTCTCGTGGTGGCTGGACTCCAGGAACCTGTTGGTGAGCAGATCCTTTTAGGCCCCCTGCTGGGAGATGGTCACCACGGATGCCAGGGGGCTTCTGAAAGTCCCTGCAGTTCCAAGGGCATGGGGCCCTCAGGAGGCCCACACACCTATCAACATTCTGGAACTGAGGGCGATCAGGTTGGTTCTGGCTCACTTGACCCAACACCTTTGGGGCTGGCCTGTTCAGGTACGCTCGGACAACCAGACGGCGGTTGCCTATATCAATCATCAGGGAGGGACCCGGAGCAAGGGGCCCCTCAAGGAAGTGTCTCTGATCCTGGCCTGGGCGGAGGACAATGTTCCCTGCATGTGTACAGCTGTGTACATCCCGGGGGTGGAGAATCTGCAGGCAGACTCTATGAGCAGGGGGACCTCTATGAGCAGGGTGTTTCAATCTCTGTGTCACCGTTGGGGCCAACCAGATGTGGATCTGGTTGCGTCCCATCACAAGCTCCCGGCCTTTGTCTCCCTGTCCCAGGATCCTCTGGCCTTGGCCACAGATGCTCTAGCAATGTCATGGCAGGACTTTCAGCTCCTGTATGTCTTTCCCCCATTCCCCCTGTTGGGCAGGGTTCTGCGCAAGATAGCTCAGGAGGGGGCGGCCAGCAATCCTGGTGGCCCCCAGGAGGCCAAGAAGAGTGTGGTTCACTCAGGGTCATTTACGCCATCCCAATTTACAAACTCTGGCTTTGACGGCCTGGCTGCTGAAACCTCCATCTTGATGGAAAAGGGGCTGTCTGCCTCTGTTGTTGATACCATGATAAAGGCTAGGAAGAAGTCTTCTTCTTCTATTTACTATAGGGTTTGGCGTGCCTACATTGACTGGTGTGAGTCTAGGTCTCTCCCCTGTCGCGTGTTCTCTATTCCCAGGATCCTGGAGTTTCTACAGCATGGGTTGGAGCTGGGACTTTAACTCAGTACTCTGAAGGGCCATGTCTCTGCCCTGGCTGTTTTCTTCTAGAGGTCCTTTGCCTAGCATTCTCTGATCAGGACTTTTTTCCAGGGGGTTACTCATGTGCGTCCCCCACGTAAGCCTATGTTGCCTGTTTGGGATTTGAACTTTGTCTTGTCTGCCTTGCAGGGTGCTCCTTTTGAACCTGTGCAGGAGGCTGCCCTGGCCATTCTTACTCTCAAGGTTGTCTTTTTGGTGGCTATCACTTCTGTTAGGCGTGTTTCTGAGTTGGCGGCACTTTCCATCCAGCCCCCCCTACTTTGAGAGACACCAGGACAAGGACAAGCTTGCTCCACATCCAGACATTCAGATACACCGGGGATAGGAGCGCGGTCACGTTTACTCCCGATTGCTGAGCACATAGGCATATTCCGGGCATTAATATGGACTAGAGCCCATGCATGCGCCATAGGACCGGTGAGGCTTTACTGGATGATCTGAGGGGTTTCACCCAGCAGGGCATCCTAAATCGGAATGTACTGGGGGCAAGGGACAAAAAGTGGTCAAAATACTTGCTTTTGTTACTCTTTCATTTCTGTCTCGGAGATTCTACTAATTGATTGATTGAGCATCAGATGAATGAAAGTGTTGTCAGCAGCACAAACTGTGGGATTCCTAGGCAGATGACACCCCTTGGTAACATACCCAATTATTCATTAGATGCTTGTTGTCAGTAAATCTCTAAACATAGACCAATTTTATCCAACCTCACCAGAGGCTCTAATCATTTACTAACATTCGTTAAGGGGGCTGTGTATGATAAGTCGTTAAAAGGGAGCAAGTTCAGTAGGCTTTATCGAGGGAATGCCAAGTGCTGGTGAAGGAAAGATGTAGAATGAAGCTAGCAGAAAGCAGGCTAATTTAACTATCTACCTGGAAGGTCCCTTTAATTTGTATTCAATTTCAATAAAACCACTTATATTTATTAATACATTTTACATTTCATTTTTGTTTCTATTCATTTTCTAACATTCATTTTTTCTTATTTGTTTTCTGTTATGTGTATTTGCTATTCTACAGGTGGGCAGATAAAGATTAAAGAACTGGACTGGCTTAAAAGCCATCTTCTTACAGGTAATGTTACATATAAGATTTATCCATCAGCTCCTTGTATATATCACTGTATTTTTGTTTGACAGGGTCCCAGAGTGGAGTGAAATTTTGGTATTGGCAAGATTGGTTCAGTAATAATATTTAACCCTTTAACCACCAAGCACATGTAATTTACAGGGCTGCATGTTTGGCTGTTACTTGCCAGCCCCTATACATTTTATGGGTCTCTGCCCCATGCGCAACTTCAGACATCTCGCTCACTGCCACAGGGAGTAACCTTTCATACCGGCTAGTGTGTTGACTTCGCCTCACTCCACCGATATAAAAGGCCACTATCTACAGCTGGGTTGAGCTGCTGAAGCCAGGATTGGGCAGCGGGGCAGAGGGCACAGATCCACTTCCCCGCTTTGTTTCCTTTCCCCCACTTCCGGCTGAGATTGTCAGCATGGGACACCTGGCAATGGTAGGAGTTTTTTTTGTTTTAGTTTTTTAACACTTAAAAATGAAAAAAGCAAGCCTCCCAGAGAGAGGGATGCTGTATTGCTTTTTTTCATTCTTATTTTTTAAGGGTTTAACCCTTGCTAGTTAGCTACAAGGTGCAGTAAGTTGTATTTTGAAAATCTTAAAAAGCATTCTTTTCAGTTGGGGGGGTCTCCTGGGCATGAACGGTTCTACAGATACATATGTGGTACTGTTGTAATCATTAGAAATTGGGCTTTTACAAGCAGTATTATTTCCACAAAAAGTCCACAAAAATGCTGTCCCATATAAAATCAAGCCCAAAAGAATACAGGTATTCCTGCAGAGATACTGAACCACTGCTCCAGGTGGTGGTTCACTCTACCGGGGTGACTGATTCCTCCAAGGCCTTACCATCAGGCCTTGGAGGATCAGGCTTTTCAAGTTTAAATAGTTTCTCAAAAATAAATACTGTTAAAAGCAGTCTACACAATAGTGTCATTCTACACTAATAATTACTGACACTGATTATTCCAGATCCTGATAACTCATTTAGCTGGACTGAAGATGACATAGCTGATCTCTACGACAACACAAATGTTATCCTTGCTGCTGATGGTAAGTTTTTAACTTTTATGTGAACCTTACAAATATTGTGTGTTAAAGGGAAAATCCCTCGGGATCATGGCATGTCAGAGGGCATGAGACTCGCTGCTGATACCCATTCTAGCATCCCTCCTCACTTATCTGCAGCACTGGTATGAGATGACAGGTGGGCTGGGCCTGTATACACTGGGTCCTAGGAGTGCCTCTGTACAGAAAAAAAATATTGTGTATGGAGACACCCTTAGTTCTCAATAGGAATACTCTGTACACCAGCCAAACTCAACCAACGCCCCAAATTCTCTTACTGGTAAGTATGTGGGAAGTCTCCTGCCCTCTGGCACATCCTGATGTCTGAGGGAATGTTCATGAACGTCATTAATCGAAAAATAGGAAAGGTTCTGGTTAGCAAAAAATCTAAAACGATACAAAAGAAATGTGTAGCTACACACTGCATATCCTGGGGCAAGACCTAGAGTATTAGGTTTACCAGGCTGCCAATTAGTTATGTATACATGTAATATGAGTGCAGGGGAGGTTTTTCTGAAACAGCTTAATGCATACAGTATTTGATTCTTTGTTGGTTGTATATGCTGAATCCGACCTGGGATTTGCTTGGTACAGTGGCTGCTACTATCTCACTAGTAAATAGAATGATTCGTCCTCCACAAACATTCAGTTAATAATCCCCCCACCAGCATGTAATTAATAATCCGTGGTATGGGATTGTAAATAAATGAGGTCTGCCTTAGGGTAACGCAGTAAGCCTATTTAGATACCAGGTGCGCAAAATGATAGATTGTAAGAGGAGGATATTATTTATACCAATAGCAAATAATGATTGTTATTGGATTATTACTCCTCTTTTTACTGTTTGCTGTTCAGACTGTTAATCCGTCCAGCTCATAGTAGCATGCATGAAATTGTAATTGACAGACTTGGTTCCGTTAGGGTAAGTTAGGTGTAAAATAAAGTAAAAATAAAGCCAAAATAAATATATGCAGTCCAGAGTCTGTGGACATGCAGAGGAACTCGATTGTCGGCAGGCGGGGAAGTGCCGTTGTAGTGGTGTATTCTGCCGCAGTCTAGATCAAGTTCCAAAGTCCTGTCTGTGTCCAATAAGTGGGGGGGGGGGGGAGAAACAGCTGCCCGCGGTATTAGGTCTCCTTTAGTTGAGACCCGATCTCTTTCCTCAGTCGGGGAAGTATAGGTGAAGCCGTTTCGGCGGCACTGAAGTCTTTTACCGCTCCTGTGGTTTGGAGAAAGCCGCTTATGCTGCGCTTCTTGATTTGCTTACAGCAAAGTCCTTACATGACTCGGACACAGACAGGACTTTGGAACTCGATCCAGACTGCGGGAGAATTTATTTGTTTTGCACCAGCCCTCAGATGATATACAGATTTCGATAGGGAAAGTATCTCATATACTCTTTGCTCATTTATTTGACCTGTTGCTTCCCAAGTATATTGCACTTTAGTAGTATTATTTATAGTTGGTACAAGATATGTGAGAAATATTAGGTATAGGTGAATAGTATTTTACTCTATTTTACTTTATATTTAGCTTGATTACTGGTATTGCACTGCCATTTCAGCATTTTCACTTTATAATAGGAGAGCTCAGCTGCTCTCATCAATTTCTGTCAATGTAGCTTATTGCACATGGTTGGATATATATTTATTCTATTTATTTTATTATTTATATTTATTGTATCTTTTCGTTATTGGATAGGAGTAGTATCTAGGATATGTGTAACATTATGAATTTAGATTTATTTTTGATGTGATATTCCCAGTATGGAGGTGATAAAGTCTCTGATTTATTTTTATCAGAGCAATATGGCTACCTATTGGTGCAATTGTTTTTAATATTGTCTATATTTGTTTTATGTAGTAGAGTCACTAAAATTAAGATATACAGTTTCCTTTCTCAGTGCTGATCCACTTATCTATCTCCACCCTGTTCCCTCTGTTCAATAAATAATCATCCCGTGCCGCTATCACAATTCAATAATAATACCTCTTCCATATATCCACATACAGCTATTAACCATCACCACCACATAGTATACATTATCCCCTACATCACCTTAGCAGCATTAAATCAGTAACCTCCTTCATCCCATCCCGTACCAGCATTTAATGGATAATGGAGTCTTGAACAGGGTGGATTGACTCCGCTACACACTACAGTATGTCAGTGATGGGCTCTTCACTCATTTGAGCAACGAGATGTAGCCAATGGTAGAAGAAGCAGGGGGTCCCAGAGGCTCAGTGCTGAGCCATCTAGAAAGTAGGCAGGAAGTCACCAGGTCCTAAAAACACGCTACAGCTGCTTTCTTTGGGTTGGTTGGGTGAGCAACTTAGCTGTCCACTCGCCAGAAGCTCCCGGACATCAGGTTTGGCAATGTGGCCACCACCAGTGGTAGGCATGCCATCAAAAGGAAACTTCTGGTCTATAACTGTTGATGAGAAAATAACATTTAGCTAAACAGTAAGAGGTATTTTAGTGTAGACTACCTTTCTGCATTTAAAGTGAACCAGTCTTGTTACTTCTTCTGTGTATAAGCCATAACCAGTTCGGCCCCTAGTCATTGTGCATGACTAAGGACTTTTGCTAAAACTTATTCGGTGAGATTTTACCTTGGGCCCCAGATCTAGATTTTTAATCAACTGAAATAATGTTCTTTGTTTTTGAACTGTTATGTTGGGAGATAACTCTGTATATCTGGTGTACACTTTTATGTCTAAGCCATTTGAATGATAAATACCTCATTCCATATACCCCTGGGTGATAAATGTCCCTAAGACATAAAGAAGTATGTCCTAAACATGATTTTATGGGAACCTCACTAAAATCTTTTTACCCTATTTAATTTTTCAGTGTTCTATGATGATGACCTAACAGATGCACTTTTTAAAACTCTTTCTCGCATTACACATGCCTTAAGAAGCCCTTGCACTATTTATTTATCTATTGAACGAAGGTATGTTGTACCTTGTAATTGAATTTAATTGATTTTAGAGCTGTGTAATTAACCTTGTGTATAGGATATTTATGTTAGGAGGTTTTGTAGGGCTTTAAAATAAACCTGACATTAGGAGGCCCCAGAATAATTACATGTCTCTGTGCACATAAATTCCGTTAGATCCCTGTTGTAGACAAAAACTTTTCACTATTCCCAGGAATATATATATATATATATATATATATATATATATATAAGGGTGGAGAGCAGATAGGCTCAGAACAAGGAGGAGGAGGGGGCGGGACACAGGAGGGGAAATTAGACATTTCACCATGACTGGCCAAGCTGATTGGTGGACGGGATGTTGGTCCGGTTTAAATCTATTCAATTAGCCTGAAGGGTATTACCTTTCTTTACTTCCTACTGCTTTAAAGTACTTTTTGTAAGAAGGGGCCCCTATAGTAGTTTAAAGGTTAGGGAGGCCAGCAAGTTACCTGCTGTCATGATGGTGGGTTGTCAATACCCTCTGTGTAAGAGAGGCCAGTGGCAAATAGTATAGGTGCTGGTTTCCTGCTATGACCATAGACCAGTCATCTGACCTCCAACCCCCCCCCCCCCAGCAGAATGGGAAGAATTATCTTCCTAATGTGGGAGGTCAGTTTGTTTATAGTCCTTGTTGATAACCCCTATGGTAGGGTCCTGGTCCACAGGGACTATAAACAAACCTACCTCCCACTGCTGCTTGACTTTTCTCACCATAGTATTAGCGGTAAAATCAGTTTCAGTATTAGTAGTACATTTGTTAATAAAAAAGACTGCATACGTCTTTCAGACACAAAACTCGGAATTTGAGGTTTTTTTTTTCTCTCTATAAAGTATAGTTTTACTTTCTGGGTCTATAAGGGCTTAGAAATAAACACAAGACAGTGATAAAGCTGTTTTATGTGTTTATTCTATATCTTCTGATAACACAGCTGTGACCTGCAACTGCATGGTATTTTCAGAGCACCACCAACTTGTAAAAAGAGTGTCATGGTGATTTCTTTTTGATATTGATTCATGAATCTCTACTGCTGCGGAACAAATGAAAATAAGCCAGAGACAACCGCAGCAATAATTTAACACAGTAATTTGTAGAAAGCAAATTAAATAACCAGAGCCATAAAAACGATTTATATCATTTCTGTGTAAAGGAGGATGACTGGCGTCAGTATAATTCTGTCAGTTTCCCATTGAGTTTGCTTGACATAAAAATGTAATTGGGACCAGCAACTGTAATTTACTACTGAAAAGAGGTTTTATATGTTAATTACACTAGTGACATGAAGCTCATTTTCTATTTGATAACTGCGATAAAAATCAATTGTCTGCAGGAATACTCTCCCTAATCCAGCAGCACCCACTCCCTCTCCAACAGACTCATTCACATCAGTCCTGTTCCAGCTGTCAGGACAGCTTTGCTTGCAAGTTATCCGGCCTTTTTTGCCAATAGATAACTGCAATGACAGAAGAGAGACAATATGGTACCACTGCCTCAATGATAAGATTCAGCTGCTGCAGAAAAGAAACAAAAAAGATGCTAAAAGATTAATGCCAGTTCAGACATCTCTTGGTGACTGCATTTCATTGTTTTTGTTTTTTTCCTGGTTGTGAAATGTTGACTTAAGCTGGACTAAAACCCATGGTCACTGGCACTGGAGTCTAAAAGAATTTGGAATACTCTGCTTTGTGAAACCTCTGGGATTGCAGCTATGGTTACATTGCCGGCAATCTCTCTGTGGCTGCATCTCTGGCATCTTGTGGCCAGCGTCAGCCTGATGAAGATCAGGGTTGCTGCTGCTTGTAAATAAAATACATTTTGAGGAATATTCTCAGTCAGATTGCAGTGTATTTAATTTAATGATTTGCTTCTTGTAGGTACAATTTTACCCTAAGGTACATGGACATCACATGTGATGCTTACAATCATTTTCAAAATTGCTTGAACAATTTTGAGACTACTGACAATGGGAAACAAAGATGGTCCGTACAGGAAATCAAACCGGTGTTTCCACAGTTCTTCAGCTATGAGCGGGAACATTTGGTAAGTGTCTGTCATCCAGAGTGTTTGTTTTATTTGCAGTGTACAATGTACAGTACATGCAATGTATTTGTTTCCTAGTGAGGTTGCTAGCATCTCTTACTCTTACATTTTCTCCAATACTGTATCTTCTGCCAGTTATTCTTATTTGGATAGAAGTAAGAGTAATTCCAGCCCCTAGCATACCCACAACCACTCAAGGTTCAGTCACGACTGCCTTATAAAGGTCCCCACCAGAAACAAAAGGGAATTTCAATCAGGTGTGTTTGCATGATTAACCCAGCCTACGCTAAATTAGACCTATTGGGTGGAATAAATGTTTGCTTGGCTACAGGTGTCCTGTATGTGCATCTGCTGAGAATTCACCTGCTTCCTGGCACCCTTGGATATGTCTACACCTGGCAACTGCATTCCAATATCTTCGGGCTGTGAGTGCATTCCCACCCCCAGCTATTCAGATAGACTGGAGCAGGAGCATGGCCCCTGCTTGGGATGCAGCCGCTCTCATTCTGAATTGTTTACCTAACATTTAACATGCACAACAAATGGCTCTGATTGGACGAGAGTGGGACCGGGAAGAGGTGAGTTTTACATGGCCTTCTGGTGGGTTTCACACAAGGGGCATCAAATTTTGGGTTGATCAAAAACCTGAGAAAAACAAATTCCTGGGTTTTGTTCTGCTTTAACTTTTGTGGAGCAAACCAAAGTTGTGTGTGCACTACCCAAATTGGCTGTTTCCCAATGGCAAACCTAAGCTTACAAAAATGACACTGCAGAGTGCACATCCACAAAATTAAAACAAATACAGTACATGTTTAATGAAAACGACATGCCGCCACAATAACTAAATATATGCACAAAGATCTCTTCCCAAATGGGAGACAGACACAGGGCCATTCAATTCCTAAACAGATCACTTCAGCTGTTCTACAGTGTATAATGGCAATACCTGCCTTAGTTTCGAATTCTCTTAAGATTATCACCAATGCAAAGCTTCAACTAGTCCAGCTGGGATCTCATTTATCAAGCACTTGTGCCAGACATGTGTCACATCGGTGCAAATTAGAATAATGAAACATTTATATATTTTTTTTTTTTTTTTTTTTAACACTAGCACATGTTGCTGCACTGCAAGACATTTACTAAAACATTAGTGGTGCAGCAACATGCTGAGAATTTTAGAAATCATATTTTTCCTTACTGTAAATTGCACTGAAATGGCAGTAGTGCATGATAAATAAGACCCCAAATATGCAACTATAGTGTATAATGGCAACATCTGCCTAAGATGCCTAATACATAACTATATATCTACATAAACACTATAGCCATATGTCCTCTCAAACCTAAGGCTCTGTTTACACCTGCGCTTTCTCTGCTTTGCAGTGCTGCGTTACAACACAGTTACAACACAGAGAAAACACTGTACATTATTCTAGATGTGATAGTTCATACATCTGCGCCGCGTTGCGCAATGCATTAAAAAAGCATTGCAGATACCTTTTTTTCAGCATGTTGTAAAAGCACAGGTCAATAGAACAGATCTTTTTATGTGAAAAATGTTTTTCTTTTAAAAAATGCAATGCTAACGCATCAAAAGGGCAGTGTTTGTATTGATAAATTGCCCCTCTGGCTTATTTACAAACCGCTTGCTCCTAACGCAACGGGGAGGTGTGGACAGAGCCTGAAGTGTATTAATTAACAAAATTAGAAACACAAACGGACAGACTTATCGCGCAAGCGTATAGACTGCCTGGTAAATAAGGTTTGTTTTTTTGTTGTGCCCAAGTTGGACTTTTAGGAAACCTCTCTCCCCTTTCTTATAGTGAAAAGCTGTGTGTCCATTGTTTTAATTGAACTTCCATTCTCATTTTTAATAGGAACTATGGAAAATTACTGCCACACCTCTTTCATAAATTGGATTGTTGAAGTGTTGAAGAATTATTGTACAACTGACCGGAAATGTGAAAATGATGTGGAAAGTACTGTTTTTTTTATTGATAACCTCCCCCTGGGGTACATGCAGAAGGTATAAATGAAAATCTATATCTATGCATGTAAAATAGCCATGATATGCAAATCAAATGACCATGCAAAAAGCTACGGCAGATAATGGGGGAGGAAATAGTATGAAAAGTGTTTTGTTTGTTTTTTTTACTATCATACTATACAAGGTCATATTAACACGTTATATATTCTAAGTGTGCCATACACTCCACTTCGATCTTCATGACATATGGGTAATATCCAGTAGAGGGCGAACTTCTGCAGAGATGAATATGCAAAAAAGAAAGCCCCTCCTGGCCCATATATACCTGGGGCCTCCCACCAATTTCCCAGTTCCTTCTCTGCAGGAAGGTGAGCAAGACAGAAGATGAAGACTTCTCTTACTTGCAGGTAAGCCGGGCCCCTTTTTTTTGTACCTATTGCTGCCAGGATTCATTCTAAATCTACCCCTATTGAGCCTCCCAGCTTAGGCTGCGGATCCTGGCAAGGGTAGGAGCACCCTGTGGGTGCGTTAGGAGCAGTGCTCCACCATGAGACCTCATTTTGGGGTAGGCAGAAAACCAGGTTGTGGTGATCCTGGTACGGGATGCCCCCGTCCATACTAGCATGCGGCCTTATTATTGGCCGGGGTGCCCTTCCCCCCTCCGGTCCCTTACTTCCCTCTGGGGGGGCTGGCGCATCCTAACTGGCCTCTCCTTTGCTTTATTTAATTTAATTATGTACAGTGTGTGTGTCTGTTTATGGGTGCTTCACAGTTGTATGTGTGTGTGAGTGGTCCACCTGGCTGTAATCCCTTATGAATTGGTTGCAATGGCTTCCTATCAGCCTGCGTGATTCTCTCAGGCTGTGTGTGTAAAAAGGGGGCGTTTTTTTGTGGGGCCTCCCTCAGGCCAGATCCGCGCTGCTGGGAAGGGGGCGTGGCCGGGGGAAAGCGCGCCCCCCTGGCACGCCCCCCTTCTTCTTCCTGGGTCTTGTTCTTCAATGCCAGGGGCCATCTTGTGTGTATCCGGCGTGACTGTTGCTGTCCCAGGGGACAGGTAGGGGCCTGTTGGCCATTTTCATTGTTATTGGGGGTCACTCTCTGGTGGGGTGGGCCCCCTGGGGTGTGCTTGTTGATGGCGTTTTTTAATGGATATATCTATATATATATATATCTATATATATATATATATATATATATATATATGTATGTATTGGTTTGGTAGTAGTCGCCTATTCCTGTACACAGGAATTCAGGTGGAACTTGTAGGTGCGCTGGGGGAAGGAAGGGTGGTTAGTTGAAAATTCAGGAATAAACTTTTCTAGGAAGAAAAAAGCTTTATCTTTAGTGATGCATCCAAAATTCTCGTTGTAAATGCTGAAAAGGAATCAAAGGTTAGGAATGTTTGAGGGCGGTATGTCTACCAAATTAATCAAGCCAGCAACAACCAGTATTATTGCTTCTGGTTGATTACTCCTCAAAAAAACCCAGGTTTAGTGGTGTTTTTTTAGTCTTTCTGTCTCCCCAACTTAATGGTGAAACATACTGAAAAATGCCCAGTGTGAAGAACACACTATGGGGCACTTTATGTAGGCGCTTTAATAAATTAATCGTAGGTGCACTTGTAGTTGTAGGTGCACTTTAGGACTCACCTTTTGATTGTAGATCTTCTTTAGGGTGCCTTTACTCCAAGAATCCCAACCCTCTATCATCTTCCCAAAATCCACAAAAACAAAGAAGCACCACCAGGAAGACCAATAGTCAGCGGTATAGAATCCCTCACCAGCAGACTGGGTGAATATATAGACCACTACTTACAACCAGCAGTGCAAAACACTGACTCTTATCTCAAGGACTCCACAATGTTCTTACAAAACTTGAAAAGCTACAAAACCAACTCCCACTACCTTTTAGCCACGGCGGATGTAAGCTCACTATATACCATCATTCCACATGAAAAGGGATTAGAAGCGGTCAAATATTTCCTGAAAAAAGAAAACACACTACCCGAAATACATATCGACTTCATCCTAGAATGCCTTAACTTCTCTCTCAACCACAACTATTTCTGGTTTGAAAACACGTTTTATCTCCAAAAAATCGGCGTAGCCATGGGCGGCAAATTCGCTCCTAGCGTAGCCAACCTATTCATGGCACTTTGGGAGACCTTAATCATGGAACCCCTTAAACCACCTGAACTGAAATATTACAAGCGATATATTGATGACTGCTTTTTCTTATGGGATGGACCAGAAGAATCTCTAAGAACTTTCCTACAACACCTCAATCATAACGACTGGAACATTACTTTTACGTATGAAACGAGCCCCACAAATATCCACTTCCTAGACATCGAGGTCTATAAAGAAGACAATATGATCAAAACCAAGACCTACTTCAAAGAGACGGACCGTAACAGCTACATCCCACAAATAGCTGCCACCATCCAACCTGGATCAACAACATTCCAAAAGGCCAGTTCCAAAGAATTAGGAGAAATTGCACAGACGACGCCATTTTCTTGGAACAAGCCACCATAATTAAAAACAGATTTATTGAAAAGGATATGAAGAATCCAAATTAGACGCCACACTACAACAAGTAAAGAATCCACCAATATCACCTAAGCCCGCGTCCAAAAATTACTCCCAAAACAATGCTCCTACTTTCATCACAAAATACACAAATGACTACAAGAAAGTCGAATCCATCGTTAAAAAGCATTGGGAAGTACTCACCACAGACCCCACTTTAAAGGACCTCGTGGGACCCAAACCTAGATTCATCTACAGAAAACCCAAAACCTTGGCCCAACATATCACAGCAAGCGTGATCAACCAACCAGTGCTCAACAGCACACAGATAAATAAATTCTCTAGGTGCAGGGATGCAAACTGTACATACAAACCACAACAACATCAAAACAAACTATAGAAGTCTTCACTCATCCAACCACCAACAAAGAATACAAAGTTAGAGGCCTTACATCTTGCAACACATCTGGTGTAATATACTGCCTAAAGTGCCCCTGCAATTTGCTCTACATAGGAAGAACAAAAAGACCATTTAAAACCAGATTGAGTGAGCACATCAGGAATACCCACCCACAGCGTATCGTCACATTTTTCCCAAGTTCATCATAATAACCCTACAGGCCTGGATTTTTGGATCATAGAAAAAATCACTCCCAATTGGAGCGGCGTGGACATCTAAAAAGAATTAGCTAAAAAAGAAACATTCTGGATTTTTGAACTCAATACTCTAACACCTTTCGGTCTAAACATAGAAATAGACCTGAACTGCTTCCTGACAAATAATTAAAGAATTCAACCCCGTATCTGATGCTTTAAAAACATCAGCACTATCCTCTCATTGTAAATTAAGTACTATGAATAATATTAACTTTCATCCATGCTTCACTAAAAGCAGATAACAACTTATCTACCATCATTTAGGTGTTACAAAACTAACAAAAGAGATACAGTTCTCTCCCCTGCCATTTAAATTGGAGAATTATATTCTATCCATCTTCAAAGTTACAAAACAAATACATTATCTTGCTTGTAATCGTTTTTAGCCTTCATTGGCCTCTCTACTTTCAAAACAGTATCACAGCACCACCTGCAGTCTAAAAGAAAATATTACATGCTTTAGCTTTTCCAATGTAAAACACAGTCTCACATAAATACAAATAAGAGCGCCACCTAGCGCTCAGTGATTGGAATTGACTCTCTATTAAAGAACTACATCCAAAGACTCCAATTCCCATCAACCCTAGCGGCAACTCAATCAAAATAAGAATACCGGCATAGCGCCCGCCCCTTCACCTTGACAACGTCGGCACTGACCGACGAAACGTGCGTCGGTGAATCTCTCTCAGGACACTAGCTAAGCCGCCGCCGGCCACGCTACACTACCCCTCAACTACGGGGTCTAAACTAAGGGCACCCAGCGAACGGCACCTGCGGCTGACAGCCGCACTCTCCTCCGCCGGCCACGCTATAATTACTTTTTGCCTACCACAGGCATTTCACAGACGACATCTGTAGCAAACAGCCGCACTCCCTCTTCACTCCTCTCATTAACACTACCTCCATAAGCAGAGGCCATTAACCCCGGCATAGCTTCCCTCCATTAGGTACTTGCCGCACACAGTAGGAAAAGCGGCATTTAACCCCTGCACCGCCTCCACCTACAATAGCAAGCGCCTATTATAAAGGGACAACAAAGTGGACCCTAACTTCCTTACAGCAATTCACTTATAAACGGCATTCTTACCGTTGGGGCTACCGACTGACCAACTAAAACATATACATCCCCTTCAACAAATTCATATAACCCCAGTCCGCTCTCAAGTATACAAAACAACATCTTATAACCAACCTCTAGTCACCTCTCAGCTACAACTAATCCAATAAATAAGCACCTCATCTCCTACAATAAGAGCACAGAGGACATCGGCACCCTAAAGAAGACCTGCAATCAAAAGGTGAGTCTTAAAGGCACCCTAAAGAAGATCTACAATCAAAAGGTGAGTCCTAAAGTGCACCTACAACTACAAGTGCACCTACGATTAATTTATTAAAGCGCCTACATAAAGTGCCCCATAGTGTGTTCTTCACACTGGGCATTTTTCAATCTGTTTCACCATTAAGTTGGGGAGACAGACTAAAAAACCACCACTAAACTCGGGTTTTTTTGAGGAGTAATCAACCAGAAGCAATAATACTGGTTGTTGCTGGCTTGATTAATTTGGTAGACATACCGCCCTCAAACATTCCTAACCTTTGATTCCTTTTCAGCATTTACAACGAGAATTTTGGATGCATCACTACAGATAAAGCTTTTTTCTTCCTAGAAAAGTTTATTCCTGAATTTTCAACTAACCACCCTTCCTTCCCCCAGCGCACCTACAAGTTCCACCTGAATTCCTGTGTACATGAATAGGCGATTACTACCAAACCAAACTATTTATCAAGGGATAGGTTCTCCCTTATCAGGTGCAGCTACAATCCTGCGCTGATCTACCCCCAACAACACTATGTGTATGTATTGTTGTACATTTATCAATTAATATGCTATTAATAGTAACTTATGTGCCTATTGTGTGTTGCAGATTGCTTCATATTGTGCATATTAAGGGGTTCCTCCTGGTCCTGGGGTTCCTAGTTTTAAAAATTGCTCTCCTCTAAATCCTTCCACCGGGACTTTTAAGGGGCATCCCGGGTTGCTTTAGTGTAATTCCCTACGGTCTTGCTACTGAACACTATAAAATCACCATATGGAGGCTCCTCAGGATACTGGGCTCGGGCTCACCTTAGGTCAAGCCCGCCCATGTGTGGGGTGTGGGGCATCCCTTACGGGAGAGGATGTACCGATCTGTATCCCTTGCGCTCATAAGGCCATAACACGGAAGTCTGGTACCCAGCCTTCTGGGTCGGCTCCTCCCGCTTCATCGCCTTCCCCTCCCCGCTTTATCCGTACCCCGAGTGACATTGGTGCCAGCGGGGAGTCGCAGTCAGATGTTTGTGCTAGGTTGGCCAGCATTGAAAAGTTTATTGTTAGCACAGTGGGCAAGAAGGCCCAGGCTAAAAAGAGACATTTGTCATCGGCCCAGCCTTTGTGGGACGTGGACGACGATTCTATGGTTTTGTCAGATTATTCCCCTCTAGAGGAGGGGGAATTGTATGAGGAGACAGAGTCTGGTTTTGTACAGTCTGGTGATGCTTTTGTTGGGCAGGCGCCTGGGGATGCCGTGGATACGGCTGCTGTTTTGTCGCATATGTTGGAAGTGTTGGATATTGATCCCCCGGAGGCGCCTCCTCTAAAGAAGGGAGAATTTTTTGGGGTCCGCAAGCCCCGTCTAGAATTCCCTACTCCAGGATCATTTTGACGCACTGATCCAGAAAGAATGGGAGAGGCCCAGTCGGCTTCCTGGTGCTCCCCAGGGATGGGATAAGAAGTATGCTTTTCCGATGGAGGCGGTCAAGCGATGGGCCTCTCCCCCCGAGGTCGATGCGCCTGTTTTGGGCTTGACCAATTCTTCTGTGCTGAACACCCCTGACGCTACTTCCCTTAAGGATGGCGAGGATAAGCGCCTTGATCAGATGGCTTGTCATGCTTTTGCCAGTGTGGGATCGGCCCTGCGGCCGGCTTGTGCATCTGCTCTAGTGTCGCTTGCTACCAGGTATCTTATTAGGGACTGGCTGAATGACGGTCAGTTTGATCCGGCTAGCGCTGAGTTCGCTACCCTTAAGAGCTGTGAATTATTCATGGATTTTATATTGTCTGCTATGGAAGATTCTATTGTCATGTGTAGCGGGACTTCGGCCTTATTGGTGGCTATGCGCAGATTGGTCTGGCTACGTCAGTGGACGGCGGATTTTGGGGCCAAGAAGTCGCTCACAGCTCTTCCCTTCCTGGGTATGCGGCTGTTTGGAGATAAATTGGATGCTGTTGCTAAGGGAGGTAAGTTACCTCAGCGGAAGAAACAGCGCCGTCCCTTTCGGGGGGGGCGGTTCTTTCACCCCTTCCTTTCGTGGAGCCAGAGCGACTAGGGGTCTGCCCGTCTCTGGTGTCGGGGGCTCGTCCTGGAACTGGGGCAGAGGTCGGGCACGTCCGACGGCTGCCTGGGGTTCCAAGCCTAAGCCCGCCGGTAAGCCGGCTCAGCAATGAAGGGGCGCCCTCACCCGCATGGGTGGGGGGACGGCTGCGGCTCTTCTTCCAGGTCTGGGCCCGGGAGGTCACAGACAATTGGATCTTGGAAGTGGTCTCGTCCGGGTACAAACTGGAGTTCGAGTACTGGCCGCCGCCAAGGTTCTTAAGGTCTTGGGTGCCCTCGGACCCTCAGGCTGCACAGGGGCTCCTGTTAGCAGTAAAAAGCCTTCTGGACATGGGAGTTATTTGCCCAGTGCCACAGTCGGAGAGAGGCAGGGGTTACTACTCCAACCTTTTCACGGTTCCCAAAAAGGAGGGCTCGGTGAGACCCATTCTAGATTTCAAGGTTCTAAACAGCTTTATCAGAGCCAAAAAGTTCCGCATGGAGACTCTGTGCTCGGCTATCAATTCCCTTCACCAGGGGGATTTCATGACATCCATAGACATCAAGGATGCGTATCTGCATGTTCCCATTTTTCCAGCGCATCAGAGATTCCTCTGGTTTGCGGTGGAGGATCAACATTTTCAGTTTGTGGCTCTTCCCTTCGGGCTGACCTCGGGGGCCGAGGGTCTTCACCAAGGTCTTGGTGGAATAATGGCCCTGCTCAGAGCTCAGGGCATTCGCATTGTGCCTTATCTGGACGACCTGTTGATCTCAGCTTCTTTCCTCAGTCAGGCGGAGCTGGACACCCACCGGGTGGTGTCAACTCTGGAGAAGTTCGGGTGGGTGATCAACCGTCCCAAGTCCTCTCTCTCTCCATCACATCTTTCAGGCCAGAGTGTTTCTGCCCCAGACCAAGGTGCAGGGGATTCAGGATCTGATCCGCCTTCTTCGGGCCAGCTCTTGTCCCTCTATTCGACAGGGGATGAAACTGGTGGACTTGATGGTGTCCTCTTTCGAGGCGGTACCATTTGCTCAGTTTCACATGAGGCCTCTTCAACTTCACCTTTTGACGCATTGGGACAGGTGTCCGCAGTCATTGGATCGCTCTTTCAGGATGTCTGCCAGGGTTCAGCAGTCCCTTCGGTGGTGGCTGGAGTCGAGCAACCTGTTAAGGGGCAGATCCTTTCTGGTCCCTTGTTGGGAGACGGTTACCACGGATGCCAGCCTGTCGGGCTGGGGAGGTTATTGGAAAAGTCATCAGTTCAGCGGGGTGTGGAGCCCTCAGGAGGCTCACATCCCCATCAATGTCTTGGAGCTCAGAGCCATCCGGCTTGTTCTGTCACGGCTGACGTCACAATTACGGGGTCTACCAGTTCAGGTTCGGTCAGACAATCGTACGGCGGTAGCCTACATCAATCACCAAGGAGGGACTCGCAGCAGGAGTGCCCTCGGGGAAGTCTCTCTGATCCTGCGCTGGGCGGAGAGCAATGTTCCTTGCATTTCGGCAGTCTACATTCCGGGAGTGGAGAACACGGAGGCAGATTCCCTGAGCAGGGGATCCTCTCGCCAAGGAGAGTGGTCTCTCAACCCTGAGGTTTTTCTGGGTCTTTGCCGCAAGCGGGGGACTCCGGAGGTGGATCTCTTTGCCTCGAGGCACAATCACAAACTTCCGGCCTTTGTGTCTCTTTCTCAGGATCCTCTATCTCTGGGAGTGGATGCCTTGTCCCTTGCTTGGAAGGATCTGGGTTTTCTGTACCTGTTTCCGCCCGTCTCCATGCTGGGCAAGGTAGTTCGCAAACTGGTTCTAGAAGGGGCACCAGCAATTCTGGTGGCTCCAAGGTGGCCAAGAAGGGTTTGGTACGCAGACATTGTAAGGCTGGCCGTAGATCAGTACCGGCTTCCCTTGTTGCCGGATCTGTTATCTCAGGGTCAACTACTTTACCCCAATTTACAAAGGCTGGCTTTGACGGCTTGGCTGCTGAAACCTTCATTCTGAAGGAGGAAGGTTTGTCTGCGGCTGTTGTTCAGACCTTGGTTAGGGCTAGGAAGAGGTCCTCTTCTGGCATTTACTATAGGACTTGGAGGTCCTATATTGATTGGTGTGAGGCTAGGGCCTTGCCTTGCAGGGTGTTTTCGATTCCTAGGATTTTGGAGTTTCTTCAGCATACTCTGGATCTTGGGTTCCAGCTTAGTACTTTGAAAGGACAGGTTTCTGCTCTGTCGGTTTTCTTCCAGAAGTCTTTTGCCTTATACCTGGTTAAGACCTTTTTCCAAGGCTGTGGTTCCTGTTTGGGATTTGAACTTGGTTCTTTCAGCTCTCCAGGGTCCTCCTTTTGAGCCGTTACAGGATATTGCTCTTTTGGTTCTTACTCAGAAGATTGCTTTCTTGATGGCTATTACCTCTGTCTGGCGTGTCTCTGAGTTGGCGGCTCTGCCGATTCAGGCCCCTTACTTTGAGAGACACCAGGATAAGGTGGTATTCTAAGCAGACAGCACGTCCTGCTCCAGACATAGTCCTTACATGTGGGTATACCTCCGCCTTCAGCGCCATGCACTGCAGAACATGAAGAAAACAAGCTCCTCCCAGCCCTACATATACCGGAGGACCTCCCACAAATCCCCAGTTTTCTCTGCAGTGCTGGAACTGCGAAGACATGAAGTATCACGCTCTCGCAGGCGAGCGGGGCTTTACAGCCCGAGGCCCTGCGGGACTATTTCCACCCGTCCTCATTGTGAATTAATGCCTCCCAGCCTGGGCTGCACGGGTCGGGATGCCCCTCCCGCACTAGTGCCCCTCGCCCGGTGTAGCGGTGAACCCAGTATATTGGATCACCTTCCTCCCTAGATTTCCCCGTTAGTGGGGGAAAAAAGAGGGGATTTGTGGGAGGTCAGGCCATTGTTGGGGCCTATTCTGCTAAGGGGAGGACTCCCCCTTTTAGGGTCACTGCGCACTCTACTCGTGCTGTTGGTGCATCCTGGGCTTTTCGGCACCAGGCTTCTGTTGAACAAGTTTGTAAGGCTGCTACTTGGTCTTCTTTTCATACCTTTTCCAAGTTTTACAAGGTTGATGTGCGGGCTTCAGCGGATGCTGTTGTTGGCCGCAAGGTTCTGCAAGCTGCAGTGGTTTGAGTTGGTACATTCTTTACTGTTTCTGGTTCCCACCCATGACGGACACTGCTATTGGATGTCCCATATGTCATGAAGATTGAAGTGGAGTGTATGCCACACTTAGAATAATACCGTTTTGTGAGTACTCACCTTTAAAACGGGTATTATGAGTGTGCCATACACTCCACTTCGCCCCACCCCTTTTTTTCAGGTATTCTGGGGCTTTTATATGGTGAACCATTGGTTTTGATTGTTATGGTTATAATTGGTTCTTCCTGGTCCCCTTACTGCTTTTTTACACTGGGAAATTGGTGGGAGGTCCCAGGTATATATGGGCCAGGAGGGGGCTTTCTTTTTTGCATATTCATCTCTGCAGAAGTTCGCCCTCTATTGGATATTACCCAGATGTCATGAAGATCGAAGTAGAGTGTATGGCACACTCATAATACCCGTTTTAAAGGTGAGTACTCACAAAACTGTATTTTTCATTAGCCATTTTTATAAACCGTAGGTGGAAACTGCTTCAAGGGCTTCACTCCTCAGATCATTGTTTAATTTATTAATCACCTCCATGGTTTGCATGCCTCTCTTATACATGTCACCTGCTGCCTCTGTGGTTCTGTCGCCCCTGGATTTTATTCCTACCAAGAGAAGAAAACCACAAGCTTGGTGGGAGTTTTATTCAGTTTGGGTTCCTCTCATTAGCCAATGTGTTTATATGGGTTTTTAATATTACACAATTTCGCAATAGTGCTCCTTTAATGTTATACAGGTACCTACAGGATTTTGACTTTTCACTGCACTATAGTTTTAGGAGGCTCTTACACATCATTACAGGTATTAGCTGCAGTAACCATTTCATACAGTAGATACAACTAGGTAACAAAAACCTACTTACCCTGACATATTGTACACCCGGGTTTTGGTGTTCTAAGCCCAGCCTCTGCATACATTGCATACATAATGAGAGAAGACCCAGTTCAGTGAGATTCAAACAACGGCAAGTTCAATTTGAGTCATGTTGCAATCAGACAATCACTGGTTCTGCCACTCAAACTGCCAGCAATCTGCGGAATTGCCAAGAAAGTAGAGAAGACAGAAAGGTTAAACCACATGTGGGGTAAGGTGTATAGTGAATTTTGGGCAAAAATATGGGTTTTGGTCCCTTTTAAAGTGAACCTCCAGTGAATGGAGTTGCTTCGACCCCAACCCCCCTGAGCATCCTGTTTTGGGGTGCCTATTCTTTAGAAGGTAAGAAAAAACGTCTAAAATATGCCCTCTACCGTCTTGTGCATGTGTCACACTTGACAACCTGAGGCAGATGAAGATCGCTGATGGTGTGTGCACAACACATTGTGTACGCGCCCATTTGGCAAGCTCATTGGGTACTGGCAGTGGTGTGCAAGACCATTTGCAGTTTCCATGAACTCAGGACCATGAAAGGTCTGATTCACGTTTGCAGATTTCTACTGGTGGTAATATCTAAATATAGAAAAGGTAATAAATGTTTATGCATTTGAAAAATCCTGTTTCCCTAATGTACTTGCCTATATCCTCTATAACATGTCTTCCTCTTTTTCACAAGCCCACTATAAAGCAGATGTCATACAGGTGATGACCAGCATCCAGCCACATAGATGGCATATGCTGCTGCACCTGTGCCTTGTTCCTCTGTTGGTCTCATAAAAGTGACTGCATAGTTTATGGATAAACCATTTATGTATTATTAGAAAACTGTTTCTGCTGTGACATTTATGTGAAATAAGTTGTGTTTGGATTTGACCTATGCAATTAAACATGACAACAGATGCTTTTCAGTTCATTCTTAATCTGCTTTGTGCAAAAATGAAAGCAAAATAAATGGCACTCATACTTTGATAAGTAACTTGTCTTGTCTTGAAAAGAATATTGCCATTTATTTTCAATATCTACCTTCAGCACCAGGTGACCTTTTATATCCAGTTGCTGAATCTCTCCCAAGGGAGACACAAAGAAAGCAAATGGCACTTTTCTCTATTAAAAAGTAGTGATTTTTCTTACCAGGTGCTAAATCAACCCTTATTTCTGGACATCGTAGATTTCTGGGGAGGGAGACACCCCTTTGGAAACCCACATCCACAAGCATTCCAATGCAGCTAGTTTGTCAGGCTGAATGGTCACTGGCAGCCACGCAACCTCCACAAACTGGCAGCCAGCAACAAGGCTGAGGAGAAGCCTGTTCCAGATGGCTATGCTTCCTCAAACATTTAAAAAGAACCTGCACCCCTTTATGTGCACCCAAACACCTCTCTTACAGCCCCCAGTGAGTAATACATTTTACCCAATTGGAAACACTACAGTAGCCACTGTTGGATTGAGGAAAGCGCAATTTGATTATTTGAGCAGCTCCTACTTGAGGGAAAAACCTGTATTCCCTGGGAGAAATGTAGATGGGTTCATCTGTTCTAACTTAGGTGTGGACCTAGGTGGAGAAGAGACTAGTGTAGGTGTGCTGTGGATAAAAAGGCAGGTTAAAAGGGAGAGTAAATAAAGGTTTAATGTTCTCCGCGATCCTGTGAGGAAAAATAGGTTAGTATATATACATAAAAGTATGAATAAACAAATGCAATAGTATTACCAAAGTGAAGTTTTGTTTGAGGGGGTGTTTCCACCTTTTAATTAAATCAGAAACAACTAGGTATCATTGCCTCTGACTAATTAGGCCTCAAAAATGGTTGGAATTTTTAATCTTGCTGTCTGAGGGATTTCTCCTCCCAGGTAGCGTTATACAGATTGGTCAGTGCTAATTACTCTATTGGCCCTGTATTCTGAGTTCTTTGAGCTGGTTTGTGGTGGATGATTCCTTGTTCAGGGTGTGTTGAGTTTAGTCTAGTGGGTTGGAGCAATGTGGTTGGTGGATCCTAGATGGTTTAGAGGTTGTGGGTTGGCGTTGCAATGAAATAAGCGGTGTTCCTGAGGTCCAGGTAGGCGGCGTGAGTTGAGGTAGATGATTGTTTTGGATGGATGGAGATGATTATGTCATCAGAAAAGGTTCTAGTGGTTAATGCAGATTAATTAGTTGAGGTCTGCTTTAATCTTCTGATTTTAGATGTGTTGTGAGGCTTGTAACCGTTGTGGGGGAAATAAGAAAACTTGTAATTAAAGGTAAAACGAATATAAGGAGATTGTATGACTTACAGTTTCGGTAAGTTGATTAAAATTGATGCAACAATTTGTACAGTATATGCTCGGTGCTTTTTATTCCCTGCCACAGCCTGGATTGGATGTGGTTTTACTTGTATCCTTTTAATTTATGATTGATCAAAATTGCTAGGAAAATTAGTATAGTTGATGCTCAGTGCTAGTTACTCACCACCACAGCCTGGATGGGCTGTGGTATTAGTTGTAGTGCAGAAGGTGCAGGTGAAAAAACAGAAAAGCCGGTTATTGCAGAGGGCGCAGGCAGAAGCAGTGCTGAGGTTTCCTCTGGGCTGGAGAAGTGTAGGGGGCATTGGTCTGGCTGCCTTGGGTAGTCAGATCTGAGCTGGCGATCGTAGGTAAGGCGGCGGGCAGGCAGGCGGAGAGGAGAGCCGGTTCACAGCTGGGTTTGAAATTGAAGCCGCAAAGGCGGCTGGAAAGTAGCAAAGTTCTTGCCTGATTTAAGTCTTTGAAAATCTTTTGTAAAATCGATAGAAAATCGGTTCACCTACGGCCGTTTTGTCTATGACGTTGTCAAGGTGATCGGGGGCGGGTTAGGCGCCCAGCGTTTTTATTGTTTTTTTATTGAGGCTTCAGTTACAAACCCAGTCGCGAACCGGCTCTCCTCTCCGCCTGCCTGCCTGCCGCCTTAGCTACGGTCGCCAGCTCAGATCTGACAACCCAAGGCAGCCAGACCAACGTCCCCCACACTTCTCCAGCCCAGAGGAAACCTCAGCACTGCTCCTGCCTGCGCCCTCTGCAATAACTGGCTTTTCCGTTTTTTTCACCTGCCCCCTCTGCACTACAACTTATACCACAGCCCATCCAGGCTGTGGTGGTGAGTAACTAGCACTGAGCCTCAACTGTACTAATATTCTAAGTATACAGCACGTCCTGTTCCAGAAGATATTCCTTACACTTGGGTTATACATCCAGTAGATGGCGCTGGACTGCAGAGACAGAAAAGTGGCTCCTCCCGGCCCCATATATACCCGGGACCTCCAACAAAATCCCCAGTTCTTCTCTGCAGTCTGGGCTGCAATGACTAGAAGATGGCTCTCTCTACTCGCAGGTGAGCGGGGCTATTAGCCTGCGGCCCTGTAGGACTATTCCCACCCATTTCCTTTTATTGCCTCCCAGCTTAGGCTGTACTGGTTCGGGTGAAGGTAGGCAGCACCGCTGCTAGGTGCTAAGGAGCGCTGCTCCAACCGCAGTCCCCCACCAAAGGGTAGGCGGTACAGGCCCATGGTGAGCCTTATGGGATGCCTCTCCCGCATCTTATGCCCCTCGCCCCCTGTCCCCGCAGTTGGCTCTCTTAGGCCGGCCGTCGCTTCCCCTTCGCTTTTCCTGGTAGATCTCGGGGGGGGGGGGGGTGCATGTCTTTATATATGTATAACATATGTTCATGTGTTGATCCCTTTTTGAATGGTTGCACGGGTTTCTTTGCCGCCGCCGCCGTCGCGCACTTGTACTCTGCGGTTACCGGCGACATCACCTCAGGCACAGCTGCGCCATCATTAGCTGGCTTTGTCTTCGGGGGGGCGGGCCTTGTGGCTGACGCATTCTGCATCACTGTCTCTTCGGCCCGCCTCTCGAGGTATATGCGGGCGCCATTTTAGTTTTCTGCTACGTGTGTCTGGCGTCTCCCTATAGCAGTCCGTAAGTGCCCCTGCGGGCTGATTTATTTCAATTCTCTGTATTGCACATTGCTTACGGGATCTTTTTGCTTATGTCTTGCAGGCAGGTCAAACTTTAGTGGTTTCTCCCGGTCCTATCCCCTCTATTTAGTGTTAACTCCCTATTGGAGGGCTATTGTATTTATATCTCCACTTCCCTAGCGGGTTATTGGGGCATCCCGGGTAGCCTTATTGGCGTCAATCCCAATTGGCCTATTGTGCCGCAATAATCACCGTATGGAGGCTTCTCAGGATAATGTGCTTGGGGTTCCTTCGGGACAAGCCTGGCTGTGTGTGGCGTGTGGGGTATCCCCTATAAGTGATGTCAGGGTGTGTGTTCACTGTACCCAGCAGACGCTTGCATTGCAGTCTGGGTTACCGGTGGCTGGGCCTGCGCCCCCTCGGGCTTCGCCTACCCCTCCACGCTTACATTTGACTTCCAGTGAGGTTCATACCAGTGGGGAGTCTCAACCTGATTTGGCTGCTCGGGTGGCCAGCATTGAGAGACATATTGCTGGCTCTGGTACGCGTAAGGCTTCTGCTAAGAAGCGGCATATATCACCTGGTGTTTCCTTCTTTCCTATGGAGGCAGAGGAATTTTTTGATGTTACCGGTTATACCCCCCTAGAGGAGGGGGAATTGTTTTCCATTTCAGAATCATCTGAGGAACATCCTAGAGCATATGGTGCCGATTCTGGGCATGACCCATGGGCTTCAGATGATACGGACAGACTTTTGGCTCAGATTTTTGATGTATTCTGTATCTCTCCCCCTGCCGTGCCTCCACGGCAGCAGGGGGAGCTGTTTCATACTGTTAAACCACGCTTGGAGTTCCCTGAACAAGCTAATTTTAATAATCTGGTGCTCAAGGAGTGGGAACTGCCTAGTCGGCTCCCCAGGGTGCCAAAGAGTTGTGATAAGCGGTATCCCTTTCCTGCTGAAATGGTTAAACGGTGGCCATGTCCTCCCGAGGTGGATGCTCCAGTTCTGGGGTTGTCTAACACATCCATCATGCATTCCCCTGACTACTACACTAAGGGATGGGGAGGACAATCGCATTGATCAGCTGGCTTGCCATGCTTTTGTCTGTGTGGGGACAGCGCTCTGTCCGGTCTGTGCCTCTGCTATTATGGCTGTTGCTATTAAAAGTCTGCTCAGGGGTCTCTTAGATGGGGCCCCTGATGATGCTGGTAAGGAAGAGTATAGAGCTCTTCTGCATTGTGAGGAATTTCTTGCATATGTTCTCTCTGCCTTGGATGATACCATTAGAATGTGTGGCAGGGCTTCTGCCTTGTTGGTGGCTAAACGCCACTCGGTCTGGCTGCGCCAGTGGGCAGCTGACGACGCTGCCAAAAAGGCTCTCACTGGGTTTCCCTTCAAGGGGCTGCGCCTCTTTGGAGAACGTTTGGACTTGTTTGCTAAGGGAGGCAAGCTGTCTCGGCGTAGAAGGCAGGCCCGGTCCTTTTGGGGTTCAGGTGCCTTTTCTCCTTCCTTCAGGGGCTCCAGAATTGGACGGGGAGCTTCCTTTGCTGGAGCCCGTGGGGATTTTTGGGACAGACACTTTCGCATGGAGACTCTGCGCTCAGCTGTGACTTTCCTACGCCCAGGGGACTTCATGACCTCCGTAGACATGAAGGATGCTTACCTTCATGTACCTATCTTTCCAGGTCATCAGGCTGGCAGGAGTGGTGGCTCTGCTGAGATCTCAGGGCATTCGCATTCTTCCCTACTTGGACAACATGCTTATCGCCTCTCAGTCCTTCCATCAGGCAGAGTTGGACACTCAGCGGGTGGTGTCCACACTGGAGTCATTCGGCTGGGTGATCAACCACCCCAAATCTTCCCTGTCTCCTTCCATGGTGAAGTCTTTTCTGAGCATGATTCTGGATTCAGCTCAGGTCAAGATCTTTCTTCCTCAGCAGAAGGTGGAGGTCCTTCAAGAGAAAGCTCAGCTCCTGCTGTCTTGTCCTCATCCATCCATCAGGCAGGGAATGCAGCTGGTGGGCCTGATGGTGTCCTGCTTCGAGGCGGTTCCATATGCTCAGTTCCACATGAGGCCTCTTCAGCTTCACCTCTTGTCAGTATGGGATCGGGACCCTGTGTCCTTGGATCAGGTGTTTGTCTTGTCCCCTCTGGTCAGGCGGTCTCTAGCGTGGTGGCTGGATCCAGGAACCTGCTGGGACCTTTCTGGTCCTTTCTGGACCTTTGAGGTCCCGGGTATATATGGGGCCGGGAGGAGCCACTTTTCTGTCTCTGCAGTCCAGCACCATCTACTGGATGTATAACCCAAGTGTAAGGAATATCTTCTGGAACAGGACGTGTTGTATACATATAATACAATTCTGTGATTACTCACCTGTAGAATTGGTATTTTTCCTAGTAATTTTGATCAACTTACTGAAACTGTAATTCATACACTTTCCTTTAATTTGTTTACCATTAATTAAAAGGATACAAGTAAAACCACAGCCAATCCAGGCTGTGGCGGGGAATAAAAAGCACTGAGCATATACTGTACTAATTGTTGCATCAATTTTAATCAACTTACCGAAACTGTAAGTCAAACAATCTCCTTATATTCGTTTTACCTTTAATTACAAGTTTTCACATTTCCCCCACAACGGTTACAAGCCTCACAACACATCTAAAATCAGAAGATTAAAGCAGACCTCAACTAATTAATCTGCATTAACCACTAGAACCTTTTCTGATGACATAATCATCTCCATCCATCCAAAACAATCATCTACCTCAACTCACACCGCCTACCTGGACCTCAGGAACACCGCTTATTTCATTGCAACGCTGACTCACAACCTCTAAACCATCTAGGATCCACCAACCATATTGCTCCAACCCGCTAGAAACTCAACTCACCCTGAACAAGGAATCATCCACCGCAAACCAGCTCAAAGAACTCAGAATACAGGGCCAATAGTGTAATTAACACTGATCAATCTGTATAACGCTATACAGACAGCAAGATTAAAAATTCCAACCATTTTTGAGGCCAAATTAGTCAGGGGCAATGATACCTAGTTGTTTCTGATTTAATTAAAAGGTGGAAACACCCCCTCAAACAAAACTTCACTTTGGTAATACTATTGCATTTGTTTATGCATACTTTTATGTATATATACTAACCTATTTTTCCTCACAGGATCGCGGAGAACATTAACCCTTTTTTTCTTCCAATCCATTCCAGACCCTCCTTACACTTGGGATTACCTCCTTGCCAATTGGATGTGACTGCAAGACAAAAAAGGCGTGGCCCCTCCCGGCCCCATAAGTAGCAGCTGCCTCCTAACCTAGATCAGTTTCATTCTTGCAGTTGCAAGTGAATGTGAAGGTTGTTCAGGATTCACTCTCAAGGATTGAAAGCAAGCGGGGGAATGCACCCTGTTTGCTTCCTGCGTAGCCTTATTTCCACAGATCCCATAGACCCAACTGTGCCTCCCACAGCGTCTGGCTGTTTTGGGGTTCGTGAGGTAAGGTGGAAGCGCCGGGGTCTTGGGGCGCTTACAGTGCTCCTTTGTGCTCTGGGCTGCAGGCTTCTTAGAAAGCACGTCAGCCGCAGGTTACTTCTGGTGTACCTGCTAAGGAACATGTTAAATATTCCAAGTATGTCACACACCCCGCTTCCCATATTCATGACATTTGGGTTGTTTCCTGTAGAGGGCGAACTTCTGCAGAGATGAAAAGAAAAAGGAGCCCCTCCCGGTCCATAAATACCTGGTACCTCCCACTCATTCCCCAGTATCGGCGAGCAAGTCAGAGATGTCTGCTTATCCTCCTTGCAGGTAAGCCGGGCTTACACCCGGCCATTTTTTGCTCTATTTTTGCCCGGACCCTTATACTTTAAGCCCAATACTAGCCTTCCAGCCTTGGCTGCAGGTCCGGGTGAGGGTAGACAACACCTTATTAGGTGTTCAGGGAGCTATGCTCCCCCGTGAGACCCCATATCAAGGGGTAAGCGGAATCCGGGTTGGTGATCCCGGTTGGGATGCCCTGTCCATATATATCCCCTACACCCATGGTGCGGGATTTCCCACCTTCCGGGCCCCTCGGTTAACCCTCCAGTCGGGGGGGGATGTAATTTCTCCTTCATTCTTTTCGCTCGTGTGTGTGTGTGTGTGTGTGTGTGTGTGTGTGTGTGTGTGTGTGTGATGTGCGCTTGGGTGCTTCACGTTACAGGGCTGGACGCCATTTTTTACTCTTTTTGCTATTTGCTGAAGGGAGCTTCTCCCCCTCAGGCGGCGTTGGTGAGGGGGTGGGGCCGGGCGCTCACGCGTTGCCACGGCCCGCCCCCTCCTGCTTTGGCGCCATTGCAGAGCCCAGCCTCCGGCTGGGAACCACGTTGCTGGTCGTGAGGGACGGGGGGCGGGGCCAGGCGCGCGATCCGCGCTGGCCCACCCCTTCTTCTCCTCTCTCTCCTTTTCTGAGCTACAGATCTGACTGACCGCCATTGTTGCAGACACGTGAGTGCGCTCCGGGGGCCCCCCTTTTATTGTTTACTGACTTGGCCATGTGCCCCATTCAGACAGGGGACAGCGCTGGTCCCTTTTCTCACATTGTATTATGATTTATGATATTTTGATATTTTATGTGTGTGTGTGATAATCACCAGACAGGGGTGCACCGCATATACTAATCAGGTTGTGCTACACTGCCTGAGACATGCAAAACCAAACAAAACTATAGGGTTCTGAGAGATACAATTCATCTACCCCCTAGTGGCAGGAGCACCAAAAATCACAACAACAATAATTTAAATATAAAATACAAAAATTACATAATTTTATTAGGAATAATCCGACAACAACAACACTTAACAAGACGAAGATAAAAACAATGCGTCTCCCCTGATGCTTCCAGTGCTGACAATGAGCAGACAAAAAAGACAAAAAAAATTCTGGGAAACTCCCTAGTGTTCAGCGTGGTGGAGCTACACTAGTAACTAATTACTTGTGCCGGCACAATTATCTATAATAACTACTGCAAAAAACTACCAACCACCAATAACAAAGTGACAGTGCTTAATGACACAAAATGCTGAAAATTACATCCCAAATATATCATAAAAAATTCATAAGAAATTCATTACTAATAATTTATATACATATAAGTGACCATAATACAAATAAATAAGATAATAACAAATAATTAGCATAATCAATAAATATACAAAACATGTGCAAATACTGTGAACAATTTTCAAGGTAGAAAAGCTAGGTAACCTACTGGTCATGGATACCTGAGAGTGCAAAAAATCACCAACTTAAGAACCTATATCAAGTAGTATACAAAGGAAAATCAAGAGTGTATAAGAACCAAGAGCCCGGCATCAAGGTCACCACCGCATCATATGGAGCAGGGGCTCAACAAGGGAGACACCTACGTCCGCGGCCGCCTGTGCCGCTTCGTGGGGTGAAAAACCTTTTTTTCACCCCACGAAGCGGCACGAGCGGCCGCGTACGTAGGTGTCCCCCTTGCGGCCAAAAATCACTGCCCTTCCTGGGTACGCGGCTGTTTGGAGACAAATTGGATTCTGTGGCGAAGGTGGAAAGCTACCTCAGCGTAAGAAGCAGCGTCGCTCCTTTCGGGGGGCAGGCTCCTTCAATCCTTCCTTTCGCGGTGCCAGAGCGGGCAGAGGTCTTGCCTACTCTAACTTCAGGGGTGATTCCTGGAACAGAGGCAGAGGACGTGCTCGTCCAGCCTCTACCTGGGGTTCCAAGCCCAATTCCGCTGCCAAGCCAGCTCAACAATGAGGAGGCGCCATCACCCTTACTGGTGGGGGGGACGGCTGCGGCTCTTCTTCCAGGTCTGGGCCCAGGAGGTCACAGACAAGTGGATTTTGGAAGTGGTATCGTCCGGGTACAAACTGGAATTCAAGTACTGGCCTCCTCCCATATTCCTAAGGTCCCGAGTGCCCTCGGATCCCCAGGCTGCGCAGGCGCTCCTGCTCGCTGTCAAGAATCTTCAGGGCATGGAAGTCGGACGCCCAGTGCCTTTCTCAGAGAGAGGCCGGGGCTATTACTCAAACCTTTTCACGGTCCCCAAGAAGGATGGATCCATAAGACCCATCCTGGATTTGAAGCTTCTCAACAGGTTTATCAGAACCAAGAAGTTCCGCATGGAGACTCTGCGCTCAGCCATCAATTCCCTTTGTCAAGGGGATTTCATGACATCCATAGACATCAAGGATGCCTACCTACATGTACCAATCTTCCCAGCACACCAGAGTTTTCTCAGGTTTGCAGTGGGAGATCAGCATTTTCAGTTTGTGGCCCTCCCGTTCGGGCTAACCTCGGCACCGAGGGTGTTCACCAAGGTTCTGGCGGGCATAATGGCCCTGCTCAGAGCACAGGGAATTCGCATAGTGCCGTATCTGGACGGACCTACTCATTACAGCTTCTTCCCTATGTCAGGCGGAGCTGGACACCAGGATGGTGGTGACGATGCTGGAAGGGTTCGGATGGGTGACCAACCACCCCAAGTCTTCTCTCTCCCCATCAAGGGAGATCTCATTCCTGGGCATGAATCTGAATACCAGTCAGGCCAGTGTTCCTACCTCACCCAAAGGTGCAGAGGGTTCAAGATCTGATACGTATTCTCCTGGCCAATCCTCGCCCCTCTATCCGGCTAGGGATGAAACTGGTAGGATTGATGGTGGCTTCCTTCGAGGCAGTCCCCTTTGCTCAGTTCCACATGAGGTCGCTCCAACTCCATCTATTGCTGACCTGGGACAGATGTCCCCGGTCCTTGGATCAGTCCTTTCTGCTGTCTCCCAGGGTTCGGCAGTCCCTTCAGTGGTGGCTGGAACCAAGCAATCTGATTAGGGGCATTTCTGGCCCCTTGTTGGGAGACGGTTACCACAGATGCCAGCCTGTCGGGCTGGGGAGGTTTCTGGACGGATCTTCAGTTCCAGGGGATGTGGGGTCCTCAGGAGGCTCACACCCCCATCAATGTCTAGGAGCTCAGAGCTATTTGGTTGGTTATGTCATGCTTGACGCATCACTTACAGGGCTTACCGGTTCAGGTTCGATCAGACAATCGAACTGCGGTCGCTTACATCAATCACCAAGGAGGGACTCGCAGCAGGAGTGCCCTCAGGGAAGTTTCTCTGATTCTTGCAGGGGCGGAGAGCAATGTTCCATGCATCTCAGCGGTATACATTCCGGGAGTGGAAAACACGGAGGCGGACTCCCTGAGCAGGGGATCCTCTCGCCGAGGGGAATGGTCTCTCAACCACAAGGTATTCCGGTCCCTCTGTCGCAAGTGGGGGACTCCAGAGGTGGATCTCTTTGCCTCACGTCACAATCACAAGCTCCCAACGTTTGTGTCTCTGTCTCAGGAACCTCTGGCCCTGGCAGTGGACGCCATGTCTCTTGCCTGGAGGGATCTGGGGTTCCTGTACCTGTTTCCCCCTTCTCCATGGTAGGCCAGGTGGTGCGCAAGCTGGCTCTAGAGGGTGCGCCAGCAATCCTGGTGGCCCCAAGGTGACCAAGACAGATTTGGCTTGCAGATGTCGTAAGGCTGGCGGTGGATCAGTACTGGCTGCCCCTGTTTCCGGATCTGATCACTCAAGGTCAACTACAAACGCTGGCTTTGACGGCATGGTTGCTGAAACCTCCATCCTAAGGGAGGAAGGTTTGTCTGAGGCTGTGATTCAGACTCTTGTTAGAGCTAGGAAGAAATCTTCCTCTAACATATACTATAGGACTTGGAGGTCCTATATTGACTGGTGTGAGGCTAGGGTCTTGCCTTGCAGGGTGTTTTCAATTCCTAGGGTTTTGGAGTTTCTTCAACACGGTCTGGACCTGGGGTTCCAGCTTAGTACCTTGAAAGGGCAGGCTAAGTTTTATAAGCCGATTTTATAAGCCGATTTTGTCCGCAAGGTTCTGCAAGCTGCAGTGGTTTAAATTGGTGCATTTTTTGTTGTATTTGGATACCCACCTATGATGGACACTGCTATTGGATGTCCCAAATGTCATGAATATGGGAAGTGAGGTGTGTGACATAATACCTTGGAATAATACCATTTTGTGATTACTCACCTGTAAAATGGGTATTATAAGTATGTCACACACCCCGCTTCATCCCGCCCTCTTGGTATTCTGGATCTTTTATATGGTGCACTTTTTATTGTTAAGATTTTTATATTTGGCTCTTCCTGGTCCCCTTACTGCTTTCTTATACTGGGGAATGAGTGGGAGGTCCCAGGTATTTATGGACCGGGAGGGGCTCCTTTTTCTTTTCATCTCTGCAGAAGTTCGCCCTCTACAGGTAACAACCCAAATGTCATGAATATGGGAAGTGAGGTGTGTGACATACTTATAATACCCATTTTACAGGTGAGTAATCACGAAATGGTATTTTTTTAGTCAACCCTTACTTCTTCCTATGCATGTTAAGTTCTTTTATAAGAAAAAAAAGAAATGTATCCCTTTTGTCAAGATTTTGAAAATCGCACCTTTAAGGGGCGTTCTGACGTCATGCAGGGGGCGGAGCTTAAGTTGCAGAAACACGAGGTCGCTTTCGGTCACTTCCCCTCGCTCTGGCTAGAGGGAGGTTGTGCCAAGCTCGCCCTGCAGGATTACCTCGCTTGGAGGTAGGTGTCAGCAGCCCAGGCTGTGACAGTGCGGCCTCTGCGGTGGCGGCCATTGCAGGCCGGGCAGCTGTCCATTTCGGGGGGGGGGGGGCAGGCTATCAGTGCTTAGGGCTCTTTACTGGGGCGGCCGCTGCGGCCATTGCAGGCCAGCCCCGTTGTCTTCACTAGGGGTCCAGGCTACCGGTTTCATAAGGGATCATGGCTTCGCTGGTGGATCGCCGTAGTTTGGGCGTAGGCTTGGAGGATCCAGTTTATACAGCATGTATATATAAATATATAGACATATTTTCTTGTGTTTTTGCTTAGGTTTTTTGTGAAGGGCTGCTGGGGTAAGTGGACGTCGACATTGGTATATTATTTAATATATTAACTATATTTTAAGTTATAGCTATTATTTTTAGATTTTTATATCTATTATATTATCATGTTATTTATTATATTTATTATATTTATTAAAGGAGTTTTGTTATTATAAGTAGGTTTTTTTATGCATTAAAGGGGAAATTACATTTTCTTCTAATATGATTTTTTCTTCTGTTTATTTTCTTAGATATTGGAAGAAGGATAAAAAGAGTTGTGGTTCCTCCCAGTCCTTTGGGATTGGATTAGGCTTAGGGCCTTACTCTTCTGCCAAATTTTTGAAAAAAAAGTAATAATATTAAATTAAAAAACACCATGAGGGAGGCATCAGTGGATAGTGATTCCGGCATCCCACTTGAGCAGGGCGGGCTCTGTCCCTTATGTAAACAGGATCCCCTGGGTAGTTTAGCACGGTTTGTTCCGCTTGCACCATGAGAATTGGTTTAGACCAAAATAGAGCGGCGGCTCAGGTCTCTAGCCCAGCTATTGTTTGGGCTGAGCCGTCTCTTACATCCCCCAGAGAGGGGGAAGGCAATGAGGTGCAGGCAGATGTGCACAGGTTGGATAACTTAGAGAGACAGTTATCCTTGGTCATTCCTAAAAAAGCCACCTATAATAGGAGGCATTTGGAGCCTGTTTCTGAGGAAAAAGATTTATTTGCCTCTTTTGAGTCTGAGGAGGAGGAAGAGTATATAGATGAGCAGCTCTCAGAGGGCGAGTTACGCCCTGGTGAGGAAGATAGTAAGTTTATTCTCTTCTGATGAGGATCCCCTTCTCTCAGACGAAACAGAGTGTTTACTTTCATCAGTTTTTGAGACTTTGAATATTACCCCTCCTGAGGTGGCAAAAAGAGGGAAGGACGACCTTTTTAAGCCAGTAAGGCAAAGGCAGGTTTTTCCGGAACAGCCGCATTTTTCCAGAATGGTGTTAAAGGAGTGGGAAAATCCTAACAAGTTACTGGCTGTTCCTAGGATCCTAGACTCAAGGTATCCCTTTCCGGCGGATATGAAGAGACTTTGGTCTTTTCCACCCGAGGTGGATTCTCCAGTGTCGGGCTTGTCCAATACTTCTATCATGCCGTCTGCTACTAATGGATCCTTAAGAGATCCCACAGAGAGACGAATGGATCAGTTGGCCCGCCATGCCTTTGCTATGGTAGGTTCTTTTCTATGCCCTGTTTGTGCCACGGCTATTGTGTCTTTGGCTTCAAGGAAGAAGGTGAAGAAGATTTTGGCCAGGGTTAAGTCGCGCAGGCATACTCAGGAGTCCAAAGATTTTAGAGCTTGTTTGGACTTTAATTCTTTTGCTATCACTGCTATGGATGATGCGGCCAGGCTAGCGGCTAGATCTTCTGCTCTTCTTGTTGCCTTGCACCGTTCCTTATGGCTAAGACAATGGTCGGTGGATGCCGCCGCTAAGAAAGCTGTTAGAGATCTTCCCTTTTTAGGGGGCAGACTCTTTGGAAAGCAGCTGTACCGTATGGTCAAGGATGGCAAACTTCCTCAGAGGAAGAGGTCGGCTCTGCCTTTTCAGAGGTCTACATCATATCGGCCCTTTCGGAGCGGTAGAGGCGCTTTCTTTTCATGCTCCCGTAGGGATTTTTGGGGCAGGGGCAGAGCTTGTAAATGGGCAGGAGGGGCCTGGAGAAGTAGGCCTAAACCTCCAGCCAAGCCCACTCCAGCATGAGGGGGCGCCCTCACCCGAACGGGTGGGGGGACGGCTCTTGCAATTTGCTCCTATCTGGAGACGCCACGTGACGGATCTTTTGGATCCAAGAGGTGGTGTCATCAGGCTACAAGATCGAGTTTGCAGCCAGACCGCCTGCAAGGTTCCTTTGGTCAGGGGCATCCCGGAACCAGGTAAAGGCGCATGCCCTGAGAGCCTCTGTTCAGCATCTTCTTCAAAAAGCGGTAATTTGTCAGGTACCCTATCAGGGAGAAGGTCAGGGGTTTTACTCCAACCTGTTCACAATCCCCCAAGAAGGACGGGTCGATTCGTCCTATTTTAGAAAGGGTCTCAACGAGTATATCCGGGTGAAACATTTCCGTATGGAGACTCTGAGGTCAGCGGTAACATCGATTCAGCCCGGAGATCTTATGACTACAATAGACATAAGGGACGCATATCTTCATGTTCCGATTTTTCCAAGGCATCAGAAATTCTTGAGGTTTGCCCTGGAAGGCCAGCATTTCCAGTTTGTGGCACTTCCATTCGGGATATCCTCGGCTCCAAGAGTATTCACCACGGTCTTGGCAGGTCTCCTGGCCATTTTCAGAAGCCAGGGGATATGCATCATTCCATATTTGGATGATCTCTTAATTTCAGCCGGGTCTCCTCAGCAGATTATGAAGGATACGCAGTCGGTCCTATCAACTCTGGAAGAGTTCGGCTGGGTGATCAATTATCCGAAGTCCCATATCACTCCGGCACCAGAAAGGAATTTCTTAGGAATGACTCTGGACACAGTTCAGGTCAAGGTGTTTCTGTCAGAGCAGAAGGCTCTGTTAATTCGGAATCAAATAGAGTCCTTACTGGCCTGCCGGCAGCCGACCATTCGGCTAGGGATGAAACTAGTAGGCCTTATGGTGGCCTGCTTTGAGGCCGTGCCTTTTGCCCAGTTTCACATGAGGCCTCTTCAGTTAAATTTGTTGGCATGCTGGGATCGAGTCCTGCAGTCGTTGGATCAGGTCTTTGTTCTGACACCCTCGGCCAGGCAATCTCCTGTAGTGGATGGACCCTCTACATCTGTCTGTAGGCAGGTCTTTTCAGACACCGCAGTGGCAGATCTTCACCACGGATGCCAGTCTCACAGGCTGGGGGGGTATCTGGCAGACCCAGAAGATCCAGGGACAGTGGGGGCTGAAGGAGAATCGGCTTCCCATAAATATTTTGGAATTAAGAGCAATCCGACTAGTGCTTCAGTATCTGACCCCCAGTTTAAAGGGACAGGCTGTCCAAGTCCAGTCAGACAATCGGACGGCAGTAGCCTAAATCAATCATCAGGGGGGTACTCGGAGCAAGAGATTCTGATTTGGGTAGACTGCATTCCGCAGTTTACATCCCGGGGGTAGAAAACCAGGAATCAGACGCTTTGAGCAGAAAGGCGCTGCGTCGGGGAGAACAAACGACCAGTCAGAAGATCTTTCAATCTCTTTGCCTTCGCTGGGGTTGTCCGGAGGTGGATCTCTTTGCATCCAGGCACAATCACAAGCGGCCGAAATTCATGTCCCTGTCAATGGACCCTCTGGCCATTGCAACGGATGCCCTGTCAGTCTCGTGGGTGAGGTTCAAGTTTCTGTACGTTTTTCCCCTGCTCCCGCTCCTGAGCCGTGTACTAAGAATGATAGCTCAGGGGGGGTACCAACCATTCTGGTGGCTCCTCGCTGGCCAAGGAGAAGTTGGTTTTCAGACGTAACAAGGATGTCGGTAGCACATTGGCGCCTACCAGACGAGCCAGATCTTCTCACACAGGGGCCGCTTCGGGACCCGAATTTACAGATGCTGGTTTTGACGGCCTGGCTATAGAGACCTCGATCTTAGCAGAGAGAGGTTTATCGACTAAGGTTATTCATACCATGATTTAGGCCCGGAAGAAGTCGTCTTCCATGATATACTACAGGGTCTGGCGGGCGTTCATATCCTGGTGTGAGACTAGGAATTTTTCATGCAATCTTTTCTCCACCTAGGTCCACACCTAAGTTAGAACAGATTAACCCATCTACACTACAGTAGCCACTGCCTTACACTGCTGCAGTGTTCGCTGAGACTTCTGCTCTGCCAATTGATAAAAGGGATCACTCACTGAGGGCAGGAGAAAAGATGTTGAGGTGCAGAGATTCACTTTTTAGAGTCGAGGTCCCATTATTCCCAGTATGTCACACACCCCGCTTCCGAATATTCATGACACTTGGGTAACTGTCCTGTAGAGGGCGATCTTGCAGAGATGACATGAAAAAAAGGAGCCCCTCCTGGCCCATAAATACCTGGGACCTCCCACCATTCCCCAGTCTTTCGTCTCTGCAGACGGCGAGCAAGTCAGAAGATGGTTGTCTCCACCCTTGCAGGTAGCCAGGGTAACCCCCGGCCTTTTGTTTCTATTGCTGCCTGAACCTTTTTTATTTAAACTATAGCAGTATGCCTCCCAGCCTAGGCTGAAGGTCCAGGCAATGGTAGGCTGCACCTTGTGGTGTATATGGGAGCTAGCTCCCCCGTGAGACCCCATACAAAGGGGTAGGCGGTGTCAGGGTTGGTGATCCCGGCTTGGGATGCCCCGTCCCTCTTACCCTTTCACCTATTGGTGTGGGTTCTCCCCCCTACCGTGTCCCTCTGTGCCCCTTGGGGGGGGGGAGGCCTTTTCTCCTGTGGGTTGTTTTACTTTATTTGGCGGGAAAAGGTGTGTGGATTGTGTGTGTTTGTATGTGTTTTTGCGGCCCGTCCACCCCCCCCCCCTCGAGGGCGGCTTCTCTCAAGCACTCTTTCCGGCCTTGCTGCCTGCTTTGCTGCTTTCCCTCTCATTCCCTTGCTGCTGTGAGGGTTGACGGTCGCTGCTTTGCTGTGGTGAGTGGATTTTATTTATTTCACCATTTTTAACTGTCTTATATGTTGGGAGATGTGCATGTTGACACTTATGTCTGTTTTCATGTCTTCTAGGTGGGATCCCTTCTTTTGAAGTTTATAGAGGGAGTTCTCCCGGTCCTAAGGTCCCTTAGAGTTTAATTTAGGGTTCCAAAAAAAAATTAAAAAAAATAAATAAATCCTCCCACTTGGGACCTGAAGGGGCATCCCAGGTAGCTTAATAGCGTAAATCCCTCTGGTAATTGCGACTACATTAAAATCTCCTCGGGGCAACCCCGGCAGTGTGTGGGTTGTGGGGCATCCCTTGCGAGGGATAATGTACTTGTTTGCATACCTTGTGCTCAGCGGGCCATAACGCAGCAGTCGGGGGCCCAGGCGTCTGGGTCCGGGGTCCCGGCCTCACCTCTTTCCCCACCCTGCCTTATCCGTACCCCTAGTGATGTTGTCATAGGTGGGGAGTCGCAATCTGATGTATGTGCCAGACTGGCTAATATTGAGAAATTTATTTCTGGCTCTGTTGCCGAAAGCATTTGTCTCCAGCCGCGCCGGCCTTTGAGTTTGATGATTATGATTTCCTTGACTGGTCTGATTATTCCCCGCTAGAAGAGGGGGAATTATTTTTCTGACAATCAGCAGTTTGTTGGTGCTGATACTGAGTAAGGGCAGGGGGATGCTGTGGATACCCCGAAGGTCTTGGCTCACCTTTTTGAGGTTCTGGCAATTTCTCCTCCTAAGGAGGCCGCTCCTCAAAAAGGGGAATTCTTTGGGACTTCCAAGCCGCGCCTGGAGTTCCCAAATCAAAAGCATTTTGATGGCATTATTCTTAAGGAATGGGAGAAGCCTACTTGGCTTCCAGGTATTCCTCAAGGTTGGAATAAAAGGTATCCCTTTCCGGTTCTCCTGACTCCACCACTGTCAAAGGATGGTGAGGATAAACGCATTGATCAGATGGCTTGCCACGCGTTTGCTAGTGTCGGTTCAGCCTTGCGGCCTGTTTGTGCTTCGGTGCTTTTGGCAGTGGCTACCAGGTCTGTGGTTAGAGACCTGTTGAGTACCTCCAGGCTTGACCTGGCTAGTGATGTTTGCCGCCCTAAAGCGGTGTGAATTGTTCATGTCCTTTGTGTTTGCCGCCTTGGATGACACCATGGTCGTATGGTAGAACCTCGGCCTTGCTTGTATCTATTCGGCGGTCGGTATGGTTGCACCAGTGGGCGGCTGATTTTGTGGCCAAAAAATCGCTTACAGCACTTCCTTTTGTGGGATTGCGGCTCTTTGGAGAATGATTGGATTCTGTCACGAAAGGAGGGAAGTTACCTCAGCATAAGAGGCAACGTCGTCCCTTTCGGCGGGCAGCATCCTTTAACCCTTCCTTTCGTGGTGCCAGAACTGGCAGAGTTTTGGCCTTCTCTACCCTCAGAGTTGATTCCTGGAGTAGAGGCAGAGGTCGTGCCCATCCAGGTCACAATTGGAGTTCCAAACCCAAGCCCGCTGCTAAGTCAGCTCAGCAATGAGGGGGCGCCCTCACCCTTGTGGGTGGGGGGACGGCTGCGGCACTTCTTCCAGGTCTGGGACCAGGAGGTCTCAGACAAATGGATTCTGAAAGTGGTGTCTTCCGGTTACAAGCTGGAATTCGAGATCCGGCCTCCTCCCAGATTCTTCAGGTCTCGAGTGCCTTCGGATCCACTGGCCACACAGGGGCTCCGGGCGGCAGTAAGTTATCTGCTGGACATGGCTGTCATTTGCCCAGTGCCTTTCGCGGGAAGGGGCTTGGGATTCTATTCCAATCTATTCACGCCTGCCCAAGAAGGGCGGCTTGGTTCGACCCATTTTGGATCTGAAGCTCCTCAATCGGTTTATCCACTTTAGGAAGTTTTGCATGGAAACCTTGCGGTCAGCCGTCGATTCTCTTAGTCGGGAGGACTTCATGACGTCCATAGACATCAGGGATGCTTATCTGCATTTACCTATCTTCCTGGCACACCAGAGATTCCTCTCAGGTTCATGGTGGAAGATCAGCATTTTCAGTTTGTGGCCCTTCCATTCGGGCTTACCTCGGCTCCGAGGGTGTTCACCAAGGTACTGGCGGGGGTGATGGCCCTCCTCAGAGTCCAGGGCATTTGCATTGTACCATACCTGGACGACCTTCTCATTTTGGCTTCCTCTCTCAGCCAAGCGGAGCTAGACACCAGAGTGGTGGTATCCACGCTGGAGAGGTTCAGTTGGGTGATCAACTATTCCAAGTCCTCCCTCTCCCCGTCCAGGGAGGTTTCGTTTCTGGGCATGACTCTGGATGCCTTTCAGGCCAGGGTGTTCCTTCCTCAGCCCAAGATTCTTCTGATCCAAGATTTGGTTCTCGCCCGTCTATCCGGCTAAGGATGAGATTGGTAGGTCTGACGGTGGCTTCCTTCGAGGCAGTCCCTTTTGCCCAGTTTCACATGAGGACGCTTCAGCTCCATCTTCTAGCGACTTGGGACAAGTGTCCGCTGTCATTGGATCAGTCTTGTCTGCTGTCTCCCCAGGCTCAGCAGTCCCTTCAGTGGTGGCTAGTGAGTGTCTAGCAATCTGTTGAAGGGCAGATCCTTTCTGGCCCCTTATTTGGAAACGGTCACCACGGACACCAGCCTGTCGGGCTGGGGAGGGGGCTTCTGGAGGGAACATCAGTTCCAGGGGTTATGGGGGCCTTGGGAGGCTCATACCCCTATCAACGTTTTGGAGCCATGGACCATTTGGTTGGTTCTGTCTCGCTTGACTCTTCTATTGCAGGGATTGTCAGTTCAAGTCTGATCGGACAATTGGACGGCGGTCGCTTACATCAATCACCAAGGAGGGACTCGCAGCAGGAGTGCCCTCAGGGAAGTATCTCTGATCCTTGTTTGGGCATGTCCCATGCATCTCAGCCATTTACATCCCGGGAGTGGAAAACACGAAGGCGGATTCCCTGAGCAGGAGATCCTCTCGCCTTTGTGTCTCTGTCTCAGGATCCTCTGGCCCTGGCAGTGGATGCCATGTCCCTGGCTTGGAGGGAACTGGGGTTTCTGTACCTGTTCCCACCTTTCTCCATGGTGGGCAAAGTGGTGCGCAAGCTGACTCTAGAAGGGGCACCAGCAATTCTGGTGGCTCCAAGGTGGCCAAGACAAGTGTGGTTCGCAGACGTCGTGCGGCTGGCAGTAGATCAGTTTTATCTGCCTCTTTTTCCGGGTCTTATCACCCAGGGTCAGCTACGCTACCCCAATTTACCAACGCTGGCTTTGACGGCGTGGCTGCTGAAACCTCCATCTTAAAGGAGGAAGGTCTTTCTAATGCGGTGGTTCAGACTCTTGTTAGAGTTAGGAAGAGATCTTCCTCTTACGTCTACTATAGGACTTTGGAGGTCCTATATTAACTGGTGCGAGGCTAGGGCCTTGCCTTGTAGGGTCTTTTCTATTCCCAGAATTCTGGAGTTTATTCAACATGGTCTGGACTCGGGGTTCCAGCTTAGTACTTTGAAGGGGCAGGCTTCTGCCCTGGCGGTTTTCTTTCAAAGGTATTTTGCCCTTCATCCCCTGGTTAAGACATTTTTCCAGGGGGTTACTCATTGCCGCCTCCTAGGAAGCCCTTGCTGCCGGTTTGGGATTTATACTTGCTTCTGTCGGCTCTCCAGGGGCCCCCTTTTGAGCCGGTGCATGATATTGCTCTTTCTCTGCTCACTCAGAAAGTTGTCTTTTTGGTGGCTATTACCTCTGTTTGGCGTGTCTGAGTTGGCGGCCTTGTCTATACAGGCTCCTTACTTTGAGAGGCACCTGGACAAGGTAGTTTTCCCGCTTTAAGCCGGATTTCCTTCCTAAGGTGGTTTCGGCCTTCCACCTCAATCAGGATGTAGTTCTCCCTTCCTTGTATCCTAAGCCTAGTAATGACAAGGAGAGGACCTTACATTCTTTGGATGTGGTTCGATGTGTAAAATATTATTTGGTGGCTACTTCTCCTTTTCGTAAGACGGACGCCTTTTTCGTGGTGCCCTCCAGGCCCAGGAGAGGTCTGGCGCCCACTAAGTCTTCCATTAGTAAATGGATTCGACAGGCCATTGTTGGGGCCTATTCTGCCAAGGGGAGGGTTCCCCCTTTTCGTGTTACTGCTCATTCTACTCGTGCTGTTGGAGCACCTTGGGCTTTTCAGCATCAGGCTTCTGTTGAACAAGTTTGCAAGGCTGTTACTTGGTCTTCTGTTCATACTTTTTCCAAGTTTTATAAGGTTGATGTGCGGGCCTCAGCGGATGCTGTTTTTGGCCGCAAAGTTCTGCAAGCTGCAGTAGTTTTAAGTTTGCATTATTGCCTTTTTGGGATCCCCACCCATTATGGGCACTGCTATTGGATGTCCCAAGTGTCATGAATATTCAGAAGCGGGATGTGTGACATACTGGGAATAATACCATTTTGTGATTACTCACCTGTAAAATGGTTATTACAAGTATGTCACACACCCCGCTTCATCCTGCCCTTTTTTGGTTTTCTGGGATCCTTTATATGGTGAACCTTTTTCTTTGCTGTTTACATTTGGCTCTTCCTGGTCCCTTTACTGCTGTCTTATACTGGGGAATGGTCGGAAGCCCCAGGTATTTATGGGCCAGGAGGGGCTCCTTTTTTTCATGTCATCTCTGCAAGATCGCCCTCTATTGGACAGTTACCCAAGTGTCATGAATATTCGGAAGCGGGGTGTGTGACATACTTGTAATAACCATTTTACAGGTGAGTAATCACAAAATGGTATTTTTAAACGATCCTGCTTTCAAAGTTGTCCCGCAAGTTTGGCCCCACTTTGAATTTCAGTTTGACACTGCAGTATATTATATAATTAGTGTATTCTTTTGCACTGTAAAGGGGCACCCAGCCATAACACCACAGTTTAAAGGGCGAAAATAATAAAAAAAATGTATTCTGAACCCTCAGCACTTGGTGCATTCATTTTATAAGACACATAGACCTTTTCCTCAGAGGCTTATGGAGTGAAAAGTATGGTAATAGTATTTGTAGATCTGTAGTCACGGTAAGTGTGGACAGTTAATCCTATGGCTACCAGAATCGTAATCAATTCATTTCTTGCCGAGTATTCATGTTGCATACATACAAAGAATTCTGTGTGCACTTGGCGCATTCATTTTATAAGACACATAGACCTTTTCCCCAGAGGCTTATGGAGTGAAAAGTATGGTAATAGTATTTGTAGATCTGTAGTCACGGCAAGTGTGGACAGTTAATCCTATGGCTACCAGAATCGGAATCAATTCATTTCTTGCCGAGTATTCATGTTGCATACATACAAAGAATTCTTTGTGGCAAGTAAATTAGATTTGAGAACAGAAGATGAAACTATTACTGTATCAGCATATGACAGGGAAATAGGAGATGGAATGCGATAATGGAAGCATTCATTTTCGTGAAAATGCATTTCAACTGTGATTGTTAACCTTTATTTTATTCTTCATATTATAATACCCTATAATATTAATCATTAGGATTACTTTCTGGCCAAGGAGCCTGCCTATCAAATAACAGTAAGCACATGATGCAGTATACCATGGTAAGAAACACCCACCCCCCATAACACCAATAATATACTGTATCTTTGCATTACTAGAAAAGGTTACAATAATGTGAAAAATGGGGTAAGACACCATTAGGTGCCTGCTGTAATAGGTTGTCATGTACTTACTCCATTGTCATGCACCATATTAGAGATCAAAGAAAGCAGGAGTGCCAGAAGGAAAAATACTATAAAAATCTGTTCTGCTTCTTGTATACATTTTACCTATGTTATATGTGGCCATGAAAACCAAAAGGCCATTCCACATAAGTGACCTGCCCCGTAAGTGATCTGCAGAAACCGGGAGCTCCTCCCTGCCCCTGGCTTCTGCTGCCAGCTGAGATCGGATAGTGTGGGACAGCACCCTGTAATTAAGTATTATTGTAAAAAAAAATAAAGGACTTTTGTCTGTGTTTTTTTTTTCACTTAAACCTTTGTGAACTGGTAAGTCCTTGAGAAAGGGCAGAAGGGGCCAGCAGGTGACTTGCCAACTTCCCCCCCTGCCCCGATTACATGCATCCCCACAGCCAGGGGGTGCAGAAGAACCCTGTGCCCATATAGTAGTTTTTAGGGCCAGCTGCTTGGCCTCCATTCCTGATCTACCAGCCCACATAGCTGGTGCCCGGCTGGTCTTGCTGGAGAGTTTAAAAAAAAAAAAAAAATAGTTTAACTGAAAGGTGCTTATAGTAGTATTTTATTTGAAAATCTCATAAAGCACTCATTTCCGTTTGGTGTGTGCCCTGGATAGGAACAGATGTCTCCAAATACATGTGTGGTACCGTTGTAGTTGGGAGGAATGGGGCTTTTACAAGCAATATGGTTTTCATACAGATACTACATATTTCACCCAAAATATTGAAAAAGCACTGAAAAAAATTACAAACATGACATTTCATATTAAAGTGGGTCTAAAAAGATTCCAGGGCCGGGCGCTAGCCTACACCCGGGGCATCTGATAGCAGGCTGCCCCATTTTGTGAAGCTCTCGGAGTGGCTGGTATACTCACCTTTACCGTCTCCCGCGATGCTGCAGTTGTGGGACGCTGCATCAACAGCTTCCCTGTAATTGTGCGCGCTCCCTTTCGCAGCCTATCTGAAAGGGTAGGCGTGCCCAGTGTGAAGGCCCAGGGATGTCCGGCGGAGGGGGGGCGGCTAGGTGAGCAGTGCATATTCATGCTGGCGTGGGGCTTCATATTCATGCTTGGGGGGCTGTCATATGCTGGGATGGGGTTTCATATTCATGTTGTGAGGCTGTCATATGCTGGGATGGGGTATCATATTTATGCTGGGGTGATTCATGCTTGTTTGACTTAAAGGACAAGTATTGTTTGCCAACTGTTCTGGCGTCGGGCTGTGTGTTTGTTTTAATTAATGACACTTCTCTGCCTCTCAGCTGATAAATGTTACATTTAGATACATATGTAACAGAAGTTAACAGTTAACTGTATCTAAATGTAACAAGTTTCTCCTGCACCCAAAGCAATATATATGTGTAATTGATAAAAATAGCAGTTGGCAACTGATACTTTAGGGCCAACAACCCTGCATAGTTCGAAAAATAAACTCCCTTGCCTGCATGCATGATACTGAATCAGTGTCCTCGCTCAAGGCCGAAAGGCTGCCTCACCAATTTTCTCCTGGTAATGGCCATTTTGGAGCTTCTTTTTCGAGCTGTGTTGCTGCCTGGATTCAGCTGTTGTAACCCCACAATTTAGAGTCGCAGGAAACCCAGCCACACTTCCTCTATGCAAGCAGCATGCAGCCCTATGGGCCGCCATTTTGTTTGTACAATTGACCACAGCAAGAGTTACAAAAGGTAAATTAATGTTTATGTGCAGCAATCTGGGGAAGAATGCACATGAGCTCTGTTTTTTGTAAGGGTGTTGGTCCGGTTTAACTGATCTGTTGGCCACAAACTGTCACTGTCGGTTGAGTACAAGGTCACCACTATTCAGTGTCCCCTAAAACCCTAAAAAAACATTCAATTGGTCAAATAAGGAGTAAGTGAAATTAATGAGAAGTTTATATAGGTAATATAGGCTTACTGCTATACAACCATTCATGGACAGCCCTATGTAGAACCTAAACCGGACCAACAGCCTGGCACAGTTGGAAAAGAAAGGTAGCAACCATTTTGGAGCTTCCTCTCCCAGCATCTCAGCCATGCTGCTGCCTGGATTCAACTGACAATGCACAGTAATGGGAAACCCAGCAGCACTTCCTGTTTGCAGGTGGCCTGCAAATACATGAACCACCATTTTGAAGCTACTGTCTGGATTCAATGGACATAACTGACAATGCACAGTAACAGGAAGCCCAGTAGCACTTTGTGTTTGTAGGTGGCCATGAATTTTGTTTCTAAAATATACTACAACAAATTATTTTCTTTATTGCATGGCACAGCCCACTTCAGCATTCATAACAGTTGGGTTATTCCGCCACAAGGTGGCGCAGTGGTACTGCAGAAAAGCTGTGGCTTGTCCCGGCTCCCTATAAAAACGGGCTTAACCATAGAGTTCCCCAGTGTTCTCTCTGTAGTGGATTGTGAAGTTAGCAAATGGCACTCTCTCTTGTGCAGGTGAGCGGGGCAACCAAGCCTGCGGCCCTGCAAGTCTATTTCCATCCGTTTCTGGACCCTCACTGCCTCCCAGCCTTGGCTGACAGATCGGGTGAAGGTTGAAGAGCACTAGGGTCAAGTGCTCCTGGACCCTGCAACACAAAGGGTAGCCAGCCATAGGCTTTATGGTGAGCCTAATAGGGATGCAGAGTTTCTGTCCTAGCTTCTGAGGGGGTAGGTAGTTTGGGGACTGTGTCCTCTCTTTTTCCTTTGGGTCCCCCCGCGCCCCCCTCCCTCCCTTGACCATGGCTGCTCGCCGCTGCTTCTCTCTCTCTTCTCCCCCCCCCGCCTAACTTGGTTGGGGGGAAAAAGGGGGGGTGGGTGATGGCGGCAAGTAGTCATATCTGTGGTGTTTATTCTAAGTATGTCACACACCCCACTTCAAACATTAATTCATTAACATGGGTACTCACCGCTAGGTGGCGCTGCTTTGCAGAGAAGTCCAGAAAAAGCAAGCCCCTCCCGGTCTATACATACCTGGTATCTCCTAACAATTCCCCAGTGTTCTTCTCTGCAACGTGGCGACAAGACAGAAGAAAGAAGTCTCCTGCTTGCAGGTAGCCGGGGTATCACCCCGGCCCCCCCCCCCCTATGGTCTATTTCTGCCCGGCTTCTTGTTTATTAGTCCCTGGTTATTGGTAGCCTCCCAGCTTTGGCTGTAGGCTGGGCAAGGGTAGATAGCACCTTAGGTGCTTAGGAGCTTGCTCCTCCGCTCGTCCCCATATTATGGGGCATAGCGGCGATCCGGTTTTTGGTGATCCGGATGTGGGATGCCCCGGGCCTGATTTTCCCCTTAGGTTCTCACTCTGTCATTTTTCCTTCCCCCATGTATACATGTGCTTGTGTGTGTGTGTTGTGAGGCAGGGACGGGTGGCCTGGCTCCGGCCCGTCCTGTCTGCCTTTATAGGGTGCTTGGTGGTACAGTAGTCCCTGTGGCTGGTTGTCGGGTGGCCTGGCGGCGCGTCGCGCCGGTCCGCCTGGGATGCCTTTACTGGGCGGGCGGGCCGGGCGGCGTGCTCCGCCGGCCCACTCGACGGCTTGTGTGGGCGTCATCACGGCGCCCGCGGCTGGGGCCTCGGCGCGGCTGCAGTGGATGTCCCGCTGGCGGGAGGGACCGGGCGGCATGCGTTGCCGCCGGTCCTCCTGTGGGCTGATGCGGGTGCCATGGTGGTGTGGCGCTTGCGGCCTGATTTCGCGGGCTGCGGCCTGCGCGGGCCGCGTCGTGTCTGACGAGGTACGTGGGGGGCGGGGCTACAGAGGTCCCGCGCTCCTGGCGGGCCCGCCTTTCTTCCCCGTCTTCGGCTCGTCTGGCGGCGTGTCTGTGCGGAGCTCAGGTGGGTGCCTGCTTGTTCTCCCGGCCCCTTCATGTTGTCCGGACGCTCGTTTTAGTGTGAGCGTCCAGTTTGCTGATAGGGGGGGCAGCGTTCTTGTTCCCTTGGGATTACACTGGCCTTGGGTCCATTTGGTCTGTGCCTCCGCCCCCCCCCCCTCTCTGGGGGTGGTGGCGGGCCTTGGGGCGTGCTGGCTCTCAATGCATGTATTTTTATAGGTATATATATTATATAGCCGGCCCTGTGTTTGTTTGAGCCACCTATTGTGTGTCTGTGTGCATGTATTTACTGTTGTCTTTTTTCTTTGTTTTCCAGATCCCGGGATTCCTTCACTCTGGGCTCTCCCGGTCGTATATACCTGGCTATTGGGTTTTTGGGTCCCTTTTGCTATTCCCTGACAGGCCTGTTTACACATTTCATCATATATATATATCTATTTATATATTTATAGATTTTTTCTTAAAATCCCAGTGGGGCATCCCGGGTCGCTTACTGCGTAAATCCCTGGGGTCTGCGAATACCATAAATTCACCATATGGAGGCTACCAGAGATACCGGAACTAGTCCTTCGGGGCAGTCCAGGCTGTGTGGGGGATGTGGGACTCCGCTCCCAGGGGATGATGTTATCATTTGTATTCCATGTGCGCAGCGAAACATTGAGCGCCAGTCCGACACCTCGGTGCCTGGGACTTCTTCTACCGCGCCTTCTCCCTCCCCTCCTTGCCTGTTCCGGACACCACGTGACGCGGTCGTTGGGGGTGATTCGCAATCTGAGGTATGCGCCCGTTTGGCCAGCCTAGAGAAAATGTTTTCCGCTATGGTCGCTCAGAAGGCTCCAGCCAAGCGGAAACATCTGTCTCCGCCTCCGCGGGACTCTGATGAGGAAGTTGAGGTACTGGACTGGTCGGTTCGTCCCCTTGAAGAGGGTGAGCTTGTTGAGGAGTCAGAGGATGCCGAGGTTCAGCACTTGTCGGGCGCTGAGGGGGACCTGGAATTGGAGGGGCCCCCCCTTGATACGCCCACTATCCTTGCCCAAATGTTTGAGGTTTTGGATTTGGATCCGCCGGAAGTTACTCCTCGGCCTAAGGGTCAGCTTTTTGGGGGGTCCAAGCAGCGCTTGGAGTTTCCCAGTCAACAGCATTTTGAGGACATCGTCCTTAAGCAGTGGGAGCAGCCTACGCGGCTTGTCGGGGTTCCGCCTAGTTGGGACAAGAAGTATCCTTTTCCATCGGATCTGTTGAAGCGTTGGTCTGTCTCTCCCGAGGTGGATGCTCCTGTTTTGGGGCTGTCTAATACGGCAGCTGTTCATCTCCCTGACACTACATTTCTCAAGGACGGCGAGGATCGCCAGATTGATCAGTTGGCCCGTCATGGGTTTGTCTGTGCGGGTTCGGTTTTGAGGCCTGCTTGTGCTTCTGCCTTTCTGTCGTTGGCGGTTAGGTCCATGGTCAGGGACTTATGTGTGGATCTTGATCCTACTGGTGATGAGTTTCTAGTTCTTAAGCGTTGTGAATCCTTCTTGTCGTTTATTCTGGCCGCCCAGGAGGATGCTATGTTGATGTGTGGCAGGGCTACTGCTCTGTTGGTGGCTATTCGTCGTTCAGTTTGGCTACGACAGTGGACGGCTGATTTTAATTCTAAAAGATCGCTTACAGCTCTCCCCTTTCTGGGTTTGAGGCTTTTTGGTGAAAAGCTGGATTCTGTTGCCAAGTGAGGCAAGTTGCCTCAGCGCAAGAAATTTCGCCGTTCCTTTCGGGGGGCGGTCTCCTTTAATCCGTCCTTTCGGGGAGCCAGAGCCGGCAGGGGTGCGGGCTTCTCGGCCTCCAGGGGTGCCAGTTGGCCTAAAGGTAGAGGCCGTGGCCGTCCCGTTCACGTCTGGGGCGCCAAGCCCAAGCCTGCGGCCAAGCCCGCTCAGCAATGAGGGGGCGCCCTCACCCGTACGGGTGGGGGGACGGTTGCGACTCTTCTCCCGGGTATGGGACCAGGAGGTCTCGGACAGGTGGATCCGGGAGGTGGTGTCGGCCGGTTACAAGCTGGAGTTCGAGTCCCGCCCTCCTCTAAGGTTTTTCAGGTCTCGGGTGCCCTCGGATCCTTTGGCCGCACAGGGGCTCCTGGCGGCGGTAAGGAATCTTCTGGATTTGGCAGTCATCTGCCCGGTCCCTCCTTCGGAGGTGGGGCGCGGGTTTTATTCCAATCTCTTCACTGTACCCAAAAAGGACGGTTCGTTCCGTCCGATCTTGGATTTGAAGCTTCTCAACAGGTTTATTCGTCCCCGGAAGTTCCGCATGGAAACCCTGCGATCTGCGATAGGTGCGCTTCGGCAGGGGGACTTTATGACGTCCATAGACATCAAGGATGCTTACCTTCACGTTCCGATCTTTCCGGCTCATCAGAGGTTCCTTCGCTTTGTGGTGGAGGATCGGCATTTTCAGTTTGTAGCTCTTCCGTTCGGCCTCACATCTGCGCCGAGAGTGTTCACCAAGGTGTTGGCGGGAGTGATGGCCCTGCTCAGAGCTCAGGGGATTCGCATTGTACCTTACCTGGACGATCTTCTCATCATGGCGCCTTCCTTCAGTCAAGCGGAAGGGGACACCAGTTTGGTGGTGTCTATGTTGGAAAGGTTCGGCTGGGTGATCAATTACCCCAAGTCCTCTCTGGTCCCGGCCAGGGTGGTGACTTTTCTGGGGATGTCGTTGTCAGCACAGAGTTTTTCTCCCTCAGGCCAAGGTTCTTTTGATTCAGGAATTGGCTCAGCTTCTTCTTTCCAATCCTCGCCCATCCATTCGGCTAGGGATGAGACTGGTGGGGTTGATGGTGGCCTCGTTCGAGGCAGTTCCCTTCGCGCAGTTTCACATGCGGACGCTTCAGCTTCATCTTTTGGCGTCTTGGGACCGGCGACCGCGGTCGTTGGATCGGTCCTTCCGGATGTCCCCTCGGTTTCGGCAGTCTCTTCTGTGGTGGATGGTCTCGGACAATCTTCTGAAGGGCAGGTCGTTTCTGACCCCGCTTTGGGAGACTGTCACCACGGATGCCAGTTTGTCAGGATGGGGAGGTTTCTGGAAGGATCTTCAGTTTCAGGGGCAGTGGGACCCTCTGGAAGCTCACTTGCCCATCAATGTTCTGGAGTTGCGAGCCATCAGGTTGGTTCTATCTCAATTGACACATCATTTGCAGGGCCTGCTGGTGCAGGTGCGGTCGGACAATCGGACGGCGGTTGCTTACATCAATCACCAGGGAGGGACTCGCAGTCTGGGTGCCCACAGAGAGGTGTCTCTGATTCTTGTTTGGGCAGAGACTCATGTCCCTTGCATCTCGGCAGTTTACATTCCAGGAGTGGAGAACACGGAGGCGGACTTTCTGAGCCGGTGTTCGTCCCGCCGGGGGGAATGGTCTCTCCATCCCCAGGTGTTTCGGCCACTGTGTCTTCGGTGGGGGACGCCGGAGGTGGATCTGTTTGCCTCTCGTCACAATCACAAGCTTCCGACATTTGTGTCTCTGTCCCGGGACCCTCTGTCTCTGGCAGCGGACGCCATGGCCCTGAGCTGGAGGGATCTGGGGTTTCTTTATCTGTTTCCTCCGATTCCCATGCTGGGCAGGGTTCTGCGAAAGCTGGTTCAGGAAGGAGTTCCCGCCATTCTCGTGGCTCCAAGGTGGCCAAGGCGGGTGTGGTTCGCGGACATCGTTCGTCTGGCAGTGGATCAGCTCGATCTGCCTCTTCAGCCAGATCTTCTCACTCAGGGTCAGTTGTGTTACCCCAGTTTACCAACGCTGGCTTTGACGGCTTGGCTGCTGAAACCTCCATCTTGAAGGAGGAAGGTCTTTCGGATTCGGTCATTCGGACTCTTATTAGTGCTAGGAAGAGATCCTCTTCTTCCATCTATTATAGGGCTTGGAGATCGTATATTGATTGGTGTGAATCTGGATCTTTGCCCTGCCGGGTCTTTTCCGTTTCCAGGATTTTGGATTTTCTTCAGTCAGGTCTGGACTCTGGTCTTCAGCTGAGTACTTTGAAGGGGCAGGTTTCTGCCTTATCTATCTTTTTTCAGAGGTCTTTTGCGAGCCATTCTTTGGTCAAGACTTTTTTCCAGGGGGTTTCGCATTTGCGGCCTCCTAGGAAGCCGTTGCTCCCTGTTTGGGATTTGAATTTAGTTCTTTCTGCCTTTCAGGCTCCTCCCTTTGAGCCTTTGCGGGATATTGCCTTGTCTACTCTGACTCAGAAGGTTGCTTTTCTTGTGGCCATCACTTCTGTTCGGCGTGTTTCAGAGCTGGCGGCCCTGTCGATTCAGGCTCCTTATTTTGAGAAACATCAGGACAAGGTGGTTTTCAGATTCAAGCCGGACTTTCTTCCTAAAGTGGTTTCGGCTTTCCATCTTAATCAGGACATTGTTCTTCCTTCTTTGTGTCCTAAGCCTAAGAATGACAAGGAGAGTGCGTTGCACTGCTTGGATGTGGTACGTTGTGTCAAGTTCTATCTGCGTACTACGGCTCCTTTTCGTAGGACGGATGCCTTCTTCGTGGTGCCCTGTGGGCCTAGGAAGGGTTTGGCTCCGGCCAAGTCTTCTATTAGTAAATGGATTCGTCAGGCGATTGTTGGAGCTTATTCTGCCAAGGGGAAGGCTCCCCCTTTTCGTGTTACTGTTCATTCTACTCGTGCTGTTGGTGCTTCCTGGGCTTTTCAGCACCAGGCTTCGGTTGAGCAGGTTTGTAAGGCTGCTACCTAGTCTTCGGTTCACACCTTTTCAAAGTTTTATAAGGTTGATGTGCGGGCTTCAGCGGATGCTGTTTTTGGCCGCAAGGTTCTGCAGGCTGCAGTGGTTTGAGTGTGTCTGCATTATTGCCTGGTTGGATACCCTCCCCATTTTGGACACTGCTGTTGGATGTCCCATGTTAATGAATTAATGTTTGAAGTGGGGTGTGTGACATACTTAGAATAATACCATTTTTTTGATTACTCACCTGTAAAATGGGTATTATAAGTATGTCACACACCCCACTTCACCCGCCCTCTTTGGTATCCTGGTTCTTTATATGGTGAAGTTGTGTTTATTCACAGTTGAGGGTTACTTTTGTGTTTTGGTCTCCTGGTATCTTGCCTTTATTGCTGTTTGAATACTGGGGAATTGTTAGGAGATACCAGGTATGTATAGACCGGGAGGGGCTTGGTTTTTCTGGACTTCTCTGCAAAGCAGCGCCACCTAGCGGTGAGTACCCATGTTAATGAATTAATGTTTGAAGTGGGGTGTGTGACATACTTATAATACCCATTTTACAGGTGAGTAATCACAAAATGGTATTTTTACGTTTTTGCTGTGTTTTCTGGTGTTTTTAGCTGCTGCGCCGCTTTGTACTGCTTTCCACGGCTGTGGGCGCTATAACCTGAGGTGATTTTGCTTTGTCATGGCGCCGGTCAGGTCACGTAAGCGCAGTTTTTCGCGCTCTTCGGAGGAGACAGGGCTGGGTGATGACGCGTATCGCGTCGTTTACCTCCCGGCCCGCCCTTCGAGGTACCTCTGCCAGCGCCATTTTGGACGAGCTGCGCGTCTGGATTTCTCCCCTCCTGGCTTCCTCCGGTGGGTCGCCTTATCCAGCGGTCTGTGCCTGTGTTACCCCGCGGTGTCTTTGGTCCGTGAGTCCCCCTTGGGGTTTTTTTTATTGAATCGGGGTGTATTTGCTGCAGGATGCTCATGTGTGTTTTTACTTATGTCTTTGAGGCGGGATACCATTGGGTTGTGGTTTCTCCCGGCTCCACTCCTTCCTCCCCCTCATTCCCCCCTTTATTAACTTCTGGGGGCATCCCGTGGGAGGGCATCCCGGGTGGCTTCTGTCTTAAGCCTGTACCCACTGCTGGCCTATTGCGCCTGTGCTAATCACCATATGAAGGCTTTTGGGGTTAGCGCGCTTGGGGGCCCTTCGGGGCAAGCACGGCTGTGTTCCATGTGTGGGGTATCCCCTGTGAGTAACAGTGTCACTTCCCTGCTCTGCGCCTCACTCGGCTTCACCTACTGCAATTGGGCTTCACCTACTGCAATTGGGCCCCAGTGAGGGGAATGTTGGCAGGGAGTCACATTCTGATTTGGCTCTGCGGGTGGCTAACATTGAAAAGCAGCTTGCCAGCAATGCTCCTAGGAAGGCCTCCGGCAAGAAGAGACACATGGACCCCAGGCCTGCTCCCCTTATTGAGATGTATGTGGGGATTGTTGAGCTTGGTGACTGTCACCCCCTTGAGATGGGGGAGCTCTCCCAGGACTCTGACTCCTCTGGGAACCAGCAGCAGGGTTGCGATAGTGACCCTGGGTCTGCGTCCGGAGAGGAATCATGGTACCCTGAGAAATCTGCTGTCACATATTTTTGAAATTTTGCACATTGCACCCCCTGAGGTAGCTAAAAGAAAGCAGGGGGAGCTTTTTTTGCCCTGGTAAACAGCGTCTAGAGTTCCCTGAGCAGGAACATTTTACCACCTTGGTGCTTAAAGAATGGGAATGTCCTAACAAGTTGCCTGCTGTGCCCAAGGGTTTGGATAAAAGGTATCCCTTTCCCGTTGATCTTGTTAAGAGGTGGTCATTTCCCCCTGCAGTAGACGCTCCCGTGCTAGGCCTGTCCAATAATTCGGTCATGCCTTCCCCTGACACTACCACTCTGAGGGACGGTGAAGACCGGCGCATGGATCAAGTGGCCTGCCACGCTTTTACCTGTGTTGGGGCTGGCTTGCGCCATGTAAGTGCTGCCGCCATTACTGCTATTGCTCTTAAGAAACTGCTTAAGCGTCTCCTTGATGGCACAACAGCTGGTAGTGTGGGGGAGGAATATAGGACTCTCTTACTTTGCACTGATTTTGTGGCCTTTATCCTTACTGCTATGGATGATGCTGTGCGGCTGTGTGGAAGGACCTCTGCGCTCTTGGTGGCTATGCGCTGCTCTGTCTGGTTGCGCCAGTGGGCAGCTGACGCTGCGGCTAAGAAAGCTCTCACTGGCCTCCCCTTCATGGGGCTGCGGCTGTTTGGAGAACGTCTTGATGTTCTAGCCAAGGATTAAAGGCTTCCTCAGCGTAGGAGGCAGTCTCGGCCCTTTCGGGGTTCCTCTGCCCCCCCTCCCTTCCTTTCACATTCCCAGAGGGGGCCGTGGCTCCCTCCTCTCCAGTGGCCGCAGAGATTCTTGGGGCCGTGGCAGAACCCGTGGTCGTCCCTGTTTCTCCTGGAATCCTAAGTCCAAACCCTCTCCCAAGCCCTCTAAGGCATGAAGGGGCGCCCTCACCCATCCGGGTGGGGGGAAGGCTTCGGCTCTTTGCTCACGTCTGGAGGCTTCACGTCTCAAACCAGGAGGTAGTGTCCTCCAGTTACAAGATAGAGTTTGCAGCCTGGCCCCTCCCCCCAAGATTCATCAGATCCCAGATGTCTTTAAACCCCCTGTCCGCTCAGGGATTGCTTCTGGCTGTTCATTGCCTGTTAGAGTCCGGAGTCATTTGGTGCCTCATCAAGAAAGAGGTCAGGGGTACTATTCCAACCTTTTCACGGCCCCCAAAAAGGACGGCTCTCTGAGGCCCATTCTGGATCTGAAGGGCCTCAACAAATTTGTCAAATTCAAACATTTTCCCATGGAGACGCTGCGCTCTGCTGTCAGTACCCTTCGCCAAGGCAACTTCATGACCACTGTAGACATCAAGGATGCTTATCTTCATGTGCCTATCTTCCCAGGTCATCAGAGATTCCTAAGGTTCGAGCTGCAGGGTCAGCATTACCAGTTTGTGGCTCTACCCTTCAGTATCACCTCGGCACCTCGGGTGTTCACCAAGGTGCTGGCGGGAGTGATGGCTCTTCTAAGGAACCAGGGCATCCGCATCATTCCTTACCTGGACGACATCCTGATTGTGGCCAAGTCTTTTCCTCAGGCCGAGCGGGACACTCAAATGGTGACATACACTCTGGAGTCTTTCGGCTGGGTGATCAACTATCCCAAGTCTTCTCTGTCCCCATCATTGGTGAGGACCTTTCTGGGCATGATGCTGGATACCTCTCAGGTCAAGGTGTTCCTTCCTCAGCAGAAGGTGGAAGGTCTTCAGCTGCAGGCTCGGGCTCTGCTGTCGTGTCCTCATCCCTCCATCCCTCAGGGGATGCATTTGGGGGGCCTGATGGTGTCCTGCTTCGAGGCAGTCCCCTTTGCTCAGTTTCACATGAGACCTCTCCAGTTGCACCTCTTGTCAGTTTGGGATCGGGACCGTGTGTCCCTGGATCAGGAATTTGTTCTGTCTCCCCTGGCCAGACGGTCTCTCTCGTGGTGGCTGGACTCAAGGAACCTTCTGAGTGGCAGGTCCTTCCTGCCCCCGTGCTGGGAAACGGTCACCACGGATGCCAATCTGACTGGCTGGGGAGGCTTCTGGAAGTCCCCGAGGTTCCAGGGTCAGTGGGGCCCACAGGAGGCCCATGCTTCCCTCAACGTCCTGGAACTGAGGGCGATCAGGTTGGTTCTTTCTCGCCTATCCACTCACCTCCGGGGTCGGGCTGTTCAGATTTGCTCAGACAACCAGACGGCGGTGGCCTACATCAACCATCAGGGAGGGACTCGGAGCAAGCGATCCTTCAAGGAAGGGTCCCTGATTCTGTCTTGGGCGGAACAGCATGTTCCCTGCATATCAGCGGTTTACATCCCAGGGGTGGAGAACCAGGTGGCGGACTCCCTGAGCAGGGGGACGTCTCGTCTGGGAGAGTTTGCTCTCAACAACCAGGTGTTTCTCTCCCTCTGTCACCGCTGGGGTCAGCCGGACGTGGACCTGTTTGCATCCCGTCACAATCACAAACTTCCCAGATTTGTCTCTCTGTCTCAGGATCCTCTGGCCTTCGCCACGGATGCCTTGGCAATACCGTGGACGGAAATTCAGCTTCTCTATGTGTTCCCTCCGTTTCCTCTCCTGGGCAGGGTCATGCGCAAGATAGCCCAGGAGCGAGTACCGGCCATCCTGGTGGACCCTTGTTGGCCAAGAAGAGTTTGGTTCGTGATGAATGTCGTGCGGTTGGCAGTAGACCGGCACGTCTTGCCCAGGCATCCAGATCTTCTCACCCAGGGGCAGCTACGCCATCCCAGTTAACAAACTCCGGCTTTAACAGCTTGGCTGCTGAAACCTCCATATTGATGGAAAAGGGGTTACCTGCTTCTGTTGTTGATACCATGATTCGGACTAGGAAGAAGTCCTCGTCCTATTTTTATTACAGGGTCTGGCATGCTTACATTGCCTGGTGTGAGTCCAAGTCTCTTCCCTGTCGGGTGTTTTCTATTCCCAGGATTCTGGAATTCTTACAACATGGTTTGGATCAGGGCCTTCAACTTAGTACCCTAAAAGGCCATGTTTCAGATCTGGCAAGTTTTTTCCAAAGATCTTTTGCCAATCACCGGTTGGTAAAACCTTGTTTCAGGGTGTTTCTCATGTGTGTCCACCCCGTAAGCCTTTGCTACCAGTCTGGGATTTGAATCTGGTGTTGTCTGCCCTGCAAGGGCCTCCCTTTGAGCCTATCCGTGATGCTTCCTTGTCTATTCTGACCCTTAAGGTAGCCTTTCTGGTGGCTATCACTTCTGTAAGGTGAGTTTCTGAACTAGCGGCACTTTCCATCAAACCTCCTTATTTTGAGAGGCATCAGGATAAGGTGGTGTTTCGGCTCAGGCCGGACCTCCTGCCAAAGGTTGTGTCTGCTTTTCATCTTAATCAGGACATTGTCTTGCCTTCATTGTGTCCTAATCCTGCTAATTCCAAGGAGCGGACTCTGCATTCCCTAGATGTGGTCAGGGCTCTGAAGTTTTATTTGGTCGCCACTGAGCCTTTCAGGAAGTCTGATGCTCTTTTTGTTCTCACTTCTGGACCTAGAAAGGGTTTGCCTCCGGCTAAATCAGCAAGTGGATCCGTCAGGTGGTTGTTCAAGCCTATTCTGCTAAGGGAAAGGATTACTGCTCATTCTACTCGTGCTATTGGTGCCTCTTGGGCTTTTCAGTACCAAGCTTCTGTTGAACAAGTTTGCAAGGCCGCTACTTGGTCTTCTGTTGATACTTTTTAGTTTTACAAGGTTGATGTTAAGGCCTCAGCGGATGCTGCTTTTCGCCGCAAGGTGCTTCAGGCAGTAGTGACTTGAACTGCTGGTCGTTACTCTTTGGGGATCCCACCCTACTCTGGACACTGCTTTTGGATGTCCCAACTGTTATGAATACCGAAGCGGGCCGTGCCATGCAATAAAGAAAAAAGCAATTCTGTGAGTACTCACCTGTAGAATTGTTTTTGTTCTTGCATGGCACGGCCCGCTTCGCCCCACCCTTGTTATCGTTGTTCTTGGTTGCCTCTTTATGGTGATTGTTCCAAGTCAATTGGGGTCTTTTACCTTTTTCACATTTTTTACTTATTCTCTCCCTGCTTCTTGTCTCACTGCTTGTGTACGCTGGGGAACTCTATGGTTAAGCCCGTTTTTATAGGGAGCCGGGACAAGCCACAGCTTTTCTGCAGTACCACTGTGCCGCCTTGTGGTGGAATAACCCATCAGTTATGAATACCGAAGTGAGCCGTGCCATGCAAGAACAAAAATACAACTCTGTGAAGTACTCACCTGTAGAGTTGATATTATATGCATATAGCTCGTCCTGCTCCCGTATAGTAATAACATGTGGGTAATCCTCCGCCTCAGGGGCCGTGCACTGCAGACATGTAGAAAACAAGCTCCTCCCGGCCCTACATATACCGAAGGACCTCCCACAAATCCCCAGCATTGAAAAGCAGTGAGAAGAGAAGCCGGGAGGAACAAACCACCCAGAAGAACTGGTAATAATATCTAATGATAACAATCACCATACCGGGGATCCAGAACAAGTGAACTAGGGTGGGGTGGAGCAGGACGCGCTGTATGCATATAATATCAACTCTACAGGTGAGTACTTCACAGAGTTGTATTATTCTAAGCATACAGCACGTCCTGCTCCCGAATAGTAATAACATGTGGGACATCCAATAGCAGTGTCCATAAGCAGGGTGGGAGCCCCAGGAAAAAACAAGGCACAGCGGACAGTAAAGGCGCTGTCACCTGCAAAACTTGCAACAGGCATGACATGAGCAAAGGCTCTAACGTCAGTCTCATAACAAGACCATGAAGGTATGAACAGAGACATGCCATAAGTCTAGCAACTGAATCAACAGAAAAAAACCCTGGTGCTGAAGGGCCAGTGGTACCCAAGCACCAATATAACGGAGTAAAAAGCAAAAGGGAAGATTCTTTCCCCTGAAAAGGAACATAGGTCAGTGTAATGACCCAACCAGCTCACAGGCAAGGAAGCTTTGTGGCAAAACTTGTAACACCCCCTAAGGGAAACAGAACAGGACACCCGACCAAGGCGGGAATACAGACCCCTAATTATCAGAAAGCCAAGGCTTCACTCAGGATCAGGGGACATCCAGAAGGATTAATACAAAGGGCGCAATGGCGCTGGAAGTAGATATCAGGCGCATATATAAAGAGGCGCCCGTAGACTCCAAGAGCATCAGTCCCCCTAAGGGCCATGAAAGCCCACATGGGGAGAATTGCAACACCTGTAGAGGGAATGTAGGCCCTCATATTAGTGTTATTAAGAATAAAGTCCATAGCTAGACTAAGGGACTAAAGCAAGGATCCTACAGACCACCTGGACCGGAGGCCCAGCGTAAGAGGAAACACCCCCAGGCATGGGGTGCCTGTAGCCGTATATATCTGTATATATATATATATATATATATATATATATATCGAGCCAGGGTTAAGTAACCAGATCCATCGTCTCAGGCACATGTCTGACGGAGTCAGGAGGCCCCAGAGAAGCGAGCTGGACTACAGGGCAGCTCAGACAGCATCCAGCAAAAGTCCCCAGGAAGTCCGCAGGGTAAAAAATGAAAATTGATCCCCACAGGGACCATGGAACTACTTGGGAGATGCAGCTAAGCAATCCCCAAAAGAATTCCCTACGAGGGCGACAGAACCAGACTCCTGCAGGAAAGGCAAGGACAAAACCTACACCTTCAGAGTCCGCAGATGGGGAGCCAACCCCAAACTTACGTTGTAATGACTTCAAGGGTCCTGGGAACGGAGAACGTCTAACAGGGAAGAGACCAAGGCTTATGCCAATCAATATGGGTTACCACAAAACCCTCATAGACGGAGGAAGGGGAAGCTGGGGAGCTAGCTCCCAGCCCCCCTCATACTAAGTCACCCAGAAGATAAGGCCCGTCACCAAGGGGTGAATGAATCAGCTGTCAATCCCCAGACAGGGGACCTTATATTGGGACAAGGAAGGGGCCTGACAAGGGCAGAACCGCACTCCTGAAAGAGAGCGCACAGGTCAGCAGACTTCAGCAGAGGCATCTGTGAACCACAGCTCCCAAGGCCACCCAGGCCATCCATCTCAAGGGACTCTCTATCAGGCCAACCGTGCGCAGAACCCACAAGTAGGGTGATGAAGAGAAGGCATATGAGATAACAAGTCTATGCCTAAATACTCAGCCCCCATGACCAGAGTCAGAATATTCTGGGACAGTGGAAACAAGGGCAGAGCCCCTGTGTTAGGAGGGAGACCCCACAGAGCCACGCTAGGCTCCCCGGGCGACACCAGGATAGCATAACCTGCCGCTAAGGGCATCCATTGAAGTGAATACCGCTGAGAAGCAGGGGGAGTAGACCCCCGCCCAGGGCAGGATCAGGGACCCTCCAGAGGGAGCATCCTGCCACAATCTTTAGACCAGAATTAAAGCAGGCCATTGTCATTCAACAGACCAGGAGTCCCCCAATAAACCGACCGATCCTAAGGAGGAGAAGTCCAGCCATATAGAGTCAACGGGGGCCCATCGTTTCAACAAAACCAGCAGGTAAGATGGACCCTCTAGGGCAGTGGTCCCCAACCCTGTCCTCAAGGCCCACCAACAGGCCAAGTTTTGCAGATCTCCACAAAGATGCACAGGTGGAGTAATTAGTGCAGCTGCAGAGCAATAGAGCTGGCTATTTGGAGATCCAAAAAACATGATATGTTGGTGGGCCTTGAGGACAGGGTTGAGGACCACTGCTCTAGGGGACCCTACCTAGAAACCACGGGGGTGGTGGAAGAAATTTCCCTTCCCCCGCCAAACCTGCGAGACTTGGTACCCAGGGTGACCATACACTGGAAGATGCTAGTAAGGAAGGGGGGTGCCCCCTGACGGGGCCATTGAATATGGGAAGCTCGAGAGGAACCACCTTACCAAGAGGGCATGAGCACAGACCAAGCACCGGGGTGCTGGAACATATGTAAGTTCAATAACCTACTGCGCTGAAGAGCCCAAGGGCTCGGTATATAAGTGACATCATCTTGATGTGCCTCCAGTGGGCCCACCAGTTGCCATCCCGCCTAGTGGAGGTAAGGCGCCAGTAAAGGGGGGCAGAGCCCCCGCAACCAGGGGTCCCCTATTGCCAGAGAAGAAGGCTGCAAGCCTGAACCGAATCCCTGGAATGGGGGATAGCGGATAAGGAACCATGAGGGAATGAGGTGACTGAGCAACCCTCCAGTAGCTCCCAGGGGACACCGCTGGCCGATCTATCCACTCGGCCTGACGCAGAGACTGAGGAGTAAGGAAGACGACCCGGTAGGTCCTAACGCAGACGCCCCCCCCCCCAGGCGTGTCAGAGACATCATCCCCAGTCGTCCCATGGTGAGTAGCCCGGGAACGAAAGAGAGGCCCCAAATAATGCCTGCAACACCATCTAGAAATGGTCTTGGTGTCCCACAGACACAAGGGAAACTAAGAAGATCTAGTACTTCACAAGAGGCCGAAAGCCCCCCTGCACAGGGGGCCCGTGACCCCAGACAGAGGTGTCATATAGGGACTACCTGTGAAGGTAGAATTGCCAAGCCTGCCATAGGCCAACGTGGCCCAGACTGCCTCATACTGTTGAGGGAGGGAGGAAGGATAATATAGAGGCCATAGCCCCATACCGTTAAGGGCAACCTGTAAGTAAGCCCAAACTGTAGGCCCAGTCCGGCCTGCGCCAATTCCTGAAGGAAAAGCAGGGGCTAGAAGCTCCCTGACAATCACTGAGAGGGGCCGCCCAGCAAAAGCCATCCTGTGTCCAGGGGAATTACCTCCTGGAACCACCAGAAGGAAAAGGTATATTCCTGGATGGGAGACAGCTGCTGCAGCAGTCCCCTTGCCCAGAAGGGCGAAGGAGCCCCTTCATGCTTGGGAGGTCTTGGCAGATTTTGACTTAGTCCTGCCAGAAGGCCCAGGGCGCTACCTGCCCGCCCCATGGTGGAAATCCACACCGAACAGCTGGAAGCACACCTCAGATTCGCATTTGACACTAACGTAGGGAGGTGGAGGGGTGATCCTGCCTCGTGGAGGCCGGAGCGGCCTTCTGCGCAAGGGCGCCTTACCCTTTTTACCAAAAAGGTCCAAACGGGCCCCAAACAACCGCCGTCCTCTGAATGGAAGGCAAGTGAGAGCCTTTTTTGTAGCCTCGTCAGCACCCCACTGTCGCAGCCAGACCAGGCGGCGAATAGCTACCGCAAGGGCTGAGGTTCTAGCACACATCTTAATGGTGTCGTCCAGTGCTGATAGAATAAACTTCACAAACGCTTCACAGTCTGATAGCGCATTAAACACCCCCCAAGGGAGGTCCTCAGGGCGGTGATCTAGTATTTTTCTGACAAGAGTCCTGGCGGCCACCGCAGTGATGGCCGCGGCACTAACCGGGCGCAGAGCCATCCCAGCACACGAGAAGGCGTGCAACGCCAGCCTGTCAATGCGCCGGTCCTCGGCATCCCGAAGGTTACGGTAAAAAGGAGCAGTCATGAAAGGGGGGTTTGTGACTCCTATGACCGGTGCGTCCACCACCAGGGGAGCTGACCATAAATTAACCACATCAGGAGGGAAAGGGTACTTCCATTCCCAGACCTCTGGAACCCCTTTAAGCTTACAAGGCGATTCCCATTCTTGGGATATAAGATTCTGGAAATGTTCCTGTTCTAGGAACTCCAAGCGCGGCGGCGCTGTATGGAAACTCTCCCTCTTAGGCTTGGGGATCTCCCCAGGTGGGGAGATTGACAAAACCTCAAAAATCTTAATAAGGATTTCATCTGTGTTACACAGACCCCAGGAACCGGGCTCAGAATCATCACAGCCCCCGGGCATCCCATGCGAGGAGCCCGAGTCTGAGAATAGCTCACCTTCCTCAGAAGGGTCAGGGTCCTGCATATCAGCAGAGTCATCGGTATCGTCAGGAACCGGGGAGCCAGGAGGCATCAGGGACCGCTTTTTACCAGGGCCCATACGCTCCGCCAATCCAGAAAGCACCTGCTCCGCCGTGGGCAACACGCGCGGCACTGATTGCAGGTCATCCCCGCTCGAGTGGGACTCGTCATGAGTGATATTTGGGAGCGGGGAGACGGGAGTAAGGAAGGGAGGTTCCTCTGTTAGCAAACCTGTCTGTTCTGCACACTGTCCGCAGACCTGTGCCCTGTCAGCCTCAGCCAGGGGCTGGCCGCACACTGCACACAGCCGGTCACGTCCCGGAGGGACCTCGGTTACATAATTCTGAAATGCCTCCATATGGTGATTATTAAGCAGTATGAACGCAGGGATTTATGCATTAGGCAACCCTGGATGCCCCAAAACCCGCTAGTAATGTGGGAGAATTTGTAAGGTTGACCCGCTGTAATATATGTTAGGCCGGGGGAAGGCAACGAAGTCTTGGCGTCTGAAAGACATAATGGGACAAGAGGGGTGGAGTCATTGCCATGCGCAGTCTGAAAAACATAGAACCATGCCGCCTCGGAAGGCACTTACATGACCAAGGGAGGAGGCGAGCCACACCACGCGCGCGAAGATAGAGAAAATGGCGCCAGCGAACCTCGAGGGGTGGGCCAGGCCGGGCTGTGACGCGAGACGCGTCATGCCGAGTCTCCGCCTCCCCCAAAGAGCGCGAAGCTCTAACCAACAGCAAAACGTAGAACAGCGGAGAATAAGCATACCTCTAAAATGCTGACACGCTGGAATGATGCTGCCGAACTAGCAGATTGTTAATGAAAAAGACAGCTCGCGCTGTATAGCGTGGCGCGACACTGACCCCAAGAATAAAGAACCAAGGTCTAAAAGCGAAGTTAGCACTAGGGCTGCCACACATACCCCCCCCCCTTCTTTTCCCCCGAGTTACGGGAGGAAGCGAGGGGAAAGCGGACGGTGTCCATGGACTAAGTCTGTGAGGGGCACGGGCAAGATTGTGGGAGGGGCATCCACTAGAGGCTCACCATCGGCCTGACCGCCTACCCTATGGAGGGGGATTGCGGTGGAGCATGGGTCCGTTCAGCACACCAGGTGCTGCCTACCTTCACCCGACCCGCGCAGCCTAGGCTGGGAGGCATATTTTTTCTGAAGAGGACGGGTGGAAATAGTCCCACAGGACCTTGGGCCGTAAGGCCCGCTTGCCTGCGAGAGCGTGATACTTCATGTCTTCGCAGTTCCATCACTGCAGAGAAATCTGGGGATTTGTGGGAGGTCCTTCGGTATATGTAGGGCCCACATGTTATTACTATATGGGAGCAGGACGTGCTGTATGCTTAGAATAACAATTCTACAGGTGAGTACTCACAGAATTGCTTTTTTTATGTGCAGCAATCTAAATTGCCCCGGGGAGAGATGCATATAAGCACTGTTTGCTGTGTTGGTCTGTTTTAAGTCATTTTTGACTGTTGCTCCGCTTTAAAATTCACTGCACTGATACCCATTACTATGAAAGAAACAGTGCTGTAACAACCAAAGCTCCCGTCATCTTAAAACACCAAGTGTCAAGCCACAGGTGCACGTATCTATTTTTCATGGATTTGTTCACTTCTAGTCAATCATGCATGGCGGTTGTATAGGCACTTGGTATTTCTCGTAGGATTTGAATTTCCTTTTCAATTGCAAAGATATCGGATCCTGCTGATATTTGAATTGGCGCAGGAAGCCCACAGCGATTGCATCAATACATTTTATCTTTATTTGCAGCTTGGTAATAATAACAAAGCAACGTTTAGTACTATCGGCACAGTATCCACAATTCATCAGTGAGCAGAAATGTCATCCTACTTTTTTGTTTTTTGAGAAATTGGGCAGGAGTTAAAAATGGTGTTTTGCAGTAAGTGATGACATTGGAGAGCTGCAAACCACTTCAGAAAACCTGTAAGGGTCAAATGACCCAGAAGGGTGTCACTGAGGAGGATGTGCTGGTTACTAACTTCTAGTCCTGATGACATCCATGGATTTAGGGCTTCCTCTTTCTGATGTAAAATGAGCCATTTCAAAACATCTCAAAATCCCTGATTATATTTGTATACCTTATGTAGTCATAGAAAAGCTGCATTTTGCACTTCAGTTTCAGGGACATGGCTTGGGGTGGTAAGGACTTGTTATTGCGCATCTATGAGTCTTGAATGTGCTCTACTGTGGTCAGAGACAGCTACTATGGCTTGCCAGGCTATTCTAAGTATACAGTACTTCCTGCTCCAAATATAATACTTACACTTGGGTTATCCTCCGCCAGAGGGCGCTGTGCACTGCAGACATGCAAAAACAGGCTCCTCCCGACCCTTCATATACCCAGGGACCTCCCACAAATCCCCAGATTTCTCTGCAGTGCTGACTGTGAAGACATGAAGTATCACTCTCTCGCAGGTGAGCGGGGCTATTACAGCCTCCGGCCCTGTTGGACTATTCCCACCCGTCCTCCTTGATGATGCTCCACCGCAGTCCCCCACCATAGGGTAGGCGGTTTAGGCTGATGGTGAGCCTTATAGTGGATGTCCTTCCCGCATTCTTCTCCCATGCCCCGTGTAGCGGTGGACCCTGTGTACAGGGTCACCGTCCTCCCTCGTTTCCCCCCGTACTTCGGGGGAAAAGAAGGGGGGTGTGTGTGTAGTCCGTTGGCGGTCTCAGTGAACAGTATTGTCACGCTTATGGCCGTGCTTTTGCCCCTGATCGACAACTGGGTGTCAGAGCCGCGCTGCCTTTCTAGTTTGACCCTCTCTATTTTACTTGCAATAGGCTACCGCACGTCTTGCGTTATTATGCTACATCTTGGGCAGGAAACTGATTTTTCGTACGTCTACGGGCGTTAGAATGGTGGCGGTGTATTGAGACTTCATGAGTATCACTAGCAGATGTCCTTATTGGCACACTCTATGCTTAGCTTGCCGAGCCTTTACACGGCTGATTCAGAGTTTCGCGCTCTTTGGGGGAGGCGGGGACCTGGCGTGGCGCTTCGCGTCACGCCCAGTTTAGACCCGCCCTCCGAGGTTTGGTTGGCGCCATTTTGTTTATCCCCGCGTGCGCGCGTGTTGGCGGTCTCCCTCCCCTCCCCAGGTCGGTGAGTGCCCTCGCAGGCATTTTCATTATTAGTACTCTTTTTGTGGCGCATGGCCCTGACACCCCTTGTTCCCCTTATGTCTTTCAGACCTTGAAGATTCCGGTGGCTTCTCCCGGCCTAACATATATTGTAGCGGGCTTACAAATTCTCCCACATTAACCTAGCGGGTCTTGGGACATCCAGGGTGGCCTATTGCGTAAATCCCTACTGGTATATTACATTAACAATCACCATATGGAGGCATCTCAGAATTATGTGACCGGGGTCCCTCCGGGACAAGACCGGCTGTGTGCAGCGTGTGGACTGCCCCACGCTGATGCGGACAGAGCACGGGTCTGCGGACCATGTGCTGAACAAGCACTGGCCCTGCAATCAGGGTTGCCAGTGGCTGCGCCTCGTTTCAGCACACCTCTCTCCCCGTGCTTAAATCTCACTCCTGATGAGTCGCACTCGAGCGGGAATGAACAGCAAGTCCTGCCTCGCAGACTGCCTACGGCCGAGCAGGTGATTTCGAGGCTGGCAGATTGCTTGGGCCCAGGTAAGAAGCGGTCCCTGACGCCTCTGTTTTCGCCCATTCCTTCTGAATCTGAAGAGTTCACTACTGAGCAGGGTTTTGCTCTTTATGATGAAGGTTGGCTATTCTCTGACTCGGGCTCATCGGATGAGGGGCTGAGGAGTCATGATGATCTGGGCCCCGGTTCTTGGGGCCTGTGTGACACCGACGAATTACTTCGAGGTCTTGTCTATTTCTATCCCTGGTGAGGCCTCTAGGCCTAGCAGGGAGAGTTTCCATACAGCGCCACCGCGTTTGGAATTTCTGGAGCAGGATCACTTCCAGGCTCTTGTACTCAAAGAATGGCAATGCCCTAGCAAACTTCCAGGGGTTCCAGGGGACTGGGATTGGAAATACCCTTTTCCCCCTGAGGTGGTTAACTGCTGGTCATCACCTCCCGTGGTGGATGCACCGATCATTGGGGTTCTTAACCCCCCCCCCTTTATTGCGGCCCCTAGTTATCGTACCCTTCGGGATGCTGAGGACCGGCGCGTTGATAGACTGGCTTCCCACGCCTTTTCTTGTGCAGGGACGACTCTGCGCCCGGTCTGTGCCGCGGCCATCGCTGCAGTGGCCACTAGGACCCTCATCAGAAAGCTGATTGATCATCAACCGGAGGATCTCCCCTGGGAGGTGTTTAATGCACTCTCCAGTTGTGATGTATTTGTAAGATTTATCCTTTTGGTGCTGGATGACACCATCAGCATGTGCGCTATAACTTCCGCCCTTGCCGTAGCTATACGCCAACTGGTCTGGCTGCGACAGTGGGGTGTTGATGATGCTACGAAAAAGATTCTTACTAGGCTTCCCTTTAGACGGCGGCGCCTATTCGGGGCTCGTCTGGACCTGTTTGGAAAAAAGGGCAAAACACCCCTTTACAGAAGGTGGCCCCGGCCTTCTCGAGGCAGGGGCACCCCTCCACCCCCCTATGTTAGCGTCAAACCAGAACCAGTGGTGTCCTTCCAGCTTTGTGGTATAGATACCTGCCCCAGGAGTGGCAGACAACACCCTGGTCCCTCTGGCAGGACTAAGTCCAAGCCCATTACCAAAACCCCCCAAGCATGAGGGGATGGCCGCAGCACCTTGCCCCTATCAGGAGGTTGCACGCCTCGTTCTGATGGAGTCAGGAGGAAGTTTCCTCTGGATGCAGGATAATGTCTGCTGGGCGGCCCCTTCCCGAGATATTCAGAATGCTTCTGGTCCCTGCCTCTCTTCTTGTGTTGGAGCAGGTCACGTGCGATCTGCGAGGCCTGGGGTCACCTGCTGGTTGCCCTTAACAGACAGAGGCAGGGGCCTCTACACTAACCTTTCCACATTCCTCCAAACGGATGAGACACTCTATCTATTATGGCCTTCCATAGGTGAGGCAACTTACATTCACAGGCGATTTACTGCATGGTTCCTCTGAGTTGGGCCGCCAGTGCCCTGTGTCTAGGGACCTCTTGCCGTCTGTAGGGACCTAAAACGCTTATTTCGTGGCCATTGTGCCTTCCGGGCTCCAAGGACCTTACAGGTTAGTTGTTGGCGCTCCAACTGCTGCTGTGGCCTTATTATCTGGCCTCGGTTCTACTCCCGGAGTGATCGCCTAGGCGATGACGGCGGGTGATATCTCTACTGAGACCTAGGGGGCGTCCGCGCGAGGAACTGCCGGGCCGTCCCTCTTTGCTTCCCAATTCCTGCGTCAGACCGAGTTGTTACTCGGTTGGTGGTGTCCTTTGGGAGTCTTTGGATGGGTGCTCAATCACCTCAATTCCTCTTTTTCCCCTAGTGGTATCTCCGTTCCTAGGGTTGGACCTGGATTCGGTTCAGACAGGAACCTGCCTCCTTGCCTATACTTGGACAATCTGGTTGCATGGGCTCGGTCCCTCTTGCTGTTCCCGTCTCTTCACCAGTTCTGGATTGTAGCTGGTGGGCCCGTTGGTGGCTGTTCCAAGGTTGTCCCTTGTGCTCAGAGCCCTTGGGCTCTTCTGCTACTCTTATTGTAAATGCTGGACTGGGTTCCAGCTTCCCTGGAGATGGGTCTGTGTACCCTTCCACCTTGGCACAGTGGTTTCCCCTGAGACTGTTGTACTAGGGGTACCAGTCAGGGGGTGCCCCCTTCCATTGCGTCTTCCTGCATTTGGATATCAAATCTATCAGGTCGACAAAGGGGGGACTTTTTGCTTCTAAATCCCCCTGTGGTTCCGGGGGAGGTGGGACCTTTAGGAGCTCATCCACCTGTCTAATTTTGAAGCAGCAGGCCTTCAGGTTGGCTCTATATCGCTGGACTCCTCCCTTGCGGGATCAGGCTGTTTGGGGGCCCCTTGGTCTGTCTGACGACAGTGGCCTGTATTAATTATCTGTGTGGGCTAGGAAACAGGATGATCCCCCAGGAAGGTATCTTTTCCTGATCCGGGTGAAGGACAGCGTTCCCTGCATATCTAAGATATTCACTCCTTGGAGGTCCTTCTGCGATAGGATATGCTTGTTCTTGGGTCTCCATGTGATCCGTCTAGTGTGGATCATTTCTGGGCCCGTCCCTATCTTGGGTCCTAGGCCCTTGTTTCCCTGTCTCAGATTGTTCTGACCTTGGTCTTGAGGCTTCATAACTTCATGCTGAACATTCTGTTCCGTATGTCTTACCTTCCTTCACCCTGCTTGACAGGGTTCTGGGCAAGTTGCTCTGGAAGGGGGAACCTGTGATACTGACGGCCTTTGGGTGGCCTAGTGGAGTGTGGTTTGCAGATGTGGCTCTGTGGACAGCGGACCTGTACGTCCCGTCAGGAGTGCTGGCCTGTTCACTCGGGCCCCCCGTCTCTATTTCACCCCTATCTACAGACTCTGGTCTGGATGGTCTGACGGTTGGTTCATCCACCTTGATGGAAGTGGGTGTACCTTTTGAGTGTCTGTGACTTTTGAAAGACGGGGCTTTGGAATCTTTTGCCTCTTCTTCCGTCTATTGTGGGGTATTGTTTACCCGTATGGATTGGGTTGAGTTTTTGGCTCTTCCCTGTGGGCGAGCTCTGTTCCCAGGGTTTTTAAGTTATTACAGCATGGGTTGGAGTTGGCTCTCCTACTCGCCCTGGTGGTTCCGGCTCTGCCCTGTCCATCTTCTGCCGAAGTCTTCACTCAGTTCCTTGCCTGGGTTGACTTTTCTTTCAGGGATTGCTCAGTGACATCCCCCTCGTAATTCTAGGGTCCTTGTTGGGATTGATCCTATTAGGTTTGACTTGTGGGGTGTTTCCCTTTGGCTCTACTCCGGATGCTGTCTGGCTGTTCTTATCTTACAGGTTGCCCTTCTGGGGCTGTTACCTCAGTCGGCTGTGTGCCTGAGTGTGTGGCTCTGTCTAGCTAGCCCTCTTTGCTTTACTGTATATTCACCAAGATGAGGTGGTGTTCTGCCTTACGCCGGTTCTTCTGCCTAAGGTGGTGTCTTAGGCACAGGTATTAAGACATTTTCCTTCTTTGGGATTTGTTCCTTGTAATGCTGAGGCAAGGCGACCTATTTCCCTCAATAGGTGCGGAAATCTCTTCCCGGATTGTCTCTTATCCCTTAGGGGACTATTGCTCCTTGGGGTTGTGGGCACCTACATCTGGATGTGCCTGATCTCGTCTGCCTCTAGGGGTTAGGCGGCCTTGGGCCTGGCCTTTACTTGGATAAGATGTCCCTTCTGGTCCTGGGGAAGGCTTGGCTTCTTTCTGGGCTACTTTTAGTTTTGGCTCTTGTTAGGCTTCCACTCAAGCCTATTCCTTAAGGGGAAGAGTTCTTCTCATTATATTCTGATTACACTGGTGCCTTGGTATCTTTAGGCCTTTCAGCACCAAGTTTTGTTGAACAGGTTGCTTGAACGTTACTTGTTTTCTTGTTCGTACCCTTCAAGGGTTGTTTTAATGTTGACGTTAGAGCCTTGCTCGTGTCGCTCTCGGTAGTGAGGTGTTGCAGGTGACAGTGCTTTCAACTGTCTGCTGCTGCCTTTTTTATTGGGGATCCCACCCTGTTTTATGGACACTGCTATTGGATGTCCCAAGTGTAAGTATTATATTTGGAGCAGGACGTACTGTATACTTAGAATATTACAATTCTGTGAGATACTCACCTGTAGAATTGGTATTATACGTATATAGTACGTCCTGCTCCACCCCACCCTGGTTTGCATTATTCTTGATCCCCTGTATGGTGATTTTTGTTATTGTTATCATTACCAGTGGTTTTGGTGGTTGGTTTCTCACGGCTTCTGGTTCACTGCTTTTTAATGCTGGGGATTTGTGGGAAGTCCATGGGTATATGAAGGGCCGGGAGGAGCCTGTTTTTGCATGTCTGCAGTGCACAGCGCCCTCTGGCGGAGGATAGCCCAAGTGTAAGTATTATATTTGGAGCAGGACGTACTGTATACATATAATACCAATTCTACAGGTGAGTATCTCACAGAATTTTATTTTTTGCGTGGTCCTGGAGAAATTTTGGAGTCCTCCTATAACTTCTATCTGGCTCTGCACACGAGTCAGACATCTGCTGCTTGCTGCCTTATTGTTGATGGGTGTACTCTGTCCTAGGGAATGTCCCGGCTTCACACGGACACTAAACTAACCTAAATGAATAGTGGGAGCCATAAAAAACGTCTCCAATGCATGTTTCGCACGGTCCGATTCAGGCATGATATCCTGATCCTCACACAGAAAATATCGTTGCGCAAAACACTCAACAGGAAACGCAAATCACTCAAAGCACACCTTAGGCATCTGAAGTCTATGAAAGGCACATTAATATTTCCTGGTTATGAACCCCCTAGGGAATCAGGTAGTGCTAGGATAGCTGGTCCAACTGGAAGAGGACCTCCTTCAGTAGAAGACTCACCAGAAATGACACCTTTATAAAGGGGATTATATGAGGGGAAAGGTTTATCCAGCTGCAAGCCACAACTGCAGAATTTAGCTCATGCAGAGCTTACCTAAGGATTGTGCTAACATCTCAGAGAGAATATCTGGATCTTTCCTTAGGGTCCTCTACAAAATAAGGGAGTAGTCTCAATTCTTTGTGTTACTGCATTGCATTGTACTCCAAAGAGGACCTCTTATTTAATGTCCCTGTCCAGGAAATTGCTAACTTCCGCCCACCTTTATCCCCTGTGGGAACCATATGAAAGAAGCATTTTCAAAGCATCTCTAAATCTCTAATTATATGTAAATATATTCTGATATATTCTAAACAAAACTGATTTATTTGCTTAAATTTCTGGTAATTAGGCGTCATGATGCAGCTTTATGAGTCTTGAGCATGCTCTGCTGTGGTCAGATGTGGGATCATTGTGGCTTGCCATGCTCATTCATGATGAGAGCACCAAGGGACAAAGTAGCTGTAAAACCATTTTTGTGTGGGTCTTGAGAAATTAAATTGAAAGGTCAAACTTCGGAGGACTGCTCCAGCTTCTACCCAGCATTGTAGGAAATGAAGGAGAGGCAGATGGGACAGGCATTGGGTAAACTGTTTTCTGCCTTATTATTGTTGTTGGGTTTACAGTCCCTTTAATCAATTCGGTATCAAAGATACTGGCGAGCAACATTTCTCTCTAACCCCTTGACTTAGCAAAAACAGGTTTTACTTACAATTCTTGGCTATTTATGGACAAAAGTGAATGGGGACTTTATGTACTGTAGTATGGTGCACATTAGAGCCGGTTGGGGTGTCTATATAGTACACATTAGAGCCTGTTGGTGTGTCTATATAGTACACATTAGAGCCTGTTGGTGTGTCTATATAGTGCACATTAGAGCCGGTTGGTGTGTCTATATAGTACACATTAGAGCCTGTTGGTGTGTCTATATAGTACACATTAGAGCCTGTTGGTGTGTCTATATAGTACACATTAGAGCCTGTTGGTGTGTCTATATAGTGCACATTAGAGCCGGTTGGTGTGTCTATATAGTACACATTAGAGCCTGTTGGTGTGTCTATATAGTACACATTAGAGCCTGTTGGGGTGTCTATATAGTACACATTAGAGCCTGTTGGTGTGTCTATATAGTGCACATTAGAGCCGGATGGTGTACCTATAAGGCTACATATATAGGTTCTATATGTAGTTCTTTTCTTTTAGACAGACCAGCGATATAAAGGGCAGCCTCATAATTCAAAAGAGTGGCTTTGGCTTCAAAGGTAATTACTGTTATCATGACAAATGAGAAGGAAGAACTTTACAATCATGGCATGAGGAAATGCTCAGCAAAAATCTAATTCTAAAATTACACGAAACTACATAAAATTACAAAAGTACATATTTAACCCTTTAAATGCCAAGCACGTAGTTTCTACGTGGTTGCTTCTCCTACCGCTAAGTGCCAAGCACGTAGAAACTACGTGCCTGGCATTTCCCCCTGCTAGTGTAAAAATAGAAAAAAAAAAAACTTATCTCTGGTATGTGTGTAAAGCTGGGGGTCCCCTCTTCCTGGGGGGGGGGGGGGGCATCCGATCCCCTCCCCTGTTGTCCTCCGTCTTCAGGAGGGGGCCCGAAAAAAAAAAAATGAAAGTCACTCACCGGTCTGCCCAATCCCTCCGTCCGGGTCTTCTCTCATATCCTCTAATGGCCGCCCCCTAGCCCCGCCTTTTGTGGGAGGAGCGGGATGACGTCATCCCACTCCTCCTATACCCTTACCGAGCTCCGGCATCTGTCAGATGCCAGTGGTGATCGGAGCAGAGCGGGTGTGAGGCGAGGAGGCTCCAAGGGGTCCATGAGACCCCTGTACCAGTTCACAAGGCTGGGGGCTGGCAAGTCACCTGCAGCTAGCGGGTGACTTGCCATTAACCCCTGGCACCCCCATTACCTGCCTCCCCAAAACCCAGGGGGGGCAGAAGAGCCCGTGTCCATGGGCTATGCGGGCTTGTAGCCTGCAGGGCCAGGGGCCACAAAAGCTGGCCCCTGCGCCCTGTTCCTACAAGCCCTGCATAGCTGGTCCCGGGCTGGTTACTTCGGGTAAGGGAGACCCCATTTCATTTTTTGGGGATTTTTAAGGGTTTTTAACCCTTAAAAATTCCCCCAAAAAATGGGGTCCCCCCCCCCCCCCCGGGAGGGGGGGGCGCTGCTATTTTTTTTCTCGACTTAACCCTTTGTAGTGTGGATGGTAGTTGTATTTTATTTGTAAATGTTATAAAGTACTTGTTTCAGTTAAGGGGGTCTCCTGGGCAGGAACAGGGGGCTACCGATAAATATGTGGTACCGTTCTAATTGGTAGAAATGGGGCTTTCACATGTAATATGGTTTTCTTTAATAAAAAAACATTTTTTATTTAAAATAAAGGAGGCAATTTTGTAAAAAAATATTTATTTTTTACTTAATAATATTGTAAAAAACAGAAAAAAAATTACAAACAAGACATTTCATGTTAAAGCCCAAAATGCTGCAAAAAAATATATATATAATTTTCCAGCAAAAATTGCGCAAAACATGGCGCAAAATGGGGAAAAATGACCTGTCAACAGAGGGTGACAAAATCTCAAGTAGGCTGGTAATTAAAAGGGTTAAAAGTACCTATGCATGTTGGGTACTGTTCGGTTCGGGGGACCTTGCGCTTTCAGACTTAGCTTGTTTTTTCTTGTTTGCATATTTATATTTTAGGAAAAGGTGTTTTTTTATTCAGGTTTTTTATACATTTTTTAGGGAAACCCTGCGCAACCAAAGAATTCTTTGAGAGATTAATTCCAGAAAGATGAGCCCACTACAACAAGCTGGGTACACTTAGAAAGCTTAACGTGTACTTTCAGGGAATATATGGTTTATGGGGGATATTCCAAATGTAAAGGGTTGTTTTGGTTGAAAAATCGCAAGGTGCGCACTTTGTCTGCAGAGCTGAAATTTTCAAGTAAAATTACCGTTACGCACATGCTTTACTTTGGGGTGTTTGGCAACTCTTTCCTTGACGGTAGCTATGCATGCTGGGTATCGTTCTGTTCGGGGGATGTTGCTTTTTCAGATTAAAAATGTTTTTTCTTGTTTACATATAGTTTTTTTTAGGAAAATGTGGCTTTGATTCTGCTTTTTTATCCTTTTTTTAGGGAAACGCTTTGCAACCAAAGAATACATTGAGGGTTTACTTCTAGAAAACTATGGCCACATCAACAAGCCTGGTACACCTAGAAAGCTTGAGGTGTGTACTTCCAGATAATATATATAGTTTGTTGGGGGGTATTTCAAATGTAAAGGGTTGTTTTTCTGGAAAAACTCCAAGGTGCGCATAGCATAGTTGTATTTTATCTGAAAATCCCCTAAAGCTCTGTTTCAGTTTGGGGGAGTCTCCTGGGCAGGAATGGGTGTCTACCTATACATATGTGGTACTGCTGTAACCGGGTGAAATTGAGATTTCACAAGCAATAAGATTTTATTCACAAACTTACATTTTTTATTACAAAAAAACACTACAAATTGTAAAAAATATTTGTTTTTATTTTTTTGCACATATTTCAACCCAAAAATATTGAGAATACGCCTAAAAAATGACAAACAAGACATTTCATGTTAAAGCCCAGACTATGCTGAAAAAAGAAATATATCACTTTCCTGGGAAATCCCTTCAAAAATCACATTTGAACATGGGGAGCGCAAAATAGTGCAAAATAGTCTGGCAACAAAGGGTGACAAAAACTCCAGGTAGGCTGGCACTTAAAGGGTTAAACAACCAGACTGAATAGTTTTCTGATTGTATTGTATTTCTGTTAAGCAATACTATTTCAATTCTTAAACAAATCAGTTACATTATTTGGGCAGATCATTTGCCTCCATATAATCTAAAAGATGTTTTGTATTGTAATAATTATTACAATAAAGTGAATTATAATGATGCTTGGCAGTTGATCTCTTGATCTCGGTGACACTTATGGATAGTCAGCATTGTGTTGTATTCTTGTTCAGAAATATAGCCTCACAAATTGCCATAATTATGTCTTTCCAGATGAATGAAATCACATGATTAATTGTCCCTGGTAAACGAATGTCTGTGCAGGAATGAGTCATGACAGAACACACTGAGCAAAAAGAGAGAGTCTAAAAGGTCCCTAGTCTAAATTATGATAATTGCAGCAAAATAAATTAAACCATGTCTCAAAAATGCTACTGAGAGCCAATATTAATATGTAAAAAGAAAAAATACAGGCTGAGGTTTATAGCAGTTGTTCATCTGTAAATTGTAAAATCATAATGGCATACTTGTGCTCAGCTCCAAGCTCTGCACTTTTTTTGCATGGTCCGGAAGTAATGGAATTAAAAGGAGGGCAAACTTTGAAGCACTGCTATGGCTTATACCCAGTGCAGCAGGAAATAAAGGAGAGGCATATCTAAATAGCTTCGAGTGAGCTGCTTGCCATTATTTTTGCCATTGGGTTTACAGTCCCTTTAAATAAATATAAACTAAGGTCCAGGATGGAAGTGTTTTTTACAGAAAACTTAACAATAGAACAAGGGGGCACAGCATATACACAGAGGGCAGACTAGATGGACCATATGGTCTATTTCAGTCGACAACTTCCTATGTTTCTGTATAAAATGGTTAAATGGCTGGTGCTGATAGTTTAACCCTTTGAGTGCCGGCCTACCGAGATTTTTTGTCACAATCTGTTGCCAGACGACTTTTCACGTTTTTGCGCTACACATGTGCAACCTTGATTTTTGAAGGGATTTCCAGGGATTTCCATGAAAATTATATATTGTTTTTTTCAGCAGAGTCTGGGCTTCAACATGAAATGTCTTGTTTGGCCTTTTTTTAGTGTATTCTCAATACTTTTGGGTGAAATATGTGCAAAAAAATGAAAAAAGACCTATTTTTTACAATTTGTAGTGTTTTTTTTGTAATAAAAAATGTAAGTTTGTTAATACAATATTATTGTGTGTGAAAGCCCTATTTCTCCCGGTTACAATGGTACCACATATGTATAGGTATACCCCCTTTCCTGAAACAGCAGTTTAGGAGATTCCAGATAGGATACAACTATGCAATATGATTGCATAGTTGTAAGGGGTTAATAAAAAAAAAAAATGACATAGGGTTCCCCCTCCCGGGGGGGGGGGGGGGGGGGGGACCTCATTTCTTTTTTGAAATTCTAAGGGTTAAAAACCCTTAAAATCCCCCCCAAAAAAATGACATAGGGTCCCCCTTACCCAGCATTACTGACCCGGACCAGCTATGGGGGCTTGTAGAACAGGGCGCAGGGGCCTGCGTTGGTGGACCCTGGTCCTGCAGGCTACTAGCCCACATAGCCACGTGGCCCGGGCCCTTCTGCCCCCCCCCCCTGGCCGTTGGGGAGGCAGGTAATGGGGGGCTGGGGGTTATGGCAAGTCATCCACTTGCCGCAGGTGACCTGCCATACCCAGAGCCTTGTGAACTGGTATAAGGGGTCTCATGGACCCCTTACCAGTTCGCAAAGTGTTAAGTTAAAAAAAAGACACCAGACAAGTTCTTTATTATTCTATTTTCACTTATACTTACCTCCCATCCAGTGTCCCACGCTGCTGCAGATGACAGTTGTCGGTAGTGATCAGAGCAGGGAGGGTGGCAGGCAGGGAGATCAGAGCCACCCTGCCTGCCACCCTCCCTGCTCCGATCGCTGCTGACAACTGACAGATCGGAGCCCGGGTGCCAGTAACCCGAGGAGCGGGATGACCTCATCAAGTGGGCGGCGTTAGGGGCGGGGCTAGGGGCGGGGTCAGCGCCGGCCAAAGAGGATGGTGATGGCCCGTTTCTGGGCCCTCACAAGCAGCGTGGAAAGCCCAGGGGGGGATCGGAGCCCCCCCTGGTGAAGAGAAGACCCGGGGAGAGCCATCGCGCTGCCAGGTGAGTAAATGTCATTTACTGTTTTTTTTTTTTTTCAGATGTCGGCGCCGGTGGGGGGGGGCCTATTCCGGGCCCCCTCCTGAAGATCAGAGGCCTGGGGGCGGAAATCTAACAGTGGATTCTTGTACAGAATTGCTGGCCCTTTTAAATGAGGGGTAAGGTAAGTCTGTATGTTTTTTACTTTTTACGTAGCTGGCACTTAACGGTTGGAGAGGCAGCTACGTGAGAGTCACGTAGCTGGCACTAGAAGGGTTAACCCTTTGAGTGCCGGCCTACCGAGATTTTTTGTCACAATCTGTTGCCAGACGACTTTTCACGTTTTTGCGCTACACGTGTGCAACCTTGATTTTTGAAGGGATTTCCAGGGATTTCGATGAAAATTATATATTGTTTTTTTCAGCAGAGTCTGGGCTTCAACATGAAATGTCTTGTTTGGCCTTTTTTTAGTGTATTCTCAATACTTTTTGGTGAAATATGTGCAAAAAAATGAAAAAAAACAATTTTTTACAATTTGTAGTGTTTTTTTTGTAATAAAAAATGTAAGTTTGTTAATAAAATATTATTGCGTGTGAAAGCCCTATTTCTCCCGGTTACAATGGTACCACATATGTATAGGTATACCCCTTTTCCTGAAACAGCAGTTTAGGGGATTCCAGATAGGATACAACTATGCAATATGATTGCATAGTTGTAAGGGGTTAATAAAAAAAAAAAAATGACATAGGGTTCCCCCTCCCAGGGGGGGGGGACCTCATTTCTTTTTTGGAATTCTAAGGGTTAAAAACCCTTAAAATCCCCCCAAAAAATGACATAGGGTCCCCCTTACCCAGCATTACTGACCCGGACCAGCTATGGGGGCTTGTAGAACAGGGCGCAGGGGCCAGCGTTGGTGGCCCCTGGCCCTGCAGGCTACTAGCCCACATAGTCACGTGGCCCGGGCCCTTCTGCCCCCCCTGGCCGTTGGGGAGGCAGGTAATGGGGGGCTGGGGGTTATGGCAAGTCACCCGCTTGCCGCAGGTGACCTGCCATACCCAGAGCCTTGTGAACTGGTATAAGGGGTCTCATGGACCCCTTACCAGTTCACAAAGGGTTAAGTTAAAAAAAAGACACCAGACAAGTTCTTTATTATTCTTTTTTCACTTATACTTACCTCCCATCCAGTGTCCCACGCTGCTGCAGATGACAGTTGTCGGTAGTGATCAGAGCAGGGAGGGTGGCAGGCAGGGAGATCAGAGCCACCCTGCCTGCCACCCTCCCTGCTCCGATCGCTGCTGACAACTGACAGATCGGAGCTTGGGTGCCAGTAACCCGAGGAGCGGGATGACGTCATCAAGTGGGCGGAGTTAGGGGCGGGGCTAGGGGCGGGGCCAGCGCCGGCCGAAGAGGATGGTAATGGCCCGTTTCTGGGCCCTCACAAGCAGCGTGGAAAGCCCAGGGGGGGGATCGGAGCCCCCCCTGGTGAAGAGAAGACCCGGGGAGAGCCATCGCGCTGCCAGGTGAGTAAATGTCATTTACTTTTTTTTTTTTCAGATGTCGGCGGGGGCGGGGCCTATTACGGGCCGCCTCCTGAAGATCAGAGGCCTGGGGGCAGAAATCTAATTCTTGTACAGAATCGCTGGCCCTTTCAAATGAGGGGTAAGGTAAGTCTGTATGTTTTTTACTTTTTGTTTTATGGGCCTCTAAAGTCAGCTACGTGACTCTCACGTAGCTGGCACTTAACGGTTGGAGAGGCAGCTACGTGAGAGTCACGTAGCTGGCACTAGAAGGGTTAAATCATGCTGTGTAAATCATTTTATGGAAAGTTAGAAATAAAAAAAAAATCTCGTTTAGGGGGATAACACAATTCCCCGGGGTGTGACCGCACTGGGCCCAGATGGTTAGGGGACCCCATCCTTGTTGCTCCTCCCATTTTATTATATATTTATTTGTGTTTACTTGGCATCATTTAGAGAAAGGAGGCACAATTTGTAATTTTAATATTTAGTTGTCTAGCTGCATTCAAATAAATTAAAAGACAGAAACAAGTTTACTATGTGAGCCTTGAAAGGGCTCCAAGTAATGTTCGCACTGGGGCCCCATCACATTTAGTTACAACACTTACAATACAATTTTGACATCAAGAATACGAAATACAAAGATATAATACAGTTATTTATATATATAGTTATTAATAATAAAATCTCAAATGCATTTTCGTTCCCCTTGCTGATCAATGTTTGCAGAACAGAAATTTGGAAAGTAGAGACCAAGAGCAAAAGGGAGGAAAGAGGACACACTTACAATGTGAAAAAGATGCAAAGAAAAGCGAGAATCTTATGGGAAAACTACCATAACCTGATCATCACCGGACAGGACCACTATATGTGGTGTATATTGCCCCCCATAATACATCCCTGGAAACAATTGCTGGGCTAGTTAGGGACCGCTTTGACGCCAAATATCACTTGTAGGCAGCCTCCTGAATAGAAACACTATGGCCCTTATTTAACAAGGGATAGCGCCAGGTAGTGACTGGTAAGCGAACGGTAATGACGGTCACCGCCATGAAAACGCCGGCTCCCCACCACAATCACACATTTATCAAGCCGACCCTGCTTAGCCACTGAGAGAGCGCCAGATAGCGAATCATTCATCATTATTCCAGCCTCACCCCAGCGAGCGACCTTGAACAGCGACAGGTATGACCTCTCGCTACCTGGCGCTCTCCAATGCATTTCAATGGAACAATCTTTAAATATTCATAATTAATTAATAATTTTTTTTTTTTTTTTTTTTTTTTTTATGTGAAAATTTCTGTTACCACTTCCGCCATGTTAGATATTTTTTTTAAGGTAAAAAAAAAATAAAAAAAAAATGTGTGCAGAATTGATATTACAGGTCTGATATTAATGTATTCATATTACAAAATGTTTTTATAAACTTGTTTTTTTTGGTTTCAAAAATATGGTTGTTTGGGGGTTAAAAAACTACTTTTAACCTATCGCCGCCAGCGCTCTGGGGTTTAAACATGCATTTCACAGCGCGAGAATTTTTTGAGCGTGATTTGTTAATGAATATGGTGGGAGCCGTTCGCTATGGCCATTCGCTATCATGCGCTCCCATACAGCGCGGAACCTGTCAAATAGCGACTCCTCACCCAATATTCAACATTACCGTACACCGACTGAGTCGCTGTCAACAACCGAACAACGGCCAAGCACAGCGACTACTAGCGGGCGCTGTGAAAATACTGCTACAGTCGCTCATCTGTCGCTACCTGCCGCTATTAATGAATCGGCCTCTAATAGTACACAATGAGATTCCCCAGATTCTCTTTCTACAACATATGTCTAAGAGGAGGGGGTCGGCATGTGGTGTAACAAGATGGCTGCTGGGGTTTGAGAATTCCCTCTGCACCATCTCTTTTAAGTGGTGTACTGATTAAATGTAGCCATTCATTTAATTATTGTGACAAGCAATGCTCCTCTGTTGGGTGCAACATTTCTTCTACAGTATTTTAAGGAAAGAAGGCCATCTAATATAGTTAAGTGAAAGATCTTAGGAATCCCTTTAGACTTCCACCAACTAAAAGAGATGTCTCCATCTGCACCTGGGAGAAACCCCCCGTTAGACCCCAAGTGGTTCAGGAAGGAAATGCATCATGAGACGGTGGTTGATTACGGTGAGGGGTCAATATTTTGCTGTTAAATTTTGCTTTAGCTAGTGGTTCTCTTAGTGGCTGCATCTGGGCATTAAAATAAAAGTTCCTAATAATGCCCTGTTTAGACATTTTCTCACAAGTTTGATGAGCTCAGTATTCACAGAGGCCACCCCACTTTTTCCTTATTTACACGGTCTCTTAGTGGGTCGGGGTGGCAGATTCTTCCAGCAGCACACCCTGATCCCACAGCACTACAGAATCCTGGGAGCCACTGTTGAACCACACTTAAAGGGGTAGATATAGTCTGATAGCTTGCCGTACTGCGTACTCTCTAGCTGGGAGCTGCTTTTTTTCAGGAGAAGGGAGCTAGGTGTTCAGACCCTGGCACTCTCACACCCATTCAACATAACCTGGTGGAGAGTGTAGGCCACTCCAACTGCACAATTTTTTCTTAGGGCATAAAGGGTAGTATACACAAGCCCTCTGCAAGTATTGGACCCAGGGTGCCAGGAACCGGTCACAGCAGGTAAGGTCATCGCAGCAGAATCCCCTCTTGCTCCCAGCTTGGGGCACTTCCTCCCTTGACAGCTCCATACCTTTTTTTATAGTCTGGCTCAAGTATCATCTTGCAAGACCTCAGAGCTTGCTGGGCTGGGTTTTGTACCCATTATACACTTAACACAGTTCTAAAAATGTAGAACAGCTGTATTCTACTGTCCCCAAAAAATAAAACAGATTTATCACGTATAAGTTACAGTATTCCATATACATTATCCCCAACAACTCTAACTCCTAGAAGAAATTGGGTACACACATATTGGAAAGATTGCAAAAGGGCTGTTATATCCCCACGCTTAACTGCACATCTTGACAAATATAGAGGTATACAACAACTGCAATTAAAGATTGCAAAGTGATAGCAGGCTTGTCTGGGCTTGCTGTCGGTTGAGTCAGTTCATAGAGAGGAGATGCTGATTTAACACAAAAGCAAGACCCGCAGTGATAGGCTATTAATGGCTGAGGCACTTGTCTGAACTTGCAATTCTACTAATAGGGTGCAGAAAATACTGATTTTGCTGAATTTCCAACACAATATGGATGTTTCATGGCAGCTTCATGGTAGTTTCTCTTTGATATAGGATGTCTCACAAGATTCACAGCACACACATAGGGATAATCAAACCTGGACTGTAAAGTTTGAGGTTCTTATAGAAAAGAGGATGTTCAGTTCCCAAACACAAACTAAAATTTCTCCTGTAAGTCTGTCATGTTCGGAACCAGGAACAGTGAGAGAACCACAGTGGACAATGTGGCATGGGAGGGGCCTCCCTGAATCTGAGCCAGCTGAGGTGGGCCTTTTCCAGTTTGGGTTGGGGTATAGATATACCCTGAGGGATTTCCTCCCAATGATATCCTGCTCTCATCTCGTCCCTCACTCCTTCTCCGACACTCAAACTGTGTGCCACCTGTCTCTGGCTCCTACCCTTTCCACCTCACTTGTACTCCTGTCCATTCCAGGGTCCACGTAATCCACCAGAGGGGCACACTGTGGTCGAGGAGTACCCTGGACCAATGCCACCGTTGGAATCTAACTTCCACTTTGGAGCCTACTACCAAGAGGCCTAGCCACAGGCAATGAACGGGCCATTACCCCTAGAAGACAGTGAGGACATTACCATTACTAATCTTCCTCTCCCCTGCCTATATTTGTTTTTATGCAGGGCATCCCCTATGTATGATGTCTCCTTCATTCCTTCCTTGCAATCTTCTGGAGGCTGAGGAGCGCACATCCTGCCACCGCCACCTTAACCCCAATTTTGCCAGCTACTGGGTTCACCCACTGTGCAACCAGTGGCCACCTTTCTTCACTGGAGAAAATCGGGAGTAATTGATCTGGGCAACCCATTCTCCCTTTCTGCACTCTTTTTTCCATAAATTGATTTTTTTTCACTCCAGTGAAGGGAGTTAGCATCTTCATTTTTGCCAAGGATATTTCAGGAGTGGCCCTCTACACTTTTTTTACACACGTTATAAATTGAGGGTTGTCCCTCGCCCTTTTAAAAATTGCTGGCAAACAGCCTGTTTACAATTTGGGGTCAGCCATCAGGGTAGGAGAGCCAAGACTCCAGTATGGGGCCCAGCTGCGAAGAGGGGACTCCTGGCTAGGTGGCCTTAATGGAGGCTGCCACACTATTGCTGATGCTGATAAATGAGGGTATTTGCTCTTCCCCAGGCTGGTCTGCCTTGAGGCCCATTCAAACTTGGGGCTAAGCCATCACACATAGTTTATAGAGGGTCCCAGACTCTAGAGCTTATATTTTGTCTATAATGTGATGAATGTTCAGTTTCCCTTCCCTGGCTGCCTTAGTAACAGATAAAATGACAGTAAGGCCCCAGCCATCACATATAGCTTATAGAGGGGCACAGTCTTATAGAAGGCCCCACTAGCCTATAATGCTATGACTTGGTACCTAGTAGAGTTTTTTGGGGGGTGGTTAGTGCAGCGACACTTTAAGGCTCCTGTGGAGTTGGGATGTGATGAAAAATAAGATCCCAACAAAGCATGCAGTATGCCCCCCCCCCACTCTGTCCTAGATGAAGCCAGAGGCTGACTGACTGAACCATGAGAGGTGAGATGCATATCTCCCTGAAGTGTGACCCCCCACCGCACTCTCATGTCTAAAGATTTTAAACAGGTGGATGTAATTGTTGTTAGGAACTTCTGCAAATGAGAGTTCCACATTCAGGAGTTTGTATCACATCCCAAATCACATTTATGCATGGGCCAATCCTATGTGAAGCTGGGAATATTAATTTTTCTCTTCTAGTGAACACTGTGTGGGGCTAATACGATCCAACTGTAGCAGGGTCCCCAAGGCACTCCAGGTCGCCCTACAAACCTTTGGGCCAGGGTGTCTTCCCACACTCAAATGGTGTCAGCACCACTTGAGCTGCTGCTGGATAGCTGTCACACACATAAGCATGAGGAGAGAGCTGTGCCAGCAGCAGCCCGCACCAATCTGAGAGATAAATGCCTCAGAAACACAAGCGGCTTGTGTATTATGTTATATAAACACGAACACTGATTAACCAGCTGCTAGAGAGATTGTGTGTGTGAAGCGAAACCTACAATGTTTCTGTATCACTCTTCACTGCAGAATCTGGATTTACAGTACACCATTCAGACAGTTTAAACATTATGTGTCTTCTAAAATGATACAATTCTATCAGTTGAGTCATCACATCTGATGGCTTTCTACTAGAAATAAAAAAATGATCATTGCACTGATATGTGAGGTAATTTTGACTGTGGTATTGTTTTTTTTATATAAGCTGGACTCCTGTAAGTGGCAAAATGGCCTCTGCCATGCAGTTATGCAGCATAGAATCTGCCTGCTATTCCATAACAGCTACATGGAGTTAAGCCCTCTCACATAGTTTGTCACCGATTACCAGAGAGGGGCTTTAGGGGTGCAATTTACTGAACTTTCTTTTTTGGACTTTTCATCTGTTTTAAGGACTTTTGCTTAAGTAGCCCCTGCTCAGCCTTTAAATCTCAGAAATTACCAAATTTTCCTTTTTATTTGTAATATTGCTATCTGGTTCTATTTATAGAATACAGTTTGTATCTGTGCAGTTTTCTTGCCAGATCTCATCATTTATTTTTTCATTTTGTAATATTTCTTTTATTTTTAAACGAAACCTTTTTTGAATGTACTGTGTAAGCTGATCTCTATTTTTCTGTTTGGATCAAAGAAGGAAACCTGTGCTCTGAAGATTTGCCTTAGTAAGCTTTAAGCCGAGAATAACATTCTGTATCATTGGCACACATCTTTATCACATTTTGGCTGGCATCCACAAGTCATTTGTTGCAGCAACACTGATATCTGATGTTGACCAATTAGTTTGTTGGAATTGGTGTGGGGGAATTGCTCAGTCTAATCAAACATACTTGATTGTATCTGATTGAAGCATACAAGGGTCAGATTATACTGGATTGGCAAATGTCACATAGCCTAATAGACAAGCTCCCCACTCCTACTCTTTTTTTCCCCATAAAGCTGCTTAAAATTCTTTAGAAGCTTCAGTGTCATTCTGATGTATAGATGGGTTAAATCTGTTCTAACTTAGGTGTGGGCCTAGGTGGAGAAGAGATTAGTGTAGGTGTGCTGTGGATAAAAAGGCAGGTTAAAAGGGAGAGTAAATAAAGGGTTAATGTTCACCACAATCCTGTGAGGAAAAATAGGTTAGTATATACTGTATACATAAAAGTATGAATAAACAAATGCAATAGTATTACCAAAGTGTATTGCATTTGTTTATTCATACTTTTATGTATATACACTAACCTATTTTTCCTCACAGGATTGCGGAGAACATTAACCCTTTATTTACTCTCCCTTTTAACCTGCCTTTTTATCCACAGCACACCTACACTAATCTCTTCTCCACCTAGGTCCACACCTAAGTTAGAACAGATTCAACCCATCTACATTTCTCCCAGGGAATACAGGTTTTTCCCTCAAGTAGGAGCTGCTCAAATTATCTAATTGCGCTTTCCTCAATCCAATCTCATTCTGATGTATGCAGGAGAGGAGAGCACCAGCTGCTGTAGACATCTGCTAGAGTTTGCACAGGTCCTGCTATACCCTCCCGTGTACCAGCTGCAGTATGCAGAGGAGAGGATTATACATTGGGTGAAAACATAGTAGCCAGGCTAGGGAGAGACCGATGTTAGGCCATATAGAGGGATTAAAGAGATCTAAACACCCTCCATTTAAAAGGTACAAGGCAGAGAATACTTTCCCAAAACAGAAAGTATTTGCAATCAGTATACAAAACAAGAATAGCAGGATAAATATACTCGTCGTTTCTATTTACCACTCGCACTTTACCTACAGCAGATCAGATGGCTCTGAGGGCCACATGTAGCCCCCGGGCCTCAGGTTCAGCATGTGTCAGCTATATAGAATATATATTTTTAATTCTACTCCCTAGACTATTTACTGGTGTACTAACTAGAGATGAGCGAACCGGTTCGGACGAACCGGAATTCGCTCCGAATTTCAGGAAATATTCGATTCGGCACGAACCCGAATATTTTGTGGTTCGTGCCGATCGAATTTTTCCTGAAATTAAAAAAAAAAAAATGCCGGCATGGTGGGAGCCGGCCGGCGGGCCGGTAAAGCCGGCCGGCCCGCTCCCACCATGCCGGCATTTAAAAAACAAAAAAAAAAAAAAAAAAAAGCATTTTTGCCGGCATGGTGGGAGCGGGCCGGCCGGCTCCGCTGTCAGCGGAACCGGCCGGCCCGCTCCCACCATGCCGGCATTTCAAAAAAAAGCAAACACTTACCTGCAGGTCCGGAGCGTGGAGGCCGGCGCCGCTCTCAGCTGTCATCTGAGGGCGCGTCATCAGAGCGCCCTCTGATGACGCGCCCTCAGATGACAGCTGAGAGCGGCGCCGGCCTCCACGCTCCGGACCTGCAGGTAAGTGTTTGCTTTTTTTGAAATGCCGGCATGGTGGGAGCGGGCCGGCCGGTTCCGCTGACAGCGGAGCGGGCCGGCCGGTTCCGCTGACAGTGGAGCGGGCCGGCCCGCTCCCACCATGCCGGCAAAAATGCTTTTTTTTTTGTTTTTTTTGTTTTTTAAATGCCGGCATGGTGGGAGCGGGCCGGCCGGCTTTACCGGCCCGCCGGCCGGCTCCGCTGTCACCATGCCGGCATTTATGATGGGGAACTTCGTAAAAGTTCGATTCGGCCGAACCCGAATTTCTTTGTGAAATTCGGCGAATCGGCCGAATCGAACTTTTCAAAAGTTCGCTCATCTCTAGTACTAACTGACCTGTTGCTGGCAATCATCCTTTGTGCATTGTCCTGAAGAATAACCCTGTGCTGAAACAGCAAATTGCCAGGGCTATGGTGACTCACCAAAAGGTAACGCGTGCAGTTTTATATTAGAGGTTGACAGCTGAAAAGGTTAGTCATTACATTATTACAGGAATAAAAATAATTAAAACAAAAAACATACAGTTACAACTGTTGCTGAACAACTGATGAACATGTTATCACTCAGAACCTACAGCCCCAAGCAATAACAGTTGGGGATAGGGATAACTAGACATGCACCCTTGGGGTCAATGCCACCTTTTCTACATCACTCTTATACTTCTGCACATCTTAGAATGTCTCTTTTGTCATCTTATATTTATAGCCAAACCATGTTAGGGATAGTAACACTTTCTTGTACTCGGACGTTCTTGTGCACTTGTGTGTAGTGTCTTTAGGGTACTATAATATTGGGGGCCCATGTTGGTGCAGAACTATGAAGCCCCTGGACACTAGCTGGTGCCACTGCAGTGCTGGCCTTCTGCCCTATGCTACTTAGTAGGCAGATGTCAATTCATGACAACAATGTGTGATAAGCACCTGATTTTATACAGGGTTGACAAGGACTGGCGCCAGCTAGGCTCACGGGTGATAAAGGCAGTAACAGGGAAAGAAGGCCGGTAATAGGACAACACAGAAAGATGTCAGGGACTTGGCACACACAAACAGGAGGATAGCAGGAGCTGTGCACACATAGGAAAATAGAAGGCACAATAGCTGGCAGACAGGAAAGGAAAGGACTGGCACACAGAGGAAGATGAAAAGGACTGAGCGCACGGCAGAGGATGGATATTATGGGGCACATGGGGAGGGAGGCAATGACTCACCACATAGAGTAAGATAGCAAAGAAAGGTAATAAAAAGATATATTTTCACACAATCAAATTTGTTTTATGGACCAGCTTTTGAGAATTGGGGATCCCACTTCCCCACTATCCTCTGCAATACTTCCTTGCCTGTTATTGTGCTGGGAAATACTGGGACATTTTGATACACATATGATATAATGTTATCAGCAGAACTGCCATAGAGGTGGGTTTAGTTGTAGCTTTCATTTTTTATTTTTAAATACTTTACCTAATCTTAGTACAGTAAGGCCAGTATATAAAAAGTAGAGATAAACATGTACTAGCCATGTAAAACTAAAACAAATCAGTTCAAACAACATAAATAACTGATAGATGAGATTCTAGAGGGATGAGAGCCTAGTCAGGGAGGGTCTTGTTAATTATTTGCAGAGTGAACCGATGCTGTACCTTGAGGTATGAATTGCAACCTACATCTGAGTGAGCTTTTCCATTTTACCACGAGAAAATGCAATTAAATGTTTTGTTGTAGTTTTACCAAAATACAATATCACCTGTACCTGCAATGGGGCATTTTTAAAGGTGAAGGACATAATTTTTCTGAAAGTTTGACTTTTTTTTCAGCATACCTCATAGGGACGCTGTTGTTTCTAAATTCCTAAAAAATAAAATACCCATACCTCATTGAAAAATCATGTATTTCATCTGTAAAAATGTCTTATCGCATGTACAGAAGATTTTTTTTGGGAAACGCTGGAACAAACATTTTTTATTGCACAATTTTGTGTTAAAACTAAAAATCTCAATGGGTTGCAATTCACACCACAAGGCACACTGCTGGTGCACCCTGCTTTACCAAATAATTAGCATGACACCCACAGAGGAACAACACCCTGTGGTAAGATCACATTGTAGAGGAATGCCAGACGACATACAGTGTGGAGAAAATGTGTGCTCCATGTTGCAAGTATTCTCCTACGTAGCTACATAAAACACTGTCACTGGTGTCACTGGGATAGGAGTAATATCTGCAGCACAAACTATGCAGTTTTTGTCCCGGTGATACCTCTTCTCTGTTGTCACATTACAAAGAACATAGAAGGGCTTTTCTCTCCAACATGGCAGAAAAAAGCAGAACATTCACAAAATCTAACATCTCCACTGTTGGAAAAAAAAGTGACATAAATTAAATTAAAGGTTCTATAAACCCAATTAACCAGAAAGCAGCTGACCTGATGTCTATCTCATATGCCTCTCCTGTATTTCCAACAGCATAGAGTAGAAGCCGTATTAGGGCTCCAAAGTTTTTTAATTTCATTCCTCCAGTGCCATAGAATAAAACTACTATAAATACCAGACAAAGACTGCCATTTGGAAGGGAAGTATTGCTTTATATAAATAAGATTGCTTAAAGCGAGTTCAGGAGATTTTGCGAGTTCCAGTTGTATTTGCAAGTGAGGTTGTATTATAAGTGAGGGGACTTTTCATTAAGGGACTTTAGATTGGGGGAATTCAAGTGTTCAAGTGTTCTTATTGCCTATGTGCTAAAATAAGAAGGTAAAAGCCAAAGTTTCTGCAACTGTGAGCACTAAAATAGTTTTTACTGCTGTTTTGTAACTAGGATAATGGCCAGCAATATTGGTCTACTTCAGTGCACAGTTTGTCATATGTATACACTTCAGGAGCAGCAGTTCCCCGGTGAATACCGCTGTGGTAAATGTGAGCAAATTGCAAACCTGGAAGCTCGGGTTAGAGATCTGGAGAAGCAAAATGCAACACTGAGGAGGATTGACAATATGGAAAAGAGCTTTCTGCTCACTGATCAGGCAATAAATAGGGTAGATACAGAGGGTGGAGTAATGGGTCAGGAGCAGATAAGTAGCTGGGTAAATGTAGATAGAGGGAGTAGAAAGAGTGCACAGAAAAGGAAGGCCATACCTGTGTCTGAGCACCCTAGCAAAATTGCCAAGTTGGGTAATGATGCAAGAGTGTCAGTCTCAGAAATGGCAGCCCTAGCGGATACTGCTCTCCCTAACAGCCGGGAGGACAGCCCAGCTAGTGAGCGGGTGGTTGGGACTGCAGGTAGGACTAGACTGTTAGTGGTCATAGGTGATTCTATTATCAGATGGACTGATAGAATAATGTGTCACCGAGACCGAATGGTTTGCGGTCTCCCTGGTGCCAGGGTTCAGCATGTGGTGTAAAGGGTAGATAAATTACTGGGAGGGGCTGGGATGACCCAGCTGTCGTGGTCCATGTGGGAACCAATGACAGAATGGGAAATGGAGGATCCTTAAGAATACATTTAAGGAATTAGGCACAAAGTTGAATGGAAGGACCTCCAAGGTTGTATTCTCTGGAATACTGCCAGTGCCATGCGCTACACATGAAAGACAGCGGGAGCTGAGAGAGTTAAACGCATGGCTCAAGTCCTGGTGCAGGGCAGAGGATTTGGGTTCCTAGAGCACTGGGCTGACTTTTCATTGGGGTACAAACTGTATTCTAAAGATAATTTGCACCTGAATGGAAGGGGGCTGCTGTGCTGGGTAAGAGGATACTAGAGGGGGTGGAGAGTTATTTAAACCAGAGATGAGAGGGGAGGGCAAGAGTGAAAACAAAAGTGAAAACAGGTTACTTAGGGGACAGCATATGATGGTGGGTGGAGAATTGGAAGGGGGAAGGACTGCTATGATGGATAAGGAGATCCATGTGTTGCAAACCAGCAGTAAAAAATTAGATGGATGTATTACTGCAGAAACTAATACTATACCCCAATGTGTCAAACTAGATAGGAACATAAAGTGTATGTTCACAAATGCCAGAAGTCTGGTAAGTAAAGTGGGGGAGCTTGAGGCCTTGGTGCTGGCAGAGAATATTGATGTTGTGGGTGTGGCTGAGACATGGCTGGATTCCACACATGACTAGACTGTCAATCTACAAGGTTTTGCTCTTTTACGGAAAGACAGAGCAAAAAGGGGCAGCGTGTGTCTTTATGTAAAGCAAAGCAAGCATAGCATATATTAATGAGGGGATACTAGCAGAAGATTATGAGGATGTAGAATCCTTGTGGGTAGAAGTGGGGGGCGATGTAAACAATGTTAAAATACAGTTTGGTGTAATCTATAGGCCCCCAAATATAACTGAGGAAATAGAGGGTCAACTGCATAAACAGATAGAGCGGGCGTCACAGGCTGGTACAGTGGTGGTGATGGGGGACTTCAAGAAAGATTTTCTGTTGGAGAGGGCAAAAACATTAAATTTTAGAAAGGCCAACTTCCCCAGGCTCAGAGCTGCACTCCAAGGCATTGACTGGGAGCATCTGTTTAGGAATAAGGATACAGATGTCAAATGGGAGTGCCTTAAATCAGTTGTGAGTAGCAACATTGCAAAATGTATTCCTACGGGTAACAAATATAAGCGGCTAAAATTAAACCCCTCATGGCTGACACCTGCGGTTAAAAGGGCAATAAAGAACAAAAAAAGGGCATTTAAACATTACAAGGCTGAACTCTCAGCTGTAACACTTGAAAAGTATAAACTAGTAAATAAAATGTGCAAGAAAGAAAGAAGTTTTGCAAAAGCACAAAATGAAAGAGTTGTGGCCAAAGAAAGCAAAACAAACCCTAAACGATTTTTTAAATATATTAATTCGAAGAAAATTAAATCAGAACAGGTAGGTGCCCTAATTAATAATAACGGGGAAATGGTCACTGGGAATGAAGATAAGGCGGAGCTGTTAAATGGATTCTTTAGCTCTGTGTACACAAAAGAAGAGCAAGGACCCAACACAGGAGATGCCACTGATAGCAATAACCCAAGTATAATAATTAACAAGCTAAACGTGGATATCATCCAAGAAAAACTAAATAATTTAAATGTGAATAAGACTGGAGGACCAGATGAAGTTCACCCAAGAGTTCTCAAAGAACTCAGTTCCATTATCTCGTCACCTCTGTTGTTGATCTTTAAAGACTCACTAGCAACTGGTATAGTGCCAAGAGACTGGCGCAAGGCAAATGTGGTGCCCATTTTTAAAAAGGGCTCTAGGTCTTCTCCGGGCAATTACAGACCTGTTAGCTTAACAACCATTGTGGGAAAATTGCTTGAGGGACTATTAAGGGACAAAATACACAAATATGTAACTATCCATAATATTCTAAGTGACAACCAACACGGTTTTACTAAGGACAGAAGCTGCCAGACTAACCTGATTGGCTTCTATGAGGAGATGAGTAGAAGCCTGGACAGAGAGGTGGTTGTAGATATCGTTTTTCTGGATTTTGCAAAAGCATTTGACACTGTCCCCCATAGACGCTTATTGGGGAAATTGAGATCTTCAGGATTAGAAAACACAGTTTGTAACTGGATTGAAAACTGGCTGAAGGATTGTGTGCAGAGAGTTGTGGTTAATGATACCTACTCTGAATGGTTACCAGTTGTAAGCGGTGTACCCCAGGGTTCAGTGCTGGGCCCACTATTATTCAACTTGTTTATAAATGACATAGAAGATGGAATTAAAAGCACTGTCTCTATTTTTGCAGATGACACAAAGATATGTAGCACAGTGCAGTCTATGGAAGATGTTCACAAGCTTCAGGCTGACTAGGACACATCGAGTGAATCACGGGATAGGGATGTCATTTTGCCTCTTTACAAGGCACTGGTGCGCCCTCACCTGGAATATGCCATCCAGTTCTGGGCACCCATTCATAGAAAGGACACTCTGACTATGGAAAGGGTGCAGAGGAGAGCCACCAAACTAATAAGGGGAATGAAAGCTCTTAGTTATGAGGAAAGATTACGAGAATTAAATCTGTTTAGTCTTGAGAGGAGGCGATTGAGGAGGGACATGATTAACTTGTGTAAATATATAATAATATATAAATGGCCCATACAAAAAATATGAGGGAACACTATTTCATGTAAAATTCTCTCTAAGGACAAGGGGGCACTGCCTTCAATTGGAAAAAAAGAAATTTAGTCTCCGGAGGCGACAATCGTTTTTTTAACCATAAGAACTATAAATCTATGGAATAGCCTCCCACAGAAGCTTGTCACAGCATCAACCGCTGACGGCTTCAAAAAAGGATTAGATGCTTGTTTAGAAGAAAATAACATTAACAGTTACTATTAGTGGTTATCAGTAAAAAAAAAAAAAATAACACAAAAAATAAAATAAATAGCTTCCCCTATAAAATAAAAAATAACTTCTCCTACCCCAACATCCTTGATTGAACTTGATGGACTTACGTCTTTTTTCAACCGTATTAACTATGTAACCATACATCCTACTATACACACTACTATAAATGCTACTATAAAATTATTAATTTCCTTTTTACTGTCTGTGACTTAGGAGCTCAAGCCATACTCTCTGTCTGCAGTGACCAAACGTTAACAAGAAATTCACATAGAACCTCACCACAAGCCGCAGCAGCGATCATAATCAAAGAAGAAAAACTTTTAACCCTTGCACAGCACGGATTGAGCTATATTGCCAAAGAATGGACCTTTTACTACACATGCAACATAACATAGCGCATTTTGATCAGTGCAACGCAGGACATTCTCGCAAGTGGAGGAAACCCTCCAGCGAATAATAAGGACACCCTTTCCCATTTTTATTTATTTATTTTAGTCTACATTATTTTTATTTTATCATCTTTTAAGCTAGCGTGTAACACTTGTTTGAAATAAAGCTTTGAAGAACACATTCATCGACTGGATCCTTATTACAAAAAGAAGCAACCAACTTCCAGATGCACCTCAAGCGGTACAACACTTGATAATCTCTGCACATCACACTCAGTGGCCCAGGGCAGGTCGAGCACCCCCGGGCCAGGCGGGTAAGTGTTTAAACATACCTTTCTCAGACTCAACTTTTCTACTTTTAGTTTTGTGCTAAATTGGCAGCAATTTCGAAGAACATCAACCTTGCAGCCGACATTAAAAAGCAACATATTAGAAATAGAGACTAAACAATCTTTTAACCCTCTGTGGACCTCACTCAAATCCGCCATAAACTTACCTACCTAGACATTGTCAGCCGAGCCATCTGACCAGGTTGCAGCTCCATACTAAGCGCCACCCTCACACACTTACAATTCCAAGAAATTCACATATGTCATAGATAGAGATGAGCAAACTTTTGAAAAATTTGATTCGACTGATTCGCCGAATTTTCCGACAAAAATCAGTTCGACCCGAATTTATTCGCGACGAATCGCTATTAAAAACGCCTATTTCTGAGCCTCCTAGAGCCTCAATAAGGTTGTAAACCATTCTGCCTTGCAGTAACACAGGACAGCTTTTCCAGGACAAACTCTGCTAGTTGCAGTCACAAGCTAAGTTTGGCTGCCCAGAAGTCCAGCAGATCCTCAAGGTGTGTTGGGATGGTCATGTGAAGGTATGACATGACCTGCTGGTTGAGGTCCTGCTCCAGGTCTTCCTGCTGCTCATGAGTAGCCTCACTATACGGGTGTAGAAAGCTACTCATTAGCGACTGAAGACTGAGGCTGCTGCTGATGGAGCTGCTGCTCCTGCCAACCCCCCCAGCAGGCAGGGCAGTGGAAGGTGAGCGCAGAGGTCCCCCCGAGTCAGACCTGCGAGAGTATGGACCATGACGCAGATAGGCATTGGCCAACTGCCTACGTAGAATGTCTTTGTAGTAGTTCAGTTTGTCCTCCCTCTCGGCGGGTTTAAAAAATGCCCCCATTTTGTGCCGGAAGTGAGGGTCCAATAAGGTGAACAGCCAGAAATCATCCCGGCGACAAATGGAAACAATTCTGGGGTCACTACGCAAGCAAGTGAGCATGCTTCCTGCCATTTGCGTAAGTGACTCGGAGGGACTACCTGTCTCCATCTCCATCTCCACCCATCTCCATCTGGCATACTGCCATGGTGTGTCCGGGTCCTCTGTCTCGCCTTCCTCACAACCCTCTAGCTCCTCTGGCTGCTCCTGCTTCTCCTCTCCTGTCCGCTGACTAGATAAACCAGCCATTTCGCCAAGCCTAAACTGTGCTTCACTGGGCAACTCCTCCTCCTCTTCCTCCTCCTCCTCCAGTTCAGCTCCAACGGGGTTCATGTGGCCGTAAGATGTAGATGCCATGTCTCCAGTGCCCTGACCAGCCATGGTTTCCAACATGTGCTGTAGTACATGAAGCAGTGGAATCACGTCGTTCATCCCGTAATCCTGCCGACTGACAAATAAATTGGCTTCCTCAAAGGGCCTGAGCAAACGGCAGGTGTCACGTATGAGCTGCCACTGGTTGACATTGAAGTTACACAGGGGAGTCCCCCTATCCGCTTGGATCATCAGGAAATCCGTGATGGCTTTTCTCTGTTCATATAATCGGTCCAACATGTGAAGGGTGGAATTCCAACGGGTGGAAACATCGCAAATCAGACTATGTTGGGGGCTACCATTCTGATGCTGTAGCTCAAGAAGGGTGTGTTTGGCGGTGTATGAGTGGCTGAAGTGCATGCAAAGTTTCCTTGAAGTTGTTAGGATGTCTTGCAGATCGGGGGAACACTTCAGAAACCGCTTGACAACCAGATTGAAGACGTGAGCCATGCAGGGCTTCCTTGGCGCAGCGCAGACAAAATGTTCTTCCCATTGTCGGTAACCATGATTCCCATTTTAAGTTTTCTTGGAGTAAGCTATGTTTGGATTTCGTGATGAATAAATTTAAGCAGTTCCTCCCCTGTGTGACTCCGTTCGCCAAGACAAACCATGTGAAGCACAGCGTGACACCTCCGTGCCCTGCACACATGGTAGACTGGAGGGGCACTGAGACTTGAGCCTACAGTGGAGGGTGAGGAGATGGTGGAGGATGAGGAGGCCGAGTCGCACGGTGTCACAGGCCCAACGGGCAGGGAATGCGGAGGCCGAAGCAGCATGACCTGTCCAAGTTGCTGCTGCTGCTGCAAAGGGACCATATTCACCCAGTGGGCCATAAACGACATGTACTGTCCCTGACCGTAGTTACAGCTCCAGACATTGGCGCTGCCATGCACTTTGCTACACACCGACAGGCTCAAGGACTGGCCCACCTTCTGTTCAACAAAAGTGTGCAGCGCTGGTACTGCCATCTTGGCAAAGAAATGACGGCTTGGGACTCTCCACCTCGGCTCGGCACAAGCCATCAGTTCTCTGAGAGGTGCAGAGTCCACCACCTGAAAAGGGAGCGACTGCAGCACCAGCAACTTGGACATGAGCACATTCAGCTTCTGTGCCGTAGGATGAGTGGGCGCATACTGCTGTCTCTTGGACATGGCTTCGCTGATGGATTGCTGGCGGGATGCATGGAGGAGGAGGAGCAGGAGCATCAGGAGCGACAGAGGATGGGTATGACGCACAGCTGCCTTCGGCTGAGGTGCTGGGGCCTTGGCTGGCAGAAAATACCATTTTGTGATTACTCACCTGTAAAATGGTTATTACAAGTATGTCACACACCCCGCTTCCGAATATTCATGACACTTGGGTAACTGTCCTGTATAGGGCGATCTTGCAGAGATGACATGAAAAAAAGGAGCCCCTCCTGGCCCATAAATACCTGGGGCTTCCGACCATTCCCCAGTATAAGACAGCAGTAAAGGGACCAGGAAGAGCCAAATGTAAACAGCAAAGAAAAAGGTTCACCATATAAAGGATCCCAGAAAACCAAAAAAGGGCGGGATGAAGCGGGGTGTGTGACATACTTGTAATAACCATTTTACAGGTGAGTAATCACAAAATGGTATTATTCCCAGTATGTCACACACCCCGCTTCCGAATATTCATGACACTTGGGACATCCAATAGCAGTGCCCATAATGGGTGGGGATCCCAAAAAGACAATAATGCAAACTTAAACTACTGCAGCTTGCAGAACTTTGCGGCCAAAAACAGCATCCACTGAGGCCCGCACATCAACCTTATAAAACTTAGAAAAAGTATGAACAGAAGACCAAGTAGCAGCCTTGCAAACTTGTTCAACAGAAGCCTGATGCTGAAAAGCCCAAGGTGCTCCAACAGCACGAGTAGAATGAGCAGTAACACGAAAAGGGGGAACCTTCCCCTTGGCAGAATAGGCCCCAACAATGGCCTGTCGAATCCATTTACTAATGGAAGACTTAGCGGGCGCCAGCCCTTTCCTGGGCCCGGAGGGCACCACGAAAAAGGCGTCCGTCTTAAGAAAAGGAGAAGTAGCCACCAAATAATATTTCACACATCGAACCACATCCAAAGAATGTAAGGTCTTCTCCTTGTCATTACTAGGCTTAGGACACAAGGAAGGGAGAACTACATCCTGATTGAGGTGGAAGGCCGAAACCACCTTAGAAAGGAAATCCGGCTTAAAGCGGAAAACTACCTTGTCCAGGTGCCTTTCAAAGTAAGGAGCCTGAATAGACAAGGCCGCCAACTCAGAGACACGTCGAACAGAGGTAATAGCCACCAAAAAGGCAACTTTCTGAGTGAGCAGAGAAAGAGCAATATCATGCACCGGCTCAAAAGGAGGCCCCTGGAGAGCCGACAGCACCAAGTTTAAATCCCAAACTGGCAGCAAGGGCTTTCTAGGAGGCCGCACATGAGTAACCCCCTGGAAAAATGTCTTAACCAGGGGATGAAGGGCAAAAGACCTTTGAAAGAAAACCACCAGGGCATAAACCTGCCCTTTCAAAGTACTAAGTGTCACGCTCTGGTAACTCCAGCCCTCTAGGTAAGCCCTCAACCCCCAATCTCCGCAGCCAGCTTCACCTGTAGGAGCCCCCGCTTGCCGGGATGCAGAATACGCCTGCCCGGGATCGGTTGCCCCCAGGACTTCAATGGCTCAAAGGATGAGAGCTTACTGGTTTAGAGGTCTGAAGAACCAATGGCTAAGAGCGAGTGTAGCGGAAGTCCAGAGACAGGCCAGAGGTTGACACGGGGAAATCAGAGATCACAGCGGTACAGAGGGAAGGGGCAGCTCGAGGTCAAGGTACAAAGCAGAGGTCGGCAGCAGAGGTCAGATCGAGAATGGTCGGTTCAGGCAGGGGTCGGCAACGGAGATCAATCAAGGTAAATAACAAGTCAAAGCAAGGTACAAGGCGCTATCACAGGCAATTCACAACTGAGAGGGAATTGCTTTTATAGGGACAGACAGGGGAGGGGGAGTGTAGGTGATTGGTGCACTTTGGGATAACACCCAGGATTGGTCTGCAGGGCTGAGAGGGCGCATCCCTAAGTGATTGGTGCACTTTGGGATTACACCCAGGATTGGTCTGCAGGGCTGAGAGGGCGCATCCCTAATTACTCCTAGGGCTCATTGGCCCTTTAAATCTGATCATTTCCTGATCCTCCGGCGGGCGCGCACAGTACAGCGCCGCCGGAGGGTATAACAACCACGTCCAGAGGCTGAGGAAGCAGGGGGCGTGGCCGAGCTGAGCGTCGCTCGAGCCGACGCTGCTGGATCCGCGGCCGCCGCACACTGACAGCCGCGGCCGGACGCCTGGAGACTGCGCTGGAACGGGGGCCAGGTAGGTGATTCCTGACACTAAGCAGGAACCTCGAGTCCAGACCATGTTGAAGAAACTCCAGAATTCTGGGAATAGAAAACACCCTACAAGGCAAGGCCCTAGCCTCGCACCAGTCAATATAAGACCTCCAAGTCCTATAGTAGACGTTAGAGGAAGATCTCTTCCTAGCTCTAACAAGAGTCTGAACCACCGCATCAGAAAGACCTTCCTCCTTTAAGATGGAGGTTTCAGCAGCCACGCCGTCAAAGCCAGCGTTGGTAAATTGGGGTAGCGTAGCTGACCCTGGGTGATAAGATCCGGAAGAAGAGGCAGATAAAACTGATCTACTGCCAGCCGCACGACGTCTGTGAACCACACTCGTCTTGGCCACCTTGGAGCCACCACAATTGCTGGTGCCCCTTCTAGAGTTAGCTTGCGCACCACCTTGCCCACCATGGAGAAGGGGGGGAACAGGTACAGAAACCCCAGTTCCCTCCAAGCCAGGGACATGGCATCCACTGCCAGGGCCAGAGGATCCTGAGACAGAGACACAAAGGCAGGAAGCTTGTGATTGTGACGTGAGGCAAAGAGATCCACCTCCGGAGTCCCCCACTTGTGACAAAGGGACTGGAATACCTTGGAACTGAGAGACCATTCTCCTCGGCGAGAGGATCTCCTTCTCAGCGAGTCCGCCTTCGTGTTCTCCACTCCCGGGATGTAAATGGCTGAGATGCATGGGACATTGCTCTCTGCCCAAACAAGGATCAGAGATACCTCCCTGAGGGCACTGCTGCGAGTCCCTCCTTGGTGATTGATGTAAGCGACCGCAGTCCGATTGTCCGATCGGACTTGAACTGGCAATCCTTGCAAGAGAAGAGTCAAGCGAGACAGAACCAACCAAATGGTCCGCAGCTCCAAAACGTTGATGGGGGTATGAGCCTCCTGAGGCCCCCATAACCCCTGGAACTGATGTTCCCTCCAGAAGCCCCCCCAGCCCGACAGGCTGGCGTCCGTGGTGACCGTTTCCCAACAAAGGGCCAGAAAGGATCTGCCCTTCAACAGATTGCTTGACACTAGCCACCACTGAAGGGACTGCTGAGCCCGGTGAGACAGCAGACAAGACAGATCTAATGACAGCGGACACCTTCCAAGTCGCTAGAAGATGGAGCTGAAGTGTCCTCATGTGAAACTGGGCAAAAGGGACTGCCTCGAAGGAAGCCACCATCAAATCTACCAATCTCATCCCTAGCCGGATAGACGGGCTGAGGAAGGAACACCCTGGCCTGAAAGGCATCCAGAGTCATGCCCAGAAACGAAACCTCCCTGGACAGGGAGAGGGAGGACTTGGGATAGTTGATCACCCAGCCGAACCTCTCCAGCGTGGATACCACCACTCTGTTGTCTAGCTCCGCTTGGCTGAAAGAAGAAGCCAAAATGAGAATGTCGTCCAGGTATGGTACAATGCGAATGCCCTGGACTCTGAGGAGGGCCATCACCCCCGCCAGTACCTAGGTGAACACCCTCAGAGCCGAGGTAAGCCCGAATGGAAGGGCCACAAACTGAAAATGCGGATCTTCCACCATGAACCTGAGGAATCTCTGGTGTGCCGGGAAGATAGGTACATGCAGATACGCATCCTTGATGTCTATGGACGTCATGAAGTCCCCCTGATGAAGAGAATCGACGGCTGAACGCAAGGTTTCCATGTGAAACTTCCTGAAGCGGATAAACCGATTGAGGAACTTCAGATCCAAAATGGGTCGAACCAAGCCGCCCTTCTTGGGCACCGTGAATAGATTGGAATAGAATCCCAAGCCCCTTTCCGCGGAAGCCACCGGGCAAATGACAGCCATGTCCAGCAGATACCTTACTGCCGCCCGGAGCCCCTGTGCGGCCAGCGGATCCGAAGGCACTCCAGACCTGAAGAATCTGGGAGGAGGCCGGATCTCGAACTCCAGCTTGTAACCAGAAGACACCACTTCCAGAATCCATTTGTCTGAGACCTCCTGGTCCCAGACCTGGAAGAAGTGCCGCAGCCGTCCCAAGGGTGAGGGTGCCCCCTTATTGCTGAGCTGGCTTAGCAGCAGGCTTGGGTTTGGAACTCCAATTGTGACCTGGACGGGCACGACCACTGCCTCTACTCCAGGAGTCACCTCTGAGGGTAGAGAAGGCCAAAACTCTGCCAGTTCTGGCACCACGAAAGGAAGGGTTAAGGGAGGCCGCCCCCTGAAAGGGACGACGTTGCCTCTTATGCTGAGGTAACTTCCCTCCTTTCGTGACAGAATCTAATCTTTCTCCAAAGAGCCGCAATCCCACAAAGGGAAGTGCTGTAAGCGACTTTTTGGCCGCACTGATTCACTGATACTGTCGCCAACTACAGGAACCCCTGCTCCACTACCTCCCGATAAGGTAGCCTGCCATGCAGCAGGTGCTCTACACCGGCCCCGGCCCTGTTTGGCTCCAGGCTTTACAATTGTGCCCCCATGCTGACTGCCAACCATGCTGCTAACACCTTGCTGCCTCAGCTGCTGACTCCGGGGCAACCTGCGCCCCTCTTCTCCTGATGATGACGATGAAGCCCCTTCTGCACCCGGCTCCCAAGTGCGATCGGCTTCTTCATCATCATCATCACCGAGTTATGGCTGCACATCACTGATGTTCTCGGTTTCCTCAACAGTGTCTGGCGCAGGAGCTGGAACGCTTGCAACACCCACAACACTCTCCACATCACTATTTGTCTGCCTAGCTAAAGAAGCCACCTCCATTTTTTGGCTGGGCAGTAGCTGCTGACTGTCCTCCATCTGATCGTCCACCTCACTAAAGAGTGGAGCTGAACCCAAAGCATAGGATACGTCGCTGGGGGAGGGAACGGCGTAGGACAGAGGCAATGGGAGGACATGGACTGCTCCCGGGGCATGCCAATTCAGGGTTGTGTCAGAGGAACCTACCGACCCTAGACTGGGGGTCTCAGACGTAACTTGTGATGATGTTGATGAGAGCATTAACCAATCTACCACAGCAGATGCGTTACTGGTGGAGACACGGCCGCTAGCAGATACTGGCAGATCAGGTCTCTCACCGTGACTCCTGCTGCCACTCGCCCCTAGTCTGCTGCGACCTCTGCCTGCTGAATCTTGGCCTCTGCCACTCCTCTTTGAACATCCTGGCACTTGTCTGCCTGACATTTTTATGTATTTAAAATGTGCAATAGGTACTTTAAAAAATGTGTTTTTAAAACGCAGAAGCTAAATAAAGTGAGGAACTGCTTCTCTGCACCAGATACTATGTAAATTGGCAATATGGGATACCCTGCGGGCTAGTGTTTTGGCAGCAGGGCAATACCCAATTCAAAATGCAATAGCTTAATAAAGCTGAGGCTAAACAAGCTTATTTAGTATAACAGATAGGGTGCAACGTGGTGGTTTGGGATACCGTGCTGCCTGGTGTTTTGACAGCAGGACAAAAACCAATTCAAAATGCAATAGCTTGATTAAAATGAGGCTGAACAACGCTTATTTAGTATAAGATAGGGTGCTACGTGCAGGTTTGGGATACCCTGCGGCCTAGTGTTTAGGCAGCAGGACAAAAACCAATTCAAAATGCAATACTTTGATTAAGCTGAGAATGAACAAACGTATTTAGTATAACAGATAGGGTGCTAAGTGCAGGTTTGGGATGCCCATGTGGGCTGGTGTATTTAAAGCAGACCAAAAAATAATAAATCTAAATTAAAACTAATCCAGTTTTTAGAAATGCTTGTGTGTAACAGATAGGGTTAAATAAGCCAATAAATTGAATTGAAAACTGATCTGGCTAATGAAAAAAAAACATTTTTCACTGTCACTTCTATGCTGTTCTATGATCGTTACGTTTTTTCCCTATCTTTCACTATCTTTCCCTGGCTCTGTCTACCTCTCTGTCTGCCTCTCTGACTCTCCCTACCTATCTCTAACTCTCTGTCCCTGTCTGTAACCAGCTGTGCTCTGGCCTCAATAGAACACTGAAATGCGCACAAGGAAGATGGCCGCCGGTTTATATAGCACGGTGACGTCACTGGGCTTCCTGGCTGCTGATAGGCTGCATGTGACTTTCCCATGATACCTCCCAGGGGACATGTCCGGGCATGTGCTTCCACCATTTTAGAATGCCTGTAATTGAAATAAATGGAGTTTAAAGGAAAACTTCGATCAATCGATGAAATTCGGAACGAATCCGGGTTGGTCCAGATCGATTCGCTCATCCCTATTCATAGACTGAAAGAGTTCTCAAATACAATATTTTGAAAAAAAACATATTCTGTTAATCGCTACAGTTCTGGAGACAAACACTAATTTTTTGTTAAATAAACTTTCTATCTCCAGTGAACAAATGGGGGTCATGTACAACAAGCATGCCTGATATCAGTCATGCTTCTCTTGCCCTGTTGCACTGTTGATCCTTCTGCAGTTGACGGCTCTGTCAGGATGGACATCTGCTTAAAGCCCCCAAAACTCACTGTTTTTTGGACATAAAACAAACCCATTTGGGTCCTTCAACACCCTGGGGTCAATTCAGAGGCAGAGAGAAAACTTCCATTGACTTTTATTGTCTACCAGGTTTACATTTTCACCTGGCTCTGAATCAGCACCGAGGTATACAGTAAAAGTTTTCTTTCCTAATAAATAAGTGAGAATTTTCACCTGGCTCTGAAATGACCCCAATGTGCAATTTGTACACCAACAACTAAAACACAGCTTAAACTCGTGTCACACAGACTGCATACATGGCTGCTAGCACCCAACACTGTGAGGCTCCTTGCTTGCCTGCCTGGCAAATTCCAAGTGGTGGTGTGTGTGGTGGTGTGCCACATTTTCCTAATTAAAATATATACTATATAGCTCACATTATATTTCTTTCTCTACCTTTTTGATAGTAATCCCTGTTTATCTCCTTGTAATATGCTTATCGCTGAGCTGAATTCAATAGTATACAGATTAGTAATACTGGAAGAAAGTATGGAATGTTAAACTCAACCCCAAATACAGTTAATCTGAGATGTCTGTCTCAAGGTTACTTTATACGGTATATGTTATCTTATCCATTTCAGGATCATCTCCATTTCCTGAATTCATTTTAATGAATGATGCTACCATTAAAATACCCAATGGAACTAAAGTACCCCTCTGTAATTGTTAGAAATTGCAGTTCTACAATAAAGAAAAAAGCAATATTATATTGGCAATAAAATCTGGGGCCACCAAAGATAATTTATAATTCACTTAAAGGAAAAGTCCAGACATTGGCAATTCTCTGATCCCCGCCCCATGTTCCTCGCCTCAATTTTGTACATTTCTGGGCAGAAGCTATAGCAGTGCATCAAAGTTCATCGTCCTTTTCATGCCTACATGACCATATCCTAATTTTTCTTAGTATATCGATTGCAAAGTGATTGAATAGCGATTTATTGCCGATCGTGATGCGATTTTCATAATCAACTTTATTTATTTGTGACACAAACAAATGACACAGGACACAGAGCATCAGTTTGGCTGCTGACTGCATCAGAATAGTTATTGCTAAAGCAATAGTGATTGAATAGCGATTGTGAAGCGATTACATTGACTATCGCCCATCAACAGCCTGGAAATGCTGCATGTTGAAATTTTTCATATCGCCCTGCAAATGCCCAGACACGTCACAATAGGACAACGTAGGTGGTGATTTGATGGACGATTGAATACATCATTCAGTGTATTATAATAACCCTTACTGGCTTGTCATTGTCATTTTCTAAAGCAAATAGCAGAGAAATGTTATAAAGTGTTAGCAGAGAAACTGACTGCTCAGACATACTGCGAGTGCCATCTGCTGGTCAATCCAGGAGCATGCATGAAAAAAAATGTTTATCAGCACCAGGTGAAGTGTGTTATATTTGGCAAGAAAACTGACCCCCTTTCATTGTCTACCTTGGGAATGATTCAGCACTTAGTTATATTCACCTAAAGTGAACTTTTTACTTTGTGCTGAATTGGCCCCAATGGGTCTAAAACCTCATGTAATTTAATGGCTCTTTTAGATCAGGAAATCAGGAACATGGCAGCTCTTGGTGCAATGTCTGAGAAAAATTAGCCTGAATAAAATGTCAACTCACCTGTCACCATATCAACAATGCCTGGGAGTCATCAGATTCTGCCCCCCCCCCCCCCCCCAGATATCACCACATCATTTGGTTCAAAATGTATTGTTGTAGGTTGTATTGTTATTCTTGTAGGTCTGGGGTCATCATTTTAACACAAACATACACACTTTCAAATATGCCATTGGAGTTAGTTAGTAGCCCCTTTCAGATGTTGGACGGATAGCGGCCTGTATAGGATGGGAGACTTCAAAAGCATAGATTACTTAATTAACTTGCTACATCTTTCACCTGGAAAGATTTCACCCAAAGAAATCACATTTACCACGACAGGTTGCTAGAGACTCTGTCATAGGATACCTATATTAACTTTGCTCAAAGTTACCCTATAACCCTGCTCCAATCAGGTTTAACTAGAGTGATGATATCATACCCCCCCCTGCTCCCCCCCCCCCCCCCAAAGCTCCAAAACCCGAGCGAAATGCGTTGACATCAGAAAAGGAGGAAGGGCACACATAGTTTCAGCATGGAGAGTGACTGATGACAATCTGTTACATGCTCTGTTTCACTGACTACTCTGTGAGTACCCATCTTTACTCCCCCTTTTAATAATAAGACTTGGTTATTGTGGTGGAGGCTTGTTCTCTTTTCCATGCTGATATCCTAAATTTTGGATGCCAATTAAAATGCTGGGGAATTGTGGATTTCAAAAGTCACTTCTGGCTGCTTCTTATGAAATAGGAGAAGCCCGCTAGAGGTGTAACGAATGAGGCTACAATAAATAAATATCGCACTAGACCAAGGATTAATTGAAATGTAGCACAAACATGTGAAAACACCCCAAATATTCCAAAAGGACAAACAAGACAAATATAACAACATTAAATAAGCATGGGGCTAATAAAAGTCTTTGTATCAAAAGTCTTTTAACATTAAAAGTGACTTCTTCAAAATATCAAAAAATCAAGGGTCACTTCACCAAATTAAAGCAATGGGCATAAACCGGTCTTCTTCTTTAAAACTGGCATTCAAAATGCAAACAGGCCAAAGAAGTTGTCATAAGGTTCCTCCAGGTCACAATCTCTCTCCTCAGTAATATTGTAGTTTCCTACAAATGAGGAGGGAGTTGGTGACTTTTGATGCTTATTTAGTGTTGTTATAAGTGACAAACACTGCAAAGACTTTGAATAGCCCACCATTTACAGTACATGGGGGTAATTTACTATATCTACGACTTTCACATAGAATCGCCTTCCCTGGATGCACCGTGGGGGCAGTGAGAGGGAAAAGCCACAGGGAATGAAGCAAAAATGGAATCGGTAAACACAGGTGACACTGCCTGTATGTGAGCAGTGTATGTGTCTCAGAATATATGTGGGGTGTCTCGGGAGTGTCTTGGTTGTTTGAAAAGCCTTACATAAAAAGTAGAATTAAAAATATAAAAGCTGAATGAACTCGACATAATCCAGAAAACACGGACATCGCCAGATGAACATGACCCCCATTATAGCATCCAGTTTTAGAGTACCTGGAAATATGAATGTGCATATGGGATATGGGTAATGGGAGTCATGCTAAAGATTTACTGAAGTAGGTGCGCGTTTGGGGTTAAATTGCATCTCGGTGAGCTGTGCAATAAAAACTGTTTGTATATAAATATTTGTTGTAATTTTTCCAAAAGAAATCACCTGCACATGTAATAGGGCATTTTTACAGGTGAGGTACCATCATTTTTTTTGCACTCATGGACCATGCAATTTTTTTGCATACCCAAGAGGGGTCTGTTGTTTCCAAACAAACAATTCCAAAAGAATTGCGATTGCTTCACAAAATATTAGCGCCCATTGGGTCTATATTGAATGCTTGTGATCTACAAGCCCTCAGACACTGCATTAAACAAAGGCATAAATCAGTAATGCAAATCACTGCATGGGCTCAGGAAAATTCCAGAAATACTTTTCTGTGAACATAGTTCACCATGCAATCCACAAATGTAAATTAAATCAGTAACCTGCAAAAAAGAAGTCATATTTAAACACAATTTAAAAATGCTGCTATCTTCTCTAGATCAAACTGAATTTAAAATGTACTGATGCAAAATGGAAAACTTTTCTGTGGTCCTGCAGACTCATAAGTAGAGGGGTAATGCAGCTTATTATCAGTGCAAAGCGTAAAGCCTGCATCTCTGAGGGTATGGGGCTGCAACACTTACACATCCTGAAAGGCTTCCCTACTCCAAGACACACATACACGCACTCCCAGACACACTCAAAGACACATACACACACCCCCAGATACACGTGTGCATTACCAGACACATACTCTCATCCCCAGATCAGTGAGCATATAGGTGGGTAGGTAGGTAGCTGGGTCAGTGAGCAGGTAGGTGGATAGGTATCTGGGTCAGTGGGAAGGTGAGCTAGTAGGTTGGCAGGTAGGTTAGGTTTTTAACTGATACATAAGGCTTGATTCAGAGCCTCCTCAAAACCGTGTTGTATTTGCCTCGTTCTGTGTATTTTACACTTTTTTTCTGTATGCGTAGGTGCGTATGCATGATTCAGAGCCTTCATCGGAACCCTTCCCTTTACTGTTCGTAGCTGCTTACGCCAACGAGAATGCCATTTTCTGGCTCTCGTTGCGTCCTCGAGAGGACGAGGTTTCCGTTTACATTGTGAACAAAGGGGGAGTGGCAGCTGCTCAGACCATTTTATAACTAACCTGGGAGGTGCAAGTCTGCAGGGCAATTAGGTTACTAAAGACTTAAAGGAGCCGCAGCACTCAACCACGTTAGCTTGCAGACCAACCTATAATCTGTCTCTAAATCTGGTAAAAACAGAGGCTCGGTCACACACATCTGCAGAAGTATGCTAAGCTGCACCACCACGCCAAGGTGCCGCTATGGGTGCAGTCCTAACTCTAATCTATGAGAGCCCCATTTGGGACATACAATGCAAGAGATAAAAAGGGAGCAGCTTACCTGAGGTTGCCCTAAACCTCATGTGCAAGCCATGGGGTGGAAGGGTCAAGACCTTGCAATACAGCCTAGACCCTACACCCCATGTCCTTGCAAGCACAAACAAAGGGGGAGTGGTAGCTGCTCAGACCATTTTATAACTAACCTGGGAGGTGCAAGTCACCAGGGCAATTAGTTACTAAAGACTTAAAGGAGCCGCAGCACTCACTCACACACAGAGGCTCGGTCACACACATCTGCAGAAGTATGCTAAGCTGCACCACCTCGCCAAGGTGCCTCTATGGGTGCAGTCCTAACTCTAATCTATGAGAGCCCCATTTGGGATACAATGCAAGAGATAAAAATAAGTCTTTAGTTTCCGTTTACATTACTTAGTAGGCCTCGTATACTACAGTTTTTCAGCGTTTTCCAACGTAGCTTCCAACAAAGATTTTCAGTGTCCCGTTAGATTCAGCATGCATCTTTCTCTAAATATACGTCCAAACTGAATTCTCTCTGAAATCTGTTGGAAAGCTGCTATGTTTGCATGCATATAAGCATGCGTGCAGCTAATTAACTCATTCATGTCCCCAGTCTCAACTATTCTATCACGCACTTCTGCTCCAATGCTTACCTTAACTCACTAGCGGTTCCTGTTTTTATGTTCTCCCACCATTCATGCTTACCTTAATTCACTAGCGGTTCCTGTTTAGATGTTCTCCCACCATTCATGCTTACCTTAACTCACTAGCGGTTTCTGTTTTTATGTTCTCTCGCCATTCATGCTTACCTGAACTCACTAGCGGTTTTTATGTTCTCCCGCCATTCATGCTTACCTGAACTCACTAGCGGTTCCTGTTTTTATGTTCTCCCACCATTCATGCTTACCTTAACTCACTAGCGTTTTTTATGTTCTCCCGCCATTCATGCTTACCTGAACTCATTAGCGGTTCGTGTTTAGATGTTCTGCCGGCATTAATGCTTACCTGAACTCACTAGCGGTTCCTGTTTTTATGTTCTCCCGCCATTCATGCTTACCTTAACTCACTAGAGGTTCGTGTTTAGATGTTCTGCCGGCATTAATGCTTACCTGAACTCACTAGCGGTTCCTGTTTAGATGTTCTGCCGGCATTAATACTTACCTGAACTCACTTGTGGTTCCTGTTTTTATGTTATCCCGCCATTCATGCTTACATGAACTCACTAGCGGTTCGTGTGTAGATGTTCTGCCGGCATTATTGCTTACCTGAACTCACTAGCGGTTCCTGTTTAGATGCTCTGCCACCATTCATGCTTACCTGACCTCACTAGCATTTCCTGTTTTTATGTTCTCCCGCCATACATGCTTACCTGAAGTTACTAGCGGTTCCTGCTTTTATGTTCTCCCGCCATTCATGCTTACCTGAGTCACTAGCGGTTCCTGTTTAGATGTTCTGCCGCCATTCATGCTTACCTGAACTCACTAGCGGTTCCTGTTTAGATGTTCTCCCGACATTCATGCTTACCTTAATGTTCTGCATTCTCTTCTTAGTTTTCTATTCCTTCTTGATGTCTTCTGCTGTATGTTCTTTATCGGATGTGTTCATGCTGTATGTTCTTTATTGGATGTGTTCATACATTACATTTTCTTGCTTTACAGAAAATAAACACGAAACTTGGTGAAGTTTAAATATATTTATTAAATTTTTTTTGTTTTATTAAATTAAATTTTTGTGCTTAAAATTTTTTAAAAAATGTAAAAGTGTAGGATTTTTTAAATTTTACAAAATGTAATTTTTATTTTGTAACCTTAAAATTTTTTGTTTTTATAAAACAAATATAAAATTTTAAAACTTTTATAAAAAAAAAAAAAAAAAAAAACTATTAACGTGGCAGGCCCCAGGAATCTATTCTTCACTGGTCTGTCAAAACTTGGAGTCTCTCCTGTGGGGTTGCTGTGAAAAGCAAGCAAGAATTAATATTTGTTATATAAATTTTTAATACCTGTGGAATGAAAGATTATTAATGTTCAAGCAAAGGGATGAGGCCATATGTAATTATGCTAATTTAATAGGCTAGGGATGAGGCCGTATGTAATTATGCTAATTTAATAGGCTAGGGATGAGGCCATATGTCATTATGCTAATTTAATAGGCTATGGATTTTTAATACCTGTTAATGAAGCTTTGTTAGAGAAAATTAAATAACTAGACTACAAACTTACTAGGCTGGTGGACGACCTGATCTTGGGGGACCAGCCTCCTCTCTGGGGCCTGCCACTGCTCCGGGTCTGAGTCTGTTGAGAAAGGAAAATTATGGTTACTTCTAATGTCAGATTTGGCAAACAAGACATTTTTTAATAATGTCTGTGTGGCGACACCCACCTTCTCCATGCACCTCAGGGGCTGGGTCCTCTGGCCTCTGCAATCCCCGCTCTTCACCCGCTACATCCTTATCTAAAAGAATAGAAGCAGGAAATGAGTGTGTGTTTACAGTGCATGTACCTGTGTGTGCTTCAGTCAGAGAAACATACCGGAGTGGTGTTGTTCCGCCATCTGACCAGACTCCCTGGCGAGCCGCTGATGTCCCTCCTCTGTAGAGAGGTCCAGTGGCTGGTCGTCACCACCTACAGAAGAGGGGGAGGACCTTGGCAATGGAGACGCACCACCTTCCCTTGGCCCAGATCGATCCCGCCGGACTGGTCGCCTCCGGGCGGGTCTAATTCTATAATCACATTTGCTCACTAGAAGAGAATAGCATTAATAAACAGGCCTTTTGTAGATCTAACATGTAATAGTAATGTACTTAGGAAATGCTGTGTGAAGAATCGCCTCACCCGGGGCCTCTTCCTTTGCTTCAGGTCCGACCAGTGTTGGATGATCTGGGTGAACGTGAAGGTGGTGTCAGTGTCTGTGGCTATTTTGGCCACTATCTCCAGTGCCAAAGTCCTCTTTTGGTAGTCGCTCGCCAGGTAGTCATACCTGTTCTAAATCATCATCTAAAAGAAAAACAGATTTGCTTAATTCAAACATCATACAAATCACAATTATAGCAGGTTCATAACTTCCCCATAACATTTCTAGCCTTCAGCTATCCTTCTAGATGCCATTTTGGTGTTGCGCACATGTGCGCACTAACTTTTGCTTGGCATGGCGTTTAAATTCAAATTTCACCCCCACTGCTTTGGCCTGCGCTGCCTAATCGCATATGCATGCATTTCGCCTGCAAATCAACGCATGCACAAACACTTACTAGCATAAGAGTCTCCTGTTGCTCGCAAGTGAAGAGCATGGGTGCCATCTTGCTTTTCCAGTATCAGCAGATGTGTTGCGCCCCAGCGGGTTCCGGGATGCGCACGTCCGTACGCACGCTTACACGTAAGCGTCATACACAGTCATAACTATTTAAAGGGTACTTGGAGAAACAGTTGAGTGTCTTTACCGATATCGCTATGCCTGCCAAGAAAGGTAGCCGCCAGACCCCCAAGTCCCATGAACGCCATTAGCGTCGTGCCGAACGGCATGAAAAAACTTAATCCAGGCCTGCAACTAGGACCCACAAAACCAGTGGCCACTAGCATTTCACAACGACATCCACTTGCCACATGAAGGATCCATTGGCCCACACTCCAGCTCCGTCCAAATCTGCAACATCACGGAAGGCGCAGAAGACTTCCTCCAGCAAGAATGCTCCCTGGTCCACAATGTCCAAAACCCAAGGGAGCACTACTAGTAAGGGCAAGGGTAAGACTAGGCCTAGGAGCCCTAGCCCCCCAACACCCTCTCCTGCTCATTCCCAATTTCACCAGGCAGCTCAATGGCTGCAACTTCTTTGGGCAGCCAGCCTATGACACCCAGCCCCCATGCAAGTCCAGCCAAAATCCTTTGTGAACAAAAGGTCTGGCTATTCCATGGCTGCAAGTCAGCCAAGGTCACCAAATATTCCACCCACCCAGGAAGGGGCAGCCAGGACAACATTAGCCTGAAACCTGCAGCGTGGGAGCTTGAGCGGGCACTTTACTGAGCCCCAAACTATAGCATTGGCAAGTGGGGTATCTGACCACTATCATGACCTGTATGGGAGGAATTCTAAAGCCAGCAGCAAAGTGAGCAAGACACAAATCTGGGAGGACATCACCAGACAGGTGAATTGTGCTGGGGCTGAGAGGAAAGATGTGGAGCAGATCCAGCGAAAATTCTTGGACCTAAAACATGCCGTCCGCAAAAAGAGAAATAAATGCAGGCAGCATGGGTACAGATGGGTGTTTGAGTTGGGCAGGTTGTGGTTGAGCATGACCTTCTAAGTAATGTTTTTTCTTTTCTTTAAAGGTTGCAAACAGGAGGTGGATTTCCAACCAAACTCCAGTACAGCGCAGCAGAGGAGCTTGTTCTGGGCTAATACACCCGTCTGCACTACAGGGCTTGTCCGGGGCCATAGACACTGACAGCAATGTCATGCCAGAAGGTTAGTATTTTAAGGAATGGTTCTTTTGCTTTGCCTTTACAAAATGTCATTTACAATCCTAGGTACACACAGGGCCCTAGCTAGGGGGAAGGGGGGGGGGGGCAAATGCTCCATGGGTGCAGCAGTTCAGGGGGGCGCTAAAGGTGGTCCTGAAAACCAGTGGGGGAGTCCATTTTGAAGCTTTGCCCTGGGTGCCCTAAAGGCTAGCGACTCCTATGGGTACACAAAGTATGTTTATGTGTTAAATTGCCTTTCCTTTTAAATTCCACCACCTCAAAATACTCAAGCTGCTGTGCCACCTTTTTGCCCACTGACACCATGTCCGCCAGCCATTAACAACATATCCGACACAGGAACAGCTGGATCTGGTAAGTGTACTGTGCACGAACTGGTGATGCATGGGAAAGAAGATGACTACTTGCCCCAACATATATTTGAGCAACTATCTCACACAATTTTTTTTCATGTCCCTACAGACACCACCCATAATAGAAGCAATACACCATATGGATGAGGTGGAGGAGGAGAACATTACCATGCCCCCACAAATGCCAAGCCAGCATCAGCATCTGCCACTGCCCCAGCAGCAGCCGCCAACAAATCCTCAATCACGCCCTCTGCTGGCAGACCAGCATGGCCAGCAGCAAGAGGCACAACCAACTGTCCCATGTGCTAGCTCTGCTGCAGAGGATTTGTCTACATCTGCTCCTGTTGCTAGGCCTAGACCTCCATCATCTGCACGCACCCAAAGCCGGGGAAGTGGAGGATGCACTCAGCCACATCGCCATGTAACACAGGTGAGGTGGGTGCAGATCCTGGAGACAGCATGGAGAAATTACATCCGCTACATTAGGGAAGTAAACCAAAGATTAAATAAGCAGCTGTCAGCACACTTCCAAAACTTCAATAACAACTTCAAAACCCTGCTGGAAGAAATTAGGACTAGCAACAGGCAGATGCTGGAGCAGTGGCAGATGATGAATTCCACCCATGCACAGGTGTTGGGCATCCTACAAGGCCACCACCAGCCTTATTATGGGAATCCACCATATTAAGAATTAGCGTTGTATTTGCTCCACATGTTTCCTCTACATCCCAACACTATTCACCTCTCTGGTGATCTGCACCCATATTTGTGTATTTGTGCCTTTGCTGGAGGCTTTAGAATTTCTCAAATACAGCTCATGATAGTGGTCAGAAACCCCACTTGGCAATGCCATAGTTTGGGGCTCAGTAAAGTGCCCAGTCAAGCTCCCACGCAGCAGGTTTAGGCCTAATGAAATCCTGGCTGCCTCATCCTGGGTGGGTGGAATAGATGGTGAAAAAATGAGTGTTGTTAAAGGAAATATTTGACAATAAAAATACATTACGCTCAAATCTGTGCCAAAGATTTTTTTTATTAGTTTGTGCAGATAAGCAAAAGTATAAATCATAGAAATTTGTTACATCACAAGCAAATAATAGATATCATGATGGTTTAGAATATTTTTTTCTTATTTTCCGTCTTCAAATCCTAGGTGCGTCTTATGGGCAGGTGTATCTTATAGGGCGAAAAATACGGTAAACACCTTGGCTAATTAGGGAAGGGGTTACTTTTACACCAGAACTGAATAAAACTCCCACCAAGCTTGTGGTTTTCTTCTCCTGGTAGGAATAAAGTCCAGGGGTGATAGGGTTAATCTATGAGGGGTGACACAGCCTGTCATCTGTGACTTCTTTTTTCTTCCATTAAAATAAAAAAAACAAGCCTGGCTGGATATTTCCTGATGCTGAGTGTATAAGTGACTTCAGCTCCTGCCATCCAGCATATTTATATGTATTTCTATTATTTACGGTCATCAGTTTTCTTCTAATATAAAAAACAATGTAGCAACAAATATATTTAGTAAGCATTATTTTTCTCTCAAGGTACAGTATTAAGATGGCATGAAGGTGCATCTTACATGCACATTTCTTTTCATTTCAATATTTTGTAAGGCTCATAAAAAAATTCTTTATACAAGGACATATCGACTTACTTCTCATGTTTACCATATTGATCATTTTGTGGAAATTCTCCATTGCTTTTATTAGAACATAAAAGCAATGGAGGAAGCAATACCATGCTTTCGTAAGCAGTCTTAACAACAAAGCAGAATGTCTATAAATGTTTGAGTTTATTGGCATCCACCTACATGCAAAGCAGTGATTTAATTTAACTAAATAAATGTGAATGCACATTCTAGAGTCAAAACAGAAAAGCACTTGACCACACCATATCAGAGCAGTAATGTTGAACTGCAAATCTCTGTGTGACTGTTCTGGCTCTGAATGGTTATGATTAGGGATGAGCGAACCGGTTCGGACGAACCGGAATTCGCTCCGAATTTCAGGGAAAATTCGATTCGGCACGAACCTGAATTTTTTTTGGTTCGTGCCGATCGAATTTTCCCTGAAATAAAAAAAAAAATGCTGGCATGGTGGGAGCGGGCAGGCCGGCTACGCTGTCAGCGGGCGGCGGAAGCCGTCCTGCTGACAGCGCAGCCGGCCTGCCCGCTCCCACCATGCCGGCATTTTTTTAAAAAGCAAACACTTACCTGCATGGTCGGAGCGTGGAGGCCGGCGCCGCTCTTAGGCGCCCGCTGATGACGCGCCCTCTGATGACAGCTGAGAGCGGCGCCGGCCTCCACGCTTCGACCATGCAGGTAAGTGTTTGCTTTTTAAAAAAAATGCCGGCATGGTGGGAGCGGGCAGGCCGGCTGCGCTGTCAGCGGGCCGGCGGCGGCGGCGGCCCGCTGACAATGTAGCCGGCCTGCCCGCTGCCACCATGCCGGCATTTTTTTTTTCAGATGAGCGATTCGTGGAAGTTCGATTCGGGCGAACACGAATTTCTTGGGGAAATTCGGCGAATCGCCCGAATCGAACTTTCAAGAAGTTCGCTCATCTCTAGTTATGATCAACTAAGACGTCTCAGTATTCACTTCATCATTGTAATATCTGCTTGAGTATAGGGGTGCTTAACTAATAGATTAAATACAACTACGCTATCTAAGGGACAATGAGGGGAGAAGGGCAGAAATATAGAGATAAAAAGCTGGAGAAAGAAAGGGAGATGGAGTTAGATATAAGGCGGTGCTCTAGAAGTGCCCATGTTACAGTTTATGTACACATGCCATCAGGGTTCACAATCACAACCTGCCCCTCCATCATTGTCCATTGGGGAGGAGACTACAGGGCTATGCCAACTGCTGATGATTTACACACAGCCGAAAGGTGTTATCAACTGGTGCAACTACCCTACAAACAAAGGGCATCCACCCTTTTGATCTCCTGGTGATAATTTTCTTGCACTTTTTTGCCACTGTGAGGCCCAGCCAGCCTGGGGGGTAGAGAGTCATAAGGGTCGATTCAAAGAAACATGTAACAGCTTGGATTTGGGTGCCGATCATCCAATTTTTCACGTCCGCTCGTGCGTTCGTATGAACTTGCGAGTGATTCTATAAGCAAATACGTTTCTATCCTAAAATATACGTCCGTTCGTATGGCAGTTCGGGAATCAGACCTATGTCAGTTTCCATCCTGAATTTTCCGTTTCATTTCTCAGGTTGCAACATTGGTTTTGCCCTTTTTCCTTTTTTGTCTGGACGTAAATCCTTCTGATCTTGCGGCTGCGCACTACAAACTTACCTCATTAAAGTGCATTCTAATTATTTGGTCTTTTATTTTTCTTTATTTCATTCATTTTGTAGTAACCAACCATTAATGAATGCATTTGCATAAGTAAATCTTACTTTGTTTAATTTTTAGTTAACTTGCATTTTTTACTTGTGGATTTAATTTTAATATTTTGGCTTCAAATGGTACAACTTAAAATTTTGTGTGTGGTTACCCACACCCTCTACATACAGATTGCTCTCAAATAATAAAAAACACCCAGCAACTTCTGCATGTTATGAGCCTAGAAACAGCCAAGATGGCGGCTCAGGTATTATCGGGCAGCCTGCAAACAGAAAGGGCCTTGTGACTGTGTTGCTCTGGATTCTTTGATTTCTGACCTTTCCGTGCCCCCAGCTCTGCTGTGTCTGTGCAAAATACAGCAGTAACCCACATCCTGCACTTTATCCCGCTCTCCTCTCCTCAGTAAGTTTGATGCATCTGACCAAAGATGTGCTTAAATAATTAAACAAAGCAAAGGTAAACAACTACACCAATAAATGCAATCTAAAAATATTATTCTAGTACATCAATTTAAAAATAAATACCAAAGGACATAAGTTTCTTTCATTAACGCAAATATATTGCAAAATAAAGGTTTACATGCAAAGGACTAATTAAGGTCCACATTAAAATGCTTTTATAAGGCATACATGAATCAGGTATGCATTGCTATACAATTTATGGCCTCGGCCATGCTGATACATGCAGTTCATTGGAGCTCAAGACGCGCAGACTCCTCCACATAGCCAAAAAACCTGTTCACGAACAGCAATCCGACTGCTAAAAGGTGTCGGCAGTGGCTTTCTTTTAAAACGTCTTTAGAGGTTTGAAAACTGTTCTCTGAATCACACCTAAACCCATTCGATTATCCTAAGTTTTACGTTTTGATCCTAAGTTTTAGGATTTGTTCCTAAGTTTTACGTTTTGATCCTAAAATTTAGGAACGAACTTGCGATGATCGTAAGAGCATATACGCATTCGTACGTAGGCTCGTGCGAGTCGTAAATGGCCCAAAAAACAGGAAAACACCCACCCAAACTTACGATTCTCGATCCGAAATCAATTAACTTTTGCTCTTTGAATCGAGGGGATAGACACGTAAATCAATCACAAGCTGACAGGCAATCCAATGTTTCATGAATTGTGGACAAATATGATTACTGCAGAAAAATTCTTAATGCTATGTAGAAAATGGCATCCTACAATCATCATCAGGAACTAATTAATCCTTAAATTGTAACATTTTTTTATCTGATGTTCAGGCTCCTTTGAATATTCTTTTAGAATCCTGTACAGCTGTTACAGTTACTGACTATCAGCAGTTAAATTATATCACAAAAATGCAGATTTCTCTGTAGAATCCACATTTGCTTTGATTAAAATTGATCAAGCCATACTGCTTCTGAGTACATGTGGAATGAAGTGGAGGGAAAATCTCAGGAATGTGTCATTGGATGTAAGCTGAGACAGACTACTGCATGTGAGACAATAGCGCTGATTCATAGCCCTCTCAAAACCATCTTGTATTTGTCTCATAATGTGTAATTTTCACTATTTTCCCGTATGTCTACGTGTATACGCATGATGCAGAGCCGCCATCGGGAGCGTTCCGTTGACTTTTCGTAGCTGCGTACGCCATCGTGAATGGCTGTGTACGGCTCTCGCTGCGTACGCGGGAGGACGAGGTTTTCGTTTACTTTGCTTTGTAATCCTCGTATACTACCGTTTTTCAGCGTTTTCCATCTTACCTTTCAACGTAGATTTTCAGTGTCCCGCGATATGCAGCTTGCATGTTTCTCAAAATCTACGTAGTAACATAATTTTGTTGTAGAAGCTGCTATGTTTGCACGCTTGTACTCATGCGTGCAGCTTATTAACTGATTCATGTCCCTCACTCACTTCTGCTCCTATGCTTACCTTAACTCCCTTGGCACTGTATGTATTCCTCTGTCCCACTCTAATAATGCTTACCTTAACTCCCTTGGCACTGTATGTATTCCTCTGTCCCACTCTAATAATGCTTACCTTAACTCCCTTGGCACTGTATGTATTACTCTGTCCCACTCTATTCATGCTTACATTAACTCCCTTTATTCTAAGTATGTCACACACCCCGCTTCAAGAAATTCATAACGTGTGGGTAATACTGACCTGTAGAGGGCGATATGCAGAGATGCCAGGAAAAAAGAGAGCCCCTCCCAGTCCATATACCTGGGACCTCCCACTCATTACCCAGTCTTCATCTCTGCAGTCGGTGAGCAAGTCAGAAGATGTGGTCTCCTCCTTGCACAGGGGGATTTCAGGTAGCCGGGATGACTCCCGGCCCCTTTAGTTATCTATTTCTTTTTTTCTGTTACCTCATGCCTCCCAGCCTAGGCTGACGGTCCGAGTGAGGGTAGAAAAGCACCCTTGGTGCTTAAGAGCAAATACTCTCCCGTGAGACCCTATATAAGAGGGTAGGCAGTCATCCGGGACGGTGACCCCGGTTTGGGATGCCCCGTCCCTTGGCCTTACACTTTGGGTGGTCCCCCCCTTTGGGTAATGCCCCTCTCTCTAGCGGGATAGCGGAGGGTAGGAGCAGGGCCCCTTATTCAGTGTTAGGTCCAAATTTTGTAATCATTAATTCTTAATAATGTTTAAATGTATTAATTTATTAAATTATCCTCCCAATAGTTATTAACTTATTTATTACTTCATAACAGCGTGTATTTCTCTGTCAAAACGGCGCTGTGGCCGCTATTTTTATGCAGGCTTTCTCCCTGAGGTAAAAGGGGCGGGGCCGGGCGTCAGGGTCAAAGCCACGGCCCGCTCCCCTCCTTCTGTCTCTTCTGAGACCGGCGCCGCGGCCGCACATGGCTTTTTTGCATTGTCATGGCGGAGGGGAGCTTCTCCCCTCACGCTTTCACTCTTGGGGGCAGGGCCGGGCTTTCCAGCGCTGCGGCCCGCCCCTGTGTCACAGGCACCGCTGAGGTGCTTTTCTCTGTGCCCGTTTCCTCAGAAGGAGCTGGCCACGCCCCCCTTCTCTCCTTAGAGCTGCTCTTTACCTCACGGAGAGAGGAAGCTGTCTTCAGGACCACAGTGAGTGGCCCGGTGGGCCCCCCTTCTGTCCCATCACCTATAATTATATATTTTTATGTCATATATATATATATATTTTATACTCCGCTTTTCTTATTAGCCTTTTTTATTATGTCTTTCAGATATAACCTACAGTGGGGTTTCTCCCGGTCCTAGGGTCCCTGGGTTCTTAATTGGCTTATTGCAAATCCTCCCACTTGGGACATTAAAGGGGCATCCTGGGTTGCTTATATGCGTAATTCCCTGGGTCATTGCGACCAACTATAAGTTCACCTTATGGAGGCATCCCCGGATACTGGGCTCGGGCTCCCCTCGGGGCAATCCCGGAAGTGTATGGGGTGTGGGGCATCCCTTACTGGCGATGATGTATATCTGTGTATACCATGCGCACAGCAAACTATTACGCGGCAGTCCGGACCCCAGGCGTCTGGTTCAGCGCCGCCGGTCTCTCCTCCCCCCCTCCCAGTTTGATCCGTGCCCAGTCTGACGTTGTCATGGGCGGGCAGTTGCAATCGGAGATGTGTGCCCGATTGGCCAATCTTGAAAAATGATTCTCCAGCACGGTCACCAGAAAGGCTCCGGCTAAGAGAAAGCACTTGTCGCCGTCTTCACCGGCGGCCGACTTGGATGATCTTGATAATCTGGACTGATCTGATTACTCCCAACTTGAGGAAGGGGAGGTATATGAAGAATCAGATAATTCAGACGATCAGCAGTTTGTGGGTGCTGATACCGAGCAGGGCTTGGGGAGGTCTTCGGATACTCCTAATGTTCTGGCTCAGATGTTTGAGGTTTTGGCTATTTCTCCTCCTGAGGTGGTTCCACAGCAAAAGGGGGAATTTTTCGAAGAATCCAGGCCGCGCTTGGAATTTCCTAACCAAAAGCATTTTGATGGGATTATTGCTAAGGAATGGGAGAGGCCTGCCCGGCTCCCAGGTGTCCCTCAGGGTTGGGACAAAAAATATCCCTTTCCCTTGGATACGGTTAAGCGTTGGGCGTCCCCTCCCGAGGTGGATGCACAGATTCTGGGTTTATCCAACACTACTGTTTTAAATTCTCATTGCTCCACGCTTAAAGATGGTGAGGATAAACGCATTGACCAAATGGCTTGTCATGGTTTTGCCAGTGTTGGGTCAGCCATGAGGCTGGTTTGTGCTTCAGCGCTGCTGGTGGTGGCTACCAGGTCGGTGGTCAGGGACCTGTTGACTTCTTCCGGGTTAGATCCGGATAGTGACGAGTTCCTTGGCCTTAAAAGGTGTGAATTGTTTGTCATTTGTACTAGCCACCTTGGATGACACACTGATGATGTGTGGCAGAACGTCAGCTCTATTGGTGACTATTTGGCGTTTGGTTTAGTTGTGCCAGTGGGCAGCTGATTTTGTGTCTAAAAAGTCGCTGACCGCTCTTCCCTTTGTGGGATTATGGCTCTTTGGTGAGAAGTTAGATTCAGTTGCCAAGGGTGGTAAGTTACCTCAACGCAAAAAACAGCGTCGTCCCTTTCGGGGGGCGGGTTCCTTTGCTCCTTCCTTTCGTGGGGCTAGAGCTGGCAGAGGAATTGTTTTCCCCGCAGCCAGAGGAGACAGGGGCAGAGGACGTGCCCGCCCAGGATACAGCTGGGGCTCTAAGCCCAAACCCACTGCCAAGCCAGCTCAGCAATGAGGGGGCGCCCTCACCCATGTGGGTGGGGGGACGGCTGCAACACTTCTCCCAGGTCTGGGACTGGGAGGTCTCGGACAGATGGATCCGGGAAGTGGTGACTTCTGGCTACAAGCTGGAGTTCGAGCTCCGGCCCCCTCCCAGATTCCTCAGGTCTCGGGTGCCTTCTGTTGGATATGGCAGTTATTTGCCCAGTTCCCCCCTCAGACAGGGGTCGGGGCTTTTATTCCAATCTGTTCACGGTGCCCAAGAAGGACGGCTCGGTTCGACCCATTCTGGATCTAAAGATCCTCAACAGGTTCGTCCGTCCGCGGAAATTTTGCATGGAAACGCTGCGTTCAGCTATCCATTCTCTTCGGCAGGGGGACTTTCTGACGTCCGTAGACATCAAGGACGCCTATCTGCATGTGACGATTTTTCCAGCGCACCAGAGATTTCTCAGGTTCGTGGTGGAGGATCGGCATTTTCAGTTTGTGGCACTTCCTTTCGGTCTTAACTCAGCTCCAAGGGTTTTCACCAAGGTGCTGGCCGGGGTGATGGCTCTCCTCAGAGCCCAGGGTATTCTCATTGTCCCTTATCTGGATGACCTTCTCATTATGGCATCTTCCTTCAGCCAAGCGGTATTGGACACCAGAACTGTGGTGTCCACTCTGGAGAGATTCGGGTGGGTGATCAACTACCCCAAGTCCTCCCATTCTCCGTCCAGGTTAGTGTCTTTTCTGGGAATGTCCCTGGATACTTCCCAGGCCAGGGTGTTTCTTCCTCAGTTCAAGGTTCTCTTGATTCAGGAGTTGGTTCGACTCCTCCTGTCTATCTCTCGTCCGGCCATCAGACTGGGGATGAGGTTGGTGGGATTGATGGTAGCCTCCTTCGAAGCGGTTCCCTTTGCTCAGTTCCACACAAGGACACTCCAGCTCCATCTGTTGGCGGCCTGGGACGGGTCGCCACTGTCGTTGGATCAGTCCTTCCTGATGACCCCCCGAGTTCGGTGCTCCCTTCAGTGGTGGCTGGATCCATTCAATCTGTCGAGAGGCAGATCCTTTCTGGCCCCTTGTTGGGAGACGGTCACCACGGATGCCAGTCTATCAGGATGGGGGGGTTCTGAAAGGATCGTCAGTTTCAGGGACTGTGGGGGCTCAGGAGGCTCACGAGTCCATCAATGTTCTGGAATTGAGGGCCATCAGGATGGTTCTATTTCGCTTGACTCATCAGTTGCAAGGATTGCTGGTTCAAGTCCGGTCGGACAATCGAACGGCGGTCGCCTACATCAATCACCAGGGAGGGACTCGCAGCAGGAGTGCCCTCAAGGAAGTGTCTTTGATTCTGGCCTGGGCGGAGACCCACGTCCCGTGCATTTCAGCAGTTTACATTCCGGGAGCGGAGAACACGGAGGAGGACTCTCTGAGCAGGTTCTCAGCTCGCCGGGGGGAATGGTCTCTCAGCCCCAAAGTGTTTCGCTTGATTTGTCTCAGGTGGGGGTCCCCGGTGGTGGACCTCTTTGCCTCTCGTCACAATCACAAACTTCCGACATTTGTGTCTCTCTCACGGGATCCACTGGCTCTGGCAGTGGATGCCATGTCTCTGAACTGGAGGGATCTGGGGTTTCTGTATCTGTTCCCTCCGTTTCCCTTGGTGGCCAGAGTGGTGCGCAAGCTGGCCCTGGAGGGTGAGTCAGCAATTCTGGTGGCTCCAAGGTGGCCAAGACAGGTTTGGTTCGCAGATGTGGTAAGGTTAGCAGAGGATCAGTTCGTTCTGCCCTTGCTGCCGGATCTGCTCACCCAGGGTCAACTACGTTATCCCAATTTACCAACGCTGGCTTTGACGGCGTGGCTGCTGAAACCTCCATCTTGAAGGAGGAAGGTCTTTCCGATGCTGTGATTCGAACTCTCATTAGTGCTAGGAAGTGGTCTTCCTCTAATATCTACTATAGGACTTGGAGGTCTTACATTGATTGGTGTGAGATCAGGGCGTTGCCTTGTAGGGAATTTTCCATCTCCAGAATCCTGGAGTTTCTTCAACATGGTCTGGACCTGGGGTTCCAGCTTAGTACTCTGAAGGGGCAGGTTTCTGCCCTGTCGGTGTTCTTTCAAAGGTCATTTGCCCTACATCCTTTGGTTAAGACTTTTTTCCAGGGAGTCACGCATGTGCGGCCTTCTAGAAAACCTTTGCTCCCTGTTTGGGATTTGAATTTGGTTCTTTCTGCTCTTCAGGATTCTCCTTTTGAGCCCTTGAATGATATTGCCTTGTCTTCACTTACGCAGAAGGTGGCCTTTTTGGTAGCCATCACTTCAGTTAGGCGTGTCTCTGAGTTGGCGGCTTTGTCCATTCAAGCCCCGTACTTTGAGGGGCATCAGGACAAGGTGGTTTTTCGTTTCAAGTCTGATTTCCTTCCTAAGGTTGTTTCTGCCTTTCACCTAAACCAAGACATTGTTCTGCCCTCTCTGTGTCCTAATCCCAGCAATGACAAGGAGAGGGCCCTGCATTCTTTGGATGTGGTTCGTGTTCTGAAGTATTATTTGGAGGTAACGTCTTCCTTTCGTAAGACGAATGCCTATTTTTGTGGTGCCCTCCGAGCCCCGAAAAGGCTTGGCGCCTGCCAAGTCTTCCATTAGTAAATGGATCAGACCATAGTTGGGGCCTATTCTGCCAAAGGGAAGGTACCCCCTTTTTGTGTTACTGCTCATTCTACTCGTGCGGTTGGGGCGTCCTGGGCTTTTCAACACCAGGCCTCTGTTGAGCAAGTTTGTAAGGCTGCTACTTGGTCTTCTGTTCACACTTTTTCCAAGTTTTACAAGGTTGATGTTCGGGCCTCAGCGGATGCTGTGTTTGGCCGCAAAGTTCTGCAAGCTGCAGTGGTTTAAGTTGTGCCTTGTTGCCTTGTTTTGGATCCCCACCCTTTATGGACACTGCTGTTGGATGTCCCACACGTTATGAATTTCTTGAAGCGGGGTGTGTGACATACTTAGAATAATACCATTTTGTGAATACTCACCTGTAAAATGGGTATTGTAAGTATGTCACACACCCCGCTTCACCCTGGCCTTTTGTATTCTGGATCCTTTATATGGTGAACTTTGCGTTGTTATGCTTTGTGTTGGGCTCTTCCTGGTCCCTTACCTTACTGCTGTTCTTATACTGGGTAATGAGTGGGAGGTCCCAGGTATTTATGGACTGGGAGGGGCTCTCTTTTTTCCTGGCATCTCTGCATATCGCCCTCTACAGGTCAGTGTTACCCACACGTTATGAATTTCTTGAAGCGGGGTGTGTGACATACTTACAATACCCATTTTACAGGTGAGTATTCACAAAATGGTATTTTTTATTTTCCTCTGTCCCACTCTATTAATGCTTACCTTAACTCGCTTGTGTTTTTTTCTGTGTCCCACTCTATAAATGCTTACCTTAACTTCCTTGTCAGTGTTTCTTGTTCTCTATCCCCATATTTTCATACTTACCTTAATTTCATGGATTCTTTAGATGTTTTTATTTTCATTCTTGCTTTTTTCGGATTTATATGCATAAGTGGATTTGTGGAATCATGACATTTATATTAGTTATAAATAAATGATAGACATCATAAATAGAGATGAGCGAACTTTTGAAAAATTCGATTCGACTGATTCGCCGAATTTTCCGACAAAAATCGCTTCGACCCGAATTTATTTGCGACAAATCGCTATTAAAAACGGCTATTTCTGAGCCTCCTAGAGCCTCAATAGGGTTGTAAACCATTCTGCCTTGCTGTAACACGCATAGGATGCGTGCTGGGTTATTGAAATAATACTGTAAATAATTAGGACATGCAGAACAGAGGCATCACTATTAGAATCGCAGAGCGCCACAATTACAGAGAGTTGATGTGGCATCACTATGAGGGGCCCCTATATTGCCTGAAAAATACACCCTGGAGCTGGCAGCGGCAGGAGCCCAAACATTGGATTTGGCTCAAAGAGACATTGGAGTTGGCAGCAGGAGCAGCAGGAGCCCAAAAATTGGCTGAATGACACCCTGGAGTTGCAAGCAGCAGCAGCAGCAGGAGCCCAAACATAGCTTGAAAGACACACTGGAGTTGGCAGCAGGAGCCCAAAAATTGGATGAATCACACCCTGGAGCTGCAAGCAGCAGCAGCAGGAGCCCAAGCATAGCTTGAAAGAGACACTGGAGTTGGCAGCAGGAGCCCAAAAATTGGATGAATCACACCCTGGAGTTGCAAGCAGCAGCATCAGCAGGAGCCCAAACATAGCTTGAAAGAGACACTGCAGTTGGCTGCAGGAGCCCAAAGATTGGATGAATCACACCCTGGAGTTGCAAGCAGCAGCAGCAGGAGCCCAAACATTACTTTAAAGAGACACTGGGGTTGGCTTCAGGAGCCCAAAAATTGGATGAATCACACCCTGGAGATGCAAGCAGCAGCAGCAGCCCAAACATTACTTTAAAGAGACACTGGAGTTGGCAGCAGTTGCCCAAAAATTGGAAGAATCACACCCTGGAGTTGCAAGCAGCAGCAGGAGCCCGAACATTACTTTAAAGAGACACTGGAGTTGGCAGCAGGAGCCCAAAAATTGGATGAATCACACCCTGGAGTTGGCAGCAGCAGGAGCCCGAACATTACTTTAAAGAGACACTGGAGTTGGCAGCAGGAGCCCAAAAATTGGATGAATCACACCCTGGAGTTGGCAGCAGCAGGAGCCCAAACATTACTTTAAAGAGACACTGGAGATGCCAGCAGGAGCCCAAAAATTGGATGAATCACACCCTGGAGTTGGCAGCAGCACCAGCAGGAGCCCAAACATTACTTTAAAGAGACACTGGGGTTGGCTTCAGGAGCCCAAAAATTGGATGAATCACACCCTGGAGTTGCAAGCAGCCGCAGCAGCCCAAACATTACTTTAAAGAGACACTGGAGTTGCCAGCAGGAGCCCAAAAATTGGATGAATCACACCCTAGAGTTGCAAGCAGCAGCAGGAGCCCGAACATTACTTTAAAAAGACACTGGAGTTGGCAGCAGGAGCCCAAAAATTGGATGAATCACACCCTGGAGTTGGCAGCAGCAGGAGCCCGAACATTACTTTAAAGAGACACTGGAGTTGGCAGCAGGAGCCCAAAAATTGGATGAATCACACCCTGGAGTTGGCAGCAGCAGCAGCAGGAGCCCAAACATTACTTTAAAGAGACACTGGAGTTGGCAGCAGGAGCCCAAAAATTGGATGAATCACACCCTGGAGTTGGCAGCAGCAGCAGCAGGAGCCCAAACATTACTTTAAAGAGACACTGGGGTTGGCTTCAGGAACCCAAAAATTGGATGAATCACACCCTGGAGTTGAATGCAGCAGCAGCAGCCCAAACATTACTTTAAAGGTATACTGGAGTTGGCAGCAAGAGCCCAAAAATTGGATGAATCACACCCTGGAGTTGGCAGCAGCAGCAGCAGGAGCCCGAACATTACTTTAAAGAGACACTGGAGTTGGCAGCAGGAGCCCAAAAATTGGATGAATCACACCCTGGAGTGGCAAGCAGCAGCAGCAGTAGCCAAACATTACTTTAAAGAGACACTGGAGTTGGCTTCAGGAGCCCAAAAATTGGATGAATCACACCCTGGAGTTGCAAGCAGCAGCAGCAGCCCCAACATTACTTTAAAGAGACACTGGAGTTGGCAGCAGGAGCCCAAAAATTGGATGAATCACACCCTGGAGTTGCAAGCAGCAGCAGCAGTAGCCCAAACATTACTTTAAAGAGACACTGGGGTTGGCTTCAGGAGCCCAAAAATTGGATGAATCACACCCTGGAGTTGGCAGCAGCAGCAGCAGTAGCCCGAACATTACTTTAAAGAGACACTGGGGTTGGCTTCAGGAGCCCAAAAATTGGATGAATCACACCCTGGAGTTGCAAGCAGCAGCAGGAGCCGGAACATTACTTTAAAGAGACACTGGAGTTGGCAGCAGGAGCCCAAAAATTGACTGACACACCCTGGAGTTGGCAGCAGCAGCAGCAGGAGCCCAACCATTACTTTAAAGAGACACTGGAGTTGGCAGCAGGAGCCCAAAAATTGGATGAATCACACCCTGGAGTTGCAAGCAGCAGCAGCAGCCCAAACATTACTTTAAAGAGATACTGGAGTTGGCAGCAGGAGCCCAACAATTGCACGATTCACACCCTGGAGTTGGCAGCAGCAGCAGCAGCAGGGGCCAAACATTAATTTAAAGAGACACTGGAGTTGGCAGCAGGAGCCCAAAAATTGGATGAATCACACCCTGGAGTTGCAAGCAGCAGCAGCAGTAGCCAAACACTACTTTAAAGAGACACTGGAGTTGGCAGCAGGAGCCCAAAAATTGGATGAATCACACCCTGGAGTTGCAAGCAGCAGCAGCAGTAGCCCAAACATTACTTTAAAGAGACACTGGGGTTGGCTTCAGGAGCCCAAAAATTGGATGATTCACACCCTGGAGTTGGCAACAGCAGCAGCAGGAGCCCGAACATTACTTTAAAGAGACACTGGGGTTGGCTTCAGGAGCCCAAAAATTGGATGAATCACACCCTGGAGTTGCAAGCAGCAGCAGCAGCCCGAACATTACTTTAAAGAGACACTGGAGTTGGCAGAAGGAGCCAAAAAATTGACCGACACACCCTGGAGTTGGCAGCAGCAGGAGCCCAAACATTACTTTAAAGAGACACTGGAGTTGGCAGCAGGAGCCCAAAAACTGGATGAATCACACCCTGGAGTTGCAAGCAGCAGCCCAAACATTACTTTAAAGAGATACTGGAGTTAGCAGCAGGAGCCCAAAAATTGGATGAATCACACCCTGGAGTTGGCAGCAGCAGCAGCAGCCCAAACATTACTTTAAAGAGACACTGGAGTTGGCAGCAGGAGCCCAAAAATTGGATGAATCACACCCTGGAGTTGCAAGCAGCAGCAGTAGCCAAACATTACTTTAAAGAGACACTGGAGTTGGCAGCAGGAGCCCAAAAATTGGATGAATCACACCCTGGAGCTGCAAGCAGCAGCAGCAGGAGCCCAAGCATAGCTTGAAAGAGACACTGGAGTTGGCAGCAGGAGCCCAAAAATTGGATGAATCACACCCTGGAGTTGCAAGCAGCAGCAGCAGCAGGAGCCCATACATAGCTTGAAAGAGACACTGCAGTTGGCTGCAGGAGCCCAAAGATTGGATGAATCACACCCTGGAGTTGCAAGCAGCAGCAGCAGGAGCCCAAACATTACTTTAAAGAGACACTGGGGTTGGCTTCAGGAGCCCAAAAATTGGATGAATCACACCCTGGAGATGCAAGCAGCAGCAGCAGCCCAAACATTACTTTAAAGAGACACTGGAGTTGGCAGCAGGAGCCCAAAAATTGGAAGAATCACACCCTGGAGTTGCAAGCAGCAGCAGGAGCCCGAACATTACTTTAAAGAGACACTGGAGTTGGCAGCAGGAGCCCAAAAATTGGATGAATCACACCCTGGAGTTGGCAGCAGCAGGAGCCCGAACATTACTTTAAAGAGACACTGGAGTTGGCAGCAGGAGCCCAAAAATTGGATGAATCACACCCTGGAGTTGGCAGCAGCAGGAGCCCAAACATTACTTTAAAGAGACACTGGAGATGCCAGCAGGAGCCCAAAAATTGGATGAATCACACCCTGGAGTTGGCAGCAGCACCAGCAGGAGCCCAAACATTACTTTAAAGAGACACTGGGGTTGGCTTCAGGAGCCCAAAAATTGGATGAATCACACCCTGGAGTTGCAAGCAGCCGCAGCAGCCCAAACATTACTTTAAAGAGACACTGGAGTTGCCAGCAGGAGCCCAAAAATTGGATGAATCACACCCTAGAGTTGCAAGCAGCAGCAGGAGCCCGAACATTACTTTAAAAAGACACTGGAGTTGGCAGCAGGAGCCCAAAAATTGGATGAATCACACCCTGGAGTTGGCAGCAGCAGGAGCTCGAACATTACTTTAAAGAGACACTGGAGTTGGCAGCAGGAGCCCAAAAATTGGATGAATCACACCCTGGAGTTGGCAGCAGCAGCAGCAGGAGCCCAAACATTACTTTAAAGAGACACTGGAGTTGGCAGCAGGAGCCCAAAAATTGGATGAATCACACCCTGGAGTTGGCAGCAGCAGCAGCAGGAGCCCAAACATTACTTTAAAGAGACACTGGGGTTGGCTTCAGGAACCCAAAAATTGGATGAATCACACCCTGGAGTTGCATGCAGCAGCAGCAGCCCAAACATTACTTTAAAGGTATACTGGAGTTGGCAGCAAGAGCCCAAAAATTGGATGAATCACACCCTGGAGTGGCAAACAGCAGCAGCAGTAGCCAAACATTACTTTAAAGAGACACTGGAGATGGCAGCAGGAGCCCAAAAATTGGATGAATCACACCCTGGAGTTGCAAGCAGCAGCAGCAGTAGCCAAACATTACTTTAAAGAGACACTGGAGATGGCAGCAGGAGCCCAAAAATTGGATGAATCACACCCTGGAGTGGCAAACAGCAGCAGCAGTAGCCAAACATTACTTTAAAGAGACACTGGAGATGGCAGCAGGAGCCCAAAAATTGGATGAATCACACCCTGGAGTTGCAAGCAGCAGCAGCAGCCCCAACATTACTTTAAAGAGACACTGGAGTTGGCAGCAGGAGCCCAAAAATTGGATGAATCACACCCTGGAGTTGCAAGCAGCAGCAGGAGCCGGAACATTACTTTAAAGAGACACTGGAGTTGGCAGCAGGAGCCCAAAAATTGACTGACACACCCTGGAGTTGGCAGCAGCAGGAGCCCAAACATTACTTTAAAGAGACACTGGAGTTGGCAGCAGGAGCCCAAAAATTGGATGAATCACACCCTGGAGCTGCAAGCAGCAGCAGCAGCCCAAACATTACTTTAAAGAGATACTGGAGTTGGCAGCAGGAGCCCAACAATTGCACGATTCACACCCTGGAGTTGGCAGCAGCAGCAGCAACAGCAGCAGGGGCCAAACATTAATTTAAAGAGACACTGGAGTTGGCAGCAGGAGCCCAAAAATTGGATGAATCACACCCTGGAGTTGCAAGCAGCAGCAGCAGTAGCCAAACATTACTTTAAAGAGACACTGGAGTTGGCAGCAGGAGCCCAAAAATTGGATGAATCACACCCTGGAGTTGCAAGCAGCAGCAGCAGTAGCCCAAACATTACTTTAAAGAGACACTGGGGTTGGCTTCAGGAGCCCAAAAATTGGATGATTCACACCCTGGAGTTGGCAACAGCAGCAGCAGGAGCCCGAACATTACTTTAAAGAGACACTGGGGTTAGCTTCAGGAGCCCAAAAATTGGATGAATCACACCCTGGAGTTGCAAGCAGCAGCAGCAGCCCGAACATTACTTTAAAGAGACACTGGAGTTGGCAGAAGGAGCCAAAAAATTGACCGACACACCCTGGAGTTGGCAGCAGCAGTAGCCCAAACATTACTTTAAAGAGACACTGGAGTTGGCAGCAGGAGCCCAAAAACTGGATGAATCACACCCTGGAGTTGCAAGCAGCAGCCCAAACATTACTTTAAAGAGATACTGGAGTTAGCAGCAGGAGCCCAAAAATTGGATGAATCACACCCTGGAGTTGGCAGCAGCAGCAGCAGCAGCCCAAACATTACTTTAAAGAGACACTGGAGTTGGCAGCAGGAGCCCAAAAATTGGATGAATCACACCCTGGAGTTGCAAGCAGCAGCAGCAGCAGTAGCCAAACATTACTTTAAAGAGACACTGGAGTTGGCAGCAGGAGCCCAAAAATTGGATGAATCACACCCTGGAGTTGCAAGCAGCAGCAGCAGCCCAAACATTACTTTAAAGAGACACTGGAGTTGGCAGCAGGAGCCCAAAAATTGGATGAATCACACCCTGGAGTTGCAAGCAGCAGCAGCAGTAGCCCAAACATTACTTTAAAGAGACACTGGGGTTGGCTGCAGGAGCCCAAAAATTGGATGAATCACACCCTGGAGTTGGCAGCAGCAGCAGCAGGAGCCCAAACATTACTTTAAAGAGACACTGGAGTTGGCAGCAGGAGCCCAAAAATTGGATGAATCACACCCTGGAGTTGCAAGCAGCAGCAGGAGCCCAAACATTACTTTAAGGAGACACTGGAGTTGGCAGCAGGAGCCAAAAAATTGGATGAATCACACCCTGGAGTTGGCAGCAGCAGAAGCCCAAACATTGCTTTAAAGAGACACTGGAGTTGGCAGCAGGAGCCAAAAAATTGGATGAATCACACCCTGGAGTTGGCAGCAGCAGGAGCCCAAACATTACTTTAAAGAGACACTGGAGTTGGCAGTAGGAGCCCAAAAATTGGATGAATCACACCCTGGAGTTGGCAGCAGCAGCAGCAGGAGCCCAAACATTAATTTAAAGAGACACTGGAGTTGGCAGCAGGAGCCCAAAAATTGACTGACACACCTTTAAAGAGACACTGGAGTTGGCAGCAGGAGCCCAAAAATTGGATGAATCACACCCTGGAGTTGTAAGCAGCAGCAGCAGGAGCCCGAACATAGCTTGAAAGAGACACTGGAGTTGGCAGCAGGAGCCCAAAAATTGGATGAATCACACCCTGGAGTTGGCAGCAGCAGCAGCAGGAGCCCAAACATTACTTTAAGGAGACACTGGAGTTGGCAGCAGGAGCCCAAAAATTGGATGAATCACACCCTGGAGTTGGCAGCAGCAGGAGCCCAAACATTACTTTAAAGAGACACTGGAGTTGGCAGCAGGAGCCCAAAAATTGACTGACACACCTTTAAAGAGACACTGGAGTTGGCAGCAGGAACCCAAAAATTGGATGAATCACACCCTGGAGTTAGCAGCAGCAGGAGCCCAAACATTACTTTAAGGAGACACTAGAGTTGGCAACAGGAGCCCAAAAATTGGATGAATCACACCCTGGAGTTGGCAGCAGCAGCAGGAGCCCAAACATTACTTTAAAGAGACACTGGAGTTGGCAGCAGGAGCCCAAAAATTGGATGAATCACACCCTGGAGTTGCAAGCAGCAGCAGCAGGAGGCCAAACATTAGCTGAAAGGCACACCCTGAAGTTGGAATCAGCAGGAGGCCAAAAATTGGTTGGAAGGCACACCCTGAAGTTGGCATCAGCAGGAGCCCAAAAATTGGCCTAAAGACATAAATATGTTTTGCACCATTTGGAAAGTGTAAAACATGGCACCATGCTGAATCTAGTCGCATGCATCAGGCATTGGTGGGTGGAAATCCTGGCTGAACCATCCCTGATTCATTTTGACAAAGGTGAGTCTCTCCACATTTTTAGTTGACAGACGAGTTCTCCTCGCCGTAACTATGGCCCCCGCCGCACTAAACACCCGCTCAGATGGCACGCTACTTGCCGGGCAGGACAGCTTTTCCAGGGCAAACTCTGCTAGTTGCGGCCACAAATCAAGTTTGGCTGCCCAGAAGTCCAGCGGATCCTCAAGGTGTGTTGGCATGGTCATGTCAAAGTATGACATGACCTGCTGGTTCAGGTCCTGCTCCAGGTCTTCCTGCTGCTCATGAGTAGCCTCACTATGCGGGTGTAGAAAGCTACTCATTAGCGACTGAAGACTGAGGCTGCTGCTGATGGAGCTGCTGCTGCTGCTGCTGCTCCTGCCAACCCCCCCAGCAGCCATGGCAGTGGAAGGTGAGCGCAGAGGTCCCCTCGAGTCAGACCTGCGAGAGTATGGACCATGGCGCAGATAGGCATCGGCCAACTGCCTACGTAGAATGTCTTTGTAGTAGTTCAGTTTGTCCTCCCTCTCGGTGGGTTTAAAAAATGCCCCCATTTTGTGCCGGAAGCGAGGGTCCAATAAGGTGGACAGCCAGAAGTCATCCCGCCGACAGATGGAAACAATTCTGGGGTCACTACGCAAGCACGTGAGCATGCTTCCTGCCATTTGCGCAAGTGACTCGGATGGACTACCTGTCTCCACTGCATATTGCCACGGTGTGTCCGGGTCCTCTGTCTCGCCTTCCTCAAAAATCTCTAGCTCCTCTGGCTGCTCCTGCTCCTCCTCTCCTGTCCGCTGACTAGATAAACCAGCCATTTCGCCAAGCCTAAACTGTGCTTCACTGGGCAACTCCTCCTCCTCTTCCTCCTCCTCCTCCAGTTCAGCTCCAACGGGGTTCATGTGGCCGTAAGATGTAAACGCCATGTCTCCTGTGCCCTGACCAGCCATGGTTTCCAACATGTGCTGTAGTACATGAAGCAGTGGAGTCATGTCGTTCATCCCGTAATCCTGCCGACTGACAAATAAAGTGGCTTCCTCAAAGGGCCTGAGCAAACGGCAGGTGTCACGTATGAGCTGCCACTGGGGAGTCCCCCTATCTGCTTGGATCATCAGGAAAGGGTAGAATTCCAACGGGTGGAAACATCGCAAATCAGACTATGTTGGGGGATACCGTTCTGACGCTGTAGCTCAAGAAGGGTGTGTTTGGCGGTGTATGAGTGGCTGAAGTGCATGCAAAATTTCCTTGAAGTTGTTAGGATGTCTTGCAGATGGGGGGAACACTTCAGAAACCGCTTGACAACCAGATTGAAGACGTGAGCCATGCAGGGGGCATGGGTCAGGCTTCCTTGGCGCAGCGCAGACAAAATGTTCTTCCCATTGTCGGTAACCATGATTCCCATTCTAAGTTTTCTTGGAGTAAGCCATGTTTGGATTTCCTGATGAATAAATTTAAGCAGTTCCTCCCCTGTGTGACTCCTTTCGCCAAGACAAACCATGTGAAGCACTGCATGACACCTCCGTGCCCTGCACACATGGTAGACTGGAGGGGCACTGAGACTTGAGCCTACAGTGGAGGGTGAGGAGATGGCGGAGGATGAGGAGGCCGAGTCGCACAGTGTCACAGGCCCAACGGGCAGGGAGCGCGGAGGCCGAAGCGGCGTGACCTGTCCAAGTTGCTGCTGCTGCTGCAAAGGGACCACATTCACCCAGTGGGCCGTAAACGACATGTACTGTCCCTGACCGTAGTTACAGCTCCAGACGTCGGCGCTGCCATGCACTTTGCTACACACCGACAGGCTCAAGGACTGGCCCACCTTCTGTTCAACAAAAGTGTTCAGCGCTGGTACTGCCTTCTTGGCAAAGAAATGACGGCTTGGGGACTCTCCACCTCGGCTCGGCACAAGCCATCAGTTCTCTGAAAGGTGCAGAGTCCACCACCTGAAAAGGGAGCGACTGCAGCACCAGCAACTTGGAAAGGAGCACATTCAGCTTCTGCGCCGTAGGATGAGTGGGCGCATACTGCTGTCTCTTGGACATGGCTTCGCTGATGGATTGCTGGCGGGATGCATGACCTGGAGGAGGAGGAGGAGGAGGAGCAGGAGCGACAGAGGATGGGTATGACGCACAGCTGCCTTCGGCTGAGGTGCTGGAGCCTTGGCTGGCAGAACTTGGGAGCGGCGTGCCACTTGGTGAGGAAGCAGACTGGACCACCCCTTGGGACCCTCGGTTCTCCCAGGTCGCTTTATGGTGACGCATCATATGTTGACGCAGAGCCGTGGTGCCAACATTTGGGCCCTGGCCACGCTTCACCTTCTGCCTACATATCTTGCATGTGGCCATGTTACCCTCCTGCGGATGCTTCAGGAATAACTGCCACACTGCCGAGTAGCTACTTTTCCCACCAACAGGCCTCACTGATTCGCTGCTATTGTCGCCAACTCCAGGAACCACTGCTCCACTACCTCCCTGCTCTACCCCGGCCCCGGCCCCGTTTGGCTCCAGGCTTTACAATTGTGCCCCCATGCTGACTGCCAACCATGCTGCTAACACCTTGCTGCCTGAGCTGCTGACTCCGGGGCAACCTGCGCCCCTCTTCTCCTGATGATGACGATGAAGCCCCTTCATCACCCGGCTCCCAAGTACGATCGGCTTCATCGTCATCATCATTATCACCGAGTTGTGGCTGTACGTCACTGATGTTCGTGGATTCGTCAACAGTGTCTGGCGCAGGAGCTGGAACGCTCGCAACACCCACGACACTGTAAGGTTATGCACATGGGAAGGAGAAATCTGTGTCATGATTACACACTAAATAAAGAAACACTTGGTAAAACAACAATGGAAAAGGACCTAGGGGTTTTAGTTGACAATAAGCTCAACTGCAGTAATCAATGCCAGGCAGCTGCTGCCAAGTCAAATAGGATCATGGGGTGCATCAGGAAGGGCATAGGTGCTCATGACCAGAACATCATTTTACCCCTGTACAAGTCACTGGTCAGACCCCATATGGAATACTGTGTGTAGTTCTGGGCACCTGTGCTTAAAAAGGACATATCAGAACTGGAGCGCGTTCAAAGAAGGGCAACAAAGTTAATAAAAGGAGTGCGGGGGCTAGAGTACCCGGAAAGATTGTCCAAGTTAGGCTTATTTAGTCTAGAAAAAAGACGATTGAGGGGTGATCTAATAACTATGTATAAATATATTCGGGGTCAATACAAGGATCTGTCCCACAATCTATTTATACCCCGGAGTGTAACCATAACCCGGGGGCATCCACTAAGGTTAGAGGAAAGGTGCTTTCTCCACCGACATAGGAGGGGATTCTTCTCTGTAAGAGCAGTGACACTATGGAACTCGCTGTCAGAGGAGGTAGTAATGAGGGATACATTAAAAATGTTCAAAAGTGGCCTTGATGCCTTCCTGGCATGTCATAACATTTCCGGCTATGGCTACTAGACTACTGGAAGGAGATAAACAGGCTGAACTGGATGGACTAAAGTCTTTATTCAGCCTTACATACTATGTTACTATGTTACTATGTTACTGTCCACATCACTATTTGTCTGCCTAGCTAAAGAAGCCACCTCCATTTCTTGGCTGGGCAGTAGCTGCTGACTGTCCTCTATCTGATCGTCCTCCTCACTAAAGAGTGGAGCTGAACCCAAAGCATAGGATACGTCGCTGGGGGAGGGAACGGCGTAGGACAGAGGCAATGGGAGGACAGGGACTGCTCTCAGGGCATGCAAACTCAGGGTTGTGTCAGAGGAACCTACCGACCCTAGACTGGGGGTCTCAGACGTAACTTGTGATGATGTTGTTGATGAGCGCGTTAACCAATCTACCACGGCAGATGCGTTACTGGTGGAGACACGACCGCTAGCAGATACTGGCAGACCAGGTCTCTCACCGTGACTCCTGCTGCCACTCGCCCCTAGTCTGCTGCGACCTCTGCCTGCTGAATCTTGGCCTCTGCCACTCCTCTTTGAACATCCTGGCACTTGTCTGCCTGACATTTTTACGTATTTGCTTATTTAGTATAAACAGATAGGGTTCAAGGTGCAGCTTTGGGGTGCCCTGTGGCCTGGTTTATTAAAAGCAGTCAAAAACAAATAAGTGTGCAGCTTAGAGGAGATACAGAGGCTAATGGTATGTTACAGAATGGGATGCCCCACAGCAGACCTGAGATCAGTATATATGCACAGTAAAAGTGTCTAAGCAGGCTCAAACAGGCCAAATTACTTTAAATAAGGGTGCAGCTTAGAGGAGATACAGAGGCTAATGGTATGTTACAGAATGGGATGCCCCACAGCAGACCTGAGATCAGTATATATGCACAGTAAAAGTGTCTAAGCAGGCTCAAACAGGCCAAATTACTTTAAATAAGGGTGCAGCTTAGAGGAGATACAGAGGCTAATGGTATGTTACAGAATGGGATGCCCCACAGCAGACCTGAGATCAGTATATATGCACAGTAAAAGTGTCTAAGCAGGCTCAAACAGGCCAAATTACTTTAACCCTTTTGTTGCCAAGCACGTAACACCTACGTGCTGGCTTGGCTGGGCCTTAAGTGCCAAGCCCGTAGGTGTTACGTGCTTGACTTTGATCGCTTCTAGTTTAAAAAATAAAAATAAAAAATACTCACCTGACCCCTTGTTGGATCCGGCCGGGTCTCCTCTTTAATTTGGTGCCATCCGATCCCCCGTGGGGGGTCGGATGGCTCCAGGAGAGCCCCCGGAATAGGCCGCCCCCCCCCCCCCGCTTCTGCAGCAGCAGCTGCTAACTGTAAAAAAAAAAAAAAAATAAAAATGACATTCACTTACCTCCATGTGCGCTGGCTCCCGCTGTCCCTCCTCTTCACCTGGGGGGCCTCCGATCCCCCCCCAGGACTTACCGATCTTCAGGAGGGAGCCTGGGAGGCTCTCTCCTCTCTTCTTCAAGATGGCGACCGCCATCTTGCCTCTAAGCCCCGCCCCCTTGGGGGCGGGGCTTATGACGTCATCCCGGTCCCGATCACCGGCTTCAGCTTTCTCAGCTTCTCAGATGCCGGTGATCGGTGCCCTGGAAGGAGGTGACAGGAGATCCTCTGATCTCCTGCCTTCTCCTTCTCTGGATGCCGATCACAGGCATCTGTCAGCTGAGCGGCGAGGGACAAGAGCTTGCAATCGAAGGTAAGTACAGTAAAAAAAAATTATTTTTTTTTAATAAAATACTTTTTTTTATTGTGTGGTGTTTTTTTTTTTACAGTTAACCCTTTGTGAGCTGGTAAGGGGTCCATGAGACCCCTTATACCAGTTCACATGGCTGGGGGGGTGGCATTGCCATTAACCCCCGCACCCCCATTACCTGCCTCCCCAAAGGCCAGGGGGGGGCAGAAGAGCCCGGGCCCACATAGGCTATGTGGGCTCGTAGGCTGCAGGGTGGGGGGGCCACCAAAGCTGGCCCCCCCACTCTGTGCCTACAAGCCCCCATAGCTGGTCCCGGGCTGGTTACTTTGGGTAAGGGGGACCCCACGTCATTTTTTTTTTGGATTTTTAAGGGTTTTTAACCCTTAAAAATCCAAAAAAAAATGGGGTCCCCCTCCCCGGGAAGGGGGACCCTATGTCATTTTTTTTTTTAATTAACCATTTGTCATCCAGCAGCTATAAAAGACTTCTGGGCAGGAAAGGGTGTCTACCTATACATATGTGGTATCGCTGTAACCGGGAGAAATTGGGGTTTCTCACGCAATAAGATTTTATTGACAAACTTACATTTTTTATTACAAAAAAACTCTACAAATTGTAAAAAAATATATTTTTTTTATTTTTTTTCACACATTTCACCCAAAAATGTTGAGAATACACCTAAAAAACACAAACAAGACATTTCATGTTAAAGCCCAGACTCTGTTGAAAAAAACAATATATAATTTTCCTGGGAAATCCCTGGAAATCCCTTCGAAAATGACAGTTGAACATGTGTAGCGCAAAACAGTCAAACTCAGTCTGGCAACAGGGAGTGGCAAATGCTGCAGGTAGGCTGGCAGCGAAAGGGTTAAATAAGTGTGCAACTTAGAGTAAATACAGAGGCTAATGGGATGTTACAGAATGGGATGCCCCACAGCAGACCTGAGATCAGTATATATGCACAGCAACAGTGGATAAGCAGGCTCCAACAGGCCAAATTACTTTAAATAAGTGTGCAGCTTAGAGGAGATACAGAGGCTAATGGTATGTTACAGAATGGGATACCCCACAGCAGACCTGAGATCAGTATATATGCACAGTAAAAGTGTCTAAGCAAGCTCAAACAGGCCAAATTACTTTAATAAGTGTGCAGCTTAGAGTAAATACAGAGGCTAATGGGATGTTACAGAATGGGATGCCCCACAGCAGACCTGAGATCAGTATATATGCACAGCAACAGTGGATAAGCAGGCTCCAACAGGCCAAATTACTTTATATAAGTGTGCAGCTTAGAAGAGATCCAGAGGCTAATGGTATGTTACAGAATGGGATGCCACACAGCAGACCTGAGATCAGTATATATGCACAGTAAAAGTGTCTAAGCAGGCTCAAACAGGCCAAATTACTTTAAATAAATGTGCAGCTTAGAGTAAATACAGAGGCTAATGGGATGTTACAGAATGGGATGCCCCACAGCAGACCTGAGATCAGTATATATGCACAGCAACAGTGGATAAAAGCAGGCTCCAACAGGCCAAATTACTTTAAATAAGTGTGCAGCTTAGAGGAGATACAGAGGCTAATGGTATGTTACAGAATGGGATGCCCCACAGCAGACCTGAGATCAGTATATATGCACAGTAAAAGTGTCTACGCCGGCTCAAACAGGCCAAATTACTTTTAATAAGTGTGCAGCTTAGAGTAAATACAGAGGCTAATGGGATGTTACAGAATGGAATGCCCCACAGCAGACCTGAGATCAGTATATATGCACAGTAAAAGTGTCTAAGCAGGCTCAAACAGGCCAAATTACTTTAAATAAGTGTGCAGCTTAGAGGAGATACAGAGGCTAATGGTATGTTACAGAATGGGATGCCCCACAGCAGACCTGAGATCAGTATATATGCACAGCAACAGTGGATAAGCAGGCTCCAACAGGCCAAATTACTTTAATAAGTGTGCAGCTTAGAGTAAATACAGAGGCTAATGGGATGTTACAGAATGGGATGCCCCACAGCAGACCTGAGATCAGTATATATGCACAGCAACAGTGGATAAGCAGGCTCCAACAGGCCAAATTACTTTATATAAGTGTGCAGCTTAGAAGAGATCCAGAGGCTAATGGTATGTTACAGAATGGGATGCCACACAGCAGACCTGAGATCAGTATATATGCACAGTAAAAGTGTCTAAGCAGGCTCAAACAGGCCAAATTACTTTAAATAAGTGTGCAGCTTAGAGTGAATACAGAGGCTAATGGGATGTTACAGAATGGGATGCCCCACAGCAGACCTGAGATCAGTATATATGCACAGCAACAGTGGATAAAAGCAGGCTCCAACAGGCCAAATTACTTTAAATAAGTGTGCAGCTTAGAGGAGATACAGAGGCTAATGGCATGTTACAGAATGGGATGCCCCACAGCAGACCTGAGATCAGTATATATGCACAGTAAAAGTGTCTAAGCAGGCTCAAACAGGCCAAATTACTTTAAATAAGTGTGCAGCTTAGAGGAGATACAGAGGCTAATGGTATGTTACAGAATGGGATGCCCCACAGCAGACCTGAGATCCGTATATATGCACAGTAAAAGTGTCTAAGCAGGCTCAAACAGGCCAAATTACTTTTAATAAGTGTGCAGCTTAGAGTAAATACAGAGGCTAATGGGATGTTACAGAATGGGATGCCCCACAGCAGACCTGATATTAGTATATATGCACAGCAACAGTGGATAAGCAGGCTCCAACAGGCCAAATTACTTTATATAAGTGTGCAGCTTAGAGGAGATACAGAGGCTAATGGTATGTTACAGAATGGGATGCCCCACAGCAGACCTGAGATAAGTATATATGCACAGTAAAAGTGTCTACGCTGGCTCAAACAGGCCAAATTACTTTTAATAAGTGTGCAGCTTAGAGTAAATACAGAGGCTAATGGGATGTTACAGAATGGAATGCCCCACAGCAGACCTGAGATCAGTATATATGCACAGCAACAGTGGATAAGCAGGCTCCAACAGGCCAAATTACTTTAAATAAGTGTGCAGCTTAGAGGAGATACAGAGGCTAATGGTATGTTACAGAATGGGATGCCCCACAGCAGACCTGAGATCAGTATATATGCACAGCAACAGTGGATAAAAGCAGGCTCCAACAGGCCAAATTACTTTAAATAAGTGTGCAGCTTAGAGGAGATACAGAGGCTAATGATATGTTACAGAATGGGATGCCCCACAGCAGACCTGAGATCAGTATATATGCACAGTAAAAGTGTCTAAGCAGGCTCAAACAGGCCAAATTACTTTAAATAAGTGTGCAGCTTAGAGTAAATACAGAGGCTAATGGAATGTTACAGAATGGGAATCCCCACAGCAGACCTGAGATCAGTATGTATGCACAGCAACAGTGGATAAGCAGGCTCCAACAGGCCAAATTACTTTAAATAAGTGTGCAGCTTAGAGGAGATACAGAGGCTAATGGTATGTTACAGAATGGGATGCCCCACAGCAGACCTGAGATCAGTATATATGCACAGCAACAGTGGATAAGCAGGCTCCAACAGGCCAAATTACTTTAAATAAGTGTGCAGCTTAGATTAAATACAGAGGCTAATTGGATGTTAGAGAATGGGATGCCCCACAGCAGACCTGAGATCAGTATATATGCACAGTAAAAGTGTCTAAGCAGGCTCAAACAGGCCAAATTACTTTAAATAAGTGTGCAGCTTAGAGTAAATACAGAGGGTAATGGGATGTTACAGAATGGGATGCCCCACAGCAGACCTGAGATCAGTATATATGCACAGCAACAGTGGATAAGCAGGCTCCAACAGGCAAATTACTTTAAATAAGTGTGCAGCTTAGAGGAGATACAGAGGTTAATGGTATGTTACAGAATGGGATGCCCCACAGCAGACCTGAGATCACTATATATGCACAGCAACAGTGGATAAGCAGGCTCAAACAGGCCAAATTACTTTAAATAAGTGTGCAGCTTAGAGGAGATACAGAGGCTAATGGTATGTTACAGAATGGGATGCCCCACAGCAGACCTGAGATCAGTATATATGCACAGCAACAGTGGATAAGCAGGCTCCAACAGGCCAAATTACTTTAAATAAGTGTGCAACTTAGAGTAAATACAGAGGCTAATGGGATGTTACAGAATGGGATGCCCCACAGCAGACCTGAGATCAGTATATATGCACAGCAACAGTGGATAAGCAGGCTCCAACAGGCCAAATTACTTTAAATAAGTGTGCAGCTTAGAGGAGATACAGAGGCTAATGGTATGTTACAGAATGGGATGCCCCACAGCAGACCTGAGATCAGTATATATGCACAGCAACAGTGGATAAGCAGGCTCCAACAGACCAAATTACTTTAAATAAGTGTGCAGCTTAGAGTAAATACAGAGGCTAGTGGGATGTTACAGAATGGGATGCCCCACAGCAGACCTGAGATCAGTATATATGCACAGCAACTGTGGATAAGCAGGCTCCAACAGGCTAATTACTTTAAATAAGTGTGCAGCTTAGAGTAAATACAGAGGCTAATGAGATTTTACAAAATGGTAATGTTCCCACAGCAGACTTGAGATCAGTTCAGTATATATGCACAACATCAAAAGTAGCCCGAAACAGCTAACAAAGCCAGTCAGCCAGCCAGTAACACTCAGGCTGGATGAAAAAAAAAAATCTCCCTGTGACTGCCTCCGATTTTTCCTAACTTTCCCTGCTTCTCGCTGACTTCCTGCCTGTCTCCTGCCTGTCCCTGTCTGTCCCTGTCTCTCTAACTGTCTCTCCCTGACTACAGCAGTGTCCTGTCTCTCACGAATGCAATAGAGAAATGAGGAAAAGCAAGATGTCCGCCGCCTTAAATAGCGCTGTGACGTCACCGGGCTTGCTGGCTGCTGATAGGCTGCATGTGACTGCCCCAGTATGCACTGGAGCGGGGTAGATGTCTGGACATGTCCCGTCCGCCATCTTAGAATGCCTGTAATGTAAATTAATGGATGTTAAAGGAAAACTTCGAGCGATCGAAGCACGGGGAAATTCGGATTCGATCCAAATCGAATTTTTCATGAAATTCGGATCGAATCCGGGTTCGTCCGGATCGATTCGCTCATCCCTAATTATAAACATTTTTAATTAGTGTTTAAATGTTTTTTTATCAAAAATATTATTTTTTCTTTTATTTAAAAACTATTTACAAAAAAGTGGCAGGCTCCCAGGATTCTATTCCTTGGTGGTCCCCATTAAAGCTGCAAGCTCCTCAATTTCGCCCACCAGCCTATGAGCAGCAGCTGCCAGTTCTTCTAATCGCTGCTGTGTGCTGGCTGTCAGAGCAGGCATCAGCACTGGGCGTACCAGGGCAGGTGTCAGGGCCCCTGCACCTTGGGAGGGCCCACCTCATTCCCTCTACCCTGGGGCAGCTCCTATGCAGGATGCAGGACCGTGCAGTAACCAGGACTAAGGACTGCCAGCCAGGGGCAGATTGGCCATTGGGAGAGACTTTCTTACTGTCTGACTTTCTATCCTTTGTTTCTTTTTTCCCTTTCATTCTCTCTTTCCTTCTATTATTTCTGTCAGTCCTTCTAATCTTTGTTTCTTTCCATCATTCTCTTTCTTTGTTTCTGTCATTCATTCTATGCTTTTGTTCTTTGCTTCTTTCCATTCTTTTTATATTTCTTGTTTTTTAGTCCTTTTCTTTCTTTCTTTCTTTTTTTTTTCTTTCTTTCGTTCTTTACTTTTTTCTGTCATCCCTTTTATTCCTTCTCTACTTTGTTATTCCATCTTAATATTATTAATTTATAGCCTATGGATTGTTCCAGAAATTAATCTAATATTCTAGCCTATGGATTGTTCCAGAAGTTAATCTAATATTCTAGCCTATGAATTATTCCAGAAATTAATCTGATATTCTAGCCTATGGATTGTTCCTGAAATTAATCTAATATTCTAGCCTATGTATTGGGTATACCTCTTGATGAAGGCATGTTAACGTGAATAAACTAAGTTGTCTAAAAACTTCCTAGGCTGGTGGGCCACCCTCCTCTCTGGGGCCTGCCACTCCTCTTGGTCTGCAAAAATATTGTTAGTTCTCAATTCATATTTGTAAATGACGACATTTAAATTAGAATGTGTGTGTGACATCACCCACCTTCTCCTTGCACCTCAGGTGTTTGGGCTTGTGGGTTCTCCACTCTAGGCTCTTCACCCACCACCTCAGCATCTAAAAGTATAAATAAGAAATGAGTGTGTGTTTACAGTGCATGTACCTGTGTGTGCTTCTGTGTGATAATCAAACCTGAATGCTACTGGAGGAAAGCAGGAACACCAATAGACAGAGGGAGGAGCAGTGGCAGATGCTTAATTCTACCTTGCCCAGATGGTGGCCATTCTTCAGGCGGCACAACACCCATACTTTATGCAGCAACCATACCTGTAAATAGCTATTGACAATTTTGATTTGTTATGTAAGACCAATTGTTCATGAGTGGCTATCATGTCCAATTAGCCAAATATATTATTTACAACTTTACTAAACTTTGAGATTTGAGAAAAACTAAGTTGTTTGAACCAAAAAAGGTAAAAAACAGGTAAAGAACAAATAAGTAACATAAAATAACACATATTGGTAACAAACACATAACATACATTTTAATTGAAATGAGTGGAAATCAGGTTCTCCCTGACAGACTGAGCAGAGGAGCTCTGGGTGCTGCTAACATAAAGCTCTGAATTCACCATCAAAGGCCCTACAGCATTGCTTATATCATTTATCTTGTATGTCCTGTTAAGTTACTGTAGTAATGCTACCTGGATTGTCCTGTTATGGTGAGAAAGAGATCCAATAGGATTTCACACTCCAAGATGGGTCACACAAATATATCTGCTTGTTAATTGTTGCTGATTGCTTGGCCAATGCATTATAAAAAAGACCAATGGCAATATTACATTTCTACTGAATTTCATCTCAAACCAGAATTCTACATTTTCTCATGTTTAACTCTGATTCATGTACAAATAACCACCACTCTGTTTCTATCAGGTTTTTGGTGTTCGTCTATATTGTTTTTCCTCTTCTGGAATGTAAATTAAACATTTGTGTTACGATTGTGCCCTCATACCTGTGATTAACATATCAGCATGCTGTTTCCAAGTTTCTTATATTCCTATGACTCTGTGTCGCTCAAGTGGGAGTGGCTTTCCTGGCCTCAAGTAAAGTCCTTCCACTGGCAAGCGTGAGCCCCCCCCCCCCCCCACAAAGCAGAGCTTCGAAAAATCAGGCAGCAGTGATCCCCTCATCTAAAAAGAATAAATAACAGCAGGATGGGTTAAACCTGTAAGTTCAGGAATGTGGAGCACCATCTCTGCCTCAGCCAATCAGACAATTATAAAGCCAGAGTCAGGAAGTCTCTGCTCCATACACCAAACACACCAGTTTATGTACGGTTGCTAGCATAGACACATTGTTGCTAAAGAAAACAGTTTATTTTATAACACAGAGTTGCAAATGAATGAAAAAGAAAAAATGCAGCTAAGATCAGCACATTGAGGACATCATTTTGGCATACAATAATGGACATTTGCCATATTGGATAAAATTCCATTGAATATTGACTCTCCCATTAACCCATCTAGTGACCCCTACCAAGTGCCAGCTGCTTGAGACTCACATAGCTGAGTTTAAACACCTACAAAAAAAAAGTATAAAAGTTAAAAACTCACCTGACCCCTCAATCAATCTGGCAAGGTTTTCTCTTTACCCGGGGGGGGCTCTTCTGGCTTCAGGAGAGGGCCCAAAATAGCCCCCCCCCTCCCCGCTGCTAACTTTAAAAATAGGAACCAAAATTACATTTACTCACCTGTGGCCGCGATCCCTTCCACTGGGAGGAATTTTCACCGCGGCAGGCTCCACTACCCCCCCCCCCCCAGGCTCTTCCGTGGTGAGGAGAGAGCCGAAATGGGGATTTCACACACAATAAGATATTAAATATTAAAAATACACTTAAAAAAGACAAACAAGACATTTCATGTTTAAGCCCAGACTGAATATATATATATATATACGGTATATATATATAATTTTCCTATGAAATCCCTGGAAATCCCTTCAAAAATCACAGTTCATATGCTGGTTGCTTGCCTGTTCCAAAACAGTAAAAATGAACACAACGTTCATTTTTTAAACGCAAGTTGCTACTTGGATCAATGTTCAGTAGGCCTTCTGGTAAGCAATTTTGTCAAAGTAGCCTGTCTTAAATTGTATTATGTTTTAAATGTGGATATGCAGCTGAAATACAATGCAAACAACACCCTTGATCCTGTCATTTTTCAGATATGGCCCTTTCTTCATTGACTTACTTCAGTGACAGTCCCACTGACCTTATGTTTCTGCAATTATAGGGTGGACCAATCACTCTACAAATCACCCTATACTGTATGCCCCACTGTGTGAAAGCCCCCAGGGTAATCTTAACTGATCTTGGTGGCTCCCGCAATGCAATCATCGCTGGCGGATGCATCCCCGGCTTCCTTGTAGCTGTGCATGCTTCCAGCACCCAGCTATTAAGATAGGCCAGTCACGCAAGAGCGCTCACTCCACAGCTGGGGATGCGGCCGGCACATCTATACTGGGTGCATAGTTCAAGTCAGTTTTATGCCACGCTGATTGGATGAGCACACGCACATCCGCCATGGGAATGCCAGAAAGGTGATAGACACTGATCTGGGGGGTTTCGGGATGCCCCTGGGGCAAGAACCAATCACCAGGATAGTCAAAATCATGATGATTGGTCCACTTTAGGTGCCAGCCTACCTAGAGATTATGTCAACCTGTTACCAGGCTATACTTGCTTAATTCTGAATTTTGAGGGAATATCTAGTGATTTTCCAGGCAAAATATTATAATATTAATATTGGTATTGGACTTTAACATGAAATGTCTTTTTTTTTTTTTAATTCAATTTTCTAAAATATGTAGCTTTATTTTAATTAAAAAAGTAAGTTTCTTAATAAAATTATATTGCATGTAAAAGCCCCATTCCTACCGGTTACAACGGTACCACATATGTATTGCTAGATACTGTTTCCTGCCTCAGACAAACCTCAAACTGAAAAGACTGCTTTAGGAGACTTTCAAAGAAAATATAATACAATATTATTTATTTCAAGAAAATCAAGCCTTTACATTTAAAATCTCCCCACCAACTATATATTCTATATTCTCTGGAATTACTCACCTCAAGCGTTCTGGACGCAAACCCTTAAGGAATTCACTGGTTGCACAGTGTTTCCCTAAAAAATGTATACAAAAGCAGAATAAAAAACACATTTTACTAAAATATCAACATGCAAACAGAACAATACTTAATATGCATAGGTTATTTTACCATTTTTGTTGCCTACTAGAGATTTTGTCACCCCCTGTTGACAGGCCATTTTTCACCATTTTGCGTTATGTATGTTTAACTGTGTTTTTTACAGGAATTTCCAGGGATATCCAGGAAAATTATATTATATATATATTAAACTTTGTCTGATTTATTTTCATTGAAGAAAATAAATTTTTTAAGAAAACTATATTTTTAAAGCCCAATTTCTCCTTATTTCTTACAATTCCTGCCATGAGTCTCTCCTAAACTGAAAATAGTGCTTTATGACATTTTCTAATAAAGACAACTACTTACCACACTATCAAGGGTTACATTAAAGTAGAATTGCAGTGGAGTCTCCAAACTTTTTTTTATTTTTAAAGTTTTTTTTTATTTTCAACCCTTAAAAATTAAAAAATGGCTTGGGGACCCCCCCTAGCTATGTTGGCTTGTAGATCATCGTCCTGAAGGTTACAAGCCAACATAGCCTTCATTGGATGTGGGCTGTTCTGCCCCGACCCCAGGGCTTTGGGGAGGCAGGAAATTGGGTTGAAGGGTTAATGGCAAGCCACCTGCAACAGCCCCTCAAGCTATGTGAACTGGTATAGGGGTCTCATGGACTCATAACTGTAAAAAAAAACACAGACACAGCAGAGCAAAATCTCATGACAGTCGGTAGTGATTGGGGAAAGCCGCGGTGGAGGGCAGAGGATCAGAGTCAGCTGCCCCTACCCCCTGCTTTCTACCAGCAGCTGTCATTGGAGGAGGGAGATGACTGCAACCCCCCATCTATAAAAGGCAGGGGTGGTGGTCAGAAGCAGAACAATACTCCCGGTCCTCTCCTGTCAGCAGAAGAGCCTGGGGGGATCAGAGGCCCCCCCAGGTGAAGGTGAAGAGAAGACTGGGACAGATGGATTGTGTTTGAAGGTGAGTTTCTATTTTTTTACTTATTTCTTGGGGTAAATGTCTGCTACGTGAGACTCACATTGCTGACACTGAAAGGGTTAAAGCATTTTAAAAAGAACAAAACCCTGGATTTTCACTATTCTGGGTTTTGTTCACCCAGCCTGGGGCATTCCAATTTAGGATATATCCATCCAGTTTGCCCATAAGCTCACCTCTTTTTCAATCCAACAGAGCTGCTAAGATGATCCCATCTTAGCCTTGCAGTACCAAGCTGCTATTGTAGCCTAGTCAGGGGATGCATTATAGGTTCTGGTGACTTGTATCATTTGTTATCTGTCTATATTTGCCCTGTCTGCTATATACTATATTGCTGTTCATTGTATACATGTCAGCAGTAGATAGGTCTTTAGATAATATCTGTTCATTCACCAGCCCTTTGTCTCCCAGCACTTTTTATATTCTTGTCTTTTGTCTACATATATGTATTTTATGTGCATTTCTGTTGGTTGTGCAGCTGGTTTGTGTCTCTTCGGCCACATGTTTATAGTTGTTACTATAGTAAATAATAGTTGACCATACCTTTTGGTTAATGGATGTAGCAAGTTCATGTTGATTGGAGTTTGATAAGGTCCCTGTAATAAAAAAACACCTTAGCTATTGTGCTCCTTCTAAGCCTATAGCATATCTTTTGGATTGACTGTCAACCCTGCCTTCTGGGAGGCATTCAAAACGTATTTCCAAGGATCAGTTTGTGAATAGTGTTGAGCGAAATCGAACCGCAAAGTTCGGGTCCGTGCCGAACTTTATGAGTTCGGGCCCACAAGCCTAAACACAGACCTCAGCCAGTCTGTGTTCAGGTTTGGCATTTGGCCAAATCCTAAAAAGCTGGTTGATGGTCTGCTGAGCAGCCCATTAATCAGCTTTCAGCCCCTAGCAACCACAGCCATGCTCATGCTAGGAATGGCTATGATTGGCCAGATGGGACACGTGACCCTGCTGTATAAGAAGCGGGGTCATGTACCACAGCGCTGTTACAATGCTGTAGGATAGATAGGGACAGGTTGCAATTGGAGTTAGCCAAAGTTTGGCCCATCTCACTCACAAGCCCTGGCCCTAAATGCAAGCATTTCAAAATTGCTTTCCATTGAAATGCTCCCATTCCACCACTACTTTTCTCAGGAGGCATATCCTGCCCTGCACCAACAGGTTGTGGAGAAAATAAGGTGTCCACTGTGCAATGCTATTAGTTGCAAGGTCCACACCACAACTGACACATAAGCAAGTAAGCATGGACCAGGGACATTACATCTCTCTAACTGCCCACATTCAATATAGTGGGACCCAGGTCTTGATCATGTTCCCTTTCTCTTCTACCTATCATTCTGTCTTATCAATTTTTTAAGCCTGTACAGATAGGAGTATCTCCCTCCCTGGCGTAATATACTCTATTGTAATCCAAATGTGAAATCAATCGTATATATTTGCATGTTCTGTATGTCAGTTTCAGTGTAGCGTGTTTAACTTTGATATTGTATGAACAAACAAGGTAATGATTAAGACCTGTAAAAATAGAAGTATTCCAAAAAGATGTCATAGGCGTTAGACGATAAAATATTTTAAACAACCAGTATTATCAATATTATGGGGTAAAGGGCACTGTACATGTTTCAAAAGCCTGCCAAGTAACCTTGGCATCTTAAAAATTCACATTTCTAAGCATACAATAAACTAACTTTTTGGGAGCAATCAACTTTTACCATCATTCTACAGCTATGGTAACGACTATAAAGCAAACATTGTGGAGCATCTTTTCTCTGACAAGCCTAAACAGGATGGTGGGATTTTATGTACTTAGTGTATTGGCTTTAATATGCATGCTATCAAAAAATGCCTTTTATGTGAAGCCTTTTAGTGTGAAGAGCATCTGAAAGTGCATAGCAAGTCTTGATCGAGCTTAATGCAAATGTGCAGATGGATTCTGAAAGAAAATGTTTAACACACAATGAGCTTCTGACATGCTATTGTTTCCAGGATGACGTACTTCTATGCGCCTCATGCTGTAGCCTTGTAACTCACAGTACGCACAAGACTGATACTCTTAGTAATGCTTACACAGAAAAAATGGAAAAACTCAAGACTGTTCTGGATAAAATATTAGCCAAAAGAAGGACTGCTGGCAAGAAGATCAGTGGCTTGAAGGATCAAGTACACCAGCTACAAGAGAAAGCCACTGGGAAAAAAGTCAACATAAGTAATGTCTTTAAGGACATCTGAAAACTAATTGATGAATTTGAGAACCAAGTCAATGGCGAGCTCAACAGACAGAAGCATGACATTTTCCAAAAGTTAACTGAAAGAATCCAGCAACTGGAAGGATGAGTTGTATCAAAAGGTGCTCCATATTGAGGAGCTTTTTGGTGTCAATGACCCAGTAATCTTTCTAACAGAAAGTAAATCAATGTTATGCAATTACTCAAAATATGAGAAAAACCTTAAAATGGAACGCAGTGGAATGTGGAGCGTCACACACAAACTGGATGAAGTTCTAATATCAGTTACTCTAGAGAGCAGTCTGATTAATTTAGCTAATTTCACAGGAAAGCTGAATGTAACTCGTCTCCATATTGATGAACAGTCAGCCATTGTAATGAACCCTAATACTGCTAATAATAAGGTAACTCTCTCCAGTGACCTGAAAACCGCCTCCTACTTGAAATCTGAAATTAAGGCACCTATCATACCAGAAAGTTTCTCCTCTTCTCAGGTTTTGGGCACAGTGGGTTTTAATTCAGGAGAACATTATCTGGAAATACAAGTCAGCCCCACAGGATACTGGACCATTGGCATGGCGTATCCTACAATAGAGAAAACAGGAAACAAGTCATTGATTGGTTGCAATGACAAGTCATGGGGCCTGACCATGCTTATTAATCAAGTGTCTGCTCTTCATAATGCAGAGAGTAAATCAGTACAGGTTGGTGGCTCCCTCAAAGGAATTGGTATATATCTAAACTATGAAGCTGGTATGCTTTCCTTCTACCAAATATCAAGTACAATCAGACACTTACATACATTTTCAGTGAATTTTTTAGAGCCCCTGTATCCTGCATTTTATATCTGTGGTAACGGCTGGGTCAAAATAAAGAACGAAAAGATAATGGGGGGTCATGCTAGTTAGTGAAGCAAAAAATGCACAAAAAGTGCAATAAAAATATTTGTTTCTAACAAATTTCTAATGTTTTATCATACTTGTACCCCATAGGGTGCAGTTGTTTCCAAACTATTTTGTCATTAAGGAGGTGGTGCAGGTGCAGGTAATTTTTGGGAAGAAATAGAACAAAAAAGATTGTCCCTTTTTGTGTTTACGTCAAAACACATGCCTCGCCATTAAAATCCAAATTCATTTGGATAACCCCCCCCCCATATCTCCATAATAGAGTCATGGACAACAAAAAGAGCTGCAATGTGGCTAAAACCCTTTCCTAAGCAACAGATTCCTGATTGTGCTTTAAAGTTAAAGGGCAAGTGATGGCTAACAGCTTGAATGTTGCTCCAGTATTTTTTTCAGTAAAAAACAGAGCTGGTCAAATTGGATGCAAATGTTGCCATTATGCTGTTTTGGCCAAACCAAATGTGCTAAATTATGGTCTAATTTATCTTTGGCTCGAATTTGCAGCCCAACACTAAACACTAGCTATATAGTGAAAATAGATTTTGGATTTGGATTGGTTTATCAATGAATGGTATTGTTCTTTTGTTTACAGTAAATATACAACCAAATAAAAATAATTACCATTCAAAATCTAGAACTAAGTTGAATTGTTTTCTTTAACACTAGCAGGCAGGCTTTTCTCTAACTAATCTAAGTGTGCTACTACAGTAGATCCTGTTTTAAATCTTCAGAGGTGCCCCCTGCTATTACATTAAAGTAATTGTCAATGCAGGTTCCCTGACTGTTATCGCGGTCGATTTTGCTGTATGCTTTCACTTTCAGTCCGAGCATCACTCCTTTGCGGGCTCCTATTGGCCACCCCCCTCTCTCTTCCTCTAGGCATCGTCCATTAATTGTGGACGAGTGATGACCCTCTATTCAGAATGTATACTTCTATTCCTCCCCCTTCTGGCTGCTAACCAATCCATGTTTTCCCCATCTTATCATTCCTCTGAGCCCTCCCTTCCTTTCTGCATGCTAAGGGAAAGCCAAATGCTAATACAGGCAGTACTTCTGGGAAGAAGACACTCCCACTGCCTAGGAAATGTAGAAAGCAGTTCAAAACATATGTTTTCTCTGCATATCAAACTTTATTTAAAAAAAAATCAAAAAAACACTTGAAACATGATGACATGTGGGCTACTTAACAGCAGTGCCTGTATAATGTATTTCAAGTTATTTAGCAGACCATTGAGTGGTGCTAGTCCATTGCAATGGAGGTAGTGTGCCAAGGCCTGACACTCCCCCCTCCAATGTAGTGAATGTAGAGGGCGTGTTCAAGCCCCTGTAACTGATGGTGGGGGCGTTAGCCAGCATGTAAATGGAGTTCAGGTCCGTGGCAAAGCAGGAAGCAAGGTATGAAGTGCAGGCTCAGATCCAGCAATTAGTTGAGTGGTTGATCACCAGACTAGCACCAATCAGCTGCATGGGGCAAAAGATAAGTACTCTTTGGGAATTTTTGTTTGCCTGCTGAATGACTTTGATGACAGCATGTAAAGTTTTGTGAATGTAGGCACTCCAAATACCATTGACTCTCAAGTAAAGAGCCTGCAGTGTTATTCACCTCTGGAATCAGCTGCAAGATCTACATTCTAGGGCCAGACTGGTGATTCTGTTCAACTAGTTAAACCTTTGTTTTCAGTTCTTTTTTACTTCATCCTGTTTAAATAGAGTGCTTTCTAGTAAAAGACTTGGGTTATGAGCTAGTGACCATTTCTTGATAGCAGAGGTGTTTTTTGGTTTCAAGTCTGAAACAATTGTGTGAGTACCACGCTAACATGTAGTAGGAAGTTTTATGGATGGGCATCTCAGATAAAGGGCTACACATACACAAAGGGCTCCACAAATACACAAAGATATCTCCTGTCTGGCCTGCCAAATTGCACATAAGTTCCCAGGTTTAAATGAAACTCTAAGTTTCGCCTCAGTATATCGTAATTCCCAATATAAAACCCTGCAGTTCGCATCGCCGGTCTACAACAAAATGGCGGCGAAACGCAGACATTATTGCTGAGAGGACGGCGCGCGCGGCGTCAGGTACGATATCAGCGCTTTAATTTTTGCTGCGCTGACAGACGCGCGCCGTTCGCCAGCGCACACACACAGGGGCACCGGACCTATACAGCCAGTTTTAAACCTGCCAGTCCTCATTGGAGATGGAAACTTGGATTAACATGCATTCACACGGTGCAGGACGCGCTGGCCTCATTCCGGAATGGCAACAACAATAGTCTTTAAGGTACCGGCTAAGGTGGTTTATATCCTTCCCTACGCTCCAGATAGAGCATGCAACACTAATGCTGATCCTATTTGTTTATAGAAGACTTACACAATCGGCTCTATCACTACACTAAGTAAATCCAACTTCAGGACGATGCAGCAATATACCCCATATATCTCCATACAGAGCGACTGCAATATACCCTTAACAATAAGGTAATGACAATTTTTTCCCCCATTTTTTTTCCTTTTAAAAAAAAGGATAGAAATGTTGAGGTAGGAATATAGGGCTGTGGTTCCCTTTCATGGCAGTGCTCCTAATGATTAATAATTTTTTCTTCAAGGGCCAATTACTACACAATTAAAGGACCTCTATCCACTTATGACTTAATGCAACGGGGCAGGTGCTCCATCCCTTCCGGGTTACAAATCACGACCCGCACTGTTGGAAACCAGGTGGGCTATTAGACAGCACCCATTTAGAGAGAATATATTAAAAAATATAAATATTAAAAATACATACGATCTATACATATGTCAGTAATTGAAATGATTTAATCATGCTGTCACAACCTAATATTTCGATTGTTGTTGTTTCTTCTTATCTGAAAGCAATATAATTGTATATATGTAAATAATTTTTTTTTTCTGATATTTATATTAGGGCACTGAGGAAGCCATTCTGGCGAAACATGTTTTCCCTTTCACAGATCGCCATACCAGTAAGATAAACCAGCTGCGATATAGTATGCTGTCCATAGAAACTTTTTCAAATGCAATCATGCCTCATGAATATCTGTATATTAGATGTTTTTCACGAGATTGTGACAAAGGAGAACACTCTTTGAGTGATCCAATTGATCTCTGTTTTAAATGATAATTTAAATAAAAATATGTTTTAAACCAACTCAGAGGTGTGGTGGGTGTGCTGGGTCCCAGTTGGAAATCAGGATTGAGCCTAATTCTGGAAATTCTTTGTTGCCTGCCAAATCGGTAAACAATTATTATGATAAAAAAACATCAATAATAAAACCAGTGATTAGTATAACAATCACAGCTCACTGTAGGTTCTACAGTTGTGGGCGACAAAAAAAGAGATTAAAGTGTATTCCCTCTTTATTTTTATCATGTATGACAAATAAAGTAGATAATGATTTTTTCTATCATGGTATGAGCTTTGAATTTTGTATGGCGAGGTCACAATCTTCTTAAAAGTCTGGGTTTGCCTACACCCGGGAGATTGTCTAGTTACACCAATAAGAGTGTATAAAAAATTGTATTGTGCACAGACTTATGTTACAGGATAATTAAAAATACACAAATGTATACAGGAAACAACAGGGACAAGTTAATGGGCATCAAAACTTAGTGATTATATTAGGCACTATACAAATATCATCTATATATATAATGTTTCAGGGACTACACAAATAATATCTAAACATAATAATGTAAGCTTATTGATCGTATTCATAGAATCTATACTGGTCCAAATGACCTTGTACCAAACAACTTCAAAATAATCAAAATTACCAACAGGTTCTGAATACCCACGTGAACGTCCAGCAATACCATTCTTACCCAACTGGCCTAATAGTTCCCCAAATTTTGACCTCACCTCCTGTTGAAGTAGCCCGCCCCTTAGCCAGCCCATGCTCTAACAAAAGGATTTCATGACCAGGAGTTTACATTCTATAATTAAGACTATTTTAGAGGCCCAAAGCCATTGTGTCAGCCCTAATGTAGCCAGGCTGTCTGGCTCTCAGTTGATCTAAGAGGAGCCCAATTGCCACCTAAATGAAACAGAAGGGTTGGTATCAGTAAATGTATTCGCTTAATTTTTACTTATATTATACCTGTCTTATATTTTTTATTGGACCCTGTATTTCTTACAACTTTGAGAGAGGCACAGAGATGCAGAGTGTGTTAGAAGAAATCCATAATTACTGGAGAGACCATTTAACAGTAGTATAATAAAGTAGGCAACAAAATCAAATAAATATACTATGAAACGTAGAAGTCATTGTTTCCCAAGGTAGCAGTTTCTCTACTAAAATCTCTGCTATCAGGACAGGGTGATAGATGTAACCAAATGAAGAGAAATGTTAGGATTTCAAATATAAACATTATTTCAACAGATGGATTTCTCAGTGCTAATATAATTACATTCCAAGTATCCCATGGTATTCCCAGTAGTAGAGAAAATACTATACTGTAAATGCAGAATCCTGGCTACATAATGTACAGTACATACAGTAGTTGACAAGTAGAGATAGCAGATAACCACTAGGTGGAGACATTGCATCCACTTCAGATTAACTCAGCCAGGCACCATTATGTTTATTATTATTACTGTTGAGTTTTATAGCAACATTTCCTTCATAATGCTGTAGAAGGTATTTATTATAGATAGGGGACACCTACAGCATTATAAATGTAAAATGTATAAATGTATTATAAACAAGAAGGAATTGCTAACACAACGCCCTCCAGACGCTGAAGAAAAGGCTTTTATGGAGTCATGTGATCAGTTTGCAAGTGCCTAATCTGGAAGTGAAAGCACCCATAGAATACTATGGGCAACGTTTCATTGGCGATTGCAGGACAATCTCAAATGCCCCACAATCGCCCTGGTGTGAAACCAGCTTAAGAGAGAGAGCTAATCATATGAGCTTACAGTCTTTAGTATTATTACTTTTTATGGTTGTGCATTTTTGTGATGCGTGTAATACATACTATCTGTTTAGTTTTCAAATCTTACCCAATCTTTGGTATTCTTCTGCTAGGCTATTAAATCAACAGGAGGTGCGGTCATAAGTAAAACCGTCTGTGAAATCTTTAATCCCATGTCCTTTTGAAAAATTAAAACAGGTACAAGGCAGACGGAAATTCATGTAAAATCTGTGTATCAGAAAAAAGTGGGGGCAGGCTGAGCAGAGTAGAACAACATTTAAATTCCAGATAACAGGTTGTATTTTGTGTGAGGGTGGTAGTGGCAGGCAGTAAATATTCAATATTGTTGCCTTTTTCCTTTCTCTAGATGGTTTAGGCTGGACATGTGTCAGATGATGTAATGCAATATCCCTTTCTCAGCCCCATAAAACGGTTAAAACTCTAAATACAATCTCACTCAGCTGTGTATCCAAATCACATTAATATATCTTTCATTACCAATGATGGTGGTGAAAAGGAAGGTAGGGCACTTACCGCCATGGCCCGGGCTTCCTAAACCGCCCTGGGCCTCTGATGTTAATCCTTATTAAATGACTCTGGTCTGGCATTGTGTGTTCTGTCACTCATTCATTCAGAATGTCACCCAGGTTGCAGCTCTGTATTTCTTCCCAGCACATCCTATACACACTATTAACTCATGTAAAATCTGTGTTTTTTACATGCGCTTGCATTGTTCACAATAGACGTCTATGAGACCGTGCCTGGAATCAATGTGCATGTGGTTGTAACAAGTAACAAGTCTTAGTAAAATTGTAATTTTATTACCTGGGTTAAAAATAGATATTCCAACCAGGCTTGTAAATACAGGGGGTACAGAAGCAGCACCCTCATGGGCCCATGAGGTCAGGGAGCCACACTGTTATTGCCCCTCCACCTTATCTATACCAGATACCAGTGTTTACATGGCATCATGTACAGGAAAACATGTGTATGTGGAACAACACTGGGGAAAATTACATTTGCACCAGTGTTCGCACCAGGGCAAATCACATTTAATTACGCCACTGTATCCTTCACGTGGTATGAAAGAGCCTTGCCATAGACCATGCCTTCCAACTTTTCAGAGTGGGAAACAGGGACAATTGTTAAATTAAGCCAGGAGACAGTTACAACAATATAAACACTTCAAATAGGCAAATGATTAACTTATTGATGCAGATCTGCATGTTACACCCCAAAGAGGGACAAATGAGTATAACAAGGGACAGTGGAGCATGGACTCAAAAGAGGGACACCCTCCAAATTCGGGACAGTTGGAAAGTATGCATTACAAATACTCAGCTTTTCCTAGCAAAACTTCATCTGTCAGGGAGAGAAAACAGTTGCACACATTAATAATCATCTGTTTATCACAGATATACACAGCACGTCCTGCCCCTCCAGTCCTGAAGCGCTAACACATGGAAAAAGGAATGTTTGCTATTTGGGAGAGAGAGAAACAGAGCAAGAGTAGTTTACATTAAAGGTAATAATAAACTAAATGCCAGAAGTGGTCCTAAAGTCAAAAAGACCTTAGGTCTTCAGAATACTCCCATCCCAAATTGGATTGCCTTTCTCCTTAAACTGGACCATCACCCTGAATAAAAACATATCTTATATGTTTCCCAATGCTGTACATGCAGATTGCCCACATTAAAAATCATCCTACCTGCATCTACCGCATTTTCTGAGCCTTTAAACATTCAAGATGGCGGCCCATGGAGATTCAGGCTGCAAACAGGAAGTGTCTTCTGACTGTGCCTTCTGGGATTGCTGTCCTTTTCCTGACCCCAGCTCTACTCTGTCTGTGCAAAGCACAGCTATAAACCAGCCCTCCTGCACTTTTGCCCCCTCTCCTCAGTATGTGATGCTACTGAGCCAAGATGGCGGCGCCCGTATCCTAGAGTCCTGAACAGAGTTGCAGGCCAGTGGGATAAAAGGTAAAAAGTAAGTGATTAAAAACATTTAATATATTAATTTTAGATGCTGTGGAATAGTTTTTTAAGGGTTTCAGCTTTTCATTAAATGACGCTGAAGATCCGTGTGCGTTCACTTGGAGCACCACCTGCCTCTGTCCCAGCCTGCTGAATGACGTAGCCATTGCAAGCGGCTCTCATTGGGCAAGAGCCCACCCATGTGCCGTTGGAGCGGGGAGAGGTGCCCTGGGGGGTTTCACACAGCAGGGCATCCCGTTTTGGGATTTTATCTTTTAGATTCTGGGCCAGCCACTGCTGGGTTTTGTTCTACTTTAAAAAATTTAAATAAAAGGAATAATTCGGGCTAAGAATTATGGGAAATTCGGAAATTCTGATTTATCTGCTTTTCACCAGCAGAAGTCACTGCCAACAAATGACAACTGAGGCTTTTTTTTGCTGCGATGTGGGTTTTTTTGTGCCAATCAAATGAATTGATTTTATAAAAGCAAAAAGGGAAAACAGAAGACAGCAGGAAGGACTTTTTGAAACTGCATTTTCTTTTGCCCTGCTGCACCAGAGATGTCTGAAAGGGGCAATGTTTCAGTGATTCAATAGACAGGAAGGCAGGGCATAGGACCTGGAAACATGGATTTTTTTATAATGCAGACATAAATGCAAACAAAATAAACAAAGGCCACGAATGCCAAACAAAATTGCTACCGCAAACACAGCCGCAAATGTATTTAGATAGATGTGAACATAGCCTTATTCCTCAAGCCTCCTGATTTTAGGTCTGTTTTAGGTCTCTGGACCCACTCTATGAGGAGAAGTGTGAGAATGCCAGTAGTATACCTAGGGATAAAGGTCCTGCCAGTGCTATGAGGTACTTATTTTTTATGTTAGTGACAGCATATGCTAGAAAAAATTAAATAAATACGTTTATACTTTAAATACCTTGTACATCTGCAGAACATTGTCCCAAAATGTATTCATGTTCTGGCAACCCCATACCTTTTCAGGGTGTCAAAGAGGGACAATTTTCTAATTAAGCCACGCTCATTGAGGGATGGGTAGGAGATAGGTTGTAACAGTTACATTAATATAAACACTTTGAATAGGCCAATACATCATTTATTGATGCAGATCTGCATGTTAAAAGGGGAGAAATGAAAACAATGAGAGGCAGGGGGACATTGACTCAAAAGAGGGACAGTCCTTCCAAATGAGGAACAGTTGGGAGGTATGCCGCCCCACCAAATGAGAGACATGGTTTCAATCCCTTTCTCACACCTCCAGAACTTGCTGGAGGCTTCTCCACCAAATATATACAGATAAAATGGGCATCTTCACCACTTCACCAGGTTCTTGCAGAATCCTCTCCTGAAATGTATTAGTAGGAAGGAAGGCCAGTTCCCAACCTCCAGAGCATAACTAAGCACATATTTACATATTTGGATGAAAGTATGGGACTTTATGGACTTTCCTATAGAAATTAATACATGGGTCAAGGGGAGGTCTGAAGGACTCAAAGAGGGTAACTAACTGGTTGTGAGGGGGTTCTACCGTCAGGTGATTTGTTGCATATTTCCTGAAGTAAGGGGGCTCTGGAGCCCCCCAATGTGTGGGGTACCTAATTTCCATTTTCAATTAGACCATCATCCCCAATGATGGAGGCTGCCATGTCTGATCAGCGTTGGACTCCACTTGATGCTCATTTTTGGTATTTTGTAAGTTTTAAAAAAGCCAGAGCAGACCAAAAAGCTAAAGGAAAAAATGCTGAGTTTTTTGTTTGAACAAAAATTAAAAACGCAGGGAGATTCCTCCTATTACTAGTATGTGCGCTGCCATACACCTATATGGCGTCCCACTAACCAACATAGACACCCATAAATGAATTTTGCATTAAGCACTTTACAATATTCTTGAGCCGTGGAGGAACGCTGCGACAAGGTACCCACAGTGACTGTTTATTCACCAATTAGAGATTCTTCCAGTTGGTGCCCAACACTCGATCATGGACTCTCCTGTATAAGGCTGGTGTGTTTGTTCCCAGTGCATGACTCGTGTGTGGGTAGTGGATGATAGTTTGAGGCGGTGGCGCATGTGCGGTGTGGGGGGCCCCCATTTTTTAAGCACAACGTTGTGTGATTTTATCTATTTTTTGGTGTAATACTATTGGAGCTTAGAGGGTGTGTGCAATATCTAATAAAGAGGTCTTTTCTATTCTCCTTTACTGCTTCCTGGCTGTTTCATTACCAATTTTCTGAGTTATAGTGCCGGTCCCACCTGTAACCTTGTTCTTGGGTGTTATTTATAGTTTTTTGTTTGTTTGTTTTTTTGCCTGGACAATGACTTTAAATATCTTCTTTCTTTGCAATGTACCAACCCTAAAAACTTTCTTTATTATTATACTACTGTTTCGTCACATCTGTGTATAGGGTTGTTTTGGGGGGGTGATGGTAAACACCCCACTGTAGACAGGCTATGGCTAAGGAGAGACGGAGCTTTCACTAAGGGAAGAGTGGATTACATGGTTGGTTAGCCAGTGCCTTCACCCAGAATAGAGCCCTGGCAGCTAAGGGAATACCTTTCTGGGAAACAGATCAAGTTGTCTAAGCAAACAATACATTTGGAGCAGAGGAACTAGTTACTCATTCATTGACACAGTCAAGTTTAACAGCACCAGGAACTTTATGTAATAAAGGATAACTTGCAAGTATGAATGGACCATACACAGCATAACATCTTATCAGGTATATATATAGTCATAGCTAAATATCTGCAGGTGATGTCGACACAGGATGCACGCTGACTCGAGGAGGCGATGAGGAGATATGCAGCAGCAGTAGAAGATACTCCACAAGACATGGCAGGTTAACATGCAGGAGTCAATGGAGGACTTACAGAGCAGTGACAGGAGATCCCCCACGTGGTACCGGCAGCTGGGCACGCAGGTGAATAGTGTAGCAGTTTGAGAAGTGATCCAGGCTCCACTTTGAGGCTGTATATGCAAGTTGCCACAGAACAGCTGCTGGCAGCAAGCTGTGTGCTCAGTTCTCCTCCTGCAAACAGGCAGTCTCTCCTATATATAGTCTTTGATACCTCCAGTCAGGGGCTGCAAACCCCAACTTGCAGGGGCAAGAAGTGTGTAATCAGCAGCTAGAGAGAGAGGGAGAGAGAGTGATCTGCAACAAGCCCTCTCACTCTATGATCTCCAGCAGGGTATTCTGTGCTACATGCAACTCTATGGTAACTGAGCACCTACACGTGTATTTGTGCCTAGTTAGCGACAACCACACTCAATGAAAGTGGTGATGCGAGGACTCGAATCTGCGGCTGGCAATGCATTTTCAATCTCCTAAGCAAGCAAAGGTCTTAACAGAAACTGAGAGAAAAGATCTTAATGTAGTATGGTGATGCCTTTGACTTTAATCTGTTTGGTTGTTTATTAGTAAATGGTAAGTGACCACATGACACTCATTCTAATCTTCAATAAGTCAAAGACTTACACAAACTGAACACTGGCTTCTCTGGCTACATAACCACTCTTATTGTTTAAAGTAACCGTAAACCCAATGGCAATAATAAGATAGCAAGCAGCTCAGCTGATTCCTGTCCTATTTGCCTCTCCTCCATTTTCCAGAGCACTGGAAGAAGCTGTAGCAGGGCTCAAAGCTTATCCTCCTTTCGTTTTCGTTTCTCCAGGACCCCACAAAAACAATTACTTTGTCCCTTGGTGCTCTAAGCAGACCACAGCAGAGCGTGCTAATGAATCTGAAGCTATAATTGCTTCTTGACTTTACCCTCCCAACTTGGAGTATTTGAGATGCTTTGAAATGGCATATTTTACATTGTTCCCAAGAGGGATAAGGAAGAAGAAAGTTAGTGTGTGCCTGGACAGGAATTCAAAGATGGGAGGCATTATATTGGAATCCAGCAGACTATTTTTTAAAGACATCCATCTCCAAACTGTGCGAAGGATGACATGCCAGCTACTGTCCTAGCTACATAACATATTGTACTATCCTCCCCTCACATTGTACCCCTCCCTTTTTCTCCTGCTAGGATAAAATTCCTTGTATGTATGTATATACTTGGCGAAATAAACGGATTACTGAAAAGCAATAGCCACTGACTAAATTAAAGTGGATTCTGACCACAAGTTCAGTAAGTTATTGAAAAAGTCTAGAACTGGAGCTCTTTTAGCGCTAAGGCTTGATTTCAACCACCTAAACAAATAGAATACTTGCCGGCTTTCTACAATGCTTGACAATGGCAGTGTCAGACTAAAATGTACTGTTGCATCATGATCAACTCGTAATACGAGTACTCGAGCTGACTCATGAGGCTCATCAAGGAGTAATAAAAACAAATCAACTGCTTAGAGTGAAACGATGATTTTCAGAAAACTGACAAAGTAAAGGGACCTCGCTGCAGAATGTATATCTTGCCATGACTGCTATAGACCACAGACAGGCCCCACTACAAATGATATCCTTGCCTAAGAGTCCATCGACTACCATTAATGTTGTTTTCTGCTCCCTGCTAGATCATCCCCATCTACTGGTTTCATTGAAGTTTTTTTTTCCAGATTTCTTGTCACTGGGCCTGTGTAAGCAACCTTGTATCATGTTCTAAATAAGAAAAGATTTTTTCTGCATCTGGCATACCTAAAACAAAGACTGACAATGGACCCTTATTCATTAGTACCTATTTCTATTTGTTTGCAACCTATTTTGGCTTCAGTCACAGGACTCACTGGCTTCAGGCCAATGGAAAAGTTGAAAGTTTAATGGAATCTATCAACAAAACTGCCAAAATGAAGCACAAATATTTTCATCAAGTTGTTGTGCAGGCAGGGGTTACATTTTAGTATGCATGTCCTTGGTGTTTGCTTTCAATTTGAGCTCAAGGATCACTCCTTTCCAGGCTTCATTTGGCAACACCCCTTCCCTTCCTGTGGGCATCATCCATCAACCAAAATGATCGCCCTGGACCACCGACAAAACCCTTTTCAGAATTTATGCAACTGTTCCCCCTCCTCCTGGCTGCTAACCAATCACTTCTTTCTCCTTCTTGCCAATCCTCTGAGCTCAGCCTTCTCTTTCTGCATGCCAAAGGAAAGCCTCATGCTAATACATGCAGCACACTAGCGGAGAGGACATTCCCACCTCCTGGGAACTAAAAAAAATCAGTGCAAAACATGAAGTTTTCTCTGCATCGCAAACTTTAATAAAAAAACAAACTGGGAGAATGACGGCATGTAGGGCTACTTGGTTAGTAGGTTAAAAGCAGTACCTGGACAATGACTTTAAGAATAGTACAAGTTCCTTAGACAGTACAAAGCCTTATCTCACTCCTCTACTGACACTCCTCCAGCACCAAACTTCCAAATCTCCTGGCAGCTCCTTTTCAACCCCCCCCCCTCTTTCTCAGTGACTCTATTTCAAAGAAAATTATGAAGAGGTATACTGAGGGTGGTCATGCTGATGCAGGCAGGTTACTATAGGTTGGGATATTGGGCCCTGGGACCTAACCACACTCTCACATCGCCATAGTATCCAGAACCTTTTTTGTCACAGGGGTCAAATGGACCGGGAATAAAGTGGACCAAAACCCACAGCGATATAAGATCGATCGATTCCCTCCATCCAAAATCGGGATGCCCCACTGTGTGAAACCCCCCAGGTTACCTTGCTTCCCGGTTCAACGGCGCATGCGTGAGCCATGGTCACATCCCTGCTATCCCTCTAGCAGGGCACATGCCCGCACCAGGCATTTGTGAAAGGCCAACGGGGCATGCTCTGTGTTAGAGGGAAGCGGGGGATGCAGCCACCAGTGCGCTCAGAGCCGCTGGCCTTAGACGAAGGCTTAGTCCACACAACGTTAGCGGCATGATGATTGGACGTGCGGCTGTGCATGCACCGTAGGACTAGGAAGAGGTGAGTTAACTTCAGCGATCTGGGGGTTTTCACGCAGCTGGGCACCCCCATCGGGGGAAAGGACCAAAACCCAGGATAGTCAAAATCCTGGGTTTTAGTCCACTTTAAAGCACAAGACCAGTGCCATCAAGTCAAGAAATGTGTCCTATTTAAAAAAAAAAAACGTTAGGAGTAACAAACACAGGAGTTGTATGCAGTTCGGCAACAATCACCACCTCAAAGAACTCACCAGCCTTGGTAAGCAGGGGTGGGCTGGCAATAGGGGGACCTGGGACAATGCTCGGTGGCCTGCACTGCTTTGGGGCCAGTTGGGCTGCTGCTTGTAACACCCACATTAAATACCTGCCCTCCTTAGTCTCCGGGTCCATAGAGGCAAAAAATACAATTCTGTGATTACTCACCTGTAGAATTGGTATTATATGTATACAGCATGTCCTGCTTCAGAATATTCCTTACACATGGGTAATACATCCACAAGATGGCGCTGGACTGCAGAAACTAGCTTGTGGCTCCTCCCGGCCCTGTACAAGTCAGGGACCTCCCACAAATTCCCCAGTATTGACAAGCAGTTACCAAGAAGCCGGGAGAACAATAATAACAGGAATTCAAAAATGAACATATGAACAATCACCATACAGAGGTAACTAAGAATAATGATAACAAGGGTGGGATGGAACAGGATGTGCTGTATACATATAATACCAATTCTATAGGTGAGTAATCACAGAATTGTATTATTCTAAGTATACAGCACATCCTGTTCCAGAATATTCCTTACACATGGGACATCCAATAGCAGTGTTCGTAAGGTAGGGTGGGATCCCCAAAAAGTAACAGCGGGCAGTTTAAACCACTGCCGCCTGCAGAACTTTGCAACCAAAAGCAGCATCAGCTGAGGCCCTAACATCAACCTTGTAAAACTTAGAAAAAGTATGAACAGAAGATCAAGTAGCTGCCTTGCAAACTTGTTCAACAGAAGCTTGGTGCTGAAAAGCCCAAGAGGCACCAATAGCACGAGTAGAATGAGCAGTAAGGCAGAAGGGAGGCTCCTTACCCCTAGGCGGAATAGACCTGTACCACAGCCTGACTGATCCACTTGCTGATAGTGGACTTAGCTGGAGCCTTAGGTCCAGATGGGAGCACAAAAAGAGCATCAGTCTTCCTGAAGGATTCAGTAGCCACCAAATAGAACAGAGTCCTGACCACATTCAGAGAGTGTAAAACCAGCTCCTTAGGGTTACTAGGATTAGGGCACAGAGAAGGCAAAACAATGCCCAGATTGAGATGAAAGGCAGACACAACCTTAGGCAGAAAATCTGGCTTAAAACGAAACAGCACCTTGTCCTGGTGTCTCTCAAAATAAGGGGGTTTGATGGAAAGCGCCGCCAACTCAGAAATACGCCTAACAGAAGTGATAGCCACCAAAAAGACTACATTAAGAGTCAAAATGGACAAAGGGGCCTCATGCAAAGGCTCAAAGGGAGACCCCTGCAAGGCAGATAAGACCAAGTTCAAATCCTAGACTGGTAACATAGGCTTACGTGGAGGACGCACGTGAATAACCCCCTGGAAGAAGGTCTTGACCAGACGATGGTGAGCAAAGGATCTTCAAGGGTTGAAGACCCAAATCCAAACCATGCTGCAGGAATTCCAGAATCCTAGGGATAGAAAACACCCGACAGTGAAGCGACTTAGACTCACACCAGTCAATGTAAGCATGCCAGACCCTATAGTAGATGGATGACGAGGACTTCTTCCTAGCCTGAATCATGGTATTAACAACAGAGACAGGCAGCTCTTTTTCCATCAAGATGGAGGTTTCAGCACCTAGGCCATCAAAGCCAGCGTTTGTAAATTGGGATGGCGTTGCTGCCCCTGAGTGAGCAGGTCTGGATCCTTGGGCAGAGCATACTGATCTACTGCCAACTGCACGACGTCTGCGAACAACACCCTTCTTGGCCAACAGGGGGCCACCAGAATGGTCGGCACCCCTTCCTGGGCAATCTTGCGCAGCACCCTGCCCAGCAGAGGAAAAGGAGGGAACACACAGAAGCTGAAAGCTCTTCCAAGACATTGCTAGTGCATCCATGGCCAAGGCCAGAGGGTCCTGGGACAGAGAGACAAAGACTGAAAGCTTGTGATTGTGACGGGACGCAAACAGATCCACATCTGGCTGACCCCAGCGGTGGCACAGGGAGCGAAACACCCTGCTGCTGAGGGACTATTCTCTCAGACGAGAAGTCCCCCTGCTGAGGGGGTCTGCCTCCAGATTCTCCACCCCTGGGATGTACACAGCTGAGATGCAGGGAACATTCTCCTCCGCCCAAGACAGTATCAGGGACACTTCCTTGAGGGCCCTCTTGCTCCGGGTCCCTCCCTGATGATTGATGTAGGCAATCGCCGTCTGGTTGTCCGAGCGGACCTGAACCGCCCGACCCCGAAGGTGTGGAGTCAATTGGGCGAGAACCAACCTTATCCCCCTCAATTCCAGAATGTTGATAGGGGTGTGGGCCTCCTGAGGGCCCCACTGACCCTGGAATTTCAGGGATTTCCAGAAGCCCCCCCAACCTGTCAGACTGGCATCTGTGGTGACTGTCTCCCAGCACGGGGCCAGAAAGGATCTGCCCACCAACAGGTTTCTTAAGTCCAGCCACCACGTGAGAGACCGTCTGGCCAGAGGGGACAGAACCAACACCTGATCCAGGGACCGAGGATCCCGATCCCATACTGACAAGAGGTGAAGTTGAAGAGGTCTCATGTGAAACTGAGCGTATGGAAACGACTCGAAGCAAGACACCATCAGGCCCACCAACTGCATCCCCTGCCAGATGAAGGGATGAGGGCAAGACATAAGGAGCCTGGCTTGGGCCTGAAGACTCTCCACCTTCTGCTGAGGGAGAAAAATCTTGACCTGAGATGTATCCAGAGTCATGCCCAGAAAGGACCTCACCATTGACGGTGACAGGAAAGACTTGGGGTGGTTGATCACCCAGCCGAAGGACTCCAGTGTGGACACCACCAGCTGGGTATCCAGCTCGGCCTGCTGGAAGGACTGAGATGTGATGAGAATGTCGTCCAAGTAAGGAAGGATGCGAATGCCCTGAGATCTCAGCAGAGCCATTACGCCCGCCAGCACCTTGGTGAATACCCTGGGAGCCGAGGTGATACCGAAAGGCAAGGCCACAAATTGGTAGTGCTGATCCTCCAGAGTGAACCTGAGGAATCTCTGATGACCTGGAAAGATTGGTACATGAAGGTAAGCGTCCTTGATGTCTACAGAGGCCATGAAGTCGCCCGGGCATAGTGAATTGACAGCTGAGCGCAGAGTCTCCATGCAAAAGTGTTTGAATCTGACAAATTTGTTGAGGCACTTTAAATCCAGGATAGGTCTGATGGACCCGTCTTTTTTGGGAACAGTGAAAAGATTGGAATAGTAGCCTCTGCCCCTTTCCCTTAAAGGTACCTGGCAGATGACCCCCAACTCCAGAAGGTTTTGGACAGCAAGGCACAGACCCTGAGCTGACAGGGGGTTTTGAGCCATACGGGATTTGATGAACCTTGGGGGGGGGGGGGCAGGCTCCAAACTCTATCTTGTAACCGGAGGACACTACCTGAAGCCTCCAGACGTGAGCAAAGAGCCAGAGCCATCCCCCCACCCGGATGGGTGAGGGAGCTCCTCTTATGCCTGAGGGGGCTTGGGTGAGGATTTTGGCTTGGGACCCCAGGAGAGGCCAGGACGGCCACGTCCTCTGCCCCTTCCCCAGTGATCTCCACGGGCCCCAGTAAAGGAGACTCCTCGGCCAGTTCTGGAACCACAGAAGGATGGGAGAAAGGCACCCATCCCCCGAAAGGACCGTGACTGCCTCCTATGTTGAGGTAACCTACCACCCCTGGCAAACAAATCCAAGCGTTCACCAAAAAGGCGCAGGCCCTTGAAAGGGAAACCAGTGAGAGCCTTCTTAGCAGCATTATCAGCTACCCAGCCAGACAGAGCAGAGTATAGCCACCAACAGGGCAGAAGTCCTACCACACATTCTAATGGCATCATCCATAGCAGAAAGAATATATGCAATAAATTCCTCACAAAGCAGGAGAGATCTATACTCTTCTCTACCCGCATCCTCAGATACCGTGTCCAAGAGACACTTAATCACCCCTTTAATGTCAATAGCCGTGATAGCAGAGGCACTAACCGGGTGCAGCGCCGTCCCCACACAGGCAAAGGCGTGACAGGCAGTTGGTCCAAGCGCCGGTCCTCCTCATCCCGCAGGGTAGTAGTATCAGGAGTGCGCATGACAGATGTATTGGACAACCCGAGAACGGGTGCATCCACCTCGGGAGGACATGACCAACGCTTAACAACATCAGCAGGAAAGTGATACCTCTTGTCCCTACTCTTAGGCACCCCTGGCAGCTTGCTAGGCCGTTCCCATTCCTTGAGCATTAGATTATTAAAGTGAGACTGCTCAGGGAACTCCCAGCGTGGCTTAACCGTATGAAAAAGCTCGCCCTGCTGCTGCGGAGCCACTGCAGGAGGGGAAATACAAAGCACTTCAAAAATGTGACTCAGCAATCTGTCAGTGTCATCAGGGGACCACGGGTCTTCCCCAAAGGGAGTCCCAGTACCACCGTAAATCTTAGGTTGTTCCTCAGGATTCAGAATCAGAAAATAATTCCCCCTCCTCAAGGGGGTGGGGACCTGAGAGTGAGAAAGGGCCCTCATCTTCTACAGGGAAGAGGGAAACCGCGCATGATAAATGCCGCTTCTTAGCAGAAGCCTTACGCGGGGCAGACCCAGCAAGATGTTTTTCAATGCTGGCCACCCGTGCAGCTAAATCAGGTTGAGACTCCCCGCTAGTATGCCCCTCGGTGGGGGTCAGATGTAAGCGTGGGGGGGGGTAGGCGAAGCCAGAGGGGCCGCAGCACCAGGCCCAGTAACAGGCAACCCAGACTGCAGCGCAAGCACCTGCTGGGTGCAGGGTACACACACCCTGACATCATCACTTATAGGGGATACCCCACACGCAACACATAGCCGGGCTTGTCCCGAAGGAACCCCAAGCACATTATCTCCAGAAGCCTCCATATGGTGATTATGGTTAACGCTAATAAAAGCAACCCAGGATGCCCCAAAAGCCCGCTAGGGAAGTGGGAGATATAATAGTAATAGCCTTAACAAATAGGGAAAGGACCGGGAGAAACCACAATGAAGTCTGCCGCCTGAAAGACATAAGAATGCATCCCCATAAGAATATAACAATAAAATATGTGCCCGCAGGGGCACTCACGGACCGCGGTAGGAAACAGCAGACACGCAGCACGGGGAAGGTAAAAATGGCGTCCGCATATACCTCGAGGGGCGGGCCGCAAAGAAGTGATGCGGAAAACGTCATGCGCAGAGACGCCCCCCCCCCGAAGAGCGCGAATCGCACCCACGTAATCCCGCCGTCCAATGACGGTGTGGCAGCGCCTGAGGTAATGTTGCCGCCGTCCGCGGAGCGCTGTACAAGCGCGCGCCAGCGGCTAACAGTATAACACATTAAGCAGGCACAAGCAAAGTAAGCAATTCAGGCTGCTTGACATACCGCACCCCCCCCCCTCCCAGGGAGAGCGAGGCAAGGGAGCAGCAGTCACATAACGTGAAATAAAAAGATAATGAAATAATAAAGTGAAATAAAAAGAAGAGGAGGGGCAGGGGGATAGGGATTAAGGGGAAACCCCGGAAGCGGGAGGGGGCATCCCACAAGGCTCACCACAGGCCTATACCGCCTACCCATGTCAAAGCAGGGACTGCGGTCGGAGCAGCGCTCCTCAAGCACCTGACCCCGGTGCTGTCCTACCTTCACCCGAACCAGTCAGCCGAGGCTGGGAGGCAGTGGGTCCTGAACGGGTGGGAATAGTCCTACAGGGCCGCAGGCTGGTAAGCCCCGCTCGCCTGCGTATATAGAGAGCCATCTTCTATCTTCGCAGTCCAGACTGCAGATGAAAAACTGGGGAATTTGTGGGAGGTCCCTGACTTATATAGGGCCGGGAGGAGCCACAAGCTGTTTTCTGCAGTCCAGCGCCATCTTGTGGATGTATTACCCATGTGTAAGGAATATTCTGGAACAGGACGTGCTGTATACTTAGAATAACATACCAGTGTCTAAAAATGTTTTCCCACCATGCAAACCACCAATCCTGCAGTTGTGGCTCCATCCCTGCATCAGTCACAGTCAGGAGCATTCTCAACTTCATTGCTGTGGCTGAAACTGGGCATGCTCTAAGATCTAAAGCAGTTTCAGGGGGGTCTGGTCTGAAGTATGTAGCATCCAGTTTGTAATGATCTCTGTATTGTATGTTTTGCCTTGTCTGTAATTAAACGTGGTATAGTGCCACGGAAGAAGATGTTGCTATATAAAAAACTATAATAATATGTCCACTCCCCCTAGCCAGCTCCATTTTTTTCTATTTGGCTTATTGATCATGCCCCCCCCCCCCATGTCTCAGCTGCTGCTTGCTTTTTTTCTCATGGGGCAAAGCAGTGGATCAGCTTAGCCCTGAGCTAAGCGCAATTAAAGGAACTTATGAGAGCAAGACATGTGCTACCTTTGACAAGCTCCTTTTAAAAATGTCTATTTGCCCTGCCTGCATTCTATTACTTGATTAAATAGTGAACCTGATGAACTAGGACAGGTGAGCAAATATGCAGTTTAGATAGCAGAAACTTTATTTATGGAACATAATTTTGGTCCCCTAGGGTAAAAGTCTACTCTGAAAACAACATTTTACAGGATGGATGACAAGTCATTTCTCATGTTATTGAAAATGTGCTCCCTTACGCAACTATCAAATAATTATATATGCAGGCAATTTATGCGTGTTCCTACTTTGGCGGCATCCTTCCCTGTACTCTGCAGAGTGTTGCACTAAATATCACACCTATGCAGAAACAGATGTTGTTTCTGTTCCAGTCTGTCTACCTGACTGCTCATAGCGCCCATAGCCCTCCATTCTTTAACACCATTACCTGCCCCCCAACCATCCTTATGCTATAAAGTGACCACACCGACACCGCCATTCGTTGGAAAGACATTTATTTTATTATAAAATAAATATCGGCCACAGCATATGTATACATTAAACAAACAAAATCCCTTGTCGGCCTGACCCTTCTATATCTATGGAGGGGGCGTTATATCCAACTTCTAACAACTACCCAAAAACGTAGCCACAGCTGATAACAGACTTACTTAACCCGACAGCCAACCAAGAACCAGCCCCCGGCCGTCCGCCCGCAGGCCCAGGGGCTTCTTGTATAAGAGCTAACCGTCTCCTATATTAACCCATCTAAAACCACCCAGCTGTAGCTCATAATAATCAACGTATTCTCTTGTGATGATCGCCGCTTCTGCCTTTCTTTACTTCATTGTGGTTAATTCCACCTTATTTCCATTGCCCGACTGCCCCCCTCCACGGACCGACAAGGGATTTCCGCCGGCTGTGACTTCATTAACCCTAAAAAGAAACAAAGTTAGGCATACAAAACAACCCCACAGAAAACCCCACCGCATCAGTCCGCTGAAAATACACACCTGTCCCACATATCCGACATATCCCCACATGCCCATACTTACGCTAAAAACCGGGAGGGTGGGAGGGCTTCTTGCTCTGTGGGAAACCGGAAAGAGGGGGTGCCTGAGGAGCCAGCCGCTTAAATACCCCCCCCCCCGCCCCTACTTACCTCCCCTTCCTGGCCATCACATCCTGTCCCTATGTCCATCCCCCTAATAGCTACTTTCCCACCCTTCCTGGCCTGCGCATGGCAGTCATGCTGCCCTTCTGCCCCAGCGCAGGGGCATCCCTTGACTGCTCATAGCGCCCATAGCCCTCCATTCTTTAACACCATTACCTGCCCCCCAACCATCCTTATGCTATAAAGTGACCACACCGACACCGCCATTCGTTGGAAAGACATTTATTTTATTATAAAATAAATATCGGCCACAGCATATGTATACATTAAACAAACAAAATCCCTTGTCGGCCTGACTCTTCTATATCTATGGAGGGGGCGTTATATCCAACTTCTAACAACTACCCAAAAACGTAGCCACAGCTGATAACAGACTTACTTAACCCGACGGCCAACCAAGAACCAGCCCCCGGCCGTCTGCCCGCAGGCCCAGGGGCTTCTTGTATAAGAGCTAACCGTCTCCTATATTAACCCATCTTAAACCACCCAGCTGTAGCTCATAATAATCAACTTATTCTCTTGTGATGATCGCCGCTTCTGCCTTTCTTTACTTCATTGTGGTTAATTCCACCTTATTTCCATTGCCCGACTGCCCCCCTCCACGGACCGACAAGGGATTTCCGCCACAGCAAGGGGGTCGATGAAACCTTGACGACAACCTTGCCCGCCACAACTCTACTGCCATTTCCACGACCTCCTGAAGCCTAAGGTTAAACAGGTCCAGACCGACTTCATTAAAATGCACCCCGTCACTTCTAAAAAACATCCTCTTCCCTTCCACATCTACATGGCGGACCACCAATCCCCCCTTCATCTCCACCCATTTTCCAATTGCCCTATTTACCTTAATCCTGGTCTTGTCGATCGCCCGCTCGTCCCTTGCTCCTCTCCAACGAAAACGAGGTATCATCTCAGACCACACAATGATGAGGCGTGGAACCTCCGCCAGCATCCTAGACAAGTCACCCTTAATGGCAGCCACCAAGGTTCTAGAGGCTAACTTGCCCAGTTCATTGCCGCCTACATGAAGGACCAGGACACCAGGAGGACCATCCCACACACATCTCTCCACAAAGTGGCCTAACACCTCCCTCCAGCACAGACCCCGAACACCCCACCAACTCAACTTAGCCGTCTCCTGTGGTAACCCCAGCTGCAAACCACTTTGTCGCAGTTCCGCCCTCTTTGCGGCCCAAAACATGAAGGAATGCCCCAATAACAGCACAGGGCAGCAGGAGGAGTCTGTAAAAGAAAAGAAAACAACAAAGGAACATTATTAAACACCCCCACCCCCAACCACTTCTACTACCATAAACAAATCTTTATAAACTTTCATTATTTTTTTTTTTTTTTTTAAATTCTCCAAAACATCCACCCTCGCCTATACCACCCTAAAAACCCACTACCTCAACCCTCTGCGGACGGACATATGTCCTATAACGATGTGATCCCCACCGGCCAATTTTTTTCAGCAACTCCGTCGACAACCCCAAACGGGCTGCCTCCGTAGCCGCCCCAATCCTAAAGGAATGGGTCCCGTATTCTGACGCAGACAACCCCACGTCCTCTAACGTCCTCTTAAAAAACAGCCGTGAATTGGTATCGCGATAGGTAAGACCCATTCTCATGAACTAGCAGGGGGCCCGGAATCCGAGGCCTAACCTCACGGAATGCCCTAAACGCCGCCACAGGACACCCCAGAGACCCAGGCATCTGCCGTAACACCACCCAACACCCCCGTCCCGCCTGATCCGTTTTGGACCGTCTCAGCAGCAACTCAATGGAATCATCCGTTTCCACCACATCCTGAAAGGCAATCCCCCCAGGTGCAGTCCTGGTCTGACTCACCAGTTCGCTAATTCTAAATGCCCCAAAAAAAGCTAACGAAAAGGCCAACGTGAACAACGTCGCCTCGTGTTGAGACTAGGGATGAGCGAATCGATCCGGACGAACCCGGATTCGATCCAAATTTCATGAAAAATTAGATTCGGATCGAATCCGAATTTCCCCGCGATTCGATCGCTCGAAGTTTTCCTTTAACATCCATTCATTTACATTACAGGCATTCTAAGATGGCGGACGGGACATGTCCAGACATCAACCCCGCGCCAGTGCAAGCTGGGACAGTCACATGCAGCCTATCAGCAGCCAGCAAGCCCGGTGACGTCACATCGCTATTTAAGTCGGCCATCTTGCTTTTCCTTCCTCATTTCTCTATTGCATTCGTGAGAGACAGAACGCTGTAGTGAGGGAGAGGCAGTTAGACAGGCAGGGACAGACAGGGACAGGCTGGAGACAGGCAGGAGACAGGCAGGAGACAGACAGAAAGTCAGCAAAAAACAGGGAAAGTTAGGAAAAATCGGAGGCAGTCACAGGGAGATTTTTTTTTTTTTCATCCAGCCTGAGTGTTACTGGCTGGCTGACAGGCTTTGTTAGCGTTTTCAGGCTGCTTATACTAACTAACTGTGCATATATACTGAACTGATCTTAAGTCTGCTGTGAGGCATCCCATTCTGTGACTATACCAGCCTCTATTTAAGACCATATACCAATTTGCACTTATTCTAATTGAAATTAGGCCTGATAAAGACACTTTTGCTGTGCATAGCACTACTGGTCCCTGCCAGGTGCACTCCTGTTGTGGCATCCCATTCTGTGACTACAGCAGCCTCTATTTAAGACCATATAACCATTTGCACTTATTATAACTGAAATTAGGCCTGATAAAGACACTTTTGCTGTGCATAGCACTACTGGTCCCTGCCAGGTGCACTCCTGTTGTGGCATCCCATTCTGTGACTACAGCAGCCTCTATTTAAGACCATATAACCATTTGCACTTATTCTAATTGAAATTAGGCCTGATAAAGACACTTTTGCTGTGCATATTCTTACTGCTGCCTGCCAGGTGCACTCCTGTTGGGGCATCCCATTCTGTGACTACACCAGCCTCTATTTAAGACCATATAACCATTTGCACCTATTATAATTGAAATTAGGCCTGATAAAGACACTTTTGCTGTGCATGGCACTACTGGTCCCTGCCAGGTGCACTCCTGTTTGGGGCATCCCATTCTGTGACTACAGCAGCCTCTATTTAAGACCATATAACCATTTGCACTTATTCTAATTGAAATTAGGCCTGATAAAGACACTTTTGCTGTGCATATTCTTACTGCTGCCTGCCAGGTGCACTCCTGTTGGGGCATCCCATTCTGTGACTACACCAGCCTCTATTTAAGACCATAACCATTTGCACTTATTCTAATTGAAATTAGGCCTGATAAAGACACTTTTGCTGTGCATGCTACTACTGGTCCCAGGTGCACTCCTGTTGTGGCATCCCATTCTGTGACTACACCAGCCTCTATTTAAGAACATAACCATTTGCACTTATTCTAATTGAAATTAGGCCTGATAAAGACACTTTTGCTGTGCATATTCTTACTGCTGCCTACCAGGTGCACTCCTGTTGGGGCATCCCATTCTGTGACTACACCAGCCTCTATTTAAGACCATATAACCATTTGCACCTATTATAATTGAAATTAGGCCTGATAAAGACACTTTTGCTGTGCATAGCACTACTGGTCCCTGCCAGGTGCACTCCTGTTTGGGGCATCCCATTCTGTGACTACAGCAGCCTCTATTTAAGAACATAACCATTTGCACTTATTCTAATTGAAATTAGGCCTGATAAAGACACTTTTGCTGTGCATATTCTTACTGCTGCCTGCCAGGTGCACTCCTGTTGGGGCATCCCATTCTGTGACTACACCAGCATCTATTTAAGACCATATAACCATTTGCACCTATTATAATTGAAATTAGGCCTGATAAAGGCACTTTTGCTGTGCATATTCTTACTGCTGCCTGCCAGGTGCACTCCTGTTGTGGCATCCCATTCTGTGACTACAGCAGCCTCTATTTAAGACCATATAACCATTTGCACTTATTCTAATTGAAATTAGGCCTGATAAAGACACTTTTGCTGTGCATATTCTTACTGCTGCCTGCCAGGTGCACTCCTGTTGTGGCATCCCATTCTGTGACTACACCAGCCTCTATTTAAGACCATAACCATTTGCACTTATTCTAATTGAAATTAGGCCTGATAAAGACACTTTTGCTGTGCATGCTACTACTGATCCCAGGTGCACTCCTGTTGTGGCATCCCATTCTGTGACTACACCAGCCTCTATTTAAGAACATAACCATTTGCACTTATTCTAATTGAAATTAGGCCTGATAAAGGCACTTTTGCTGTGCATATTCTTACTGCTGCCTGCCAGGTGCACTCCTGTTGGGGCATCCCATTCTGTGACTACACCAGCCTCTATTTCAGACCATATAACCATTTGCACCTATTATAATTGAAATTAGGCCTGATAAAGACACTTTTGCTGTGCATAGCACTACTGGTCCCTGCCAGGTGCACTCCTGTTTGGGGCATCCCATTCTGTGACTACAGCAGACTCTATTTAAGACCATATAACCATTTGCACTTATTCTAATTGAAATTAGGCCTGATAAAGACACTTTTGCTGTGCATATTCTTACTGCTGCCTGCCAGGTGCACTCCTGTTGGGGCATCCCATTCTGTGACTACACCAGCCTCTATTTAAGACCATATAACCATTTGCACCTATTATAATTGAAATTAGGCCTGATAAAGACACTTTTGCTGTGCATAGCACTACTGGTCCCTGCCAGGTGCACTCCTGTTGTGGCATCCCATTCTGTGACTACACCAGCCTCTATTTAAGAACATAACCATTTTCACTTATTCTAATTGAAATTAGGCCTGATAAAGACACTTTTGCTGTTCATATTCTTACTGCTGCCTGCCAGGTGCACTCCTGTTGGGGCATCCCATTCTGTGACTACACCAGCCTCTATTTAAGACCATATAACCATTTGCACCTGTTATAATTGAAATTAGGTCTGATAAAGACACTTTTGCTGTGCATGCTACTACTGGTCCCAGGTGCACTCCTGTTGTGGCATCCCATTCTGTGACTACACCAGCCTCTATTTAAGACCATATAACCATTTGCACTTATTCTAATTGAAATTAGGCCTGATAAAGACACTTTTGTTGTGCATAGTAGTACTGCTCACAGGTGCACTGCTGGCTGTTGGGGCATCCCATTCTGTAACATAGCATACCCCTCTTTATTTACACTAAGCAGCTCTCTTATTTACACTAAGCAGGCCTGTTGGAGGCTGAGTGTTACTGCTCACTTTTGGTGTGCATTATATTCTGTTTCATATAGACCCACCGCTGCCCGGGGGTTCTTAAAATATCACCTACTACCACGCCAGTTAGACTATGTCGGGCAGACAAGTGCCTGGAAGTGAAAAGAGGAGTGGCAGAGGCCAAGATTCCGCAGGCAGAGCTCGCATCAGACTGGGGGCCAGTAGCAGCAGGAGTCACGCTGACAGACCTAATCTGCCAGTATCTGCTAGCGGTCGGGTCTCCACCAGTAACGCATCTGCCGTGGTAGATTGGTTGACGCGCTCATCAACAACATCATCACAACTTACGTCTGAGACCCCCAGTCTAGGGTCGGTAGGTTCCTCTGACACAATCCTGAGTTGGCATGCCCCGAGAGCAGTCCCTGTCCTCCCATCGCCTCTGTCCTACGCCGTTCCCTCCCCCAGCGACGTATCCTATGCTTTGGGTTCAGCTCCACTCTTTAGTGAGGAGGACGATCAGATACAGGAGGACAGTCAGCAGCTACTGCCCAGCCAAGAAATGGAGGTGGCTTCTTTAGCTAGGCAGACAAATAGTGATGTGGACAGTGTCGTGGGTGCTGCGAGCGTTCCAGCTCCTGCGCCAGACACTGTTGACGAATCCACGAACATCAGTGACGTACAGCCACAACTCGGTGATAATGATGATGACGATGAAGCCGATCGCACTTGGGAGCCGGGTGATGAAGGGGCTTCATCGTCATCATCAGGAGAAGAGGGGCGCAGGTTGCCCCGGAGTCAGCAGCTGAGGCAGCAAGGTGGTAGCAGTCAGCATGGGGGCACAATTCCTGGAGCCGGCCGGGGCCGGGGTAGAGCACCTGCTGTGCGGCAGTCTACCTTATTGGGGGGTAGTGGAGCAGGGGTTCCTGGAGTTGGCAACAGCAGCAGTGAATCAGTGAGGCCAGGGGGTGGGAAAAGTAGCTACTCGGCAGTGTGGCAGTTTTTCCTGAAGCATCCGCAGGAGGGTAACATGGCCACATGCAAGATATGTAGGCAAAAGGTGAAGCGTGGCCAGGGTCCAAATGTTGGCACCACGGCCCTGCGTCAACATATGATGCGTCACCATAAAGCGACCTGGGAGAACCGAGGCTCCCAAGGGGTGGTCCAGTCTGCTTCCTCACCAAGTGAGCTCCCAATTTCTGCCAGCCAAGGCTCCAGCACCTCAGCCGAAGGCAGCTGTGCGTCATACCCATCCTCTGTCGCTCCTGCTCCTCCTCCTCCTCCTCCTCCAGGTCATGCATCCCGCCAGCAATCCATCAGCGAAGCCATGTCCAAGAGACAGCAGTATGCGCCCACTCATCCTACGGCGCAGAAGCTGAATGTGCTCCTGTCCAAGTTGCTGGTGCTGCAGTCGCTCCCTTTTCAGGTGGTGGAATCTGCACCTTTCAGAGAACTGATGGCTTGTGCCGAGCCGAGGTGGAGAGTCCCAAGCCGTCATTTCTTTGCCAAGAAGGCAGTACCAGCGCTGCACACTTTTGTTGAACAGAAGGTGGGCCAGTCCTTGAGCCTGTCGGTGTGTAGCAAAGTGCATGGCAGCGCCGACATCTGGAGCTGTAACTACGGCCAGGGACAGTACATGTCGTTTACGGCCCACTGGGTGAATGTGGTCCCTTTGCAGCAGCAACTTGGACAGGTCACGCCGCTTCGGCCTCCGCGCTCCCTGCCCGTTGGGCCTGTGACACCGTGCGACTCGGCCTCCTCATCCTCCGCCATCTCCTCACCCTCCACTGTAGGCTCAAGTCTCAGTGCCCCTCCAGTCTACCATGTGTGCAGGGCACGGAGGTGTCACGCAGTGCTTCACATGGTTTGTCTTGGCGAACGGAGTCACACAGGGGAGGAACTGCTTAAATGTATTCATCAGGAAATCCAAACATGGCTTACTCCAAGAAAACTTAAAATGGGAATCATGGTTACCGACAATGGGAAGAACATTTTGTCTGCGCTGCGCCAAGGAAGCCTGACCCATGCCCCCTGCATGGCTCACGTCTTCAATCTGGTTGTCAAGCGGTTTCTGAAGTGTTCCCCCCATCTGCAAGACATCCTAACAACTTCAAGGAAACTTTGCATGCACTTCAGCCACTCATACACCGCCAAACACACCCTTCTTGAGCTACAGAGTCAGAATGGTATCCCCCAACATAGTCTGATTTGCGATGTTTCCACCCGTTGGAATTCCACCCTTCACATGTTGGACCGATTATATGAACAGAGAAAAGCCATCACGGATTTCCTGATGATCCAAGCAGATAGGGGGACTCCCCTGTGTAACTTCAATGTCAACCAGTGGCAGCTCATACGTGACACCTGTCGTTTGCTCAGGCCCTTTGAGGAAGCCACTTTATTTGTCAGTCGGCAGGATTACGGGATGAACGACGTGATTCCACTGCTTCATGTACTACAGCACATGTTGGAAACCATGGCTGGTCAGGGCACTGGAGACATGGCGTTTACATCTTACGGCCACATGAACCCCGTTGGAGCTGAACTGGAGGAGGAGGAGGAAGAGGAGGAGGAGGAGTTGCCCAGCGAAAGCAGTTTAGGCTTGACTAAATGGCTGGTTTATCTAGTCAGTGGACAGGAGAGGAGGAGCAGGAGCAGCCAGAGGAGCTAGAGGTTTTTGAGGAAGGCGAGACAGAGGACCCGGGCACACCGTGGCAGTATGCAGTGGAGATGGAGACAGGTAGTCCATCCGAGTCACTTGCGCAAATGGCACGAAGCATGCTCACGTGCTTGCGTAGTGACCCCAGAATTGTTTCCATCTGTCGGCGGGATGACTTCTGGCTGTCCACCTTATTGGACCCTCGCTTCCGGCACAAAATGGGGGCATTTTTTAAACCCACCGAGAGGGAGGACAAACTCAACTACTACAAAGACATTCTACGTAGGCAGTTGGCCGATGCCTATCTGCGCCATGGTCCATACTCTCGCAGGTCTGACTCGAGGGGACCTCTGCGCTCACCTTCCACTGCCATGGCCGCTGGGGGGGTTGGCAGGAGCAGCAGCAGCAGCTCCATCAGCAGCAGCAGCCTCAGTCTTCAGTCGCTAATGAGTAGCTTTCTACACCCGCATAGTGAGGCTACTCATGAGCAGCAGGAAGACCTGGAGCAGAACCTGAACCAGCAGGTCATGTCATACTTTGACATGACCATGCCAACACACCTTGAGGATCCGCTGGACTTCTGGGCAGCCAAACTTGATTTGTGGCCGCAACTAGCAGAGTTTGCCCTGGAAAAGCTGTCCTGCCCGGCAAGTAGCGTGCCATCTGAGCGGGTGTTTAGTGCGGCGGGGGCCATAGTTACGGCGAGGAGAACTCGTCTGTCAACTAAAAATGTGGAGAGACTCACCTTTGTCAAAATGAATCAGGGATGGATCAGCCAGGATTTCCACCCACCAATGCCTGATGCATGCGACTAGATTCAGCATGGTGCCACGTTTTACACTTTCCAAATGGTGCAAAACATATTTATGTCTTTAGGCCAATTTTTGGGCTCCTGCTGATGTCAACTCCAGGGTGTGAATCATCCAATTTTTGGGCTCCTGAAGCCAACCCCAGGGTCTCTTTAAAGTAATGTTTGGGCTCCTGCTGCTGCTGCCAACTCCAGGGTGTGATTCATCCAATTTTTGGGCTCCTGAAGCCAACCCCAGTGTCTCTTTAAAGTAATATTTGGGCTCCTGCTGCTGCTGCTGCCAACTCCAGGGTGTGATTCATCCAATTTTTGGCCTCCTGAAGCCAACCCCAGTGTCTCTTTAAAGTAATATTTGGGCTGCTGCTGCCAACTCCAGGGTGTGATTCATCCAATTTTTGGCCTCCTGAAGCCAACCCCTGTGTCTCTTTAAAGTAATATTTGGGCTCCTGCTGCTGCCAGTGTCTCTTTAAAGTAATATTTGGGCTGCTCCTGCTGCTGCTGCCAACTCCAGGGTGTGATTCATCCAATTTTTGGCCTCCTGAAGCCAACCCCAGTGTCTCTTTAAAGTAATATTTGGGCTGCTCCTGCTGCTGCTGCCAACTCCAGGGTGTGATTCATCCAATTTTTGGCCTCCTGAAGCCAACCCCAGTGTCTCTTTAAAGTAATGTTTGGGCTCCTGCTGCTGCTGCCAACTCCAGGGTGTGATTCATCCAATTTTGGGGCTCCTGAAGCCAACCCCAGTGTCTCTTTAAAGTAATATTTGGGCTCCTGCTGCTGCTGCTGCCAACTCCAGGGTGTGATTCATCCAATGTTTGGCCTCCTGAAGCCAACCCCAGTGTCTGTTTAAAGTAATATTTGGGCTGCTCCTGCTGCTGCTGCCAACTCCAGGGTGTGATTCATCCAATTTTTGGGCTCCTGAAGCCAACCCCAGTGTCTCTTTAAAGTAATGTTTGGGCTCCTGCTGCTGCTGCCAACTCCAGGGTGTGATTCATCCAATTTTTGGCCTCCTGAAGCCAACCCCAGTGTCTCTTTAAAGTAATATTTGGGCTCCTGCTGCTGCTGCTGCCAACTCCAGGGTGTGATTCATCCAATTTTTTCGGCTCCTGAAGCCAACCCCAGTGTCTCTTTAAAGTAATGTTTGGGCTCCTGCTGCTGCTGCCAACTCCAGGGTGTGATTCATCCAATTTTTGGCCTCCTGAAGCCAACCCCAGTGTCTCTTTAAAGTAATATTTGGGCTGCTCCTGCTGCTGCTGCCAACTCCAGGGTGTGATTCATCCAATTTTTGGGCTCCTGAAGCCAACCCCAGTGTCTCTTTAAAGTAATGTTTGGGCTCCTGCTGCTGCTGCCAACTCCAGGGTGTGATTCATCCAATTTTTGGCCTCCTGAAGCCAACCCCAGTGTCTCTTTAAAGTAATATTTGGGCTGCTCCTGCTGCCAACTCCAGGGTGTGATTCATCCAATTTTTGGCCTCCTGAAGCCAACCCCAGTGTCTCTTTAAAGTAATATTTGGGCTCCTGCTGCTGCCAACTCCAGGGCGTGATTCATCCAATTTTTGGCCTCCTAAAGCCAACCTCAGTGTCTCTTTAAAGTAATATTTGGGCTCCTGCTGCTGCTGCTGCCAACTCCAGGGTGTGATTCATCCAATTTTTGGGCTCCTGAAGCCAACTCCAGTGTATATTTGGGCTCCTGCTGCTGCTGCTGCCAACTCCAGGGTGTGAATCATCCAATTTTTGGGCTCCTGAAGCCAACCCCAGTCTCTTTAAAGTAATATTTGGGCTCCTGCTGCTGCTGCTGCCAACTCCAGGGTGTGATTCATCCAATTTTTGGGCTCCTGAAGCCAACTCCAGTGTCTCTTTAAAGTAATATTTGGGCTCCTGCTGCTGCTTGCAACTCCAGGGTGTGATTCATCCAATTTTTGGGCTCCTGAAGCCAACCCCAGTGTCTCTTTCAGCCAATGTTTGGGCTCCTGCTGCTGCCAACTCCAGGGTGTGATTCATCCAATTTTTGGGCTCCTGCTGCTGCCAACTCCAGTGTCTCTTTAAAGCAATGTTTGGGCTCCTGCCCCTCATAGTGATGCCACTTCAACTCTCTGCAATTGTGCCGCTCTGCGATTCTATTAGCGATGCCTCTGGTCTGCATGTGATATTTATTCAAAGTATTATTTAACTAACCCAGCACGCATCCTGTGCGTGTTACAGCAAGGCAGAATGGTTTACAACCCTATTGAGGCTCTAGGAGGCTCAGAAATAGCCGTTTTTAATAGCGATTCGTCGCGAATTAATTCGGGTCGAAACGATTTTTGTCGGAAAATTCGGCGAATCAGTCGAATCGAATTTTTCAAAAGTTCGCTCATCTCTAATTGAGACCCACATATCGTAGGAAGGCAATAGATCAGCCTCTGCAAGATGTCCCATGTCACCGGTCGGCGCTGATCCACACAAACATGCACCTTCTGCCACCCTTTCAAGGCTTGTCTAACCACAAAGGCCCTTGAAACATCCGGCCATCCCCTTACCTTACATAAAAATGACAGTGTGGATAGTTTTCTTTCCACTGATGAAGGGGACTCACCCTTTTCAAATAAGGAGGCCACAAACCAAATCACCATCTCCTCTCTAGACGCCCCAATCCCGAACATCCGCCACTCATTCTCCAACCAAAACCATTCCTCCCATACCTTTTCATATGCCGCCCACGTACTTGCCGCCAGCGATCGCCGGACCAATCTCCATAACCCCTCTAGATGAGTCGCCATACCCAATCCGGGCACTCCTCTCCCTCCGTACAGGCCTCGGGCGCCAGCTCCCTGAAGCGATCCATCTGAAAACGAGACAGAGCATCCGCTATTCCGTTAGCCACACCCGGAACGTGCACAGCTCAAAAAAGAATGTTGTACTGTAGACACGACAGAACCAGTTGTCTCAAAAGCTTAACCACGGGGGGTGAAGATGCAGTTTGCGCATTGATCGCAGACACCACCGCCATATTGTCAGAGTGAAAAAAGAACCGACTTGTTCTGCAAATCCTCCCCCCACAAAGCCAGGGCCACCACCACCGGAAACAATTCAAGGAGAGCCAAATTCCTTATGTCCGAAGAGGACCTCACCTTTTCAGGCCAAGGGGCGGCACACCATCTTCCCGCAAAATACGCCCCAAACCCCGTGGACCCCGCCGCATCTGTGAACAGCCCCACTTCCCTGTTCTCCCTCACCGGGTCAAGCCAGTACACCAGGCCATTAAATGAGCTGAGAAAGGAGACCCACATCCTTAAATCCTCCTTCAACCCCCCCGTGAGCCTAATAAAATGGTGAGCTTCCTTGACGCCAGCAGTCGCCAATGACAATCGCCTGGAGAAAACTCTACCCATCGGTAAGACCTTGCAGGCAAAGTTCAGCTTTCCCAAAACCGACTGTAACTGCCGTAACGTCACCTTCTTTACCAATAACGCCCCCTGCAGCTCCTGAAGCAGATCCCTAACTTTAACCAACGGAAGCCTGCATACACCAGCCTGGGAATCAATCTCGATACCCAAAAAACTCATGCATGTCCTAGGACCCTCTGTCTTCTCTGTCGCCACCGGTACCCCAAAGGAATCAAAAGTGCTAAGCATACAGGACAACAATAAATCACAAACCCTGGAATCTGCTGGACCTACGCAGAAAAAATCATCCAAATAATGAGTCACCGCTGACAACCCCGACTTTTCCTTAACCACCCAAGAAAAGTGCTAAACGCCTCGAAATAAACGCAAGACACCGAGCATCCCATGGGAAGACACCTATCGATAAAACCCCCCCCTTCAAAATAACAGCCTAGAAGATACTGACTATCAGGGTGGACGGGCAGCAACCGAAAAGCCGACTCAATATCCGTTTTAGCCATCAAGGCACCCGGCCCGGCCGCCCTTACTAACCCCAAAGCAAAATCAAACGTAGTGTATGAAACAGAGGTTACCTCCGGGGAAATCCCATCATTAACCGACCCCCCCTTTGGAAAGGACAGGTGGTGAATTAACCGAAATTTTCCCGGCTCCTTCTTGGGAACCACCCCCAATGGCGATACCACCAAGCCCGGGATAGGAGGAGTTACAAAGGGGCCTGCCATGCGCCCCAACCCCACTTCCTTAGCCAGTTTGTCCCGCACTACCCCTGGATGCTGCCTTGCCGATTTGAGGTTCCGCCTAAATGTCCCGGAAGGAGGGACCGAACATGGAATTACAAAACCCTCCTGAAACCCTGACCCCAGCAGCCCCGCCGCCTCCTTATCCGGGTATCTATTTAGCCATCCCATTATCTTGCCTAAGATCACCGGCGAACTCCCCTTTTCCAGCCCCATCGTTTGTCCGCCTGTTCCCCATCTGACCTCTCCGGAAACACCGGGTAACCGTGTGCGGTCCACCACAGTTTGAACAGTCATGCCTGAATCTACAGGCCGACCCCCATTTACACTGTGAGTCGTTGAATGCCCAACAACTCCCCTTCTTCCTAGCGACGGTCCCCCCTGCCCCCCCGGCAGGGGGTGTAGGAAAGGGCGGTGGCACACCCATCGTCTGATATACGCCGCCCCTGGCATTCATGACCCTCATCCACACACCTATGTCTCTATGATCCCACCCCAACTCCGGGCGCACCGACATCCTCTGACGAAACTGCTCGTCGTACTTTAACCAAGCCGTCCCACCATAAACCCTATGCGCCTCCCAGACCGCATCTAGGTAACAAAACAAGGCTGAACACTCCCCCGGAGACTTCTCCCCAATCACACTACCCATAATGGCAAAAGCTTGGAGCCAATTCCCAAAAGTCCTCGGGATCATCCTAAACCTCCTACGATCTTCCTCTTCTTCCTTTCTTCCCTCGCCACCTTCCTTCCACCTATCAACATTGAAACGCTCCAAGGGAAGGAGCGTAAAGATGTCAATGTATTCCCTCTTCCAAATCTTCTCCTTTACCTCGGCCTTCAAGTGGGCACCCAACGGACCTTCGTAACAAATGTATGAGTGACCCATCGCCGAGTCAGATATGGGTAAATTCCTAACCCCACCCCTGTCCGCTTTTTCCGTCCCTACATGTCCAGCCTGCACCCCCCCCTGTGCCTGAGGCTGAGATACAGCCAGACCCCCGCTACCCCCAGCCAACGGGGCCCCCCCAACCCCGGGGCCAGCCAACCCCGACTCTGGAGTGGCCCACACCACTTGAGGACCCACCGGCCCATTCAACTGAGAAATGTCAGATTCAAACCTCCTGACTAAATCCTTTAACCCCTCCACAAATGACCTCACCCCAGTGACTCCTTCCCACCCCTGGGTCCCCCCCCGAGCAACTCCCGGCACATTGAGAGAAAAAAGATGCTGGGACTCACCTGGAGGGTGCGCAGGAATGTCCGACCCGCCACCCGGACGACTCTGGCTTGCTGGCGTGATCCCCGACGGAACCGTAGCCACTGCCGACTCCGAGACTGGAACCAAAGATGGGCCCACCGACGTGGCCGCGACAGCAGGTGTAGAGGAAAGCGTCGAACCCACCGCCACCAGCCCGTGATTCACCGCAGATTGAAGACTGAGTCCCTGGGAACCGCCACCGGCCGACGATTGACTCGCTGAAGCTGGCAAAAGTGCAGTCCACGCTGCGCTGGTCGCACCCGAGAGGTCCATACCGGCTGGCACCTGTGACGAAAAAAGAAGAGGAGACACGTCCCCGCCCGGCAAAGAAACACCCATCGGCCCAGGAGGGGGCAATGCAAGGGACGAAGAAGGGAGGGGTCGGCTGGGAACCGCCACCCGTAAGTGCCCCATGTTCCCGCCCAAAGCCCCGGCAACTGGGAGATCCCGTGACCCCAGGGAGGTAAGCGGAGACCCTAAGGGCACAAGGCTGGCCTGGCCGGACGCCCAGCCGGTTAAAGTATCTGGGCGGACGCCCGCACTCCCCGGGGTGCTGGTAGCCCCCGTCATATATGTAGGGGCCGGCTGAGAGGGGGCCGGGTGGGACGCCGAACGGGACCCAAAACTGGAATCCAATCCGGAATCCCCCCCAGACCCGCCCCCGACCGCCCCGCGGAAATACATGTGGAGAGGGGGAAGGGTAGTACTTGAGTGGGGGGCGGTGCAGTGATCCACCCCCACAGAATTGGGCACAGAGGAAACAGGCAGAAAACCATGGGAAACAGCAGCCCCAGCTGCCTGTGAAGTCAGGGTGTCATGCTGGCCTCCCACCAGCAGGGCGGCGGTAGAGGCCGCTGCCCCAGCCTGAGAACCAGCAGCAGCAGCAGAGCAGCAGCAGCAGCAGCAGAGCCTGGCTCCGCAGACGGCGTCGGGCAGAAGAAGAGCCAGCAGGGCGGGGAGCAGCTGTCGCCACCCGGGCAGGAAGAGGGGTGGGGCCGGAGGAGACCGAGCGCCGAGGGGCAGAGACAGGGCGAGAAGCACGTGGTGGGGAAGGGCTGAGGCGCTCAGCCGCCCGGCGGGTGCGCCCAATGCGGCGGGGGACAGCCGCCGGCAGCGGAGCAGGCGGCGAAGAATCAGCAGGACCAGGTAAGGCGCCCATCACCCCCGCGGAGCCAATCCTCCCCGCGCCGAACTGCCTCCTCACGCATCCTCTCCAGAAGGCTCTCCATACCTGTCAGAGCAAGGAGCGTAGTGCTTCTTGCTCTGTGGGAAACCGGAAAGAGGGGGTGCCTGAGGAGCCAGCTGCTTAAATACCCCCCCCCCCTGCCCCTACTTACCTCCCCTTCCTGGCCATCACATCCTGTCCCTATGTCCATCCCCCTAATAGCTACTTTCCCACCCTTCCTGGCCTGCGCATGGCAGTCATGCTGCCCTTCTGCCCCAGTGCAGGGGCATCCCTTTCATGACTGTCCAGTTATTGTACCTGAACTAGATCTGAAACAGAAACTGTAACTGCATCTGCAACTGCATATGTGTGATCAGGGGGCTAATTGTTTATGGGAAAACCCGTGTGTCCTTGGTGTGTGGTGCACATCTGAATTCACAAATAACTACTAAGGATGTAAAGAGGCCAAATCTGCAGTACCTGAGCATACTGTCAGGTGGATAGTGACTACCTAATTTAATCTTATAACTGCAATAATCAGCAACAAGTGTAGGAAAGGTAAGTATACCTGGTTATTGTTTGAAGCACAGCCTCTGTAGGGGTTTAATTTCGAGAGTGCACAGCTGGGAAACTATTATCCCCATTTTTGTCTTGGGAAAAAGGGACCTTCCTGCCAGGGGGCCTTTAGGTTCTCACAAGAGTATGCAGATATGTGAGGGTGGGACCAATATAAAAAGGGCCTTTTGAGACTGGGAAGTGATACGTCATGTGGGAATCAGGAGAGGACAGGGCTACCGACACAGGGCCCCAACCAATAGGCCTCATTGTGTTGTGAGGAGCCTTCCAACCCGTCTAAGGAAGGCAAGTGAGGTTTAGTCTCAACATTGTTCTGTTTTGTTATGCGTATCACAAGGTCACCCTGCAGGGTGGTGGCAAGCGACCTGCCTGTTCCCCCTACGGACACTTTTCCTACACTGTTGGGCTACAGGCTGAAGAGATTGTTTGTATCACCTGATTAATAAAGCTTGAAAAACCCCAACACAATCCGTGTGGTGTGCACCGGCCATGAATTTCCTGTCCCCCATCGGGGACCTTGGTTACGCAAGTATCTTACCTGATGCCTGTCCTATGTGCCTCTCCTCCATTTCCTGCAGCACTGGGTAGAAGCTGAGCAGGGCTCCTCCCTTTCAATTTAATTTCTGCAAAATCACACAAAGGAGGGGTCAAATGACCATTCTGTCCTCTCGGTGTGAGTGAGCCTGGCAAGCCACAGCTCAGCTGAGAAATCTGCTTGGCTTAGAATATATAATGTTTTGACATATAATCAAAGATTTAAGATACTTTGAAATTGCTTATTTTAAACTAAGGTGGGAGGTAGTTGTGTCTGGACAGGAACTTTAAAGCGGAACAAAATCCAGGTGTGGGTGGCCCTGGAATCTAAAAGTTTCCATGGCAGGCCATTGGCCCCACTGTGTGAACCCTTCCCCCTCCAGGGAGCAGTAACCACTCACGTTTGCCTGGTCCAGCCGCGTATATGTGGTCTCTCACCAATGCACAATAGAGTGAGTGGCAGCATCCCCTGCATCTTCAGACTGTGTGCACGCTTGAGTCCCAACCATTAAGATAGGCTGGCATAGAAGTGTACACGCTGCTGGGGATGCTGCGCTCTCGCTCCCCATTGAAGAGCACTTTATTGAAGGATATAAACATGGAAAAGTGCTCTGGTTGGATGAGATCCTACACATGTACAGTTGGACCAAGGAAAGGTGAGTTTTACTGGGGAAACTGGGAGGTTGCACAGAACAAAATCTGGGATATTCAAAATCTCTGGTTTTGTTCCACTTTAAAAGCATGCTGAATAAGCAACACACATATCTTTGCATCTTCACACTAAAAACATATCTAAAATGTTGCTATTAGCCTGTTAATGTATAGAACTGAATGCGGATGATTAATATCTTTCAATGAAAGTATAATTTCCTTTCACTGCATCAGTCTCAGCCGAGTTAGCATGCTAAATACTAAGCAGATATTAGACATTGTGGGACTTTGTATGTGTTTGTTAATTATTTCCCAAAACAACGACCCCCATTCCAGCCTCTGATGTGTGCCTCTGTCTATATTGCGTTGGTCTGTTCAAGGACGGCTGCCCACAGAAGCACCCACATGTCAAAGTTTAAAGTGGGACGATCACCCCCAGCGGACAATCTGGGGACACCAACATGTCCCACCGAAAGCAGGATAGTTTATAACTGTTCAGATTCTTTGGCTGATTGGCAGTAGTGGAATGCATGGATTGGCTGATCATTGGCTGAATCACCAACACCTTTTATGAACAGAAGATCCCTGGAGCATGTGCTTAAGGGGTTACACACGAGTAGCCTAGAAAACTGCGGATATTTGTTCCTAAAAAGCCAGTAATAAGCCACACCCCTTAGCCACATCCCACCCACTTCCCATAGCCTACAAAACGTTTTAAGCTATCCCACTTTGAGGTCCCCCAAAAATGGTCAATTTAACCAAGGTGTTCCAGTCCTACATTGCTTTCTTCTTTGAACAGTGATTTAAAGGTACTGTAAACCCAAGGGCAAAAAAAAGGCAGAAAGCAGTCGCCTTGCTGGCTGACCATTTTAACTCCTATATTTGTTATAGCACTGGATGGAACCTGTAGCAGAGATCTTAAGATTGTGATCGTTTCAATCGTATTCCTCCAGGACCACGCAAAAAGGTGGTCTAACAGCTATTTAGCCATTTGGAGCTGTCAGCGTGAGAGAGCATGGCATACCACAGTGGTCCAAGAAAGAAAGTTAACCCTCTGCACACTCATACTATTGAAAAACCTAGCTAACACTTGTTAAGAACATGGACTGTTAGTTAACATAGATTGCAATGAATGTAAAAAAGCGAGGTAGCCGCGTCAAGGCCGTCCACTTTGTACCCCGTCCCTAACATTACTAAGTTTAAAAGTTTGTGCAGACATTGCTACTTCTTTACTTGTGTGTGCACAAGCAATGCAGTACATGAATCAGCCTGTCTAAAGACATTGCAATAACTTAACTTGCACACACACAATGAAAAATGCTTTACTTGCCTGCACAGTGTTACAGTTCAAAAAGGGTTTTTTTTTAGGTAGAGGCCAATTGGACTCCCCTGTTACATTGGGAGAGCTACAATCCAGCAGATCTGGCCACCGACCTGCAAATGCAACAGCAAAAACAGCATGTTCTTAACAAGTGTTAGCTAGGTTTTTCGATAGTATGAGTGTGCAAAGGGTTAACTTTCTTTTTTGCTTAGTGTGTGGTCACACCCCTCTAGCACCTCTTGACAGCTATATATTGTCTGGATGAGCACATCCTATCTTTTTTTTTGCTGTTGCATTTGCAGGTCAGTGGCCAGATCTGCTGTATTGTAGCTCTCCCAATGTAACAGGGAGTCCAATTGGCCGCTACTTAAAAAAACCCTTTTTGAACTGTAACACTGATTCATGTATTGCATTGCTCGTGCACACACAAGTAAAGAAGTACCAATGACTGCACAAACATTTATAGATAACTCTTATAGATTCCCGGGCCGATCACGGGAGGGTGTTGGTCCACTTTAACAAGTGTTAGCTAGGTTTTTCAATAGTATGAGTGTGCAGAGGGTTAACTTTCTTTTTTGCTTAGTGTGTGGTCACACCCCTCTAGCACCTCTTGACTGCTATATATTGACTGGATGAGCACATCCTATCTTTCTTTTTGATACCACAGTGGTCCCACATTTGTTTCTGACCAGCACAGAGCACAATCAAGACTCCTAAAGTTGCACTATGTCATACCATTTGATGACAGTGGCTTCACATAGCATAGAATACATATGGTGTTTACATATAATATGAGACTTTGAGATCCTTTGAAATGGCTAATTTGACATGATTCCCAAGGGAGATAGTGATGGAGAAAGTTGGTATGTGCCTGGACAGGGACTTTAATGGTACAAGGACAAAAGTGGCCAGGAAATGATCAAGGTATTGCCATCTACTGTGTGTCCCTGGAGTATGTCAGCTTGCCTGGTCTGCTAGCCTACCACACACAGATACACAGTGGTTTTGACACTGAGATATGTTACGATTAGTGTTGGGCGAACCAGAAATGCAAAGAATCTGGTCTCTAGAATCCTACAATTTATGATCTGTCCGGTTCTGATTGCTGGGTCAGAGGTAATCAGTACAGATTGCTGTGCTCAGAGATGACATCTGAATGAGGCATTGAGACATCTAGCCCTGGGGCTGGGGCTGTCCCCTATTGTTAATGTGGGTCACCCAGATCTCTTCAGTTCTATGTGGCTCACATTCACACCCTGTGCAGAGAAAAGCATAGCAGCCTTACACTCCGGAGTGAGAAAATGCTCCAGGTGATGGAAAGGAGAGAAAGGAGGTGACCCACATAAGAGACCCATGACAAGCAGCACATGGGAAGCCCTAAGCCAGAAGTTGTAGTTCAGTGGCCACCTCACCACTTTAGTGGTGGCACCCAGCAGATCTGTATTCTCTGCAGCACCATCGGCCAGATATCATCACTGCAAGAACCTGGCAGAAGGTAAGTGAACTGCACGACACAGGGCTTTTAAAGTGGACCAACACCCAGGATTTTGACTATCCTGGGTCTTGGTCCACTTCGGTGGGGCACCCCCGATCGGGGTGCCCCGCTGTGTGAAACCCCCCCTAACCCCCCGAAAAACTCACCTCTCCCCGCTCCCAGCGCCGACGTACAAGCCAGGTCCAGGAACGTCTAAGCGGCAGCCGCCGCCGCCGCCTCCCTCGCGTCACTTTCGGCGCGCGCGCGCCCCCGCGCCCCCGCCGGCCATTCGCAGACGGCCGGCGCGGGCACGCGCACGCCTACAGGAGCGCGAGGGAGGCGGCGGCGGCCGGGAGTTTGGGGTGTTTGGGGGGGTTTCACCCCGCGGGACATCCCGATCTCGGATGTCCCGCGGGGTGGGGGGTGATCGGCCCGGGAATCTTATAGATTCCCGGGCCGATCACCCGTGGGTGTTGGTCCACTTTAAAGTACTGGTTCACACTGTGAGACATGTTTATAGTTTCTGCAAATCTTAATTTGTTATAGACATTCACCAAATGATAAATGTGGTCAGTGTTAATCGTTTATCATATTTTTTTCAGCCATATTTGAATAGATTTCTGCTTTCCATGAAAGGTAAGGAAAGACTGACACAGCGCTAATGAAAGGGATGGTAAGGTCAGGGGGTGTATGGGAATGCTGTCTCGGTTATCAGTTTGTTTCGGGGTGTCTGGCTTACATTCAGCACTTCACTTGCTTTGCTAAAGTGACAGCAGACAGACAAGGAAATGGGGGGGCAGAATATAATATAAGGCTGCAGATAAAGTCTCCTATATAAAGCTGACCACCCTGATCTATAGTGGGAGCTCAGCATTTCCCTTAGTCCACTGCTCTGTTATATTACATGTGTACTCTGTTCTGTTATAAATGCTGGGCAAACATTTAACAGCAGTAAGTTATCACTGTGTGCTTATGTTGATAATTTACAGTTTTTAGTGTGGCTAATAAATAGACTTTGGCAACAGAAGAACATCCGCATAATCTCCAAGCTGGATCAAACCCGCTGTTTCTGGCTTGTGCAGTCAACAGGGAAAGCTCTGTTACAAAGAGCCCTCCCATGCCCTTTTCCTATTGGCTGTCAAATGCCATGAGGCTTGGCTTGTGCTACCACACCTCTCAATTGATTGGCTGGCCTTTCTGAATGAGCCAAATAACAGTCTGTGATTGGATGAGGTGGATGTCCTCACGTGGTGGTTGACACTGTTAGTCGATCTCTCGACTCATAGCCTTGGTACCAGGGATAGAGAAAAAGACATCCTCGGTATCCCTTTAGATGTGTGTGCCCCCTCCCCTACATAAGGATCACAGAGCTTTTAGTGTCTCTAAAGGATGTGATCATTGCTCCCCAATTGATCAAACTCACAGCCCAGATTCTTTTCCCTGACTATGGGGTTGATTCAGAGCCTGGTGAGAAAACTCAACTCAAACTGTCATTCACTTTTATTGTCTACCGGGTATACATTTTCACCAGGCTGAATCAGCCGCAAGGTAGAACATGAAAGTAAATGGTCATTTTCTCTCCTAGAAAAGAAGGAAGTTTTCTCACAAGGGTCTGAATCAACCTCAATGTTCTGGGCATTTGAGTGCAGGGTACACTCCATATTGTGCACTATAGGAACCAAGGTGCGGACATCTTGATTTCACCCTGTGGAAGCTACAGCTCTGGCCCCTGGTGTTCCCTGCAGACGGCACGCCAGAACTTCTCTGGAAAGAAACAGACCTTACACACTACTCAGACTTCCAATCAAACCAAAGACCTGGCAAACAATGCTGAATGTGCCCACATTCAAGACTCAGACCTGCAGAACATTTACCATCCCGTGTACTCCCTCATCCAGCATAATTAAAGCAGAACAAAACCCAGGATTTTGACTGTCTCCGTTTTGTTCCGTACTGCCAAGGAATCCTGAATTGGGATGCCCCACTGTGTGAAACCCCCCAGTTTGCCCAGTAAAACTCACCTCTCCTTGGTACAGCGGCACATGTGTGGGCTCTGGTCCATTCACAGCCCTTTGTCATGTTTATATCATTCTGCAAATTGTTCTCATTTACTTTAATGGGGAGCGAGAGCAGCTGCATCCACAGTGGGTGCATGCTCCAGCCCCGTATCTGAATGGCTGGGGCTGGAATGTGAGCACAGCCTGAAGATGCAGGGGATGCAGCCCACTCCCCACTGTAAACAATCAGGCTCTGATTGGACGAGAACCCGTTCATACACAGTTGGACCAGTGAAAGGTAAGTGATTACTAGTGTGGTGGAGTTTTGCAATCCCAGCCAGCCCTGGAATTTTTTAGATTCCAGAACCTAGAGTTTTGCTCCACTTTAAATTTATGATGCCCATCTCTCTAGCTCTCTCCATATGTGCATTGCATTGGAGTGGGCTAGGGCCTCATTCCAGCCTAACACTAGAGATAAGGTGTTAACCTGACACATGCCTCAGGCTTAGATTTGTGGTCTGGATCGGGGGAGGGGCTGGAGGCAGCAAAGAGAAAGAAGAAAATCCTCTACCTCTCGGCAACCAGAGTGAAGAGACTGCATCTTCCGGGCCGTTGATTTTAAAGTTTGCATAGTCAATCTCTTAAAAGTAAGCCTACATCATTAGGGTCATTGTGTACGCCTCCCACGTGCATCTTGATTGCTTGTTTGATGAATTCCCCAATGAATAGCCTGACAATTAGTTACTATTAGTCACAAATGACTTAACTTCCTTTTGATGTGAGAAGACGCTCTGTGTCTCTCCCTGCCGCAAGCCTGGTACTGGGCAGACCCATGCTCCGAATGGGAGCTGTTCAGGGACTGCTGGCAACTAGTTAGACCCTCCAGGCATTGAACACGATTGACAGTCATGTAGCACAGAAAAATGGCAGCCTGCTTCATTAGTAAGTGGAGGAGGTAGGTTCTAGGCTGCCTGGTACAAGGCTTGCAGCAGGAGGGAACCCAGCATGGCTCACAGAACAGAGGAAGGATAGAGGAAAGAAGGTCCTCTTTTTGCTTTACTTCCACAGAAGTCCAGCGGAAAGATCACTAGCACATCACAGTTAGTTGTGAGTCACTTGTGAAGCTCTATATATTGTAACAGCAGGGTGACTGGCTGCTATACAAGGTAAAACAGCAGGGATCAGCCCTTGTCACATTGTAACAGCAGCCACACACCTGGCTTTTTATAGTGTAGCACAGGAGGGAGCTGGCAAGCTTATTACAATGTAACAACAAGACTGCTTGTTACATTGCACAGAACAGCAGCTGGGTCAGTTTTATTGCTATCAGTTCTACTTCCTTTGTATATGTCCAGGACACAATATATTTATAGTATAATAAATAATGGATGTGCTTCGGTACATACCTTCCAAATTTCAGGGTGGGAAAGAGGGACAATTGTTAATAAACCACGCCCCTCATTGATTGATGTAAGTTTGGTTTCATAATGTGTGTCAAAACTAAAGACGCTCCCAGGGTGGTGTGGGCCCTAAATACAGCCGTGGCTGGAGTTATGTTATGGAATTCCGAGCCTCCATACAGTGTGTAGAGCCTGATCGCGCACAGCCCCAGCAGTGAGGGGAGGGGGCGGGGCCAGCACGTCTGCAGGGATGCTGGGGAGGCTGCTTTCTCCCAGCACCCGGGTGGCAAAACAGCTGTAGCTTCCCGGCGTTACTTTCGCAGGTCTGCGCTGCCGCATCCCGGATTCCGGTGCCCGGGCGGCCGAGGCTCGGCGCTGTGGAGAGGTGAGCAATGCAATCTCTACATAATGGCGGCCCGGGCGGGTACCGTTATCTGACTGCAGGGATGAGTGCTCGCTGCCAGCTCTGCTCACCCGCTGAGTCCCCCAACCCCCATCCATCTACCTGCTACCTGCTGCCATATTGCCTGTCCTATATGTCTGCTGGCCTCCGCTATAGAGCCGCCTGTGTGTATGAAGCAGCGCTGCGCGTGACGTGTCCTTGACATCATTAGTGGAGGGTAAAGACGTCTGTGTGTGTGAGGGGTAGGTGAGCACACAGAGGTAGCCATGCTGTGTGCTTGCTATATGCTATACCCATAATTGACTGTATCCAGGGGCAGACTTTGCCCATCCACGCAGGGCCCTGTCATCCTGGGGGCACCAGACTTGCTGCCCTCCACTGGTCTTAGAATGTAGCAAAACCATCTTTATCCTGTTTCCCCTGCATCCTCTCCTTCTTCCTCTTGTTTACACATTCCCTCCCATCTTTATCTTACTTCTCTGGTGTATACATTCCGTACTTTCGTCTTTTCCTCCCTGTTTTCCACATTCCGTACCGCCCTCTTTCTCCCATTTACAGCTTCCCTCCGACGTTCCATCATTTACACATTCCCTCTTCTTTTTCTCTTTTACATATTCCACCAATCCTTTTCCTTTACAAATTCCCTCCATCATTTTCTCACCCCTGCCAATCTTCTTTACATTCCCTCCATCTTTCTCTTTCCCACATTACAATCCTTTTTTTCCCTCTGTTCTCCACATTTTCTCCCACTTGCTTTCATGACAGCACACTCTTCACCTCCTTTATTTTTCTATTATTCTTCTTTCTTTCTTTCTTTCTTTCTTTCTTTCATTTCTCTCTCTCTCTCTCTCTCTCTCTCTCTCTCTCTCTCTCTCTCTCTCTCTTTCTCTGTCACAATCTCTACCTCACATTTCCTCAATCCCTCATCTCATACTATCTCTATATGTGTCTTCTGTCCTCCTACATCACTTCCTATTCTAGTTAAAAACATGGGCTGCCAAAATGGAGTCCTGCAGTGTTAGCGGTCAATGACGTGCAAAAGGGACCAACGTTCATCCCTTCGTGTCGAGCCAACTTAAACCGGACCTTCGTCATGATTTACTGAAAAGCCCAAACCCTTATAAAATGATTCCCAAGCATCTAAACTTAATATATTTTATGTTTTTAGTCACTTATTATTCTTTCCCCCACTGGGCTGCAATTCTGTTCAGGACTTTAGGATACGGGCACCGCCATCTTGACTCAGAAGCATCACACTTACTGGGGAGAGGAGAGTAGGATAAAGTACAGGGGGGGCAGGGTTATAGCTGTGCTTTGCTCAGACAGAGCAGAGCTGGGGTCAGGAAAAGGTCAGCAATCCCAGAATGCAGAGCAGCACAGTCAGAAGGCACTTCCTGTTTGCAGGCTGCCTGATGTTTCATGAGCCACCATCCTGGATGTTTAAAGGCTCATAACATTGTAGAGTAGATGCAGGTAGGATGATTTTTAATGTAAGCAATCTGTATGTGCAGGGTGTGGAAAACATATAGGATAAACTCTTATTCAGAGTGAAGGTCCGCTTTAATTCACTCCAGTGGAAGGGGGCCTTGCTACAATCCCTTCATTAGAGTAAATGGAGTGGGCATGGGCAGTCACTCTGACTGAAGTATGTGGTGGCCCTTGGTCCCCTATGGCTGCTGGTCAGCAGTGGACTACCATGAGTGTGAGTATTTTCACTGGAGTAGGAAAGAACAAAAGGCGAGTTTTAACTTTTTTTCTCTCTAAACCAAGGCTGGTCTGTATCATTGGTAATGATATGATGATCAACAACTAACTTTAAGCAACAGTTGGCAAGCTGCCAGTCATGATATGACACTAGCATGCTGCTATGCTATGTGGAGTACAAAGAAAAGACAGCCAAAAAGAGCAACTTCTGCCAGATCATTCAGTCATTGCTTACACAAATGTTTTAAAAGATTGTCCATGACTCGCCTTTTCTGCAGTTTCATCCACTAATGGCTGTTTGCAGTGCTCATGTGACTGCTGACAGCCAATTGCTATGGCTTTGCCTACATTGTGATATGCCGGGTACAGGCATGAAATTAAAGTAATCTGAGAACTAACCTAATTCTGCCAGATTGTTCAATCATTGTTTACAGAAATGTATTAAAGTGGACCAACACCCAGGATTTTGACTATCCTGGGTATTGGTCCACTTCGGGGGGGTGCCCCGCTATGTGAAACCCCCCAGAAACCCCAAAAAACTCACCTCTCAACGCTCCCACGTGAACGCCGCAGCCAATCCCCGCCAACGTCCAGGCGGGGATCAGGAACGTCCAAGCCGCTTCCGCCGCCGCCGCCTCCCGCGCGTCACTCTCGGCACGCGCGCCCCCCGCGGCGGAAGCGGCGGCGGATCAGGTAAGATGTTTTTGGGGTTTCTGGGGGGTTTCACCCCGCGGGACATCCCGATCTCGGATGTCCCGCGGGGGTGGGAGGTGATCGGCCCGGGAATCTTATAGATTTCCGGGCCGATCACCCCTGGGTGTTGGTCCACTTTAAGTAATCGTTCATGACTCCCAAGTCAATGAACCAGTCATCACTGTACATATTTCTATTCTAGTTAAAAACATGGGCTGCCAAAATGGAGTCCTGCAGTGTTAGCGGTCAATGACGTGCAAAAGGGACCAACGTTCATCCCTTCGTGTCGAACCAACTTAAAGTGGACCAACACCCACCGGTGATCGGCCCGGGAATCTATAAGATTCCCGGGCCGATCACCTCCCTCCCCGCGGGACATCCGAGATCGGGATGTCCCGCGGGGTGAAACCCCCCCCCAAACACCCCAAACTCTCTACCTTAGTTTCCTTAGCCTCCCTCGCGCCCCTCTAGACGTGCCCGCGCCGGCTGTCTGTGAATGGCCGGCGCGGGCACGCGCGCGTCAAGAGGGACGCGCGGGAGGCGGCGGCGGAGGAGCCGCTTGTCCGCGGCTTGTCCGTCGGCGCAGGGAGAGGTGAGTTCGGGGGGGTTTCACACAGCGGGGCACCCCGATCAGGGGTGCCCCACCGAAGTGGACCAAGACCCAGGATAGTCAAAATCCTGGGTGTTGGTCCACTTTAAACCGGACCTTCACCATGATTTACTGAAAAGCCCAAACCCTGCCAGATTGTTCAATCATTGTTTACAGAAATGTAAAAGTGACTCCCAAGCTATAGGATCAGTCTATTTGGATTTTGTTGCTGATTGTCGGATATGATTTTGATGTTTTTTGAAAATTTGATGCAAGTCAATGAACCTGTCATCACTGTACATATTTCAGCTGCCACTAGACATTTCAGGGCCCCATACAATCTAAATGTCAATTTTGATGCATCTGTGGTATTTAAAGCGCCCTTTGCAATATACATTCAGATTTCCCTTTTATCAATTATAATCTCTCCCCCCCCCCACCCCCGTATCATTTAGCAAAGCCATTCACACTCTTTTAGCACCATGGATCATGGTTCCCATCAGCTATCCAGACTGTGACTGAGAATATATGAACTACCCAGTATAGCTGACAAGCTAGGTGCTGGACCTCTTTTGTCACTAAGTCCATACCCGAGCATCAGATGGGACTGATTCCTTTATTGCCCTGATTGCAGCCTTGTCACTGTGCAAATACTGGCCTTGGAAAAGGTTACATTCAGGAGGGAATTGGATGCCGTACATCTGGAAACTGTAGGTATCATTATGGCATGCCTCTAAACAGCCCTTTGACAATTGTATATTTTTGGGGGGATAGAAAAGTCACACTGGCTAGAACAGTTTGAAGACTTGCTGCTGCCAGTTAGCTCCTTTTGTGGACCCAGCTCCCCTGCTTTCCCCTCTATTTACACATATTTAGCAGGACCAGACATCTTCCATAGGAGATCTAAGAGCTTCCTGATTCAGACCTGACATCTGGAATAAAAACAGCCACCACTATACTTATACAGCACTTAGCTCCTTCCAAACAGCCCGGCTATTGTCATAGCACATGATGCCACTCTAATTTACCATTGAGGGAGCCAGAAATAGAAGAGAAGCTAGTAATGGGAAATAGGAAAACAGGACTGGGCGATGTAAAAAAAAAACAGGCTTCACTTTCTCTGGACTGTAGCTTTAAAGGAGTCCTACACTGAAAATGACCCCCCCCCCCCCCCAGCTGGCTCAGATTACTGTAAATAAATACAAATATATTTTTTTTCCAGCCATTGCCTAGAGGTGGCACAGCAGCCATCGGCATCAGATTTTTAATCTTGTAATTTTGAGAATACAAAGTGTAGCACTGCTGTCTGGCTACCTGCATTCTCTAAACAGCAGACTGCTCATTGTGTCCTGGCTTTTATCTGGCACTCGATGGAATGCTGTCTAGAGGTGAAAGTCTACAGCCTTCTCTTAAATAATCTCAGATTTAATCCAATTTTGTCTATTTGTTTGATGGTGTAACCCTTCTTTGTCATTGATTGTTGTCTCTACTAACAGACTTTAGCTCCAGAAATTACAGCAAGTCTAACTGGTCATCTGTTTTGTAAACCTCTGTGGGAAGATTAAATGCTTTCTCCAACTACGTCATTCGATTTGTATCCGATGCCATATTTGTTTAATATTTTTCTAAATTGATAAGGGTAAAGGGTAATAAAATGGGTATTTTTCTCAAAACTCCTTAGGGCAGCATGCCACTGAGATATTAAGGCTCTGCACCAAAATAGGAACACATGACCACCAGAATACACAAAAGCTCTTGCTCCTCCTCCAGTTCAGTATGTGTTCCTGTCTGGGGCAGGAGCCAAACCACCAGCTCCTGAACCACAGGTTTAGATAAGTAGACTGGGTCGCTGTACGTCTTATCTGGTTGACCAATTGCTTGGCTCCAGAGGCAGCCTGCCAGGGACCCAAGGGACTCCCAGGGAATAGGCCAGATTCCCCTATCCCCGACTCTTAGTCAGCAGGGGTGGGGGTGGGGTTCAACGCTAGCCTCACACACAGTATGCTAATGGTCTGAGGCATTGTGGAATCATAAGGAGGGGATTTGCGGGTCCCCTGCCCTTCCCACCACCCCCTCCCTCCTCCGATACCATATGGCGGCCGAGCAGCTCGTGATTCTCCGGTGGGATGTACGACTGCAGGTAGTCGGGCTGCATTCTGTTTTACACCCACTGATGCTGGTCAGTGGATCTTGCCAGAGGCTAGGCTGTGGTGTGCACGCACGCCTCTCCTGCTTTTTCAGCCTGATGATGGGGGGAGGGGTCTTCTGCAGGGGTGATTTCACTAAGCAGCGCTAGGCACCGCTGCAAGACACAGCTAATGCACATGCTGCCAGCTTAAAGGGGAAGCACTTTGCTAATCTTAAGTGTATTTTTCTGGCCTTGGAGGATTAAAAGACTCATGAATCTCCCTGCTTGCTTATTTATTGAGCTTGGGGAGGGTTGCCTCTACACCACACCAGACTTCAGAATGGTGGATCAGGCAGGGGAATCCTTGCAAGTCCTTGCCCCTCCATCATCTACTATGGGAGACTTAGCTGCAGATCAACATCCTTCCAACCCGATTGATCCAATTTCATGGAAACTCTGTCAGCCGCTCAGTCTGGGAAGAAGGGGTACAACTGTGCTCTAGTAAGTCCCTTTTCTATTTATGGGCACGCTCTTGCAGTTTTAAGGTCTACTTTTAATTACTGTTATATGTAAGGTTATTAAGGATCCTTATGGTCTACTACGCCTTCTTTTAGGGATAAAAGTAGGAGATGTCTGATATGTGAAATCAAGCTACTAGATTCCAAAGCCTCTTTGCAAGACCTGTACCGATAAGGTCTTGAGGAAGGAACGCCAGCCCAGCATGACTGATATGATGAGAGTTCTGAAAGATCATATTTCCTCTTCCTTTAAGAATCTTAGGACCCCACAGGACTTGGCTGGACGTAAGGAGTATTTTGGGCATTCCCTAGAACCCCTCTTTTTCCTCTGGCGGCAGGAGTTAGAGGTCTCTGATACCCCCTTTCTGAGGGGGGTGAGGGCTCTTTCTCCTGCCCTGAGGAGGGCTTCATTCAGATTCTGATTCATTTTCATATCTCCTGCATATGGTTCATCTTTCTATGGGCATTGAGGAACCCCTAAGTCTAAACATGATGCGTTCTATCCCAATTTGGTTCCTGATTCCCCTATAACCTTCCCCATTTATAACTCATAACTAAGGAGGGTATCCTTAATAAGTGGAAAGATCCAGTTTTTTCCAAGAAGGTTTATAGACCAGGGGCTCTTAAGAGGCGTTCATTGAGGAAGACTCACATATTTGGTCGACATGCCCTAAACTGGATGCCCTCTTTTCTAAGGACTTTGGTATCCTCAAAGATCCTTTAGACAAGAAGATGGATTCTTTCTTGAAGAAAGCATGGCAGACTGACTCTTGTCCTCTCAAACCGATTCTAGCCTCTACTTGCGTTGCCAGGAATCTTAATGATTGGTTTCAGCAGATTAAATCATGTATCTTGAAACAAACAGATATTAATGAAATTATGAAGGCTTTACCAATTCTCTTATAAGCAGCCTCTTTTCTGTCAGATGCCACAGGAGAATTGGTGAGATTTTTGGCGTGGGCCATGGCCCTCACCCATTCGGTGCATAGGACTTTGTGGCTTGCTCAGGGGATACAGGTTCAAAGTTGCGCCTGTTTGCCATGCCCTTTAATTCCTCTTTGCCCACAACTAGAGAAGTTGTTAGAAAGGTCTTCTGACAGAAATAAGTCTATTTCCAGGGAAAAAATGAAGGGTTTCTCAAAAGAATTCATGCATATCCCTCCCAGGAACTTTTTTGTTACTCCTGTCCCAGAGGGCAGGGAGGAAAGACTGGCCATTCGCAGCAGTCTCGATTCTGTGTTGTTATGGGAGTGACTTCCCTGGTTTCCACTACCAATGGGGGAAGGGTTCTACTCGAGTATTTTTTTGGTAAAGAAGACTGCCGGTATGCTACAGTTGCTTCTGCATGGAGTCCATCTTCTCTGTGAGGAATCTGCTCCTGCCTGGCTCCTTCATGGTCTCGGCAGATTTGGAGGATGCCTATTAGCAGGTACCGATAAGCTTGTCGGCTCAAGCCTTTTTGAGATTTGCTGTAAAGTTGGGGGACTAAATACACCACTTCCAATTTGTTGGTGTTTACCCTTTGGGCTGATGTCAGCTCTGGGAATTTTTACCAAACTTCTGGGGGAACCTCTAGCTGCACTAAAGCAGAAACAAGTCGGGATCATAGCATATATAGATGACCTCCTCTTTGCCCCAGGGTCAGGAAAGGTTGCTCCAGGATCTGGAATTGACAATGGATTTTTTGTTACGATTGGGTTGGATCCTTAATTACCAGTCTAGTCTCGTCACAGGTCATGACTTATCTGGGGTTCGAGATCAATACGATCTTTCAGAAAATCCTTCAGGAAGCCATTCAGTCCCTGTGTTCCAGTTGGTCAATTTTGGTTTGTCAAACTATGCGGGTCTTGGGGCAAATGACCTCGTCCTTCCCAGCTGTAAGATGGGGTCAGCTACACTCAAGGACTCTATAGCTGCATATTCTAAACTCTTGGGACAGGTCTCAGGAGTCCATAGACGGGATAATCGAAATCCCAGATTTAGTGAAGGACCTCTGAGTTGGTAGCAAGGTAAGCACAGGTTTGTCAGTGGCCTATCCTGGTTGGACCCCAAGGACATGGTAGTGACGACGGACGCCTCTTCATGGGGTTGGGGGACCCATTGCGGATCCCTAACCTCTCAAGGGAAATTGAGTCTATCCTCATCGAATCTCAGAGAATTGATAGCTGTGAAGGAGGCATTGCTGGCCTTCTCCCCCACCTGAAGGCTCATCACATACAAATCGGAAAAGACAATGTAACTACTGAATCATCGAGGAGGGACCATCCTGCAACAAGCAGCAAAGGAAATTCTGATCTTAGCAGAACTGAACCTTTTATCTCTGTCAGCCATCCACCTGAAAGGTTGGCGAAATCAGGTGGCAGATTTTTTGAGTCGCTCTCCACTATCGAAAGCAGTATGGTCACTGAACCAGGAGGTGTTTGATCATTTTTTTTTTACTAAGAGGAACCCCCGAACCTTTTTACCCTCAATCCCTCTGATCAAGCTATAGGAATAGACACCCTGGCTTACCAGTGGCGTTTCACTCTGGACTACGCTTTTCTTCCAGTTCGGATCCTCCCTCAGGTTCTAAACAAAATACCCTGCCAGTCAGCCACAATTCTATTGCTGGCCCCATGGTGGCCGAAGAGACCATGGTCTTTAACTCTGAAGATGCTCTCAGTCCAAGAGCCTTGGGAACTCCTGGTGAGACCAGATCTTTTATCCCAGGGACCAGTGCTTTGTCAGTATGGCACCTGACACTTTGGACCCTGAGATTGTGATGTTCCTGGAAAAAGAGGTTTTCAGGTGATCAAGACTCTCCTTTCCTGAAGAAAGGAGGCGACAAGAAGGATATATTTGAAAATCTGGAAAACTTAACACCTGGAAGGTTCGTAATCAAAGATTACCTTCTAGTCTTCCAGTTGTATTGGGTTATCTTTCAGGATGGAGTCAACCTGGGTTTCAGCATCTGTACTCTGAAGGTTTAATTAGCAGCCCTTTCGTTTTTTTGGATAAGAGACTTTCATCTTTCGCATTGGTCAGGCATTTTTTGCTAACTGTTAGGTTGTCCAGACCGGTCCGTTTGAGGTTAGCTCCTCGATGGGATCCTCGTTAGAGCTCTGGCTGCACCACCCTTTGAGCATCTGTCAAGCTCTCATATTGAATTTCTTACATGGAAGGCACTCTTTTTGGTGACAATCATCTCAGTCCGCAGAATCGGTGATATCCTGGCCATCACCCCTTTCTTCAAGTTTTCAAGGATGGTCTAATATTACGGTGGCTCCTTGCTACCTTCCTAAGATCTCTGGATATCAGGGCCTGTTTGTGGAATACCTTTGACACACAAATGATTGGAGGAAGGCAGATAGCTTATTCATTTCCTTCTCAGGTCACAGGAAGGGTCAGCGTGTTCCCTAGGCAACATTGGCCTGATGGATAAAGAGCATTATCAGTTTTGCTTACAACGGATCGCCTTCTTCAGGGTGGACTACAGCTCATTCAACAATTCAACATTTTGGGCAGAGCAAGCTGGTGCATCTATTGAACAGATTTGTAAAGCAGAAACCTGGTCTTCAGCTAAGACATTTGTTAATCATTACCTCCTGGATCTTCTCCTGCAAGGTCAATCCTTTGGTAGGAGTGTGTTGCAGGCAGACTTTCCCACCCAGTAGTGGTAGTATCTCGCTTATTCTGTCAGTGGTATGCTACCCTAAGGATGTTTTGAGAAAACTTGCCTGGTAACTTTTCTTAACATTTGAAAGGGCAGCATACAAGCTTCCCTCCCTCAGGCTACGTTATCTTACTGATTTACCAGTTGGTGCTTTCTCTGTCTTTGTTTTTTAGATCTCTTAAACTAATGGTGTCTGGAGGAGGAGCTAAAGCTTTTGTGTACTCTGGTGGTCATGTGTTCCCAGGTAACTAAATTTTTTTGCTAATAGTTAAATAGTTGCTGCTAAGGACAAAGGGTAGGATCTGCAAGCTCAGTAGTACAGTTTATCGTCATGTTCCTATTAACGAAAAAGCACAATTTTACCTGGCCCTAGAGTCTAATAGATTCCAGGGCCGATTGAAAACCCTCCTATTGGGCACTGGATGCTCCAGATTGTTAAAGCCCTAAAGATCTTTGCCATTGCAAACCATGCAAACCCCAGGTATACACACAGTGAGGCATCCCATATCGGGATGTCCTGGCAGAGCGAATATTCCTCTGGATAGTTAAACTGGACTAATGACCTTGCACAGTTGAAAAAAAACTCCCCAAACTCACTTGCCTCCTCTGCATGCATAATACTGAATCATTGTTAGAATTTGCATTTGCCCCTCACCCACTCAAAGCTGAAACAGCACCTCACAGATTTTTTTTTTTTGTTTTTTTCCTGGTAGTGCCCATTTTAAAGCACCCATGAAGCTTCCTTTCCCAGCTTTTGTTGCTGCCTGGATTAAACCGATATAACCCACAATACATAGAGGTAGGAAACCCAGCAGCCATGAGCAGCAATCTGAATCGACCTGCAGAACGATGCATATGAGCATGCTACTTGTAAGGGGGGGTTAATATGCATAAATATGCACCACAGTCTATTCTGATTGCACTAGAGACACAGCGGTACCCTAAATCGGGTTCCAAATTGAACCAAAACCCAGAAGGGGAAATCATGTTCTGTACCAACACTGATTTTACACTAAATGGGTGTTGGCCCTAACACAGGGGGTCATCACGGTAGGTGATTCTCACCCACACATACACCACCGCCAGCCTGAGAAAACCTTACTTTCTTACTTTCTCGATCCTTGTTCCATCAGGGAAAGGCAACCTGAGATTGGCTGTCAACGTCACATGGTCTGCACTGCTTTCTGCCGCCGATATTCTGGACCACGTGACCCCTGCTGGCCAGTCACAGGACTGCATTTTGCCAGTGGATGTAGAAGCAGGTAAGATTTTCTCAGAAAAAAGGCTGATGTCCCCCGCACTCTACTTATATTATTGCCTGGGACTGATTTGGAATGCTTCTTCGGGTAGGTCGGGTAGGTCTGCCTTGAACAATTTTAATTGATTTTCCAAAATTGACCTTCTCCAAATTTGACTTTATAAATCCTGCAAGTATATTCAAGATTGTCTTTTCACTACACAGATGTAAGAATCAGTCAGATAAGGCTTAAAGGGCCACTCCAGCCCCTTTACCAAAGAATCACATGCCCCCCGCCCTGCCCCCTCCTATTAGCGATACTGAACTTCTAATTGAAGAAAAAAAAGACACTCCCCTAATGCAGCCAGCGAAGATAGACGTGCCGCAGATGCATCGCCGAATGCAGCACAGCCAACTTCGCTGGCTGCATTCAGGCTGAAGGGGAGTGTCTTTTCTTTTTTTTCTTTTCTCTATTTCCTTTCTTTTATTAGACGTTCAGTATCGGAGGGGGCTGGGCGGGGGGTACGTCATTTTTTAGGAAAGGGGCTGGAATGGCCTTTTAATGGTGGAAACGTAGAAGCAATATCCCGCCCTGTATTTCTCTTTGTCTATGTGTTGGATTGTGTCTCCGTATGCTCATTGGCTTGAAGCATATTCTGGAGAGCTGAAGACACAGCACAACAAGTAACAGGTCAAGGCAGACATCTGCATCTCATAAAATTCTCACTTTCCGCAACAGTTTAGTATACCCCAAGTTTTGAAACTACAGTTGGATGTTGGTAAGGAAAGGAAGTCCAGTAGTATTAATCACTGCACCAATCATTTTTTTAACGTATTTTGTAAAACTGTAGTTTAAATCTAATGGTCAGTTAAAGCAGTTAAATAGTACCAACTGTTTTGGAAGCCTTGTTGAACACACTGTCCTGGCAAGCTCAATTCCAGGCAGAATAGCAGCACACTGCACTAGTCCCTGTTTACTGGCTTAGTTACACTTTAAATATAGTTGTACGGATACATAGTAAGGGATGGTATGTGTCTATAGTGTTCTGCCTCAGTGACAAATATAGTAATACTAAATTTCAAGAAAGCCATCGCGTCAGCAACTTCACTACGCTTGTACAGTGTATGTGTGTGTATATATACAGGTCCTTCTCAAAAAATTAGCATATAGTGCTAAAGTTCATTATTTACCATAATGAAATGATAAAAATTAAACTTTCATATATTTGCGATTCATTGCACAACAACTGAAATTTTTCAGGTCTTTTTTTGTTTTAATACTGATGATTTTGCCATACAGCTCATGAAAGCCCCCAAATCTAAAATAATTAGCATATCATGAAAAGGTTCTCTAAACGAGCTATTAACCTAATCATCTGAATCAACTAATTAACTCTAAACACCTGCAAAAGATTCCTGAGGCTTTTAAAAAAGCCCAGCCTGGTTCATTACTCAAAACCGCCATCATGGGTAAGACTGCCGACCTGACTGCTGTCCAGAAGGCCATCATTGACACCCTCAAGCAAGAGGGTAAATTTCTGAACAAATAGGCTGTTCCCAGAGTGCTGTATCAAGGCACCTCAATGGGAAGTCTGTGGGAAGGAAAAAATGTGGCAGAAAACGCTGCACAACGAGAAGAGGTGACCGGACCCTGAGGAAGATTGTGGAGAAGGACCGATTCCAGACCTTGGGGGACCTGCGGAAGCAGTGGACTGAGTCTGGAGTAGAAACATCCAGGGCCACCGTGCACAGGCGTGTGCAGGAAATGGGCTACAGGTGCCGCATTCCCCAGGTCAAACCACTTTTGAACCAGAAACAGCGGCAGAAGCGCCTGACCTGGCCTACAGAGAAGCAGCACTGGACTGTTGCTCAGTGGTCCCAAGTACTTTTTTCTGATGTAAGCAAATTTTGCATGTCATTCGGAAATCAAGGTGCCAGAGTCTGGAGGAAGACTGGGGAGAAGGAAATGCCAAAATGCCTGAAGTCCAGTGTCAAGTACCCACAGTCAGTGATGGTCTGGGGTGCCATGTCAGCTGCTGGTGTTGGTCGACTGTGTTTTATAAAGGGCAGGGTCAATGCAGCTAGCTATCAGGAGATTTTGGAGCAGTTCATGCTTCCATCGGCTGAAAAGCCTTATGGAGATGAAGATTTCATTTTTCAGCATGACCTGGCACCTGCTCACAGTGCCAAAACCACTGGTAAATGGTTTACTGACCATGGTATTACTGTGCTCAATTGGCCTGCCAACTCTCCTGACCTGAACCCCATAGAGAATCTGTGGAATATTGTGAAGAGAAAGTTGAGAGACGCAAGACCCAACACTCTGGATGAGCTTAAGGCCGCTATCGAAGCATCATGGGCCTCCATAACGCCTCAGCAGTGCCACAGGCTGATTGCCTCCATGCCATGCCGCATTGAAGCAGTCATTTCTGCAAAAGGATACCCGACCAAGTATTGAGTGCATAACTGAACATGATTATTTGAAGGTTGACTTTTTTTTTTATTAAAAACACTTTTCTTTTATTGGTCGGATGAAATATGCTAATTTTTAGATAGGATTTTGGGGTTTTCATGAGCTGTATGGCAAAATCATCAGTATTAAAACAAAAAAAAACCTGAAAAATTTCAGTTGGTGTGCAATGAATCTCAAATATATGAAAGTTTAATTTTTATCATTTCATTATGGAAAATAATGAACTTTAGCACTATATGCTAATTTTTTGAGAAGGACCTGTATATTTATGTACTGTAGATTCTGTTTGTGTCTAGGCCAATTTATTTATAAAACTGGAGTCTAAAAGTCTCCAGGGCTGACCTGGGCTCGCAGGGTAAACTTAACTACCAGCAGCTTCCACAGGGAGCACCTCCCAGTCTACAGGGAAGCCAGGGATGCGGCAAGCGGCTGGCATTCTTGAGATCAGCCAGTTGGCAGTGTGTTCTAGAAATGTAGCTTACAACCATGTCTCAGAGCTGAATATGTTTCTAAATGTTGAACTTTCTGGACTGCTCAAGGTAATCTGCCCCCTTCTATAGAGTATTGTATTGTAATGCAATAGTGGGCAGCCAAAAGTAGCCAAGCAAAATGTACACATTTATATATAATCTGAAGTGCCAGATGGAAAAAAATGTAACGTTTTCCTGAATAAAATAGGGTGGAGAATGCCACACTGTCTATGGAAATGGGAGGGAGGGAATGCCACACTGCCTATGGGGACTAAAATGGGGTGTGCCACACTGCCTATAATGAGGAATGGGGAATGTCACATTGCCTGTTTGAATGGGAGGGAATACCACACTGTCTATAATGGGGAATGGGATGGGGGACTGTCACACTTCCTATTTGAATGGGAGAGGATGCCACACTGCCTATGGGAATGGGAGGAAGGTAATGTCATACTGCCAATGGAAACGGGATGGGGGAAATGCCACATTTCCTGGGAATGGGAGAGAGAGATGCCACACTGCTTATAGGATTGGGATGGGGGAATGCCACACCACCTATGGGGATTGAGAGGGGGGGGTGCCACACTTCCTATTTGAATGGGAGGGAATGCCACACTGCCAATGGGAATGGGGGAATGACATACTGCCAATGGGAATGGGGGAATGACATACTGCCAATGGGAATGGGGGAATGCCACACTGCCATGGGATTGGGGGTGCCACAATGCCTATGGGATTGGGAAGAAGGAATGAATCTCTGTCTATGGGATTAGGAGGGGGAATGCCACACCGCCTATGGGGATGGGGGGAGAATGCCACACTGCCTCTCAGGAATGGTATGGGGCATGCCACACTGCCTATAGGGAATAGGAGGGGGGATGCCACACTGCCTATGGGTTTTGGGAGGGAATGCCATACTGCCAATTTGAATGGAATGGGGGAATGCCACACTGCCTATGGGGAAAAGGAGGGTGGCATGGCAATTGGAGCGGGCATGCCACACTGCCTATGGGGAATGGGAGAAGCGAATTCCACATTGCCTATGGGGATTGAGAGTGGGGAGAATCCCACACTGCCAATGGGAATAGAAAGCGGGAATGCCACAATGCCACTTTGAATAGGAGGAGGGAATGCCACACTGCCTATGGGGATGGGAGGAGGGAATGCCACACTGCCTATGGGGATGGGAGCAGGGAATGCCACACTGCCTATGGGGATGGGAGGAGGGAATGCCACACTGCCTATGGGGATGGGAGGAGGGAATGCCGCACTGCCTATGGGGATGGGAGGAGGGAATGCCACACTGCCTATGGGGAATGGGAGGAGGGAATGCCACACTGCCTATGGGGAATGGGAGGAGGGAATGCCACACTGCCTATGGGGAATGGGAGGAGGGAATGCCACACTGCCTATGGGGAATGGGAGGAGGGAATGCCACACTGCCTATGGGGAATGGGAGGAGGGAATGCCACACTGCCTATGGGGAATGGGAGGAGGGAATGCCACACTGCCTATGGGGAATGGGAGGAGGGAATGCCACACTTCCTATTCGAATGATTTGAATGGAAGGGAATGCCACACTGCCTATGGGAATGGGAGAATGACATACTGCCAATGGGGATGGGGGAATGCCATACTGCCAATGGGAATGGGGGAATGCCATACTGCCAATGGGAATGAGGGAATGCCATACTGCCAATGGGAATGGGGGAATGCCACACTGCCCATGGGATTGGGGGGTGCCACAATGCCTATGGGATTGGGAAGAAGGAATGACACTCTGTCTATGGGATTAGGAGGGGGAATGCCACACCGCCTATGGGGATGGGGGGAGAATGCCACACTGCCTCTCAGGAATGGTATGGGGCATGCCACACTGCCTATAGGGAATAGGAGGGGGGATGCCACACTGCTTATGGGTTTTGGGAGGGAGGGAATGCCATACTGCCAATTTGAATGGAATGGGGGAATGCCACACTGCCTATGGGGAAAAGGAGGGTGGCATGGCAATTGGAGCGGGCATGCCACACTGCCTATGGGGAATGGGAGAAGCGAATTCCACATTGCCTATGGGGATTGAGAGTGGGAGAATCCCACACTGCCAATGGGAATAGATAGCGGGAATGCCACAATGCCACTTGGAATAGGAGGAGGGAATGCCACACTGCCTATGAGGATGGGAGGAGGGAATGCCACACTGCCTATGAGGATGGGAGGAGGGAATGCCACACTGCCTATGAGGATGGGAGGAGGGAATGCCACACTGCCTATGAGGATGGGAGGAGGGAATGCCACACTGCCTATGGGGATGGGAGGAGGGAATGCCACACTGCCTATGGGGATGGGAGGAGGGAATGCCACACTGCCTATGGGGATGGGAGGAGGGAATGCCACACTGCCTATGGGGATGGGAGGAGGGAATGCCACACTGCCTATGGGGATGGGAGGAGGGAATGCCACACTGCCTATGGGGATGGGAGGAGGGAATGCCACACTGCCTATGGGGATGGGAGGAGGGAATGCCACACTGCCTATGGGGATGGGAGGAGGGAATGCCACACTGCCTATGGGGATGGGAGGAGGGAATGCCACACTGCCTATGGGGATGGGAGGAGGGAATGCCACACTGCCTATGGGGATGGGAGGAGGGAATGCCACACTGCCTATGGGGATGGGAGGAGGGAATGCCACACTGCCTATGGGGAATGGGAGGAGGGAATGCCACACTGCCGATGGAGAATGGGAGGAGGGAATGCCACACTGCCTATGGAGAATGGGAGGAGGGAATGCCACACTGCCTATGGGGAATGGGAGGAGGGAATGCCACACTGCCTATGGGAAATGGGAGGAGGGAATGCCACACTGCCTATGGGGAATTGGATTGCCACACTGCCTAGGGGGGATGAGATGGTGGGAATGCCACACTGCCTTTGATGATTGGAAGGGGGAATGCCACATTGTCTGTAATGGGGAATGAGAGGGAGGAATGGGGGGAATACTCCATCTTGCCTATTATTTGGTTCTCTGGTGGACATGTTTTAGCACAACATTTGGTTCAGAATATTTTTTTTTCTTATTTTCCTCCTCCAAATCCTATTGGCTTCCAAGAAGTGGGGATCATTTGATTGGTAAAAGGTAGGAGCACAGTGTGGCTGAAACTTGGAGATGTAGTGATGCAAAAAAAGTATCCAACAATGGCACCTCTATGGCCCCTTTCAGACATCTCCGGTGCGACAGGACAGAAGAAAACACGGGCGCATCTGGGCCGTAAACGCACCCTTGTAAAGTCTATGGGGCCACAAAGTCTATGGGGCCACGAGTGCAAATGTGTTTTATGCGGTACTACATGCGTCTGTGGCACTATAATGCAAGCAACGCAGCCTTATGAGTGCTGGTTATGTTCCCTTGCTGGTTTCAGCTTAGTACTGTAGAAAAATCTGCACTTGTTGCAAAATGATGTACTTGTATGGTAGAAAGCATTCTTGTAAAAGCAGGTCAAGGTTCTTAATCCTAAACGTACAGTTCATTGACCTTGGTCACCCTAAAGCTTAGCTGTATTTTAACCTTAGCCCTAGTGCTGAGTTGGTTAAATTGATTAATGCTTTATCACTAAAGAATGGCCCAGTAAGCATGAGGTTATAGATCTGTTTGTGACCCAACATCTGATAGGAACCAGGCTGCTTTAGGGATATTGCTACAGCTTACCACCATTTGGTGCTCTCCTTTTTTTCTGCCTTGCCTGTCCCTACTGGTGTGCAGTAGTGAGGGCTTCAAGGTGTACTTAATCATGGCACAGGGAGCCCCACAAATGCACTTTATAGGGGATTGTCAGCCATGGACTAATGGCTCAATTCCCAGCTGGGACACGACTCAAGAGACTTTGAGCAAGGCACCTAACTCTCCCCCAAATGCTCCCTGGGCACTGTGGATAGAGCAGCCCATAGCTCTAGGAAAGTGTACACTTGCTGACCCTAGTGTGTTCACTGGTGCACTTCACTGGTGTGGTCATGAATGGCCTTTGTGGAGGTTTGGAAGGGGGAATGCCACACTGCCTGTAACTGGGAATGGCCCTCGTTTATACGTTATGTAGGGGACTGAGCAAAAAGAAGCAGATAACGCACGCAATGTATGCTATGTTATTCACTTCATAATGAAAAGGCAGGCCTTTTGTATCATTGGGGTAACCTCATTTCTTGCTCCATTGTTTCCCTTTTTGGGAATGCCCCAGACCCAACATTCTTCTCCTAGTCTTGACTCTTACAAAAATTTGTACGTTTCATCTAACATTGCATTCATTTGACTTGAGCTTTAATTGTACAGTGCCTTGAAAACGTCTTTATACCCCTTGAACTTATCTACATTTTTAATGTTAAAGCCTTTAACCCAAATTTATGTTATTTATATTTTATATGTTAGAGCAACACAAACTATCACATATTTGTGAAATGCGTTTGACCATTCTTCTTTGCAAAATAACTCTAGCTCAGCCAGATTGGAAGGAGAGCATTTGTGAAGTCATGTGGGATTTGGGTCTGAATTGCAGCTTTGGCTGTATGTTTAGGGATGCTGTTCTCCTAGAGGTTTAACCTATGCCCAGTGTCAAATCTTTTGCATCATCTAACAGTTTTTACTCCAGCATTGATCTCTGACCGGCTGCCCAGTCCCATCTGAAGTAAAGCAACCGCACAGCATATTGTTGCAACCACGTTTCATGCTGGGGATGACGTGTTCAGATTGATGTGCAGCTCCACACGCATCTGGTATTTTGGCCGAAAAGTTCAGCTTTGGTCTTGTTTGACCAGAGCACCTTCTTCCATGTGTCATGTACTCCACAAATCTGGCTTTAATGGAAGTTTGGCATGAAGAAAGCAGTTTTTTAAGCAAACCATAAAGAGTCCTGTTTGTAGTTTGTCTTTGTCTGGCCGAAAAGTTCAGCTTTGGTCTTGTTTGACCAGAGCACCTTCTTCCACGTGTTTGCTGTCCCCCTACATAGCTTAAGACAAACTACAAACAGGACTCTTTATGGTTTGCTTAAAAAACTGCTTTCTTCATGCCAAACTTCCATTAAAGCCAGATTTGTGGAGTACATGACTAATAGTTGTCCTGTGGACAGGTTCTCCTGCCTGAGATGTGGATCTCTGCAGCTCCTACAGAGTGACACTGGGCCCCTTAAAGTTATACTAAAGGCAAGCCTGATTGTTCCATTGTCTCGGGCTACATGCTGTACTGTCCCAAACTTCAATTTGTTTTCAAAAGGACCCTGTTGTTCCTAAGTTATTTGTAAAAGTATTAGAGCATTGGAGATGCAGAGAAACAGTGGGTGTGGCAACAGTGATGTAATGTAAGCACATTGTGTGCTTTACTTTTATTATAGTAAAAAAACATTGCGTTTTCTCTTGTTTTTAACTGCCAGCACATAGTGTAATTAAAAAAAGGGAGTGAGAAATGCCTCAGGCTAAGAGGGTCTCCAGCCTGCCAGGAAATAGTGTGACCAGGGAGGCAACCAATAAGGATGTCTGGGGAGGGTGTGGGGGTGTTTCCATTCTTGGTCCGATGAAGGTTTATTGAAGGACCAGGTCAGTGGGGCAGGGATTGAAAGCTGAATGAGGGTGTGATTTCCTCACTAAGGAGGCATACAGAGGAAGAATCACGGCCCTGCAGCTTGCCAATGAAGACTTGAACATTGTTCCTTGAGATTTTCATTGCTTTTTTTTTATATATTTTCGTCTAATCGAACCATGCAAAACACTACTTTATTCATGAGCTGTCTGGTGTGTTTCTTGGTTTGTATGAGGCGTTTTTTTCACTAATGTTCTCTGACAAACCTCTGATGCCTTCCCACAACAGCTGTAATTATACTGAGAATACATTAAACACAGGTGGACCCTTATTTACTAATTAGGGGACTTTGCATGGCAATTGGTCACATTGAATTGTATTTAGGAGTATCAAAGTTTTTAATTTTTTATTTTTCAAAAATTTGGAAAAGCATGTATTTTTACACTTCACATATACTTGCTGTATTACAAGAAATACAATAAAATATATGTAAGTTTGTGGCTGTAACATTTAAAAATGTGGAAAAGTTCAAGGGGTTGAATACTTTATCAAGGCCGATTTCTCCTTTGCCTTGTGTGTGCAGCTTGTAAACTAGCAGTCCTAATGGAAGTCCAGTCTGGACAAGTGCCCCAACAGTTAGTGAACTTTTCCAGGGTCCCTGCTTATCAGCAGGGCTAACATTTGTCTTTCTATCGATCACAGATTCTCCTAATTATTTGGTTATCCATTAAGTGCTTGCGGCCAATCCACCTATGATGTAGCACATGTAAATGGTCCTAGAACCAATTCAAGAAAGCATTGAAGAACCGACTTTTCAAGCTGCTTTATCTCCTAAAATGTAAAAAATGTATAAATGAGTTAATCTATTTTTTATTAGCATAGTGTTTTTTCTTGAACACAAACAGTAACAGATTTGTTGATCTAAACTACCAAGCCGTCCTGGATAGGCTCCATGTTTTGGCTTGGAGAGTTTCTTTTCAGTGGGAGCGACACAATTTTACGTTCACAATCTGCATTGCTAATTTTAGGATATTATTCCTACTTCTACAGAGTAAGAATGTATGGTAAATCCTTTTTTCAGCGCAAGTTACAAAAAGTTAATGCTGCTTTTAGTAGAATAATTGCGATTAAATATTTACCATGGCATTCTGGTACTTGCATCTATGGGGGTTATTTAAGAAAGGATAGCGTCAGGTAGCGCCTGGTTAATGAGAGGTAGCGACAGATAGCGACTGGTGAACGCCGGACACGGCACGCAATTACACATTTATCAAGCAGAATCAGTTTAGCGACTGGGATAGCGGCATGTAGCGTCTGATTCATCATTTTCAAAGCCTCTGCGAACAGCGCCAGCGTTCAGCCTTGCACAGCGCCAGGTATTACCTCTCGCTACCTGTCGCTCCCCCATACGTTTCAATGGACAAACCTTTTCTTCTCTTTAAACGGGGTTTTTTTTTTTTTTTTCCCCAAAAAATCACAAATAATTCTGTGACCTCTTCTGGCACTGAAAAAGCAGTTTTTTCACATTTTTTACATTTTTGAAATATTTCTTCAGAAATGACATTACAGGTCTGGCATTAAAGTGTTCATGTTACAATGTTGCTACAATGTAATTCCATATGTTTTCGCTTTGTTACTAGTTGATAGATGCTTGAAAACATACTTTAAACACACCGCCTCCTGCGCTCTGGGCTTCAAACAAGTATTTTTCTGCGCCAGAGATTTGGGAGGCTGTTTTTTTCCTGAATATGGTGTGAATCGGTCGCTATGAGCAGTCGCTAACATGCGCTCCCATACAGCGCTGTACTGGTCAAATAGCGACTCTTCACAATGTATTCAACATTACTGAACAGCGACTGAGTCGCTATAAAGTAGCGACCCACGGCCGAGCACAGTGACTACTAGCGGGCGCTCTGAAAATGCCTGCTACAGACGCTCATCTGTCGCTACCTGCCGCTAATGATGAATCAGTCTCTATGCTTCACTTTATGGGAATTTAATTCTTGGTGGTTTGCTCCTGGGCTTGAAAGATAATTTGGCTCCTATGTTTTGGGGAAGATAATAAATAAAGGGGATTTTTCAGGCAAAAGGTAAAAATAAAATAAACGGCATCTTTCTTTGCCAAGTGTTTTTTCAGCACTGTGCCTCCTCTCAGCTCTGTGCCCTGAATGAGGAAATATACTTCCTTATCTGCCCCTCCAGCCCCATCCTGCTGATGTGGGCCACCAATTCAAACTTGAGGAGCTAGTTCAGACCAGCGCCCCCTCTGTATTGATTAGCTTAAATGGAGCTCTCAGAGCTGCCATTAAAGCCCAGCTAAATTCACCCTCCTTCATCTCCACCCAGCCTCCTAGCAAGCACTCCCGCAGAATGTTAGAAGTGGGTCATAGCACAACGCATCATTTCAGTCAGTAGCAAGTAAAGAAATACAAAGAAGGGGTTCTCCTAAGATAAAGAGTACATACAGTATACAACATAAGGGCAGACTAGATGGACCGTATGGTCTCCTTCTGCCGTCAACCTTCTATGTTTTCTATGTTTTTTCTATGTATAATCAAGTACACCCACTCAATGTGTACCCCAACAATCTATATATACAATTATGAAAAACAAACTCCTAAGTCAATGCTATGCAACAAAAGTGATTTAATATAAATGTACAAAAGTATATACAGTGACTCACAAGTAATAGACATACAATGGTATCCCATAAACGGGGGTCTATAAGGCGGCGATGGATCACAGTCCAGCAATAAAGGTAGTTCAAACAGTATAAGTCAATTCAGAGACCGTGGTTCAGTACTATGCAGAGTCCTGGAGCGTGTCCAGTCACTATTCCAATGCATAACATAGAGCAAAATAGGCGTTAACAAGACAGCAAGAAAGCTTACAGGCTGACCGCTGGTTGGATAAGAACCTCAACGTTTCTGTCATCAGATTGGCAAGGGACAGAGGAGCTGACGATCGGAGGTGAGTAAAGAAAAAACTTTTTTTTTTTGTTAATAGACCTTTCTCAAGAGGAGCACTGCCACACCCATTATGTTGATTGTTATGCAGCATTACAGCTCCAAGGGCCACACCCACATGCTTCAAAAGAGAAATCATGGGGTGAAACTATAAACCTTGATATCTCAGCCACTTCTTCTTCAATTTGAAAAAACAGAAAACCGTTTAGGACAGTACAAAATGCAGCCAGACACAATGGACTAACAACTGGCTATGCCTGAAATATCACTTTAAAAATTACAAAAACATTTTTGCTGGGCTTTTTCACCATTTTATGTTTGAAGTCCCAGTCGAGGCAAGACACACAAAACGCGCATATTCACCTTTTCTTCCCCACAGTGCTTCTATCTCAGTTTCCCAGATCCCAAAATCGAGTACCACATACCCCCCCAAAGTGGTCTTGCCACAGAATGCGTGAGGTGCTCTCTAGCCCCCCTCCCCTCCTCCTTCACACTCTGCTATTCGTTTAGGGGTTTTGCACTGTTAGAGATTGTTTTGCATCACACTGATATGATTTTCTCACTTTTTATAACCATTGTATTGTCTATGTAGAATTGGGGCTGCGTGTATTGTTTTTTAGGTGCTATCAGCATATTGCATAGTGGTTATTTTCTTTGCATACTCCATCTTTGATACTTACATAATTACATACTAATTATTATTTGTATATTTTGATTCACTGTCAGTGTGTAGAGAGGGGAGCAAAGGGGGGGGGGGGGGCTTTTTTTAAATGTCCTTTCTTGTGTATATGTTTTTACAATATACGGAATAAACTTAGTATCTCATTGTTTATTCAGTAGAGGCATGTGGTCTATTTGTATGGGGAGTTTAGGTCCTCTTTGAGAATGTCCTTTTTCAGTGTGTTCACACTTATCAGCGGTCTTTGGGATGCCCCTCCCCCTATGCCAGTCGTGGCACTCCATTTGCTGCAAATTAGAGTTGCCACCTGGCCGGTGTGTGTGTGTGTATATATATATATATATATATATATATATATATATATATATACATTTTTTTTATTTTTTATACTTTATTGGCCACTGACCTAACAGTGCTAGTATTTGTTTTTTTACTGGTGGTTATAATTACAGATGAGCGAACTTCTCAAAAATTAGATTCGGGCGATTCGCTGAATTTCTCGTTCGAATCGAACTTTCGCGAATCGCTCATCTCTGGTGGGAGAGGGGAGGCTGACAGCGCAGCCGGCCTCCCCGCTCCCACCAAGCCCTGAAATGGAAAAAAAAAATGCCGGCATGGTGGGAGCGGGGAGGCCGGCTGTGCTGTCAGCGGGCGGCGGAAGCCGGCTTCCGCAGCCCGCTGACAGCGCAGCTGGTCTCCCCGCTCCCACCATGCCGGCATTTTTTTTTTTCTATTTCAGGGAAAATTCGGTCAGCACGAACCACTAAAAATTCGGGTTCGTGCTGAATCGAATTTTCCCTGAAATAGAAAAAAAAAATTTTCCCTGAAATTCGGAGCGAATTCAGGTTCGTTAGAACCGATTCGCTCATCCCTAATTATAATTGTGGGTATACTTTTCCCATCCTCAGTTATCAGTAAATAAGAAATTAGTGGCACTCCCAAGCCAGTAAAGTAAAAAAAAAAAATTCTAGCCAGGTGGCAACCATAACTGCAATGGATGGGGCATGCCAGGCCTCGGCTCACCTCCTCCATTGAAATAACACAATCACTATATAGATGCATCTTAAGCAGAATGATTCTGTCTTCCCAATATTCCTTGCATTTTTCCCCTGAACAGTGCATAACCATTAGAAGCTATGTGCTGATTACTGAACTATGAAAGTTCTATTTGCCCTCCTAGTAATTACTGATCTCTGCTGGGATTTTCCAAGTTGGTTACCATGGATATCATGAAGTACCTCATCTGAAATACTGTCACAGTGATTTGGAACGATTTAAGCCTTTCAAACACATAGCTTTGCTCTTTCCACTTTTCCACCCACCAATCCTCAAGGTTACTATGACAACCAGTTAAAGTTAATAGGCATTTATCCATAATAAATCATACAGTGACATAAAAAAACACATTTCCGTTTTCTAAGATGGAGGTTCTTGTGTAATTTTAGGTTTCACGTTCTTTTAATTGCCTTAAACCGGACCTTCAGCATAATTTAATGAAAAGCCCAAACCCTTAAAAAAATTATTCCCCAACATCTAAAATGAATATAGTTATGTTTTTAGTCACTTACTTATTATTCTTTCCCCCAACGGGCTGCAACTCTGTTCGGGACTCTAGGATAAGGGCGCCGCCATCTTGTCTCAGAAGCATCACACATACAGAGGAGAGGAGAGTGGGATAAAGTACAGGGGGTGGGGTTATAGCTGTGCTTTGCACAGACAGAGCAGAGCTGGGTTCAGGGAAACGACAACAATCGGGAATGCAGAGCAGCACAGTCAGAAGTCACTTCCTGTTTGCAAGCTGCCTGATACTCCATGAGCCGCCATCTTGGATGTTTAAATGCTAATAACATGCAGTAGACGGAGGTAGGATGATTTTTTAATGTGAGCAATCTGTATGTACAGGGTGTGGGAAACATATAAGATATGTTCTTATTCAGGGTGAAGGTCACTTAATATTATATACAGTTGGATGCATAAATATGTGGATAGAAACAAAAGTTTTCTAATTTAGGTTCTGTACATTACCACAAAACAATTCAGACTTTCAGCTTTCATTCAGTGGGTTGAACAAAAAGATTGCAGAAAAATGGAGAAACTAAAACATTTTTTAAACACAATCCCTTCATTTCAGAGACTCAAAATTAATTGGACAAATTAAATAATTGTTAATTTCCAATACTTGGTTGGCTATGACTGCCTGAACTCATTGACATCACCAGGAGCTGTGTTTCCTCCTTTTTAATGCTCTGCCAGGCCTTTACTGCAGCGGTTTTAGTTGCTGTTTGTGGGGCTTTCTGCCTAAGATCCGGTGACTGACTTGGCCATTCAAGAATATTCCACTTCTTTATTAATCTCCTGGTTAGCTTTGGCTTTCTGTTTTGGGTCATTGTCTATCTTTATTATATATCGCCGACCAATCAGTTTGGCTGCACACAATGAGGTCGATTCAATGAAAAGAGAATTCTCACTTGGCTCTGAATCGACCCCAATATATAGATTTATAGATATATAGACCCCAATACCTCAGAATTCATCTGGCTGCTTCTGTCCTGTGTCACATCATCAATAAACACTAGTGATCCAGTGCCACTGGCAGCCATGTCTACCCAAGCCATCATACTGCCTTCACCATGTTTTACAGACGATGCTTTGAATTGTGTGCTGTACCACACCTTCACCATCGTTTTTTCTTTCCATCATTGTGGTAACGTTTTTTTAGATTTTTTTAGCACTAGCCTTTTTATTCTTGAGGCTTATGAGTGTCTTGCACAGTGCAGTGAACCCTCTGTATTTTCTTTCATACAGTCTTCTCTTTTTGGTACATTTGCATATTGATACACCGACATGGAAAGTGTTGTTCACTTGGTTGGCTGTTGTGAAGGTTTTTCCTTTACCACTGAAAATTATTCTGCGATTTTCCACCACGGTCATCTTCCTTGGTTGTCCAGGTGTTCACCAGTGCTTTCTTTCTTTCTCGGGATGTACCAAACTGTAGATTTGGCCATTCCTAATATCGTAGCAATTTCCCGGATGGGTTTTTTTCGGTTTTCTCAGCTTAAAGATGGCTTGTTTCACCTGCATGGAGGACTCCTTTGACCGCATGTTTTCTTCAGAGCAAAATCTTCCAAATTCAAGCACCACACCTCAAATCAACCCTAGGCCTTTTATCTGCTTAATTAAGAATTACGTAATAAAGAATTGGCCATACCTTCTCATCAGACTTTTGTCCCCTTTAAAAAAACAGGGTGGCTGTGATACATTATGATGATCTCAACACAGGAATGATCAAATGGTGCACTCACTTTCCGGAACTGAATGCTGATGAATTACTTAGGATGTATAAATATTCCTGGGCGACCCTACAGGCCTCCTCCTATAGGGAAATGCTACTCAGATTATACCATTACAATTATGTATCACCTGTGCGCTCAGTACAGATGAAACTGTCTGACTCTGACCACTGTAAAAAGTGTGGAAAGGAGGGGGCTAATCTATACCACTGTCTATGGGAGTCTATGGGAGTGTCCAGTGATCAACCAGTTCTGGAAAAGAGTGCACAGATATATGATCACAAAATTGATAAACTATCTACCCCTCACCCCAAGGTGGGCAATATTTGGCTCAATAGACACTACCACTCAAAGAATAGATAAAGGTACTAAAAAACTAATTCTATTAATAGCTGCAGTAGCAAAAAAAGTTATTTTGCAGGGCTGGATAGGAGCCGACCCCCCCCCCCCCCCCTCATTCCGACACTTTATGGAAAACAGCTTTTTAAGTTTGATTGGGCTGAAGCGACATTAGACAAAGAAAGGAAAACACCCGATTTTTTTTAAGACATGGGAAAGCTGTATTGATAACTTGCATGTAGAGGTCAAACGGAGGTTACACCAGACATTCCGGGACACCACTTGGTACCTAACAAGAATGATAGAAGGAGACAGCCCGATAGATTTGGAGGAGGAAACACTGGCGGAACGCAGCAGCCCCCACCTTGAGCGGCAACAAGTAACGTTATAAAAATGTTATATTTGCCTTGTAGTAATTCGGAATGGTTGTTTGGGCATTCACGGCTCTGACTTGAAGTACAATAGCAACAAAGGAGATGATGATTAAATTTTAAGTAATACCATATCTGTGATGTTAACTTTACTATCTAACTCTATGGTGAGATCAAACTATGTAATCTAAATGTTGGAGATATACTTATGTACAAACTCAAATAAAAAGAATTTGAAAAAAAAAAACCCTTCATCCAATGTTAATGTGGATACCCTCAAATGTAAGCTGAAAGTCTGGACTTTATGCCCATGTCCACTACATAAATATAACATGAATATGTTTGTACACAGGTAAAAACACAGAATTTGTGTCAGTGGCCTAATATTAATGGACCTAGCTGTATATACTTTGCATATGAGAAGTATAATCCAGTTTATGCATCAAGTGTATCTAAGAACGTAGAGCTATACATGGTGGCACCTACCTACCTGGTCTGTTGAGGACAGAGTCTTTGGAGCTCCAGCATCATTTTGGTGTAAATTCCCTATTTTCATGTAGTGATGATAAAGACCTGACCTCAACATGGTTGTAGTCGCCTTCATGCAGAGACCCACTTTTATCTTTAGAAATGGATATATGGATAAATGGTGATAACCACCATTTGGCAGGGCTTGAGGGTCTTGGGACTGATGCTACCATAGTGGTCCAATCTCAAACCAGCCCCATACAAGTTAAGGTTTTGTTTTCCTGGGATCAGTTCCCTTTCCCCTCAAATCTGATCTAATCTGATCAGGTCAAGTCTGGCCATAGGTTGGTGCTACTTTTATCCCTTTTATTTAATGGACTGCAGCTCTGTGCTGTGTCTTGATTTGGGTGCAGTTGGCTGTTTACACGATGGAGCAGGTGTCAATGATCAAAACTGCGCCAGGAACACAGCAACTATAAAAGAATGTTTCAGCCTTTTCAGCTAGCCAGTATAGGCCCTTACCCTGTTATCGTCATATTCTAGTTCCACCATCTTAGGAAGGTTTACAGTTTCTGGCTTTCATTGTATGGCTGTTGAATCTTTGCGAAAATAGGCTGACCTTCATTACTGGAGCAACTTTCATATACATGTAATTCATTTTCTAATAAAGTCCCTGTCCAAGCTGAATAAAAAAGCAATCATTACTCACGTTTTGTCCCCCACAGCTGTTTCATACTACTTCAGTTTCCCAAAACGTACCTGGTCTCTGCAGTGCCCGCATGCACCCCTATGGCAGGGCCTGGTATCCCCCGGTCACACTTAAGTCATTGTGCCAGATGCTTGCAAATGTTGTCCGAGGAATCTTGGGGCAAATGTTGGCTGCAGAACTTGATCTTGGGTATGGGTACTTTTTGGAAAGCCAGGGTAGAAATTAAGCAATGGCGGGGATATATATTATAATTACATTAAATTAAAAAGCAAGTAAAAACAAATGTGATATATTCCCATTATCAACAGCCTAGTTTTCACAGAAGCAGTGTTGCATTACTTGCTTTGGCTGGAGTCATAGTAACAAAGCACAAAGGGCCTGTTTTACTAAGTACTGAAAAATAACCATGGAGATGAATTAGTGATGCAATACTGTCTTTTAGTCTCAATAAATGACAGTGCTTCTTTTGAGTAACATGTGGTTGGTAAAGCTTTCTGCAAAGTATCTATTTTTTCACATTTGATTGTAGTGTTACTCAAAGAGTGATACCTGTAATCACTATTGCTGTAAGTTAAACAAAAAGATACTTGAAACAAATGTACAATTTGAAACCATTTTATGTTATATATATATATATATATATATATATATATATTTGTAGTGGACCAATGGGTTTTGTGCCACTTTAAATTCCCTGTTTAGGCACATGCTAACATTCTCCCAACTTATGCCCCAACTGTGTAAAATTAATCATTTCAAGGCATAATTCTATGTAAAATCCTTTTATTCTGAGATATGTGGAAGACACAGCACTGTAATATTCATTACATCTGGGTTATAGGGGTATCCGCAGGAGATGTGCATCTACATTTACAGCCCAGATATAATGGCTTCTAAAGAGCTCCTACATATGTAAAAGAATAGACCTTTACAGTGTGCACTAAAACTTGTTTTCTTGCTTAAATTGAGTCTTGATTGAGCTTGTAAGGGCACGACAAGGTGCAGGTTTGAGTCATGAACATTCTCTGCTGTGATCAGAGACAGCTATGAGACTAATGTGGCTTACCATGCTTACTTATGCTGAGGGCACCAAGGAACAGAGTGGCTGTTAAACCACTTCTTTGCACTCCTTGCAATTTTATTCCTCCAGGACCATGCAAACTTCTTGCTTCTACCTGACACTGCAGGAAATGGAGGGGAGGCACATGGGAAAGACATCAAGTGAAGCGCTTGAGCCCTTATTATTGCCCTTGGGTTTTTGGTCCTTTTAAAAAGCAAGTTAAGGGGCGGAGCTTGCCATGACCCGGTGAGGACGTGCGGATGGCCTGCTCCCGGCAGACAAAGCAAATTGAAGCGCTATTATGAGAGATAACTTATAACCTGAAGCCCATTTATCTGCGACCCGAGAAAACGGTTTGGCTTACCGTGGCTTGGAGGGAGTGAGGAGAGAGAGGAGAGGAGTGGGGCCTGCCGGACTTGGGGGCAGCAGGGATCGCGGCTGCCGTCTCTCTGCTGAATTGCCCCACGTGTGAAGCCGGAGTGGAGGGAGGCGAGGCCGGCTGCAGGTGATAGGCAGCGGTGGATCTCCTGAACCGGCGAGGATCTCTGGCTGCCCCTCTCCCTTGACGGCTGTGGGAGGGAGTGGCGCCGGAGCTGCGCGGTGTGGAGGCAGCGGGAGGCAGGAGTGAATAGCGTGCAGGCGGCGGGAAGCGGCTGTCAAGGACGGACGACGGACCAACGAGGCTATGCGGCTGCCGCCTCCCCGTGACACGTGCGGGAAGGAATGAGCGTCTAGGTCCGGGGTTGGGAAGTAGAGCTGAGCGGGGGTAGCGCCCGCAGCCTAGCTGAGACGCAGCACTTGGAATCCAGAGCAGGGACCTGAGGCAACGCTGACCGCAGCTGAACCGGAGAGAGAGCAGGTGAGAGCTCTAATAATCAGTATATTGATACTTTACCGGCTTTTGATCAGCATTATATCAGGAGGTCTCGCCTGGATCTGAAAAACTAGCTCAGCTCTAGCTACTTATCTCTAATGGTTCAATCCACTTCAAATCAACCAGACTATCCTATATTACTGTTTTGTGGCGTGCATTGACTATCTTATTTAGTATCATATAGCTGGTCTGTCTGTGACCAGCCTATAGGGCATTACCCACGTTGCCAGTCTTCGACCAGTACATCTTGTATCAACTAGCCCTTTTGATATTGGCTAAGATTTCTGGTCCTGAATAGTCTGATGGGTGCGAGTCAGAAGATCTGAAATTACCCAATCAGTGGCTTAGCTTCAATTTTCATATGCACAAACTTGCCTACATTGTATAAGCCTACTCTGCATTGCTTTAACAAGTCCACCTTGATTTAGCCAGCCTGCTCTGATATAATTAATCAACTTACACATTGAGTACTTTACATTTCTTCCCTATAAGAGGCGGTTGCAATTTCTTAATCCTTTAAAAAGAAACTGCTGGAATTACTTTACACCCTCCCTTATATCTTCAGCAATTTACAGCCGTGGAGTAGATTTAAATCTCTAAAGCACCACTGGAGCGAGCTGCTCTATTTTTACCCGTGTCCTGTTTCATCTTAAAGGGGGCCTCCCTCCATCTAAACAACTTTAAAACCCTCTAAGTAGGGCTTACTCAGACACTAGAAATGGGAGGAGGATCTAAACCCAAGGACAATAAGGGACAGACGACAAGAAGTACAGCAGCTTCTTCTCAAGGAGACTTGAGTCGCTATATATCGAAGCCCTCAGATTCCCCCAGAGATTCGGGTGCTGTTGGGGGAACTCCCCGGGGGGGACGAATGAAAGAAGTGGGAGCTGGGGAGGAAGATCCCGCTAGTCTGAACTATTCCACTTCTGACAGCACTCTATCGGATATCTGGTCTTTTATGCGATCCATGCCGACAAAGGAAGATCTTTCTTTGATTACCCGCTCAATCAGTGAGAAGCTATCTGAAGAAGTGGGGCTTCTACGTGGAGATCTCAAACAATTAGATTCCAGGCTTGCTGGGGTGGAACAACAACGCGAGGAGGAGAGATCCACTATCCAACAACTTACACACCGCCTTCAGGAGCAAGAATCTGCGACTGCCACTTTGGCCCTCCATCTGGAGGATATGGAGAATCGCAGTAGGCGTAATAACATACGCATACGAGGGCTCCCTGAATCTACGCAGATGGAGGAACTTCTACCTACTATACAAGGGATTTTCTCCATTTTATTGGGGGAACCCCAGGGAAGTGACTCTAAAATAGTGATAGACCGAGCACATAGAGCAATTGCTTCCCCTCCTCGGCAGAATGACCCCCCAAGGGATGTCATCTGTAGAATCCACTACTTCCAAGAAAAAGAAGTAATTATGGCAGCGGCTAGAAGTAAAGGTTCGTTGGATTTTGACGGGGCAACCCTGCATTTTTACTCAGATCTTTCAAGAACTACCCTGGCAAGACGAAGGATCTTGAGGCCGCTCCTTGACGCCCTTAAACAGAATAACGTTACGTATAGATGGGGTTATCCCTTCGCCTTAATAGTCTCAAAACAAGGCAGGACCTTCACTATACGCAAACATGAAGATCTTCCTAGTTTTTTTAAACAGTTTGGTCTGAGCCCTGTCCAGGTGCCAGACTGGCGTATATATCCCCTGGAACCTCATCTTGTACAAGGGAGAAGAGGAGGAGACTATCAACCTATTGTCCCATAGGGAAGATGAAAAGATATGAAATTGACCAGTAGGTCATACGCTAGTAGTCCCCATATAGGCTTTAAGATATGAGATGGGGTGTTCCCTTGGTTTTTTTTTTTTTTTTTGTGTTGTCTCTCCCTAGCCTCAGATGTTAATGAGCTGGGTTTGAAACCTGTGAGACGATAAGATTAATGATATGTTAGATTTGATGCTTATTTTCCTGGCGTTTGGCCATTCTGTATGAGCCGCGGGAGGGAGGGGGTTCGGACCTGTCCCGCCGGGGTGGAGGCCGCGCATCTCACCCTTCTATGCTACGGACGCCATCTGCGCGGTATGTGTGAAAGGAAGGCAGGGGCGGGACCGATGCATATCAGGGCTGTCATAGGTGGCGCCGGAGCAGTCCCGGCCCACGGGACCGTATGCCATAGGAAAGACCCGGAATAGGCGGGGGCGGAGCGAAGGAAGATGGTCTCGAGCAAGCTCGGTAGGTGACAGGGAAGTGGAGGGTTCAGGAGGGCGGAGCGCACATGACGAGTGGTCTGGCACTGCTCGGACGGTGGTGGGTGATATGCTGGGCACGGGGGCCGGGATGGGCGCTGGGCGGGTGGCCCGGAGAGGGCCACCCCCCCTTGTATGCTTGAGTCATCTATATTAAATATTACGCTATATACACTTATTCCTGGTTTATGCACATTGTATTATGCACAATCTTTCTAGATGGCATGGATTGCCACCTTTACACTTTTTTCCTAGATGAGTCACTTTGTATATTATTCTCTCTACACATCTAATCACTTATAATTATTTCACTGGTCGCTTAATCGGTGGGGATGAATTTGGTGTGCATGGATCTCACCGAAGTTTTTTTTTTAGATGCACGAGAATGTTGAACGGGGTGGTCTTCCTTGGGACCACTGGCTCGGCGCACATCGCTGGCTCCCCGGCTAGACGTCATGTAGATATCGATCGGGTAGGGCTGGAAGACGTGTGCGCGAGATGCCTCCCGGTCCCTCCATATTTCTCAATGACCCCGGATAGAGGGTCCCTGTCGTAGTTTGTTTTTCCATTGCATAGTCTCCAGCCGTTTGGGGTCCCCGGTGGGGGATCGCGTGGATTGGGACTGGTTTAGGTGAGACATGGGGATGGTTCCGAGGTGCATCGGATATCCGCCTGTTTGACATGTAGGAGGTGGACGGATGGTGTTCGTGGTGTGGGGGGAGCGTGCGGCCTCTGCTCGGGGCTGGGAGGATGGTTGCGAGATGTCCTCTCTATATGGCTTAAATAGGTCCTAACCCCCCCCTTTTTTTTTTTTTTTTTTTTTTTATTGTGTTGTTGTATGTAGCTTGCATGACTAGGGCTATGGCTATGATGATAATGTATTATTGATTTTGGGGGTAAGGATTTAGCACATAGGACATGGATAGGGTAGCAGGCTCTTCGGCTAGAAGGGCAGTAAAGTAGAGCCTTGTTATGACAAAGGAAGCATTTTGGGCTTTCAGGTTTAATAATTAATAATTGATAAATGCTTAATAGTATAGATAGATATGTGTTTGTTGATGTGGTTGCCGGGAGCGGGCGCTGGCCTTGTGCCAGTAAATTACTAGACCATTGTCCGCACTATGGAAGTTCCCGGATTGTGGTCTCTTTGACCCTACATTTCTAGGGCACCGGGAGTCGAGGATCGGAGACGGTTTGTGAGCCGTGGTCCCGATTTCCTGGGAGGACCCTAGTGTAAATTTCGACACGGGCAGTGCCCGTTTCGGTGATCAACGAATAGTTCTTTAATAAAGTAGGTTTCTCCTTCTTTTTTCCCCCCCTTTGTTTTTTTTTTTTTTTTTTTTTTTTTTTTTCTTCTTTCTCTTCCCCCTTGAACCAGGGTATATCTTAATCATAATTCATTAACATGTCCAGAAATAGAGATAGTTCAGAGAGGGTTCGAATGATTAACGATTTAGCCTCCTCCTCTGTGCAAAAGCTTAAGGTGATATCGATTAATGCTAGGGGGTTAAATACCCCGTTGAAAAGATCGAAACTATTTCAGGAACTAACTAGGCTCAAAGCAAATATCGCATTTATTCAGGAGACACATTTTAGAGGTGCATTGTCACCTAGATTATCTTCCAGGTCCTTCTCTCAGTCATACACAAGTAATGCGTCAGATGTTAAGGCAAGAGGGGTGGCGATATTAATTGCTAGAAACACCCCCTTTCGAGTCACGGATAGGTTAGCAGATGAGCAAGGCAGGTACCTGATCCTTAAAGGTTCTCTATTTAATAAAAACTATACTTTAGCAGCAGTATATGTCCCTAATTCTGGACAGGTGACCTTTCTTGAAGATTTCTTGAATAAACTATCGGAAGTACAAGAAGGCCCTATTATTCTTGGGGGAGATTTAAATGTGGCACTAGATCCATTATTAGATTCATCAACGGGGCGATCGGCGCTGACATATGCTGACATAAGCTCTTCACAAGGCTCAGTTATGCGACTCCTGGCGTATTAATCATCCTAATACTAAAGATTATTCTTTTTATTCTTCAGTACATGCCATGTATTCTAGAATTGATTACGTATTGGTGTCTCATAGCTTACTATCGCAGGTGGTAAATACTAATATAGAGATTATGGCTGTGTCTGATCATGCGCCAGTGACTCTTACTATTACCTTAACTGGGGGCCCAAAAGGAGAATGGACATGGAGATTGAATGAGTCCCTGTTACAAAATGAGACACTAATCCAAGAACTTCAGAATACTATCAAAAATTATTTTGAAATTAATAAAAGCACGGACACTTCCCCGTTTAATAACTGGCAGGCTCACAAGGCAGTCATTAGAGGCCTGCTTATTAGACAAGCTACTGAGAAGAAAAAAGAACGAGAGCAGGAGCTGCAGAAACGAATAGAAAGAGTCCAGGAATTAGAAAAAGCGCATAAAGCATCATTGGCGAAAAGTAACCTCCTGACACTCATTGAGGCTAGGTCAACGTTGAACTCTCTCCTGTCCTCAAGGGCGGCTTATATAATAAAGCGATGTAGAAGGCTCTATTTTGAATGGGGTAATAAAAGCAGTGCGCTCTTGGCGAGAGCTCTTAAGAAACAACAAACTTTAAATTTTGTAGAAGCTATCATTGATGGGCAACAAAGAAAGCTATATAGTACACCGGATATAGCTAAGACTTTTCAGTCTTTTTATCAGAAGCTCTATAATATCCAATCTGAAGGCGTAGCCCCAAATCAGGATCAATCAAAATTGATGAGGAGATACATAGAGGAATCGGGTATGCCTAAACTAGGGGCGGGGGAGAGAGAGAGATTGGAAAGCCCTATATCCATGGAGGAACTGAGTGCAGCGGTTAAGAGCTCTTCTAGTGGAAAAGCGCCGGGACCAGACGAATTCACTATAGCATACTATAAGCAATTTCTTCCGCTTCTGGCCCCGCACTTTCTCCTGGCATTTAATTCATTAATTATACCAGATGATCAGGCTAAGATTCCAAATGAAGTATTATCAGCTCATGTGACGATAATTCAGAAGCCTGGAAAGGATCCGCTCTCATGCGGAAGTTATAGACCTATTTCGCTATTAATAGTAGATCTAAAATTATATGCGAAAATCTTGGCAAATAGACTCTCAGGGATGCTCCCGAAGTTAGTGGATGGGGATCAGTCCGGTTTTGTACCGGGCAGAGAAGCTCGGGATAATACAACTAGGGTGTTGAATTTGCTGAATAGGATCGAACAAACTAGAGAACTGGCCATTCTGTTGTCCACTGATGCCGAGAAGGCATTTGACCGGGTTAATTGGCAATATATTAGGGCAGTGTTAGAGCATATTGGATTAGGCCCTAAAGCTTACATTCCCCATTAAAAGACGTCCCTTGGGCGAATAGAACAGGGAAGGCCTTATGCAGAGACCACCCACTTATCTCAACTACGCTTGGAATTTTTGATAAGCTAAGAGAAAGAAAAGAGATATCTCCATGGCCAACCCCTATGGTGCCATTGGTGCATAATCCATCTCTTCCAGTAGGTATACTTCCTCACCTTCGTAAGAGCTTTGAAGAAAGGGGTGTTCCAAGAGGATTGCATCTTATTTTACCCACCGGGTGGGCACAGTTGGAAGATTTAAGGGATAATTGGGATACGCCTTTATTTGATCAGTGGCTCCTATTTATCTTCCAAAGTTTCCTCTTGAGATTAGGACCCAGACAAGCATTCCTTAGACCCCTCACTCCTTATGAGCGATTAATGAGAGAAGGTGATTCCCCTGCGCACTTAATCTCGCAATTATACGCTTTGTTGGGAGATGATGGGGAGGATGAATTACCTCGATTTTGTTTGAACTGGGAGAAGGACTTGGATAGGCATCTTACGAAAGACCAATGGAAATATATTTTTCTAGCCACACATAACACCTCAGTTTCTTCTAAAGTTCAGGAAACCAATTACAAATATCTTACAAGGTGGTATTATACCCCAAAGAGGTTGAACGGTTTCTCACCGACTCACTCCATCGAGTGTTGAAGATGCCGAGGAGCAGTCGGGAGTTTTTTACATATATTCTGGGACTGTCCAAAGATAGCTCCGTTTTGGCATGCAGTGATAGATATCTCTAGTGAGATTGTGGGAAGGCCGATAGCTCGAAACCCTTCCCTATTCCTTTTACATTTGACGGATATACCTTTGAAGACTTATAAGAGATCTTTGCTGAGACATCTTATTAATGCAGCAAAGGCAATGATACCTAGGTCATGGAGATCTGAAGTAGTCCCTTCGGTGGAGGATTGGATTGGGGAGATCAACCACATTAGGGAAATGGAGGAGCTTACTGCCGTAGTCCATGGGACCAAGATGCAGTATCAACAGACATGGTCGCCATGGTTCCTCTTTAGAGAGACGGTAAGATTTAAGCAACTAATGACTGGTGATTTCCCCATCCCATCCTCTTCTTAATCTCCCTGAAATAGCTTATGAATGATTTGCCTTAGCATAAGAGATTTAACCTCTAGATAATGAAAGGGAAATCAGAAATAAGGTGTGGATATGCTTAGAAGATATTGGGGGATGGTTTCCCCCCCTGGTTCAATACCTCCCCCCCTCCCCTCCCCCCTTTTTTTTTTTTTGTTTTTTTTTCTCCTTCTTCTGTTTCCCTCTGATTTCATTCCTTTTCTTTTTTCTATCATCTTTACTATAAAATACTTCTTTCTCTTTTTTGTTTTTCTTTTTCTTCTTAGTGGAAAATACATATGTTTGGATATGGGCTTTGTTATAAGCAGGTTGTAGAATTGTAAAGCGAGATCCTTAGTACGGCGGGTGTCGGCTGGTGAAGCTCGATATCTGGACCTTCGCCGGTGGCCCTACCGGAGTGGATAGGAAATACAAGTAATATGCTTAATAGAAATGAGGTGTATTCTTGTTAGCTTTCTATTGTATAATAACAAGATTAGCACTCCAGCTCTGCTACTAGACCTGTAAGATTATTATGTATGATATGGCTGATGATGAATTCACTACCATGGATTTGTATACATGTTTGTAAAAAGAAAGGAGAAGGAAAGAAAAAGAGAAATAAAGAATTATAAAAAAAAAAAAAAAAAGCAAGTTAAATAAGTTGTCATTTTAATCTAGTAAACGTTTTAGGAGGAAATTGTGCTAGAATTTCCTCCCTTCACTGAATCACACCTTCATTTAACTCATGACATGTTCTGAAATAAAGCAGGATACATACAGCTCTTATTGTTATTAGATATTTTAGGGCAAGTTTACTGAATTGAAGCCTCCGTGTGACAATTGTGACCCAATTAATTTATTTACCTGACGCATAGAAAACATTTAATGTTCTAATCGGAGAAAGCCCATGCCACTTATTGTTTGCAATTCAGAAATTAACTTTGAAAAGCGTAAATGCAGCATTAGCCAGAATGTATACATCACTGAGCTTTTTCCACTACTTGGCTGGCCTTCTTTTACATTAATTACAGATAAGCGGTGGAGCTGACCTACTTTAATCTTTGTCATGGTCTGTCTGACTGTTTTATCTTACAGATAGTGCCTGTGCCATTTTGAAATGAGCTATTTTTTCTCTGCAACATCCAGCAAAGCTTATGATAAGAATGTTTATTGATAATCATTACCATTAAAGAGAATCATTTTTTTAATCCTATAACTAGTTTACCTTTTGCTCTTTCTCGAGCCTTATATTTTTTCCATTCAATGTTTATGAACAAAAGTGATTTTAAATGTAAATAGTAGCAGGCAGATCATGGTATGTAACCTACAGACTGCTGCGTATTTGTGAGTCATTTTGTTGTTCCGGCTGAAGGAGCCTTCGCACAGACTCCCCCACCTGAATACAAAAGAGTTGGGGCCTCCATAATGGGCGCAGAGATCATTCTGAATGGTGCTTGCACAGAGCTGATAAAGATTAATCTGTGTTCATCAGTCATTTCCCATAAGTCACTACTGCCTTTAATGCAACCTCGATGTTCTTTGTTTTAGCTCAAGGGTCAATTCACACATTTATGCTTGGAACTGTGGGGCAATAACCAGTTTTTTTTCTCTGATGCAATTTAATTGCAGTAATACATACTGTATCCGTGGGGGAAATGTATTGTAGAAAATCTAGAAAAAGCAAAATGATTATGCTGCAAGCATTGTTTTTACTATGTTATCACAAATGTTTGCATATACACTGTTTACAATGTGTAAAATCTGTGGTCATAAAATAAAAGCAAATACTCACCTAATCCCTGAGCCAGCAGCTTCACCGTTTGGGCTTGTATCAGCAGTTCCATCACTGGTTGGGGATGTGGGGTATCGGGATCAGCCTTGATCAGATGTTTACATTAGAGGTGGTCGACCTATAACTCCAGCCAAACAGTATGATGGCTTGATCGTGAGCCCTAAGGGTGGGGCATGTGTGGACCTGCAGTCATTTCTGACTAGATTGTTACATGTTACACAGACACTAAAGTGCTGAAGCTTGCTAGGGAACAGAAGATCTGGTGCAATTTTGGTGTCTCTTTAAAGCAGTCTTCCAGTGAGTAAAACAAAAAACTCACCTGGTTCTAGCTTTGAGCCTACTCCCACTTATGATCTGCAGCAGCATTGAAGACAGGAAACTGGGTTACATACTCTACATGCATTTTCTCGGGATCCCTCATTGGCCAAATGCAGCATTCAGCAAACTGTGCTTTACCAGACCCTCCACTCTGTGCACCCAGCAACCTAACCTGATTATCTGCTAGCAAAGCAAAAAGCAGAGGGATGCAGGATGCCAGAACTAGGTGACAATGTAACCCATCTTGGGTTAATGGAGCTGCACACACTGCTTCAGATCAGATCAGTTGCTATATGTATCTTGATGAGGTATACGCCTTGCCAGAGATTTAGATAAGGGCCAATGTTAAGACTTTCAGTTTGGAATGTAATAATAGAGAATATATGGAAGTCAGGGATACACAAGCTGTGGGGGCCACACTGCTATCTGTTCTGACCTCCAGCACCCCTAGGGAGTTTCAGAGCTTAATTTGCCTTGCCGCCAGTGATAGTGGCTGATTACTAGAGGGCAACACATCACTAATTCCCAAAGCAAGAAGTGAGGCACCAATGACCTTCTATATATAGGTGAGTGAGACATAAAGATGCCCATGTAGACTCTTTCCAGCACACCTTTGTCCACCTAACCATTGTTTTCCTCTTTCCATCTTACCTGTGCTCAATGCTCCTGTTTACCTCTGTCTACTTCTACTCGCCCCTTCCCCCCTTGTCCCACCTTATCTCTGCTCACCTCTTCCTACCTCTCTCTTGTGCATAAATTCCCTTCCTGTCTCTGACTACTTATGATTACTTATTCCCACCAATATAACCATTTCTCCCTGACTCACCACAAATGATAGGATCTCGGTTATAGTCACTAGAATATATAGGCAATATAAGAATGCAAACATATGTAACTGAAATGTCATTTTGATCTTTTTAAAATATGTTGTATCTTTTCTTTTATACAGGGAACATAAGGAACTCATCTAGCTATTAAATCTTTTCTTCAAGCAAGTTTAGGGAAAATGGCTTCCATGCTGCTTACAAAGAAATTGACAAAGGCTCTGCAGCAAAACTCCAGGTTATTTGTGCCATGTAAGTACACCAGTATCTCTTTTGTGAGATGTGCAATGCGTTGTTAACCCAGAGAAAATGTGTTTTACTTCATACTTCTATGTTGCTAATAGATGAGACATGAGCCAATACATGGATATAAACCAGGGGTCCCCCAAACATTCTTAACATTAGAGCCACATACAGCACTAGGAGCTGGTCAGGAGTTACATTCTCTGCATTATAGAACATTATAGAACAAAAACCTTTGTTAATGGTTCAAAATAACCATGCAAGGAAGATCCCTCTGGCCCAAAACTACTTGCTTCAACTACTTCACTGCATGTCGGGCTTCAGCCCCAAATGGATTAAATGGCAGAATTAAAACGCAGGCACCACAAAATGCTAGAAAACCAAGCGGCCAAGTGTGGTAACCTGCTATGCTTCCCCACCTACCTGATTCTTCTGAGTGTCACCTCCCCCCCTTGTCTCATCAGTGTGCTAAAAGAACCACACAACAGGGGTCTGTGAGCGACATGTGGCTGCTGAGCACTAGGTTGAGGACCCCCAATCTAAACGGTATCAGACAGGCACTATACAGCTCTGAAAGTAGGCATTATGTGAATACAATCCAGTTTTACTCACATTGATTATTCTAAAGCTGCCCACTGTGTGAACCCCCCACAGGGGCCCACAATCCCCTTACCTTTCTGCCAGTCCCTTGCTGCAGGGATGCATTTTGCCACGCTCAGTGATTCAAATATGCTAGGCACGTGATGCGCACACTCGCCAGGGAAACCGGGGATGTGGCTGCTGCCGCTCAGTCCCAAGCAACTGCTTTATACTTTGCAATTTCTAGTAACAGGGGTGCACCAGACAATGCCACTGAATATAAACATGTGCTCACTCACAAGAACCAAACAAGACTGAAGTGGACGTGTCCAATTACACACCTTTCTTCAAAAAGGAGCACCAATATCAATATGGATACAAAATTCTTTATTATGAAAAAGGAGATACTTTTAACCCTTTAACCGCCAGCCTACCTTGAGATTTTGTCACCCTTTGTTGCCAGACCATTTTGCACTATTTTGCGCTCCCCTTGTTCAACTGTGATTTTTGAGGGGATTTCCAGGGATTTCCCAGGAAAATGATATATTGTTTTTTTCAGCATAGTCTGGGCTTTAACATGAAATGTCTTGTTTGTCATTTGTTAGGTGTATTCTTAATATTTTTGGGTGAAATATGTGCAAAAAAAAAAAAAAAAAAAAAAATTTTTACATATTGTAGTTTTTTTTGGAATAAAAAATGTAAGTTTGTCAATAAAATCTTATTGCGTGTGAAATCCCAATTTCTCCCGGTTACAGCGGTACCACATATGTATAGGTAGACACCTTTTCCTGCCCAGGAGACTCCCCCAAACTGAAACAGCGCTTTAGGAGATTTTCAGATAAAATACAACTATGCTATGCAATATGCGCACCTTGCGGTTTTTCCAGAAAAATAACCCTTTACATTTAAAATACCCCCAACAAACTATATATTCTCTGGAAGTACACACCTCAGGCTTTCTAGGCGTACCAGGCTTGTGGATGTGGCCATAGTTTTCTGGAAGTAATCCCTCAACGTAATCTTTGGTTGCAAAGAGTTTCCCTAAAAAAAGGATAAAAAAGCAGAATCAAAGCCACATTTTCCTAAAAAAACTATATACAAACAAGAAAAATCAAGTTTAATCTGAAAAAGCAACATCTCCCGAACAGAACGATACCCAACATGCATAGGTTCTGTCAAGGGAAGAGTTGCCAAACACCCCAAAGTAAAGCATGTGCGTAACGGTAATTTTACTTGAAAATTTCAGCTCTGCAGACAAAGTGCGCACCTTGCGATTTTTCAACCAAAACAACCCTTTACATTTGGAATATCCCCCATAAACCATATATTCCCTGAAAGTACACACGTTAAGCTTTCTAAGGGTACCCAGCTTGCTGTAGTGGGCTCATCTTTCTGGAATTAATTCCTCAAAGAATTCTTTGGTTGCGCAGGGTTTCCCTAAAAAATTTATAAAAAAGTTGAATAAAAAACACCTTTTCCTAAAATATAAATATGCAAACTAGAAAAAACAAGCTAAGTCTGAAAGCGCAAGGTCCCCCGAACAGAACAATACCCAACATGCATAGGTACTATTAACCCTTTTAATTGCCAGCTTACTTGAGATTTTGTCACCCTCTGTTGACAGGCCATTTTTCCCCATTTTGCGTCATGTTTTGCGACATGTTTTGCGCCATTTTTGCTGGAACTTTCAGAAAAATTATATATTTTTTTTTTTTGCAGCAGAGTTTAGACTTTAACATGAAATGTCTTGTTTGTAATTTTTTTTTTTTTTTTTACAATATTATTAAGTGAAAAAAAAAATAAATAAATAAAATTTTTTTTTTAGAAAATTGACTCCTTTATTTTAAATAAAAAATGTATTTTATTAAGGAAAATCATATTGCATGTGAAAGCCCCATTTCTACCGATTAGAACGGTACCACATATTTATTGGTAGCCCCCGTTCCTGCCCAGGAGACCCCCCCTAACTGAAACAAGTATTTTATAACATTCACAAAAAAAAAACACAAAAACCATCCACACTACAAAGGGTTAAATCGAGAAAAAAAATGACATAGGGTCCCCCCTCCCAGGGGAGGGAGACCCCATTTTTTTTTGATTTTTAAGGGTTAAAAACCCTTAAAAATCAAAAAAAAAATGACGTGGGGTCCCCCTTACCCACAGTAACCAGCCCGGGACCAGCTATGGGGGCTTGTAGGCACAGAGTGGGGGGGCCAGCTTTTGTGGCCCCCCCACCCTGCAGCCTACGAGCCCACATAGCCCATGTGGGCCCGGGCTCTTCTGCCCCCCCCTGGCCTTTGGGGAGGCAGGTAATGGGGGTGCCGGGGGTTAATGGCAAGCCACCCGCTAGCGCAGGTGGCTTGCCATCCCCCCAGCCTTGTGAACTGGTATAGGGGTCATGGACCCCTTACCAGTTCACAAGAGGTTAAAAGTAAAAAATGACACAGACACACAAAAGAGAAAAAATATTTTATTAATTTTTTTTTTTTTTTTTTACACTGTACTCACCTCCCATCCATCCTGGAGCACTCTGTCCCTCGGCGATCACTGGCTTCTGCTCCCTTGCTAGAAGCCTTTTATAGCTGCTGGATGACAGAACACAAAGGGTTAATCAAAAAAAAAAAATGACATAGGGTCCCCCCTCCCAGGGGGGGTGGACCCCATTTTTTTTTTGATTTTTAAGGGTTAAAAACCCTTAAAAATCAAAAAAAAAATTGACGTGGGGTCCCCCTTACCCACAGTAACCAGCCCGGGACCAGCTATGGGGGCTTGTAGGCACAGAGTGGGGGGGCCAGCTTATGTGGCCCCCCCACCCTGCAGCCTACGAGCCCACATAGCCCATGTGGGCCCGGGCTCTTCTGCCCCCCCCTGGCCTTTGGGGAGGCAGGTAATGGGGGTGCCAGGGGTTAATGGCAAGCCACCCGCTAGCGCAGGTGGCTTGCCATCTCCCCAGCCTTGTGAACTGGTATAAGGGGTCACATGGACCCCTTACCAGTTCACAAAGGGTTAAATGGTAAAAAAAAAAAGACAAGACGTTTTTTTAAAAAAGTTTATTAAAAAAAAAAAAAAACTTTTACTTTACTCACCTCCGATCTTCATTTCCTGTGTCCCGCGGCGATCTGCTGTCAGTGACGGCTGGGCAGAGAAGGGGGGAGGCAGGCGATCGGAGGATCGCCTACCTCCCTCCTTCCCCGCCCAGCCGTCACCGGCATCTGAGAGACGAACTGCCGGGTGCCCCGATGACACCCGGCGGTGACGTCATCTGGCCCCGCCCCGTGACGTCATCAAGATGGCGGCCGCCATCGGAAGGAAGCAAGGGAGGAGGGCTGTTATGCCCCCTCCAGAAGACAGAAGAGCGGGGGGGGGGGGATCGGAGCCCCCCCCCGTGAAGAGGAGAGCCTGCGGGAGCCGGCGGGGACTAAGGTAGGTGACTGTTTTTTTTTTTTTTGTTTTTTTTTTTAAAGTAAACCGGGCGGCTGCTGAAACGGGGGGGGGGCACCCTGTTCCGGGCCCTCCCCTGCAGCCGGAGGGGCCCCGATGGGCGATCGGAGCCCCTCTGGCTGAAGAGGAGACCCGACCGGATCGAACGAGGGGTCAGGTAAGTGTCTTTTATTTTTACTTTTTTTTTTTTTACTGGGGAAAGTCAGGCACGTAAATTTTACGTGGCTGGCGTTTAACTGTTGGAGAGGCAGCCACGTAAAATTTACGTGGCTGGCGTTTAAAGGGTTAAAATACACAAAAACACATTGGACAATTAAAATCACATGGATGACCCCATGGTCTCAATAATATTCATGAAAAAAAAACCCTATGGGGAACAATGCATCAAAATACCCTATGTGCGCTTATTAGATCCTATTATAACAGTTATTTTATGCCGGCATAAAAATTATATGTGTAAACCCTCAAAGTGTACAACCTATATCTACTACATATAAACCATGAGACATGCTGATAGTCTCCTATACAAATATGTGTCAACTCTTAACAACAATACCTCATATGTGAAAATAAATAAAAAACTAAATTCCACAGAAAATATATTGACAGACTCGCCCAGTTCAAACAGTTATAAGTGAATGGAAACAATAAAGATATACTCAAAGTGCACGTGTGCGTGCTAAATGACACCAGCAAACCTGAATATTCAAGAATAAAGAATGGCACATAGAGTCAGCATCACAGGGTCATCAAATATAAATCACCGCGCCCGCGACTCCCATGTCGCTTGAAGCTTGACTATGATGGTGCTTTATAAAGAAACCATAATAATAAAAATAACCTCCTGAAAACCTAATACGACCATGTTCATACTAGAATCCATGGCCTGTGACTGCTGCTTCCCGATCTGGTTGGCCTGGACAACAGGGCAAGCTCCAGGTTTGGATGCCCTTGGGTGGAAGTGTCACAGTGGGCCCCTTGCTTTTAGTCATGTCACTTTGTCACAGAGCGCATCTGTGATATGCTGCTCTATGCTGCTCCTTCTCTGGTGCTCAGAAACGTACTGTATTTTGACATTAGTTCTGCATTAGTTCTTAGCCAAATCTCCAGTAACTGCCGAAACCTTTCTGTGATAAACAGCCACCCCTGCCATCAATCACAGTGACATTTACATACCTGTGGAGCGGGTGTGCCAGACACGTGCTCCTCAGTGACAACTTGTCTAACCAACAAACCCCCCTGTCCTTCCACTAATGACTGTCTATACAATGTAATATGCTTAAAGCGGACCAAAACCCACATTTTTAACTAGGGTCCCCTGAATTGCTCCCCCCCCCCCCCCCCCCACAATTTTCACTGCTCCTGTATCATGCTAATCCCAGATAATGCCGTCTGATCCACTGTAAAGCTCTGACTCCTCCATTTATTACCACTGTTGTGTGTGGCATTGATGTCATTTCCACACCTAAGCAATGACTGATGCCCTGCCATATTACAGAGAGGAACAGTAAAAAAAAAAGGTTTCCAGGATTAAAGAGCAAAAATACATATTTCTAGTTCTACACCCTAAGAAGGAAGTATCGACAGGGTCTTTGGCCAAATGTATTTCAAAAGTTCAGTGGGTATTGGTTTGCTTTAATATTTAATAAGTTAAGACTTTTACTCACCTGGATTTTGATGCATTTCCTGATTTGGGTTGCACCACTGTGTGAACCACCTTCAGATTGCTGATAAAACGTAACTACCGGTAGCCATTGATCCAATCGGCCATTTCGCACTCTCAGCTCAATTAGGGTTCTCATAGCCAATGTGACATCATGTCACCTAAGGACTGACTGGAGCTGAGTGCACCACATTTCACAAACGCACGTGCCATGGATAGGTGGATATGTACGTTTAGCCACTGATCTGGGGAGGTTTGCACAATGGGCATCCCAAATTGGGATGCTTTAGGGAGAGGAAGCAGACTAAGACCCTGGTAACCTGGCTGTAGAATCTAAAACACTCCCATGCTGGGTTACAACTTGTCCCATGGGCGTGCACATTTGAGATGCCCAGCTGTGTGAGTCCTCCAGGATACACGCCTCTCATGTGTAGGCTTCCGGCGGCATTCATGTTACTCCTCTAGCTGATGCGTGCATCCATTGCTGGCATATCTAAATGACTGGCTTGGCTGGCTTTGCACAGCACAGGGTAGCGGCCAGCAAAAGGCACCTGGAAATCCATACATTCAGAATAGATTGCTGGACGTTTTGACATTTCTTCTGGAGCCGGACTGACGTTGGACTTTCTTCTGCAGCTTGTAGTGGACCTTCAGTTATCCCCCAACTCTGACCCAGGAGAGGTTGGGAGGGGAATAATGAGGAGAGAACAGCTTGCGATTCCAGTTCACACGCAAACACATAGGGCAAGATTAAGGGTGTCAATGGCATGGAACAATTCTTTTATAGGGCCCACCAACATTACACGCTCCCACCCGCTGTCTCATCCCATAACCAGGGACAAAAATGCAAAATTGGCAACTTACTATAGACTGCAACAGAAAGACATGTCATTACATGCATTTCCAATAAAAGTTGACCTAAAATGCCTAGCCTCTGCCTGTCCCGTCCTGATAATAAACAAGCAGGCAGACCTGCTCAAACAAAAATGACTGTCCACTGCAGGGGAGGCATCTCCACATGCACCCCCCCCCCTTTTCAAGCTAGTTTGCAAGAAGAGTTAGGGGTTGCAGGCATCCAAAGCATCCATAGCGAGATGGATCAGAGATGCTAACTGGAGTTTTTTTTTTAATTATGCCAGGCCCTCATTGAGGGATGGATAGGAGATTGAGTGTAACAGTTACAACAATAGAAACACTTTGAATAGGCAAATTAATCATTTATTGATGCAGATCTACATATTACACCCCAAAGAGGGACACATGAGAACAACGAGGGACAGGGGGACACGGATTTTAGAGGGACAGTCCCTCCAAATTGGGGACAGTTGTGAGGTATGTCATTGGCCACCAACAGTTGCATGGGTCAGGCAGTCAGATTCAGTATCTGCTCCCTGAGACTGGCCTTGTGGTGGGGGGTATGGAATAGGTTATGCCCCCCCCCCCCCCCCCCCGGTGACCATTAGTCATTTAAGGAAAGGAGGTTTTAAGGAAGAGCAAGCTGGTTCCATACCTGCCCATATGAGGATGCCCAAGTTTACCTACCTCATTGGTGATCCTGCAGTACATGTGCAGGGTGCTGGCAGCATCTTGCTGGCTGTTATGTGCACCCACACCAGGCCTTAATGACTGGCATTGATACTCAAACCTAAAGCATGCATTCAGGTTTCCTAACTGCACAATAATATGCACACCTAGGAACCTGCTTGGATGAGAGCACACGTATGTGCTGTGGGATTGAATATCTGAGATCTGGGGGGGGGGTTCTCACAGCTAAGAAAGAAAATAAGAATACCCTGGGGGCAAAAATTTGGGATAGGCAAAATCACAGTTTAACCCTTTCGCTGCCAGCCTACCTGCAGCTTTTGTCACCCTCTGTTGCCAGACCATGTTTCACTATTTTGCGCTACACATGTTTAACTGTGATTTTTGAAAGGATTTCCAGGGATTTCCCAGGAAAATGATATATTGTTTTTTTCAAGAGTCTGGGCTTCAACATGAAATCTCTTGTTTGGCCTTTTTTTTTTGTGTATTCTCAATACTTTTTGGTGAAATATGTGCAAAAAAAATTAAAAAAAATCTATTTTTTGCAATTTGTAGTGTTTTTTTTTGTAATAAAAATGTAAGTTTGTCAATAAAATTTTATTGCGTGCAAAACCCCAATTTCTCCCAGTCACAGTGGTACCACATATGTGATAGACACCCTTTCCAACCCAGGAGACTCCCCCAAACTGAAACAGAGCTTTAAGAGATTTTCAGATAAAATACAACTATGCTATGCGCTATGCAGAAAAACAACCATTTACATTTAAAATACCCCCTACAAACTATATATTCTCTGGAAGTACACACCTCAAGCTTTCTAGGCGTACCAAGCTTGTTTATGTGGGCTTAGTTTTCTGGAAGTAATCCCTCAATGTATTCTTTGGTTGCACAAAGTTTCCCTAAAAAAGAATAAAAACGAAGAATCAAGCCACATTTTCCTAAAAAAAAAACTATATGCAAACAAGAAAAAACAAGTAAAATCTCAAAAAGCAACATGCCCCGAACAGAACGACACCCAACATGCATAGGTACTGTCAAGGGAAGAGTTGGCAAACACCCCAAAGTAAAGCATGCGCAAAACAGTAGTTTTTACTAGAAAATTTCAGCTCTGCAGACAAAATGCCAAACCAAAACAACCATTTACATTTGGAACATTCCCTATAAACCATATATTCCCTGAAAGTACACATGTTAAGCTTTCTAAGAGTACCCAGCTTGTTGTAGTAGGCTCACCTTTCTGGAAGTAATTCCTTAAAGAATTCTTAGATTGCACAGGGTTTCCCTAAAAAAAAGAATAAAAAAACAGAATAAATAACATGTTTTCCTAAAATATAAATATGCAAACAAGAAAAAACAAGCTAAATCTGAAAGAGCAAGGTCCCCTGAGCAGAACAATACCCAGGTACTATTAACCCTTTTAATTGCCAACCTACTTGAAGTTTTGTCACCCTCTGTTGACAGGTCATTTTTCCCCATTCTGCGCCATGTTTAACCGTGATTTTTGCCGGAATTTCCAGGAAAATTATAGATATATATTTTGCAGCAGAGTTTAAGCTTGAACATGAAATGTCTTGTTTGTAATTTTTCTACTGTTTTTTTTTATATTTTTGTGTACACATAAATAAATAAATATGTTTTAGACAATTGTCTCTTTTATTTTAAATAAAACATTTACTTTATTAGAGAAAACCATATTGCATGTGAAAGCCCATTTTTGGGGGGAATTTTAAGGGTTAAAAACAGAGATCGGGACCAGCTATGGTGGCTTGTAGGAACAGAGTGGAGGGGCCAGCTTTTGTGGCCCCCCACCCTGCAGCCTACAAGCCCACATAGCCTATGTGGGCCCGGGCTCTTCTGCCCCCCCCCCCCGGGCTTTGGGGAGGCAGGTAATAGGGGTTCCGGGGGTTAACGGCAAGTCACCTGCTAGTGGCAGGTGACTTTCCAGTCCCCCCAGCCTTGTGAACTGGTATAAGGGTTCTCATGGAGTGTGTAAAGTGTGAAAGTGTTAAGTGTAAAAAAACACACAGAAACAAGCAGAAAATATATATATATATATATATATATATATATATATATATATATATATATATATTTTTTTTTTTAATACTTACCTCCCATCCATCCCTGTGTCCCACGCTGATCAATCTGGCTTCTGCTCTCCTGCTGCAGCTGGAAGCCTTTTATAGCTGCTAGGCGACAGAACATAAGGGGTTAATTTAAAAAAAAAAGATGACATAGGACATCCTCCCAGGGGGGGGGGATGACATAGGACATCCTCCCTCCCAGGGGGGGGGGACCCCATTTTTTTGGAATTTTAAGGGTTAAAAACCCTTAAAAACCAAAAAAAAATTAAATGGGGTCCCCCTTACCCAGCATTACCAGCCCGGGACCAGCTAGGGGGGCTTGTAGGAACAGAGTGGAGGGGGGCAGCTTTTGGGCCCCCCCCACCCTGCAGCCTACGAGCCCACATAGCCTGTGTGGGCCCAGGCTCTTCTGCCCCCCCCCCCCGGGCTTTGGGGAAGCAGGCAATGGGGGTGCCAGGAGTTAATGGCAAGTCACCCGCTGCGGCTAGCGGGTGACTTGCCAGCCCCCAGACTTGTGAACTGGTATAAGGAGTCTCATGGACCCCTTACCAGTTCACAAGGGGTTAAATGTTAAATAAAAAAGACACAGACACATAAGAAAAAAAATGACCTTTATTTTTTTTTTTTTTTTACTTTACTCACCTCCGATCCTCTGTCGCCTGGTGATCTGCGATGACAGTCTGCTCGGGTGTTTGGAAGAGAGAGCCTGGGGAGGGGGGGCGAACTCAGCCCTCTCCTCCTCCCCACCTCTCTCCTCCAACCACCCGAGCAGACTGATTCTCTGTCTCGGGTGCCGGCAATAAGAGGCGGCTGCTGGCGACATCACAATGATTAGGGGGGGCGGGGCTAGCAGACCCGTTCCAGGAAGTGGGGGAGGAGGGCAATTTCTGCCCTCTCCTCACCAGGGAAGAGGCTGGGGGAGGGCGATCGGAGGCCCCCCCAGGGAAGAGGACACCCGCCGGGAGACAGCACGGCCTCAGGTAAGTAAATGTCATTTTTATTTTTTATTTTATTTTTTACAGTTAGCAGCTGCTGCTGCTGCCGAAGCGGGGGGGGGGGGGGGGGGGGGGGGGCGCTATTCCGGGGCTCCCGAGGGGTCAGGTGAGTATTTTTTTTTTTTTTTAACTAGCAGGGGGGAAAGTCAGGCACGTAGATTCTACGTGCTTGGCACTTAAGTGGAGTAGAAGTGAGCACGTAGAATCTACGTGCTTGGCACTGAAAGGGTTAAACAAATAAAAACCTATATTTTTACCCCGCCAACAAGTCCACGGTGCATGCAAAGCCGACAGCGGCATTGCTTGCATCCTCTTTCAGCTGTGCGCATCTATGCCCGCCGCAAATCAATGGCTTTGTGCGGCCCTGCGCCGCCGATGTGTGCGGCTGGGATTCCATTTAGCTTCTCCAGCCACACATATGTGTAGCCGGAGAAGCAGATTGGTTGAGAGCCACGCATGCAACTTCCGACCGAGGAGAGGTGGGTTTTACTGGGGGAATGGCAGGGCTTTACACAGCAGGACATCCCAAACCAGAGTGCCCCAGGGAGAAGGACAAACACCCGAGATATTGAAGACAAGTGTTAAGCCTAGGGGAAAGTTTTTATCACAGGTTAGGAAACTGGGTCTCTGCAGCACAGCGTATCCTGCTATAGGGTTGTAACAGTATAATAGAGCACTGCTTTCATGTCAGGGGGAGCATAAGCATCAACTGGCAGTGTGAAAAGATGTTGATGTCTGACTGTTGTACACCCATTCTATAACCTACTTATGATTGGATACTGGATGATTACGATGATTGTTCTGTTATTAATAACTGTCAATAAAAATATTGAACAAGAAAAGATGTTGATGGTGCAGAAGAAAATAACACTGCCTTAGTACCTGAGAATGCAGTTTTAAAGTGGACCAACACCCACCCGTGATCGGCCCAGGAATCTATAAGATTCCCGGGCCGATCACCTCCCTCCCCGCGGGACATCCGAGATCGGGATGTCCCGCGGGGTGAAACCCCCCCAAACCCCCCCAAACTCCTTAGGGACGCGCGGGAGGCGGCGGCGGAGGAGCCGCTTGTCCGCGGCTTGTCCGTCGCCGCTGACAGAGGTGAGTTCGGGGGGTTCGGGGGGGTTTCACACAGCGGGGCACCCCGATCGGGGGTGCCCCACCGAAGTGGACCAAGACCCAGGATAGTCAAAATCCTGGGTGTTGGTCCACTTTAAGAAAGAGAAAGGTTGCTCAGGGCAGGACTGCAGTGCCTGCAGCTTGAGCATTCAAATCTGGCGTGCCCACACATAAGGGAGGAGGGGCGAAGGAGCTCAGCAAAATGCTCACTTCTGCGAGTTTTTAGCCACCCTCTACCTGGTCGGGACCAGGCAGGGAGTGGACTCTAGCACTTGCCCAGATATGGCGTCCACTGGCGCCGGCCCTGCTGGACAGGCTTGCTGTCCTGACTGGGCACCAGGTGTCATGTGGAGTCAGGTCCTGGCAGCCGTATTCAAGACATCCCAGAAATTGGGAAGTATTAGACCAGCTGTGTTGGGCTTCAGAGGGCTGCATCACATGTCAGCATGACCCTCCTATGCAGACAAATCGACCCAACCGTTTTTTTTTGAGTATTGGAACTACATTCCAGGGCATGAAGGGAAATCTATCTTTAATGGGAATTTTTTTTAATATTGTTTGCATAGACTGTTGTTTCAGGAAGTCAGATTCGGTAACACCTGTATAAATATAAAAGTGTCTAGATCTGAAATATAATTCTTATGCTTGTCTGATACTATGTGACCGCAAGCAGCTAATCAGGGTCCCCAGCAAGTGGCTCTACAGTGATGTGGGTGCCCGTTGGGTAAGCCTGGGCTTGGCAGCAGTGAAGGAGCAGAGTGAGGAGCAGTGGCCGATCCTGAATAGGGACCTAAAGTCAAGAACATAGTATCTATACTATATAATTACTTGCCTTATTTTATGTATTTATATTTATTAGGGTAGTAAGGGATAAATAACCTAAAAATGCATACAAGTAGAATATGGTATTCATGAACTGCAGTCTGTATCATTACAAAATCAGAATAAAGATGTGCAATATGGAGATCAAATGCTATGAGCAATCATTAAAAACATCTAAATAAATCCATAGAACACTGGGTTCCCCAGTCAAGTCCCCAAACAGGTCCACACAGAAGTGTTGCTGCATCGGATATGAGATTAAAACATAATATTTATTCAAGCATTAAAACACATAACAGGAATATAACACACACAATCACAGGACTAATTAAAACCAATACTGGAATACGGCAGTACTCATGCAGAATAAAACATAATATTTATTCAAGCATTAAACACATAACGGGCATATAACAAACACAATCACAGGACTAATTAAAACTAATACTGGAATAGGGCAGTACTCATACAGACCCAGTGTATTAAAGTGATAGGCACTGGTCAGGCAGCTAACACCCTGATGAAGTGGCAGACCATACCATGCAATGTGTGGGTGCCTGCACCTGGTGGACACCTGGGCAATAGGGTCGATTCAGCCCCAGGTGGGAAAAGTCACTACTTTTTTTAGGAGAGAAAGCTTCCATTCACTTTCATTGTCTACCGTTGGGCTGATTCAGCACCAGGTGAAAATTTCCATCCAGTTGCTGAATCGGCTCCTTAAACTAACCCCAGAGGATTCTTTGGAACTTATCAAATTAATTATGGCCTCCTTGGTTTTAAAGATCCGCTTTTAAGGTTTTAAAGACCTAGAGCACCCATAACACTAGAAGATGAGATGTATGCGAATCTGGAAAGTAAACCCGCTTGCCTTTCCTTTAAATCGGCATATAAAAGACATAATTAAGGCAGAATGGAAGCATCCTGATAAAAAACCTTTTTATTCCAGTTTTTTCAAAAACACGCTACCCCATTAACCAGGGGATATAAACCTTTGGTCTGAGTGTCCCACGGTGGATGCTTCAGTATCAGATTTATCCCGGAATTCTTCTATTCCTTTGAAGATACTGGGTTATTAAATGGTCTCTTAAATAGAAAGGCAGATGTTTATTTAAAAAGATTATGGGATAGTGTAGCTGCAGCATTGCTCCCAAGCCTGGCAGCTACAGTTTTTTCTAGAGCTGTATCTGCATGGATCTAAGGCATTCAAAAGCAGATAGCAGAAGGTAAAGAGATTCAAGATTTAGAAGAATCAATCTCTTATTTTTCTATCAGATAAATTCTCATCGGATCAGTCTCTCTGCCAGAGCGCTCGCCCTCACAAATACTTCTAGGAGAGCCTTATGGTTAAAAGGTTGGGAAGGGGATCTCACTGCTAAAAAAATAAACTTTGTGCCATGACCTTCGATGGATCTTGTTGTTTGGCTCTGGACTTCAGGATGTTCTTACGAAAGTAGCAGATAAAAAGGTTAAGTTTCCTAAACCTCCCTCTAAAAAGAAATTTATACAGAGGAAAAATTATAGGCTTTTTCGTAGGCAAACAAAAGACCAGAAACCTCAATCCAGTAACAAAAGATGGCAGCCCCCTAAGTCCAATTGACAGAGGGGAGATCTCTTTGCATCTTTCCAACAAGACTCCCTTAACAAGTCAAACTCTCAATGATGATCGGACAGTGGGGGGAAGGCTTGCACATTTTCTTCAAAAATAGGAAATTATCTTGGACAATAGATGGCTACACAGTCTGATAAGTCAGGGATATAAAATAGAATTCAGGCATCCTCCACCCAATCGCTTCTGATTAACGAATCATCCAGACAAGAGTTATCGTTTAGCATTGATGGCAGTGGTCCAGGATCTGTTTCAAAAAGGAGTAGTACAACACGTTCTTGTGAAGGAACAGGGACCTTCCACCCTATTTCTAGTAAAGAGACCAAACGGATCTCACAGGCTGATTTTAAACAAATTTTGTCCTTTACAGTAAGTTCAGAATGGAATCTGTTCTATCAAAAATTCCCTTACTGGAGAAGTATTGCTTCATGGCTTCCATAGACCCCATAGCTGCTTATTTCCACATCCCAATTCACCAGGATTTCCAAGAATTCCTAAGGGTAGCTTTTTCCTGGGGGGGGGGGGGGGGGTCTTTCACATTCAGTTTGTGGCCCTAGCTTTGGGGCTTTCTTCCGCCTCAAGGGTGTTTACAAAATTGATGGTGGAAGTAGCGGCCTATGAAATGGATGACATACTAATTGTGGCAATCTCCAGGAAATTATTGATGAAACATTTTGATTTAACTCTTCAGACTCATTAGGATGATCTGAAGCCAGATCAGATAAAGAAGTTTCTGGAAGTCCCCTTAGATTCAAAATCTCAGATGACTTTTCTTCCACAAGACAAGCAGGTCCATCTATTAGAGAGGTTCGGGGGGGGGGGGGGGGTTAGATGGCATCCTTTTTAACAATTTGGAATGCAATGTGAGTATTGGGTCTCATGAAACTAATGTAATAGGTCTCTTGCATACCCATAGTGGAATGGGTTCGGCCTATTCAAGGCTCCTCCAGTTATTCATTCTGTTAAATTGGGACGGCTGCCAGGAAACTCTAGAAAACAGGATCATTCTTTTAGACCCTGTTCAGTCCTGTCTATATTGGTGGAGAAATGTAAAAAATCTACAGAATGGGGTTCCCTGGATCAGAGAAAATATGATTTGTCTGACCACGGATGCCAGCGTCCAAGGTTGGGGAGGTCAGGTTTCAGGCCATTTTGGGTCGAGAATCATTCCTTTCCTCAAACCAAAGAGAATTACTGGCAATCTGGTATGTGCTTCTACATTCAAGAAATCTCACCTTTCAGAAAAATTTGCATTTTTTTTTTAATGGACAATGCAGTTTCAGTGGCTTATGTGAAAAGGCAAGGGGGCACAGTTACGCGGGGGCTGATTGCAGTCACCATGAGAATCTTTGCCTGGGCATGTATTGTCCCTAAAAGGGGCAGTTTGAATGTTCAGGCGGATTACCTGAGTCATCATATTCTGCATCCCAGAGAGTGGAGTCTGGGGGAAAGTGTCTTCCACAGGTTATGTCAAAAATGGGGCACCCCTATAATGGATCTTTTTGCTACCTGGAAGTATGCAAAACATCCATGGTTCTTTTCCCTGAACCCATGGGATAAACCACTGACAGTGGATGCTTTGACTGAAGATTGGGGGGTCGGTGTGTGCCTACACATTTCCCCCTCTGATTCCCAGGGTCATAAACAAAATTAATAAGAGACAAGCCAAGGGTCCTACTCATTTGCCCATTTTGGCCCAAAAAAAACGTGGTTTCCGATTCTTCTGGTCCTAAGTCAGGGGGACCTGATTCTTCTTCCATTCAGTCTGAATCTTCTTTCTCAAGGCTCAGGTCTACACCATCTGGTGAGAGTTGAAACCGACAGCTTGAATGTTGAATGGGAGGTTCTGGCAAATAAGAAACCCCCAAGTTATCTAAACTCTGATGCAGTGTAGGAAGCCTGTGACTTTCAAAATGTACCTGAGCGTATGGAAAGTGTTTTGTCTTTTTAAAGGGGATCAACACCCAGGGGGATCGGCCCAGGAATCTATAAGATCCCCAGGCCAACCCCAATCCCTCCCCACGGGGCATCCAAAAACGGGATGCCCTGCTGTGTGAAACCCCCCAGGACGCCTGTGGCACCTACCTGAAACCCGGTCCAACGGCGCATGCACGGGCCGCAACTCGTGCTTCTCTCTAGCAGGGCGCGTGCCCACGCCGGCCATTCACAAATGGCTCCCTGTTAGAGGGAAGTGCGAGATGCGGCCGCCAGCGTGCTCAGAGCAGCTGGGGTTTGACGCGCATACCACAGCGGCTTCGAGCGTGCTGATTGGACGAGCGGCCACGCATGCGCTGTAGTAGCGGGGTGAGGTGAGTTTTATTGGGAAATCTGGGGTGGTTTCACATAGTGGGGCACCCCCGATTGGGGGTACCCTGGGGAAGTGGACCAAAACCCAGGATAGTCAAAATCCTGGGTGTTAGTCAACTTTAACAAACAGAAACCTAAATTTCTCCTTTCTGCTAACATTCTCAATGTGTTGGATTGTTTGCAGAAAGGTGTTGACATGAGTCTCAAAGCAGGTACATTAAGAATGCCGTTAGTGGACCTCAGTGCCTCTTTTGGTACATCCTTTCAAACCTTTTCTTAGCTAAACGCTTTATTGTTGCAGTGCAGTGAATTCGGTTCCTCCTTGGAACTTGTCTTCGGTACTGGAAGGTCTCTTTCTTCATCCTTTTTGGTCTCTGGCTGACAGACAGATCAGGGATCTTACATTAAAAACAGTTTTCTTAGTTGCTATTTTCTCAGCTAGAGGAGTTGGCGAAATTCAAGCCCTGTCTGAGAATTCTGTTAAGTCTGTTAAGAATTCTTAGGGATAGAATCATTTTAGAAACTGCACCCGGTTTTCTGCTGAAGGTGATCTCCAAATTCCACAAAGATCTTACCTTCCTTTTGTGACAATCCAAAGAATGAGAGAATATAGATTAGTAGGCCTAGATGTGATAAATAGTGGTGTTTCATATTTAGAGAAAACACACAAGTGGAGACTGGATGACCATTTGTTTATCCAATTTACTGGGGCAAAAAAGGATGTAGAGTTTCTAAATCTACTATTGCCAGGTGGATCAGGTTAGCTATCATAGAGGCTTACAAGACTGCAGGTTATAAAGCCACAGTAAAAATAAATGCTCATTTTACCAGGGCGGTTTCAGTTTCATGGGCAGAGCTGGCACTAGCTTCCTTGGAGCGGATATGCAAAGCAGCAGCCTGGGCTTCTACGGACACTTTTGTGAAACATTAGCGTCTAGATATCTTAGCTAAGCAGGATTTGGTCTTTGATAGAAAAGTACTTTCAGCTGTCATCCCCCCTCTAAAAAAAGGCATTATCTATTATAATATGGAGGAGGCATGGAGGAGGAGCTTGGAAATACCGTATTACTCTTACCAGTAAGACGTTTTCCACAAACTCCTCTACCACACCCAGAGTATTCCCACCCTCATGTTTTATGTGATTGTTCATGTTGTTTATTCATGTTTGCTCGCTTTTCCTAATAGGTAATATGTAAGCACTAAGGAAGAGATGTGGGGAGGGACCTTAAAAACATTCTTGTCCCTATGGGGTCAAGGGGGCGTAGTCTCTCAGTAGGGTATCGTGGAGGAGTTTGTGGATAATGTCTTACTGGTAAGATTAATCAGCATTTCTCACCTGGTGCTGAATAGACCCTAATATGTATTCTGGTGATATACTATTATTGAGAATTTGTTATTCGGCATTACCTTCAATCTTGTTCCTCCTCACTCCTCTCAGATATAAGAATTGCTGTACATTGGTGACAGGCACTTTCAGTGCCTGTGTACCGACTCACATAGGTGTTTAGGATATTTGAGGTTTATTTAATAGCACTCACACTTTTATGTACACAGGTATGTATGCACTTTTTTATGTACTTATTGGGACTTGCAATTTTTGCCGACATTGATTGTATTGAATAATAATTTATTTATTGGGAGTATGGAAATGGGGTTTATTTAAGAAACTCCTAAGAAATGGCGCTACCTCTCGTCCCCTGCAGCGTTCTTTCTATGTTAAATGTTGTGGCCACTTTCACGGGGTGCTCAGTGGCGCTAGCAATAAATTACCCTCTTAGTATCAGTCCTTCTTTGGTCATTCCAGTATTGGTTTTAATTAGTTCTGTGACTGTGTTTGTTATATGTCTGTTATATTTTTTAATGCTTGAATAAGTATTTTGGTTTAATCTTGTATCTTTGGATATATTCAGCTTTAGGTGGTCCTGAGTGACGGCCCAGGTCTGTTTATCTATTTGCTGTGCCCTCAAACTTTTTTCAACATCTAAATAAACATACAGGTCAAACTTCTTGTTCTAAAATCATAAATATTAAGACCTTTGGCAAAACAGCATAGCATAAGACTAAATGCCACATGTTATATTGCCTCCTGCTTTATCAGACATGAGTAACCACCCACACTGTTCATCTTCATATATTGGTTTAACTGTGGACAAGCTGTACTTAATTGTCTCCCTTGTGTTAGACTGGGGTTCTTGGGGCCCACCCTAAATATAACTATTACCTGCTTTTTTATGGCCCTTACACACACTGCAGCACTTTGGCAAACAGTGTGCGCACTTGGGATGCCGCAGATGAGTTACTGCATGCATATTGAATCATTGTTATATAAATAAAATAATGCATAACAGTAACAATTCACACTTCGCAGTATAATAACTGACATTACTCCTAATCCTAACTCTTGCGAATAAACTGTGTTCTCCTGTGAACAGTGACACAGCATTACTTGCTGTTTTTATAATAGAAGAATGCACAACATAATCATTACTTTCACATGGTGTTATTTTACATATGAAAATTGAGTCAGGGTTGTGTAGTGAAAGGAATCCAAGAAACAGACGGCTATGTTGTCTCTAGGTGCTTAAGAGACAAGGCACCAGGGCAGCGTCTCCCCTTGAGGAGGGTGGTCCCTGAGTTCTGGGCCCACTGGGTAATTCCCTGATACCCCATTGGGCCAGTCTGTGCTTGTATCACCCATTACCTGTGTTGTCATCAAATTACCTTGTTTCTGCTGTAATGAACCTTACATATATTACAGCCGACAAGCCCATATATACTTGTAACATAATATGTAATGCCACCACTGGCTGAAGTGGCCACGCAATCATGTTGGGTTCAGGAGGTGTATATATTCGGTGACTTCCAAAAACTATGCCTTAAGTGAGCAAGTACATTCTGATCACATGTACACATAAACTAGCCAACAATTCCACCGGGTCCTAAATGTTCTCTCTCTGCTGATGTGCTGATATCTTTCTCTGCAGCTTTAAACACTAGCACTGTGAATAGTCAAAAGTGCTATTGGCTAATATATACAATATATTTACGATTCCAGTTCACCCTTAAAGTGGACCAACACCCAGGATTTTGACTATCCTGGGTTTTGGTCCACTTCGGCGGGGCACCCCGATCGGGGGTGCCCCGCTGTGTGAAACCCCCCAGAAACCCCCAAAAACTCACCTCTCAACGCTCCCACGTTAACACCGCAGCCAATCCCCGCCAACGTTGGGGGGTTTCACCCCGCGGTACATCCCGATCTCGGATGTCCCGCGGGGTGGGAGGTGATCGGCCCGGGAATCTTATAGATTTCCGGGCCGATCACCCCTGGGTGTTGGTCCACTTTAAAGTTTTTGACCCAATGTTTAGTTTACATATTAATGCTTAATAATTTAACTATCATTTTTATTTTCAGTTTTTGCAAAACTTTGGGGCCCAATATCCAAATTTTTTTTTCACCTTCATTTTTATGATTTTTGACAACTTTTTATAAATTTTTAATTCCAACGACCCCCCCCCCCCAAAAAAAAGGGCTGAATCCCTAAAAAGAACTTGCGGCTGACACTTTCATTGTTCAAAAACATGCTGGATGCCGCCGTGCTTTTGGAATGAAATAAGCCTGTTACTCATTGGAATCGTCAGTTTCCTCCACCTATTTGGTGGAGGGAATTCACTCAAATTGCCACATTTGCGCACGCTTTGCTGCCCTCTAAACATATCATAAATCACGTGCCGGAGTTTGGTGCACAAAATGGACGCTAGAAGAAAATTTCATGTGCAACGGCGAACGCTAGTACGCGAATTGACGCTATAACAAAAGCACATCCCATTTTGATAACCATAAATCGGGCAGAAGCACAAGCTCGACTTAATGCTCCAAATAGCATGCACAATCTCACTGGTGCACCGACCATGAATCAACCCTATTGTCTGATTTCACTATCCTGGGTTTTGATTTTTCCCCAAGGGACACCCCAGTTTGGGATGCCCCACTCTGTGAAACCCCCTGAATAGCCCGCTTTTCTTACCTTTCCTTGAGCACACGACTCATGCGTGGCAGGTGGCGAATCACTTGCATCCTTCACCTGTTCAAAATCAAGTGGGGCATTTCAAATCAGGATGCCCAGGGGAAAAGGGAATCCGGGCAGGCTTTTCAGGCTTTTGCTCCAATTTAAGGTGGAACAAAACCCACTGCTGGATTTCCCCGGGGGCATCCCAAATCATCTAGCCCCACTGTGTGAACCCTCCCCCTGTGTTGCTAATCACTTACCCTTCCCCGGTCCAATGGCGGATGCATGGGCTCTCCACCAATGAGAACCATGTGGCAAACAGCTCTCATTGTTTTTTAGCCAGGCTAGGACGGGAGTGTGCACACAGTTGGGGAGTTATAGAGACCGAATAACATAGTTATGGCAGATGCCTCTCATTAGACAAGAGTCCGTGCATTCAGCATTGGACCGGGGAAGGGGGTTTCACACAACGGGGCATCCTGAATTGGGGGATTTGTTCCACGTTAAAGTGGACCAACACCCAGGATTTTTACTATCCTATCCTAGGTTTTGGTCCACTTCCCTGGGAGACCCCGATCGGAGGTGCCCCGCTATGTGAACCCCCCCCAGATCGATGGTTACAACTAACCCCCCTCCTACGGCGCATGAGTGGCCGCTCGTCCAATAAGCGCACTCAGAGCCGCTGAGCTATGCGCGTTAAAGCTCAGCGGCTCCGAGCACGCTGGTGGCCGCATCTTGCGCTTTCCTCTAACAGGGAACTGCTAGAGAGAAGCGCAAGATGCGTCCGTGGCCCGCGCATGCGCCGTTGGACCGGGATTCTGGTAAGGCTTGTTGGTGTCCCGTGGGGGGGGGGGGTTCACACAGCGGGGCATCCTGATTTTGGATGGCCCGTGGGGAGGGATTGGATCGGCCCGGGAATCTATCCGATTGGGCTGGGTGTTGGTCCACTTTAAGACTGAAACAGTCTGGTGCCCTGTTTCTCTAAATGATGCCAAGTGAGCACATGCAGGAGCAAAATTGATAGGGCCCCCCCGACCTTCTCGTCGTAACTTGAGGGGTATGAACACCCCAGGTCAAGAAGGTCAGGGGGTCCCATCATTGTTGCTCCTCCACCCTAATAAATAAATATCTAGCTGCACTCAACTGAGTTAAAAGACAGGTAAATGTTTACTGTATGAGCCTTGAAAGGGCCCCATTTAATGTTTGCATCAGGGCCATCACATTCAGTTAAACCACTGCTCTTGGCACCACCTATATTTAGTTTGTCAATGTGTGTGTTTGCCAGTCCCCTGCCCCATGTGAGGCTTAAAAAAATGGACTTCCCATTCCCTGCTGAGACGCACATCTGCTCCCCATGCTGTCTCCTCCTTGCATCCCAAGGGAGAGGCAGTTGGTGGGCAGGGCTGATGGCTGCCTGGAGCTCAGGATTCTATGCTGGCCACATTTACCCCTCCCTACAGATTCAGGAAGGCAGCGGCAGCATAGGGAGGGGCTTGGGCACCTTTTTTTTGGCAGAGCATGGTAGCTCCGCAAAGCACCGTGTGCATCTAATGACTAGGCCCCATTCATATGATTGTTGGGGGGGGGGGGGGGCTTACATTTAGTGGAGCAATTTACTAAACTTTCTTTTTTTTTTTTTACACGGGACCATTACTGTAAGTAGCCATCCCAAATATTAACCATTGACATGCTATAAAGAAGAGATTTACATGTTAGATTAACGTTGGACATGTTATTACATCTGTGAACTTATTAAAAAGCTTTTGGACATGGAAGTGATAGAAAAGCTTAGGTAATCCAGGATGCTTTACCTTTGTGGCATGTTCACCAGATAAATGTCACCCAAGTGCCTATACCTAAAAAAGCATAAGGGAAAAGAACTGTGGTCCTCCTAGGTGGTACAAAATATAACCTATGTCCAATAATATATACCTATATAGAAGCAATAGTGACAGCCAATTTGCTAGCTGATCAGTTCTAAGCTAATAGATCCAGTGACTTCCCAATATTCATCTCCCAGGCCTCCAGGTGGGGTGATTTGATACATAGACTAGAAAGAACACCGTAAACTAAAGATATAGCCAGTTTTTAAATTTACATTTTTTTTCATTTTAACCTAGGTAATAGCTTATTGATAAGCCATCAGCCATAGCATGCCTAATTGATTAAAATCTGTCATGCTTTGTTACTCTTTACATTTTTAGATCATATAATCACTATGCACATCATTTTATACATGGCTGAATGAATACTCTCTAGAGTCTCCTCCTGTCTTGTGTTTTTTTTTCTTATAACCCTTTTAACAAAGGGTGGTGTTCTTTCCCTGTGCTTCAGTGTAGCGTCTGGGCTTTGTATAATGTAAAACATTTTAGAAAATGTGGCTAATCAGAAACTATGGTTTTCAGATTTTAACTAGCTGATGTGTTTGACTACATTCAGCATTTTTTCACTGCCTCACTGTCTCTCACTGGATTTTATTTTATTATCCTGGAATGCTTTAGGGCTGGTTTACAGTTTCTCTTCAGTGCCAAGCTGAGGAAAATATAAGGGCATGCTTGAATGTATTATCTCCCCATACAGCTAGGTCATGTCACATAAATTGCAGTGCTGCGCATTTCGAGCAGTCAATTAGGACCTCTGACCGGAGAAATTGAAAATGATGCCCACAATGTTTTAAAGAGAACACAGGTCAGGGGTTCTGTTTCTTTCACCTAATTATTAATGTATTATTTAGTACCTCAGATTACACATTATAAATTACACAGATTACACATCACCCCTCAGAATAGAATTCAGGATGATTTGTGCCTATCACAAAAATCTGGTGTGTTTAAAGGCCAATGCAGAGCTTGGTGGTATAAATAGAGTTTCTCAGTGGGTCTGATTGAAGCACTGGTCTGGAACAGTCAACAGATGCATGCAGGTAAGTTAGCTGTTCCTGTGATGACTATTGATCTACTCAGCTGATATCTGCAGGGCTCTTACATACTGACAATAAACATGGATTGCCATGATCCACAAACATACCGTGAAGGACGTTGTTGGCAGATTTAATGCTTGGCTTAGGGAATAAACAATTATATCTCACATGGATGCTCGCCTCTAGTCTTCTTTAACAGGACCAAAGCCCATTCCCCCTCCCCTCATGGTGAATTCGATGCCTAGGGCCATCCAGATTGGAAATTGTTTTATTGCTTGATCTATGATGCCAAAGCTAATGCACAGCCATGCAACTGCATCCCGGCTCCTTACAAGGCAAATATATGGTGATACCAGTGGGGTTTCACAATGCAGGGAATCCTTAAACCGGACCAACAGCCTGGCACAGTTGGAAAAAAAAACTTCCCCAAACCCACTTGCCCCATCTGCATGCATGATCCTGAAGCATTGTCAGCACTTACATTTGCTCCTGCATCCACTCAAAGCTGAAACTCCACCTCACCAATTCTCTAGTGGTAGCAGCTATTCTGGAGCGTCCTTTTCCAACATCTCAGCCATGCTGCTGCCTGAATTTAACTGACAATGCTCACACAGTAAACCTCAGCACTTCCATTTTAAAAACCAAAAAAAGTTTAAAGACATTGCCCAGTCTACATAACCAGGGCAGTTTTCAAAAATTTCAGTGCAAATTTTTCATTTAAGCATCTACTTTTTTCATTCAAAATCCAGAATTGTACTGCTTTTTAACTACTCATTTGCCTGCTTTTTAGGTTGCAGATATATTAGTCAAGCTGCTGCCAAAAAGAATGTTGAATTTGAATATGATGGACCTCTAATGAAGACAGAAGTCCCTGGACCACGATCAAGAGTAAGTATATTAAATAAAAGCCACCACTGTCAAACCACCACTGTTCATCTGAACTGGTGACCTAAAGTAACCCTAAAAACTTTCTAATTTAGTGCAGGATTTCAGGCAGGCAGGTGGTAGTAGAAGGTCCTAATTAGGGATGAGCGAATCGATCCGGACGAACCCGGATTCGATCCGAATTTCAGGAAAAATTCGATTCGGATCGAATCCGAATTTCCCCGCGATTCGATCACTCGAAGTTTTCCTTTAACATCCATTCATTTACATTACAGGCATTCTAAGATGGCGGGCGGGACATGTCTGGACATGTATCCCGCGCCAGTGCAAGCTGGGGCAGTCACATGCAGCCTATCAGCAGCCAGCAAGCCCGGTGACGTCACACAGCGGTATTTAACGGCGGCCATCTTGCTTTTCCTCATTTCTCTATTGCATTCGTGACAGACAGACAGAACGCTGTGTAGCTGAGGCAGTTAGACAGGCTGGAGACAGGGACAGACAGGGACAGGCTGGAGACAGGCTGGAGACAGGCAGGAGACAGACAGGAGACAGACAGGAGACAGACAGAAAGCCAGGGAAAGGTAGGAAAAACGGAGCTGGCTGACAGGGAGATTTTTTTTTTTTCATCCAGCCTTTGTTAGCGTTTTCAGGCTGCTTATAGTAACTAACTGTGCATATATACTGAACTGATCTTAAGTCTGCTGTGAGGCATCCCATTCTGTGACTAAAGCAGCCTCTGTTTAAGACCATATAAGCATTTGCTCTTATCATATTTGAAATTAGGCCTGATAAAGACACTTTTGCTGGCCAAAGCCCTACTGTACCCTGCCAGCTCGATTCCTGCCCGGGGCATCCCATTCTGTGACTAAAGCAGCCTCTGTTTAAGACCATATAAGCATTTGCTCTTATCATATTTGAAATTAGCCTGATAAAGACACTTTTGCTGGCCAAAGCACTACTGTACCCTGCCAGCTCGATTCCTGCCCGGGGCATCCCATTCTGTGACTAAAGCAGCCTCTGTTTAAGACCATATAAGCATTTGCTCTTATCATATTTGAAATTAGGCCTGATAAAGACACTTTTGCTGGCCAAAGCACTACTGTACCCTGCCAGCTCGATTCCTGCCCGGGGCATCCCATTCTGTGACTAAAGCAGCCTCTGTTTAAGACCATATAAGCATTTGCTCTTATCATATTTGAAATTAGCCTGATAAAGACACTTTTGCTGGCCAAAGCACTACTGTACCCTGCCAGCTCGATTCCTGCCCGGGGCATCCCATTCTGTGACTAAAGCAGCCTCTGTTTAAGACCATATAAGCATTTGCTCTTATCATATTTGAAATTAGGCCTGATAAAGACACTTTTGCTGGCCAAAGCCCTACTGTACCCTGCCAGCTCGATTCCTGCCCGGGGCATCCCATTCTGTGACTAAAGCAGCCTCTGTTTAAGACCATATAAGCATTTGCTCTTATCATATTTGAAATTAGCCTGATAAAGACACTTTTGCTGGCCAAAGCACTACTGTACCCTGCCAGCTCGATTCCTGCCCGGGGCATCCCATTCTGTGACTAAAGCAGCCTCTGTTTAAGACCATATAAGCATTTGCTCTTATCATATTTGAAATTAGGCCTGATAAAGACACTTTTGCTGGCCAAAGCACTACTGTACCCTGCCAGCTCGATTCCTGCCCGGGGCATCCCATTCTGTGACTAAAGCAGCCTCTGTTTAAGACCATATAAGCATTTGCTCTTATCATATTTGAAATTAGCCTGATAAAGACACTTTTGCTGGCCAAAGCACTACTGTACCCTGCCAGCTCGATTCCTGCCCGGGGCATCCCATTCTGTGACTACAGCAGCCTCTGTTTAAGACCATATAAGCATTTGCTCTTATCATATTTGAAATTAGCCTGATAAAGACACTTTTGCTGGCCAAAGCACTACTGTACCCTGCCAGCTCGATTCCTGCCCGGGGCATCCCATTCTGTGACTAAAGCAGCCTCTGTTTAAGACCATATAAGCATTTGCTCTTATCATATTTGAAATTAGCCTGATAAAGACACTTTTGCTGGCCAAAGCACTACTGTACCCTGCCAGCTCGATTCCTGCCCGGGGCATCCCATTCTGTGACTAAAGCAGCCTCTGTTTAAGACCATATAAGCATTTGCTCTTATCATATTTGAAATTAGCCTGATAAAGACACTTTTGCTGGCCAAAGCACTACTGTACCCTGCCAGCTCGATTCCTGCCCGGGGCATCCCATTCTGTGACTACAGCAGCCTCTGTTTAAGACCATATAAGCATTTGCTCTTATCATATTTGAAATTAGCCTGATAAAGACACTTTTGCTGGCCAAAGCACTACTGTACCCTGCCAGCTTGATTCCTGCCCGGGGCATCCCATTCTGTGACTAAAGCAGCCTCTGTTTAAGACCATATAAGCATTTGCTCTTATCATATTTGAAATTAGCCTGATAAAGACACTTTTGCTGGCCAAAGCACTACTGTACCCTGCCAGCTCGATTCCTGCCCGGGGCATCCCATTCTGTGACTAAAGCAGCCTCTGTTTAAGACCATATAAGCATTTGCTCTTATCATATTTGAAATTAGCCTGATAAAGACACTTTTGCTGGCCAAAGCACTACTGTACCCTGCCAGCTCGATTCCTGCCCGGGGCATCCCATTCTGTGACTAAAGCAGCCTCTGTTTAAGACCATATAAGCATTTGCTCTTATCATATTTGAAATTAGGCCTGATAAAGACACTTTTGCTGGCCAAAGCACTACTGTACCCTGCCAGCTCGATTCCTGCCCGGGGCATCCCATTCTGTGACTAAAGCAGCCTCTGTTTAAGACCATATAAGCATTTGCTCTTATCATATTTGAAATTAGCCTGATAAAGACACTTTTGCTGGCCAAAGCACTACTGTACCCTGCCAGCTCGATTCCTGCCCGGGGCATCCCATTCTGTGACTAAAGCAGCCTCTGTTTAAGACCATATAAGCATTTGCTCTTATCATATTTGAAATTAGGCCTGATAAAGACACTTTTGCTGGCCAAAGCACTACTGTACCCTGCCAGCTCGATTCCTGCCCGGGGCATCCCATTCTGTGACTACAGCAGCCTCTGTTTAAGACCATATAAGCATTTGCTCTTATCATATTTGAAATTAGCCTGATAAAGACACTTTTGCTGGCCAAAGCACTACTGTACCCTGCCAGCTCGATTCCTGCCCGGGGCATCCCATTCTGTGACTAAAGCAGCCTCTGTTTAAGACCATATAAGCATTTGCTCTTATCATATTTGAAATTAGCCTGATAAAGACACTTTTGCTGGCCAAAGCACTACTGTACCCTGCCAGCTCGATTCCTGCCCGGGGCATCCCATTCTGTGACTAAAGCAGCCTCTGTTTAAGACCATATAAGCATTTGCTCTTATCATATTTGAAATTAGCCTGATAAAGACACTTTTGCTGGCCAAAGCACTACTGTACCCTGCCAGCTCGATTCCTGCCCGGGGCATCCCATTCTGTGACTAAAGCAGCCTCTGTTTAAGACCATATAAGCATTTGCTCTTATCATATTTGAAATTAGGCCTGATAAAGACACTTTTGCTGGCCAAAGCACTACTGTACCCTGCCAGCTCGATTCCTGCCCGGGGCATCCCATTCTGTGACTACAGCAGCCTCTGTTTAAGACCATATAAGCATTTGCTCTTATCATATTTGAAATTAGCCTGATAAAGACACTTTTGCTGGCCAAAGCACTACTGTACCCTGCCAGCTCGATTCCTGCCCGGGGCATCCCATTCTGTGACTAAAGCAGCCTCTGTTTAAGACCATATAAGCATTTGCTCTTATCATATTTGAAATTAGGCCTGATAAAGACACTTTTGCTGGCCAAAGCACTACTGTACCCTGCCAGCTCGATTCCTGCCCGGGGCATCCCATTCTGTGACTAAAGCAGCCTCTGTTTAAGACCATATAAGCATTTGCTCTTATCATATTTGAAATTAGGCCTGATAAAGACACTTTTGCTGGCCAAAGCACTACTGTACCCTGCCAGCTCGATTCCTGCCCGGGGCATCCCATTCTGTGACTAAAGCAGCCTCTGTTTAAGACCATATAAGCATTTGCTCTTATCATATTTGAAATTAGCCTGATAAAGACACTTTTGCTGGCCAAAGCACTACTGTACCCTGCCAGCTCGATTCCTGCCCGGGGCATCCCATTCTGTGACTAAAGCAGCCTCTGTTTAAGACCATATAAGCATTTGCTCTTATCATATTTGAAATTAGGCCTGATAAAGACACTTTTGCTGGCCAAAGCACTACTGTACCCTGCCAGCTCGATTCCTGCCCGGGGCATCCCATTCTGTGACTAAAGCAGCCTCTGTTTAAGACCATATAAGCATTTGCTCTTATCATATTTGAAATTAGGCCTGATAAAGACACTTTTGCTGGCCAAAGCACTACTGTACCCTGCCAGCTCGATTCCTGCCCGGGGCATCCCATTCTGTGACTAAAGCAGCCTCTGTTTAAGACCATATAAGCATTTGCTCTTATCATATTTGAAATTAGCCTGATAAAGACACTTTTGCTGGCCAAAGCACTACTGTACCCTGCCAGCTCGATTCCTGCCCGGGGCATCCCATTCTGTGACTAAAGCAGCCTCTGTTTAAGACCATATAAGCATTTGCTCTTATCATATTTGAAATTAGCCTGATAAAGACACTTTTGCTGGCCAAAGCACTACTGTACCCTGCCAGCTCGATTCCTGCCCGGGCATCCCATTCTGTGACTACAGCAGCCTCTGTTTAAGACCATATAAGCATTTGCTCTTATCATATTTGAAATTAGCCTGATAAAGACACTTTTGCTGGCCAAAGCACTACTGTACCCTGCCAGCTCGATTCCTGCCCGGGGCATCCCATTCTGTGACTAAAGCAGCCTCTGTTTAAGACCATATAAGCATTTGCTCTTATCATATTTGAAATTAGGCCTGATAAAGACACTTTTGCTGGCCAAAGCACTACTGTACCCTGCCAGCTCGATTCCTGCCCGGGGCATCCCATTCTGTGACTACAGCAGCCTCTGTTTAAGACCATATAAGCATTTGCTCTTATCATATTTGAAATTAGGCCTGATAAAGACACTTTTGCTGGCCAAAGCACTACTGTACCCTGCCAGCTCGATTCCTGCCCGGGGCATCCCATTCTGTGACTAAAGCAGCCTCTGTTTAAGACCATATAAGCATTTGCTCTTATCATATTTGAAATTAGGCCTGATAAAGACACTTTTGCTGGCCAAAGCACTACTGTACCCTGCCAGCTCGATTCCTGCCCGGGGCATCCCATTCTGTGACTAAAGCAGCCTCTGTTTAAGACCATATAAGCATTTGCTCTTATCATATTTGAAATTAGCCTGATAAAGACACTTTTGCTGGCCAAAGCACTACTGTACCCTGCCAGCTCGATTCCTGCCCGGGGCATCCCATTCTGTGACTAAAGCAGCCTCTGTTTAAGACCATATAAGCATTTGCTCTTATCATATTTGAAATTAGGCCTGATAAAGACACTTTTGCTGGCCAAAGCACTACTGTACCCTGCCAGCTCGATTCCTGCCCGGGGCATCCCATTCTGTGACTAAAGCAGCCTCTGTTTAAGACCATATAAGCATTTGCTCTTATCATATTTGAAATTAGGCCTGATAAAGACACTTTTGCTGGCCAAAGCACTACTGTACCCTGCCAGCTCGATTCCTGCCCGGGGCATCCCATTCTGTGACTAAAGCAGCCTCTGTTTAAGACCATATAAGCATTTGCTCTTATCATATTTGAAATTAGCCTGATAAAGACACTTTTGCTGGCCAAAGCACTACTGGACCCTGCCAGGTCCATTCCTGCCCAGGGCATCCCATTCTGTGACTAAAGCAGCCTCTGTTTAAGACCATATAAGCATTTGCTCTTATTATATTTATATTATAAGACACTTTTGCTGGGCATAGGCTTACTGCTGCCTGCCAGGTGCACTTCTGTTGAGGCATCCCATTCTGTAACATAGCATACCCCTCTTTATTTACACTAAGCAGCTCTCTTATTTACACTAAGCAGGCCTGTTGGAGGCTGAGTGTTACTGCTCACTTTTGGTGTGCATTATATTCTGTTTCATATAGACCCACCGCTGCCCGGGGTTTTTTTAAATATCACCTACTACCACGCCAGTTAGACTATGTCGGGCAGACAAGTGCCTGGAAGTGAAAAGAGGAGTGGCAGAGGCCAAGATTCCGCAGGCAGAGCTCGCATCAGACTGGGGGCCAGTAGCAGCAGGAGTCACGCTGAGAGACCTAATCTGCCAGTATCTGCTAGCGGTCGGGTCTCCACCAGTAACGCATCTGCCGTGGTAGATTGGTTGACGCGCTCATCAACAACATCATCACAACTTACGTCTGAGACCCCCAGTCTAGGGTCGGTAGGTTCCTCTGACACAACCCTGAGTTGGCATGCCCCGAGAGCAGTCCCTGTCCTCCCATTGCCTCTGGCCTACGCCGTTCCCTCCCCCAGCGACGTATCCTATGCTTTGGGTTCAGCTCCACTCTTTAGTGAGGAGGACCATCAGATAGAGGACAGTCAGCAGCTACTGCCCAGCCAAGAAATGGAGGTGGCTTCTTTAGCTAGGCAGACAAATAGTGATGTGGACAGTGTCGTGGGTGCTGCGAGCGTTCCAGCTCCTGCGCCAGACACTGTTGACAAATCCACGAACATCAGTGACGTACAGCCACAACCCGGTGATGATGATGATGATGATGACGATGAAGCCGATCGCACTTGGGAGCCGGGTGATGAAGGGGCTTCATCGTCATCATCAGGAGAAGAGGGGTGCAGGTTGCCCCGGAGTCAGCAGCTGAGGCAGCAAGGTGGTAGCAGTCAGCATGGGGGCACAATTCCAAAGGCTGGAGCCGGCCGGGGCCGGGGCCGGGGTAGAGCACCTGCTGTGCGGCAGTCTACCTTATCGGGAGGTAGTGGAGCAGGGGTTCCTGGAGTTGGCAACAGCAGCAGTGAATCAGTGAGGCCAGGGGGTGGGAAAAGTAGCTACTCGGCAGTGTGGCAGTTTTTCCTGAGGCATCCGCAGGAGGGTAACATGGCCACATGCAAGATATGTAGGCAAAAGGTGAAGCGTGGCCAGGGTCCAAATGTTGGCACCACGGCCCTGCGTCAACATATGATGCGTCACCATAAAACGACCTGGGAGAACCGAGGCTCCCAAGGGGTGGTCCAGTCTGCTTCCTCACCAAGTGAGCTCCCAATTTCTGCCAGCCAAGGCTCCAGCACCTCAGCCGAAGGCAGCTGTGCGACCATACCCATCCTCTGTCGCTCCTGCTCCTCCTCCTCCAAGTCATGCATCCCGCCAGCAATCCATCAGCGAAGCCATGTCCAAGAGACAGCAGTATGCGCCCACTCATCCTACGGCGCAGAAGCTGAATGTGCTCCTGTCCAAGTTGCTGGTGCTGCAGTCGCTCCCTTTTCAGGTGGTGGAATCTGCACCTTTCAGAGAACTGATGGCTTGTGCCGAGCCGAGGTGGAGAGTCCCAAGCCGTCATTTCTTTGCCAAGAAGGCAGTACCAGCGCTGCACACTTTTGTTGAACAGAAGGTGGGCCAGTCCTTGAGCCTGTCGGTGTGTAGCAAAATACATGGCAGCGCCGACATCTGGAGCTGTAACTACGGTCAGGGGCAGTACATGTCGTTTACGGCCCACTGGGTGAATGTGGTCCCTTTGCAGCAGCAACTTGGACAGGTCACGCCGCTTCGGCCTCCGCGCTCTCTGCCCATTGGGCCTGTGACACCGTGCGACTCGGCCTCCTCATCCTCCGCCATCTCCTCACCCTCCACTGTAGGCTCAAGTCTCAGTGCCCCTCCAGTCTACCATGTGTGCAGGGCACGGAGGTGTCACGCAGTGCTTCACATGGTTTGTCTTGGCGAACGGAGTCACACAGGGGAGGAACTGCTTAAATGTATTCATCAGGAAATCCAAACATGGCTTACTCCGAGAAAACTTAAAATGGGAATCATGGTTACCGACAATGGGAAGAACATTTTGTCTGCGCTGCGCCAAGGAAGCCTGACCCATGCCCCCTGCATGGCTCACGTCTTCAATCTGGTTGTCAAGCGGTTTCTGAAGTGTTCCCCCCATCTGCAGGACATCCTAACAACTTCACGGAAACTTTGCATGCACTTCAGCCACTCCTACACTGCCAAACACACCCTTCTTGAGCTACAGCGTCAGAATGGTATCCCCCAACATAGTCTGATTTGCGATGTTTCCACCCGTTGGAATTCCACCCTTCACATGTTGGACCGATTATATGAACAGAGAAAAGCCATCACGGATTTCCTGATGATCCAAGCAGATAGGGGGACTCCCCTGTGTAACTTCAATGTCAACCAGTGGCAGCTCATACGTGACACCTGCCGTTTGCTCAGGCCCTTTGAGGAAGCCACTTTATTTGTCAGTCGGCAGGATTACGGGATGAACGACGTGATTCCACTGCTTCATGTACTACAGCACATGTTGGAAACCATGGCTGGTCAGGGCACTGGAGACATGGCGTTTACATCTTACGGCCACATGAACCCCCTTGGAGCTGAACTGGAGGAGGAGGAGGAGGAAGAGGAGGAGGAGGAGTTGCCCAGCGAAACACAGTTTAGGCTTGGCGAAATGGCTGGTTTATCTAGTCAGCGGACAGGAGAGGAGGAGCAGGAGCAGCCAGAGGAGCTAGAGGTTTTTGAGGAAGGAGAGACAGAGGACCCGGGCACACCGTGGCAGTATGCAGTGGAGATGGAGACAGGTAGTCCATCCGAGTCACTTGCGCAAATGGCACGAAGCATGCTCACGTGCTTGCGTAGTGACCCCAGAATTGTTTCCATCTGTCGGCGGGATGACTTCTGGCTGTCCACCTTATTGGACCCTCGCTTCCGGCACAAAATGGGGGCATTTTTTAAACCCACCGAGAGGGAGGACAAACTCAACTACTACAAAGACATTCTACGTAGGCAGTTGGCCGATGCCTATCTGCGCCATGGTCCATACTCTCGCAGGTCTGACTCGAGGGGACCTCTGCGCTCACCTTCCACTGCCATGGCCGCTGGGGGGGTTGGCAGCAGCAGCAGCAGAAGCTCCATCAGCAGCAGCAGCCTCAGTCTTCAGTCGCTAATGAGTAGCTTTCTACACCCGCATAGTGAGGCTACTCATGAGCAGCAGGAAGACCTGGAGCAGGACCTGAACCAGCAGGTCATGTCATACTTTGACATGACCATGCCAACACACCTTGAGGATCCGCTGGACTTCTGGGCAGCCAAACTTGATTTGTGGCCGCAACTAGCAGAGTTTGCCCTGGAAAAGCTGTCCTGCCCGGCAAGTAGCGTGCCATCTGAGCGGGTGTTTAGTGCGGCGGGGGCCATAGTTACGGCGAGGAGAACTCGTCTGTCAACTAAAAATGTGGAGAGACTCACCTTTGTCAAAATGAATCAGGGATGGATCAGCCAGGATTTCCACCCACCAATGCCTGATGCATGCGACTAGATTCAGCATGGTGCCACGTTTTACACTTTCCAAATGGTGCAAAACATATTTATGTCTTTAGGCCATTTTTTGGGCTCCTGCTGCTGCTACTGTCAACTCCTGCCAACTCCAGGGTGTGATTCATCCAATTTTTGGGCTCCTGAAGCCAACTCCAGTGTATATTTGGGCTCCTGCTGCTGCTGCTGCCAACTTCTGCCAACTCCAGGGTGTGATTCATCCAATTTTTGGGCTCCTGAAGCCAACTCCAGTGTATATTTGGGCTCCTGCTGCTGCTACTGTCAACTCCTGCCAACTCCAGGCTGTGATTCATCCAATTTTTGGGCTCCTGAAGCCAACTCCAGTGTATATTTGGGCTCCTGCTGCTGCTACTGTCAACTCCTGCCAACTCCAGGGTGTGATTCATCCAATTTTTGGGCTCCTGAAGCCAACTCCAGTGTATATTTGGGCTCCTGCTGCTGCTGCTGCCAACTTCTGCCAACTCCAGGGTGTGATTCATCCAATTTTTGGGCTCCTGAAGCCAACTCCAGTGTATATTTGGGCTCCTGCTGCTGCTACTGTCAACTCCTGCCAACTCCAGGCTGTGATTCATCCAATTTTTGGGCTCCTGAAGCCAACTCCAGTGTATATTTGGGCTCCTGCTGCTGCTACTGTCAACTCCTGCCAACTCCAGGGTGTGATTCATCCAATTTTTGGGCTCCTGAAGCCAACTCCAGTGTATATTTGGGCTCCTGCTGCTGCTGCTGCCAACTTCTGCCAACTCCAGGGTGTGATTCATCCAATTTTTGGGCTCCTGAAGCCAACTCCAGTGTATATTTGGGCTCCTGCTGCTGCTGCTGTCAACTCCTGCCAACTCCAGGGTGTGATTCATCCAATTTTTGGGCTCCTGAAGCCAACTCCAGTGTATATTTGGGCTCCTGCTGCTGCTGCTGCCAACTTCTGCCAACTCCAGGGTGTGATTCATCCAATTTTTGGGCTCCTGAAGCCAACTCCAGTGTATATTTGGGCTCCTGCTGCTGCTGCTGCCAACTTCTGCCAACTCCAGGGTGTGATTCATCCAATTTTTGGGCTCCTGAAGCCAACTCCAGTGTATATTTGGGCTCCTGCTGCTGCTGCTGTCAACTCCTGCCAACTCCAGGGTGTGATTCATCCAATTTTTGGGCTCCTGAAGCCAACTCCAGTGTATATTTGGGCTCCTGCTGCTGCTGCTGCCAACTTCTGCCAACTCCAGGGTGTGATTCATCCAATTTTTGGGCTCCTGAAGCCAACTCCAGTGTATATTTGTGCTCCTGCTGCTGCTGCTGCCAACTTCTGCCAACTCCAGGGTGTGATTCATCCAATTTTTGGGCTCCTGAAGCCAACTCCAGTGTATATTTGGGCTCCTGCTGCTGCTGCTGTCAACTCCTGCCAACTCCAGGGTGTGATTCATCCAATTTTTGGGCTCCTGAAGCCAACTCCAGTGTATATTTGGGCTCCTGCTGCTGCTGCTGTCAACTCCTGCCAACTCCAGGGTGTGATTCATCCAATTTTTGGGCTCCTGAGGCCAACTCCAGTGTATATTTGGGCTCCTGCTGCTGCTACTGTCAACTCCTGCCAACTCCAGGGTGTGATTCATCCAATTTTTGGGCTCCTGAAGCCAACTCCAGTGTATATTTGGGCTCCTGCTGCTGCTGCTGCCAACTTCTGCCAACTCCAGGGTGTGATTCATCCAATTTTTGGGCTCCTGAAGCCAACTCCAGTGTATATTTGGGCTCCTGCTGCTGCTGCTGCCAACTTCTGCCAACTCCAGGGTGTGATTCATCCAATTTTTGGGCTCCTGAAGCCAACTCCAGTGTATATTTGGGCTCCTGCTGCTGCTGCTGCCAACTTCTGCCAACTCCAGGGTGTGATTCATCCAATTTTTGGGCTCCTGAAGCCAACTCCAGTGTATATTTGGGCTCCTGCTGCTGCTACTGTCAACTCCTGCCAACTCCAGGGTGTGATTCATCCAATTTTTGGGCTCCTGAAGCCAACTCCAGTGTATATTTGGGCTCCTGCTGCTGCTGCTGTCAACTCCTGCCAACTCCAGGGTGTGATTCATCCAATTTTTGGGCTCCTGAAGCCAACTCCAGTGTATATTTGGGCTCCTGCTGCTGCTGCTGCCAACTTCTGCCAACTCCAGGGTGTGATTCATCCAATTTTTGGGCTCCTGAAGCCAACTCCAGTGTATATTTGGGCTCCTGCTGCTGCTGCTGCCAACTTCTGCCAACTCCAGGGTGTGATTCATCCAATTTTTGGGCTCCTGAAGCCAACTCCAGTGTATATTTGGGCTCCTGCTGCTGCTGCTGTCAACTCCTGCCAACTCCAGGGTGTGATTCATCCAATTTTTGGGCTCCTGAAGCCAACTCCAGTGTATATTTGGGCTCCTGCTGCTGCTGCTGCCAACTCCTGCCAACTCCAGGGTGTGATTCATCCAATTTTTGGGCTCCTGAGGCCAACTCCAGTGTATATTTGGGCTCCTGCTGCTGCTACTGTCAACTCCTGCCAACTCCAGGCTGTGATTCATCCAATTTTTGGGCTCCTGAAGCCAACTCCAGTGTATATTTGGGCTCCTGCTGCTGCTACTGTCAACTCCTGCCAACTCCAGGGTGTGATTCATCCAATTTTTGGGCTCCTGAAGCCAACTCCAGTGTATATTTGGGCTCCTGCTGCTGCTGCTGCCAACTTCTGCCAACTCCAGGGTGTGATTCATCCAATTTTTGGGCTCCTGAAGCCAACTCCAGTGTATATTTGGGCTCCTGCTGCTGCTGCTGCCAACTTCTGCCAACTCCAGGGTGTGATTCATCCAATTTTTGGGCTCCTGAAGCCAACTCCAGTGTATATTTGGGCTCCTGCTGCTGCTGCTGCCAACTTCTGCCAACTCCAGGGTGTGATTCATCCAATTTTTGGGCTCCTGAAGCCAACTCCAGTGTATATTTGGGCTCCTGCTGCTGCTGCTGCCAACTTCTGCCAACTCCAGGGTGTGATTCATCCAATTTTTGGGCTCCTGAAGCCAACTCCAGTGTATATTTGGGCTCCTGCTGCTGCTGCTGTCAACTCCTGCCAACTCCAGGGTGTGATTCATCCAATTTTTGGGCTCCTGAAGCCAACTCCAGTGTATATTTGGGCTCCTGCTGCTGCTGCTGTCAACTCCTGCCAACTCCAGGGTGTGATTCATCCAATTTTTGGGCTCCTGAAGCCAACTCCAGTGTATATTTGGGCTCCTGCTGCTGCTGCTGCCAACTTCTGCCAACTCCAGGGTGTGATTCATCCAATTTTTGGGCTCCTGAAGCCAACTCCAGTGTATATTTGGGCTCCTGCTGCTGCTGCTGCCAACTCCTGCCAACTCCAGGGTGTGATTCATCCAATTTTTGGGCTCCTGAGGCCAACTCCAGTGTATATTTGGGCTCCTGCTGCTGCTACTGTCAACTCCTGCCAACTCCAGGCTGTGATTCATCCAATTTTTGGGCTCCTGAAGCCAACTCCAGTGTATATTTGGGCTCCTGCTGCTGCTACTGTCAACTCCTGCCAACTCCAGGGTGTGATTCATCCAATTTTTGGGCTCCTGAAGCCAACTCCAGTGTATATTTGGGCTCCTGCTGCTGCTGCTGCCAACTTCTGCCAACTCCAGGGTGTGATTCATCCAATTTTTGGGCTCCTGAAGCCAACTCCAGTGTATATTTGGGCTCCTGCTGCTGCTGCTGCCAACTTCTGCCAACTCCAGGGTGTGATTCATCCAATTTTTGGGCTCCTGAAGCCAACTCCAGTGTATATTTGGGCTCCTGCTGCTGCTGCTGTCAACTCCTGCCAACTCCAGGGTGTGATTCATCCAATTTTTGGGCTCCTGAAGCCAACTCCAGTGTATATTTGGGCTCCTGCTGCTGCTGCTGCCAACTCCTGCCAACTCCAGGGTGTGATTCATCCAATTTTTGGGCTCCTGAGGCCAACTCCAGTGTATATTTGGGCTCCTGCTGCTGCTGCTGTCAACTCCTGCCAACTCCAGGGTGTGATTCATCCAATTTTTGGGCTCCTGAAGCCAACTCCAGTGTATATTTGGGCTCCTGCTGCTGCTGCTGCCAACTTCTGCCAACTCCAGGGTGTGATTCATCCAATTTTTGGGCTCCTGAGGCCAACTCCAGTGTATATTTGGGCTCCTTCTGCCCCTCATAGTGATGCCACTTCAACTCTCTGCAATTGTGCCGCTCTGCGATTCTATTAGCGATGCCTCTGATCTGCATGTGATATTTCTTAAAAGTATTATTTAACTAACCCAGCACGCATCCTGTGCGTGTTACAGCAAGGCTGAATGGTTTACAACCCTATTGAGGCTGTAGGAGGCTCAGAAATAGCCGTTTTTAATAGCGATTCGTCGCGAATTTATTCGGGTCGAAACGATTTTTGTCGGAAAATTCGGCGAATCAGTCGAATCGAATTTTTCAAAAGTTCGCTCATCTCTAGTCCTAATAAATGCAAGTGGTCCAATGCCTTTTTAAATATGAGAACTAGGGAGGCTATACAGTTCATCTTTTCATTTTCTATAGTGGGGGTAAAAAAAATGTATATAGGCTCCCCCTAGCTAGAACCACAGAGAACACATCGTAGAAACAGTGGCGTTAGCAGTTTGAAGCAGGATTCTTAATACTGCCAGTGACAGACTGGGGCCAAAAATCAGCTCAGGATTTCTTTGCCCTGGTCATCCATTGACAAACTTGTGACATCCCTGCAGAGCACCCCAACTGTGTAACCTGGCTAGTCAGTAAGTGCATTGCTAAATAGACTGGAGATAATGTGTCAGGGATGGGTATGATCCCCCCCCACCCCACCCCAGGCATAATTCAGAGACTATAGCATAGGGCCAGCACTGGACCGAATTGTCCTGGCTGGGGGAAAAACACTGTAACCAGGTACAGGGGGGGGGGGGCTGGAAGAGAGAGTAGTGCTGGGTTTACATGAGCAGATCAATTGGCTGTTTGCTCAGTGGGCAACCATACAAATCTTCTGCGATTGAGCAACTCTGTTCAGATACTGAAGATTTGTTGGTCAATCGGTTGCTAGAGCTTGTGTTGCATGTTCTCATAGCCAAACACATTTTGAAATTTTTGGTTAGCCGAAAAGATATGATGGCCGACCGATTAACCAATTCTCATTCATCACTTGATCATAGTGGCCATTTTCACGAAGCGATTGTTGCTAAATTGCGGTCGCTTTAGTGTTTTTTCGCTCAATAATCGCTCGTCTAAATGGGCCATAGGGAGGCAAGAACTGGATGAGGCTGTAAGAAGCAGTGGCCCAACTGGCCCCAAAGTAGAGCAGCCAGCCAGGAATTCTCCATAGTTTACCCTTGCTGCTGCTGATAAGCTTTAAGCATTCTATTAAAGTGGAACAAAACTGGGTATATTGACTTTCCCGGGTTTTGTTCCGTGCTCCCGGGGAAACCCTCCCAGATAGATCTTTTCAAGGTGCATGTGTGAGCTCTCATCCAATCGGAGCCATTCACCGGGCATATTAATTGCTCACCAAACATGTCCTGTTTACACGAGAACCCCGCAATGGGAGTTAGAGCTGCCGCATCCCTTGCAGCGTGCATGCTCCCATCCCCAACCTATCTGAATGGCTGGGCACAGTGATGCGGCCGCCTTTTGTTTACATTGGCGAGGGAGCACCAGGAAGAGGTGAGAGCAGCGGCACCCCTGGGGGGGGGGTTCACACACTGCGGTCATGATCTGGGAGAGAAAGCGGCCAGCCCTGGAAACTTTTAGATTCCATTTCCAACCCAGCTGGGTTTTGTTTCACGTTAGGGTGACATTTCTGTTTGTTCTGTTTGTCATATTAACATGATTATCAGTAGAAGAATGTTTTCTTTTTTTGTTAGTATCTAATATTAATATTTATGTTAATAATAAAAAGTGACATAGCATCAGGAATATTCTGTAGTTTCATTGCAGTAACACTTTCTAAAATGCATTCTTTATCTTCTGCTTGGAATTCTGGATTGTGATATTTTGGGATAACTTTAAAATGTTGGGTTTGTTTGTAAGACTAATGTGCACAACAGAATATGATTTGAACTTTTTGTTTTTATTCCAGGATCTAATTAAGCAGCTAAGTACCATACAGGTGAGATATCATCCTCTAAATAACCCAGGTCTTATGCGTACTTTTATTTGTATATATTTTGTTCAATGACAGACATTATTGATTGCTTAGGGCGTAGATTTCACTTTATCCTTTATCCTCCAATCCAGCACCATGATTGGTTGCACGGCGCTCAAGTGGGCAGTGATGTTCCTATCTACCTGTCATAATGTTATGCCTGTCATAAAGCGGTGGCTCCGACGGCCACCAACACCCTCCTCGTGGAAAGTTTTGTTCTGCTTTAAGGCTGGGGGGGGGGCATGCCAGGCTTCTTAAAACCAAAATAGATGTAAAATTTGAAAAAATTGAAAAAAAATAAAGGAAAACTTAAAAATCAACTCACTGGGAACAGGCAATCTGCATGGAGGCTTGAGTGATAGGTCAGTCACCCAATCCCGTGCAGCAGCATAACTGTACAGGTCTATGGCCTACGGCTGCCATTCAGAGCACCCCCCAGTTGATTTGTTTAATTAATTATAACATCCAAGTCAGGATTAGCACAGGGGGAGAGTGATGCCTGGGGGTTTACAAAATGCTTAGACCTTCTCTTTAATGCTCTTAAGCCTGTTAACTTCAGTTCACATAACTTGGCAGTGGTTCAGAGATATATAAAGGGCTGGCAAATGGATGGGACTGACACATAACCACTACTGCAAGGGAACCCTGTAACCAACCCTATTTCATCTTTGGGCCAAGATCATTACAGTTGGCTTGAAGGTTTAAAGCAGAACTACAGTCTGCCTATAGCTACCCTACCCTGGCAGGGCAGGTGGAGGTGGTTACAAATAAAAAAAAACAAACCTTACCTTCTGCACACTCCATCTCTGTCCTCCCGGTTCCTTGCGGCATCCCCCGGCTCCGTGCGTGTTCCTGCCGACCAATTTATATAAATGAGGGGGCAGGAGCATGCATGGAGCAAAGGGGATGCAGCTCTGTGCCAAGATGGCGGCACCCAGGATCTGGTGCGCTGGAGAAACAGCGCTGACCTGTGGAGGGTTATTTTTCTTTGTAACCCCCACCCCGCCCTGCCTTAGCACCAAGGTAGGGTAGCATGGAGGGGGGTCATAGATTGACTGTAGTTCCGCTTTAATGCATTTATCTAATCTTTTGCACAATCTTTTAGATATGCATTTGTCATTATTGCTACTTGGCTGAAAATCTAGCACAAATTTGAATTTATATACCTTTATTGCTTTAAAGTAGTAACAGGTACAGTTTACTGTGCCTCCCAATTCCTTACTTGTCAGCAGGGCTGGCTTTGGGGTAAAAAACATAGACAAGAGCGAAATAAGAGGAAATGTGAATGAGATGGAAAGAAGGAAAAATTAATGCAATATGAAGAGTCGGTGATAAGCGAAAGGTGGAGGGAATGTGGAAAAGCTAAAGAAGAAGAAAAAATAAAAAAGATAGGATGACATAGAAAGTGATTGAGAGAAGGAGACTGAAGAAATGTGGGAAAATTAGAGTGGAGGAGAAAGGGAGAGAAAGTAAGGGATTTGAAGAGAGCTAGAAAAAGAGAGGGGGAAATGAGGAATGCAGAGAAAGAATGAAAGAGAAAGAGAAAAAGAAGAGAGAGCGAAAGAGAATGAAAGGGAAATATAACAAGAGAAAGAGAATTGGAAAGAGAGAGGAAGGGTAAGAGAAAGAAAGCGGGAAGGAGAGAGAGAAAGAAAGGAAAAGATAAAAAAAGAGAGAGGACCGCTCCTCCTTCCACCTCCCTTCTCTTCCTGTCTTAAGGCCCTTTGTCGGACCCCTGCATCTCCCACCCATTCTTGTGCACTCTGTCTTTCTCTGGTCCTGGGTCTAAACAGACTTCATACCTCCAATCCTTGGACTGTCCTTAGACACTGCTACTAGGCACCTGGGAGATAATGTGTTAGAGGTTGGAAAGAAAGAAGACCCTGATTTAGGAGCGTGCCCTCTATGGGCTGGAGCCATGCTCCTTGGAATTGGGCCACCATTATACAGGGGAGCCAGATACCAGAGTCCCCCAGTGGCTATGTGTTTTGGGATTGGAACAAATGTTTTTTTGAGGATAGTTCACGTACACCTTCTTGAAAGGGCACCTGATGGTACAGTATCTACACATGTTCAACCTTGATTTTTGAAGGGATTTCCTAAGTCTAAGCTTCAACATTAAATGTATTGTATAGCCTTTTTTAGCGGATTCCCAATACTTTTGGGTGAAATATGTGCAAAAATGTACAAAAAAAAATCTATTTTTTGCAATTTGTAGTGTTTTTTTGTAATAAAAAATGTAAGTTTGTCAATAAATGTTATTGCGTGTGAAACCCCAATTTCTCCCAGTCACAGCAGTACCACATATGTGTAGGTAGACACCATTTCCTGCCCAGGAGACTCCCCCAAACTGAAACAGAGCTTTAGGAGATTTTCAGATAAAATAACTGTGATATTCGCTATACGCACCTTGCAGTTTTTCCAGAAAAACAACCCTTTACATTGGAAATACCCCTGACAAACTATATATTATCTGGAAGTACACACCCCAAGCTTTCTAGGCATACCAGGCTTGTTTATGTGGCTGTAGTTTTTTGGAAGTAATCCCTCAATCAATTCTTTGGTTGCACAGAGTTTCCCTAAAAAACAATATAAAGGAAGAATCAAAGCCACATTTTCCTAAGAAAACTATATGCAAACAAGAAAAGACAAATAAAATCTGAAAAAGCAACATCTCCGAACAGAACAATACCCAACATGAATAGCTACTGTCAAGGGAAGAGTTGCCAAACACCACAAAGTAAAGCTTGCACATGACGGTAATTTTACTAGAAAATTTCAGCTCTGCAGACAAAGTGCGCACCTTGCGCTTTTTCAACCAAAACAACCTTTTACATTTGGAATATCCCCCATAAACCATATATTCCCTGAAAGTACACATGTTAAGCTTTCTAAGTGTACCCAGCTTGTTGTAGTGGGCTCATCTTTCTGGAAGTAATCCCTTGAAGAATTTTTTAAGGTTGCACAGGGTTTCCCTAAAAAATGTATAAAAACAACATAATGTGGACAATATGGTTGGTGAGTCGCAGCACCCCTGAATTTGATACGTTTCTGACCTCATTAGGATCGGATTGTTAGAAGACATGTGGTATAAGGCAGGAGTCCCTGGACGCCCAGCATATGGGAATATACACTTTCTCCCTGGCGGCCCAGTGTCCCTATGGTCTTGATCCTCTGGCCCCCCCTTCCCCACCCTTCCCTCCCTCCTGTCCATTACATTTCTTCTCCCGTTCTTCTTTATCTTCTCTCTATTCTTAGTATACAGTAAGTCCTGCTCCAAATCTAATACTTACACTTGGGATATACTCCACCAGATGGCGCTGGACTGCAGAGACATCAAAAATAGGCTCCTCCCGGCCCCTCAAATACCCAGGGACCTCCCACAAATCCCCAGAATTTCTCTACAGTCTTGCTGCGAAGGACGAGAAATGGCTCTCTACTCGCAGGTGAGCGGGGCTATTAGCCCGCGGCCCTGTAGGACTATTCCCACCCGTTCCACTAGTAATATGCCTCCCAGCCTTGGCTGCGCTGGTCGGGTGAAGGTAGGCAGCACCGCTGTTAGGTGCTTGGGAGCGCTGCTCCACCGCAATCCCCCACCAAAGGGTAGGCGGTTCAGGCTTATGGTGAGCCTCTATGGGATGCCCCTCCCGCACTAATGCCCCCTTGCCCCTGCCCATCGGTGGGCTCTGTTTAAGTGGCCGCTGTCCTCCCTCATCCTCCTTGTAGCCTTCGGGGGAAAAGAGGGGGGGGTGTAAATATGTATGCTATGCATTCTGTGTTTTACACTTTTTTTCCATTCTGTTTAGTCTCTTGTCAGCCGCCGCGCTGGCTTGCCTTTACTGTCTTTTTAAAATTGCCGCTGCCTCGCGCTGACTTGGTTCCGCGCTTGGCGGCGGCATTACCTCAGGCGCTGGTGCGCCATCATTGGCTGTTTGCACGTTCTGGCTTTGCGCTCTTCGGGGGGGTGGGGGCCCGTCTATGGCGTGCTCCGCGTCATCGCTGATACCGGCCCGCCTCTTGAGGTATACCAACGCCATCTTTATCCTGCTTGGTTGGCCCATGCGCGACGGACCCCTACCTACCGCGGTTTGTAAGTGCCCTCGCGGGCGGCTTTATATCTTTCACTTTTGTTACTGTGTGCTTACAGGTCTTGTCTGCTTATGTCTTTCAGCTGGGGCGAACCCTTTTGGCTTCTCCCGGCCCTGTATTAGTATATAACTTGTAGGCTTTGTAAAAATAATACTGCCACTTCCCTAGCGGGTTATTGGGGCATCCGGCGTTGCGATATATAGCGTTATTCCCTATCAGCGTATAGCGCCGCTATAATCACCATATGGAGGCATCCCAGGATAATGTGACCGGGGTCCCTTCCGGACAAGACCAGCTGTGTGTAGCGTGTGGGCAGCCTCATGCTGACGCTGACAAGGGGCGGGTCTGTGTAACCTGTGCTGAGCAGGTGCTTGCATTGCAATCTGGCCTGCCAGTGGCTGCACCTCGTTTCACTTCACCTACTCCCCCAAGCTTAAACCTCACTCCTGCGGAGTTGCATACTAGTGGGGATTCTCAGCCTGATGTGTCTTCTAGACTGGCTACTGTTGAGCCTTTGATTGCTAAGTCCTTAGCGCGTAAGGCCCCTGCTAAGAAGCGGCACTTGACGCCTAATGTCACTGTTTTCCCTATGAGAACTGAGGAGTTTCGGAATCCTTGTGGCTATACCCCGTCTGATGAAGGGGAGCTCTTTTCTGATTCAGGCTCATCTGATGAGAGACCAAGGGGTCATGACGATTCTGGCTCTGACCCCTGGGCCCCGGATGACACTGACAGATTATTGACCCAGATTTTTGAGGTTCTGTCCATCTCTCTCCCTGTTGCGGCTCCCAGGCGAGGGGAGCTTTTCCATACAGCAAAATCATGTTTGGAATTTCCCGAGCAGGCACATTTCCATAACCTTGTGCTCAAGGAATGGGAGCGCCCCAGTAAACTTCCCGGGGTTCCAAAAAGTTGGGATAGGAAGTATCCCTTTCCGGCTGAGGTGGTTAAATGTTGGTCACCCCCCCCCCCCCCCCCCGAGGTGGATGCCCCGATCCTAGGACTATCTAACAACTCTGTCATGCATTCCCCTGACTCTACTACGCTGCGGGATGCTGAGGACCGGCGCATTGACCAGCTGGCATCCCACGCCTTTGCATGTGCAGGGACGGCGCTGCACCCAGTCTGTGCCTCTGCCATTACTGCTGTGGCCACTAGAACCCTTATCAGAAATATGCTTGATAGTGCCCCTGATGATTTGCCTTGTGAGGTGTTTAATGCACTCTCCAGTTGTGATGTTTTTGTAAATTTTGTCCTCTCAGCATTGGATGACACCATCAGAATGTGTGCCAGAACTTCTGCCCTTGTGGTGGCTATACGCCACTCGGTTTGGCTGTGCCAGTGGGCTGCTGACAATGCTGCCAAGAAGGCCCTCACTGGGTTTCCGTTTAAAGAACTATGCCTGTTTGGGGACCGCCTGGACCTTTTTGCTAAGGGAGGCAGGTTACCCCAGCGCAGGCGGCAATCTCGGCCCTTTCGGGGTCAGGGTTCCTTCTGCTCCCCTTACCGTGGTGCAAGACAGGGAAGGGGAGTTTCCTTTCCTGGGGCCCGGGGGGATTTCTGGGGTAGAGGCAGAGGACGTGGTCGTCCTGGCTCCTCCCGGGTCCCAAAGTAAAATCCTCTCCAAAGCCCCCTCAGGCATGATGGGGCGCCCTCACTCATCCGGGTGGGGGGACGGCTGCAGCACTTCGCTCACGTCTGGAGGCTTCATGTCTCAGACCGGTGGATTCAGGAGGTAGTGTCCTCCGGTTACAAGTTGGAGTTTGCTGCCGATCCCCCTCCAAGATTCATCAGATCCCGGATTCCTCAGGACCCTGTGTCAGCTCAGGAGCTAGTGCAAGCAGTGCAAGGCCTCCTGGAGCTGGGGGTCATCTGCCAGGTCCCCTTAAGAGAAAAAGGCAAGGGCTTTTATTCCAACCTATTCACAGTACCCAAAAAAGATGGTTCAGTCAGGCCCATCCTGGACTTGAAGGTCCTCAACAAGTTTGTCAGGGGCAGGCGTTTTCGCATGGAAACTCTGCGCTCTGCCATCAGTTCCCTGCGTCAAGGGGATTTCATTACTTCTGTGGACATCAAAGATGCTTATCTTCATATTCCTGTGTTCCCAGGTCATCAAAGGTTCCTCAGGTTCGCTCTGATGGATCAACACTACCAGTTTGTGGCCTTGCCCTTCGGCCTCACTTCAGCTCCCAGTGTGTTCACCAAGGTGCTGACTGGCGTGATGTCTCTGCTCAGATGTCAGGGCATCCGCGTGCTTCCCTATCTGGACGACATTCTCATCACTTCCCAGTCTCTACATCAGGCAGAGTTGGATACTCAGCTGGTGGTGTCCACTCTGGAGTCATTTGGATAGGTGATCAACCACCCCAAGTCCTCACTGTCCCCTTCCTTGGTAACTCCATTCCTAGGAATGAATATGGATACAGTTCAGGCAAGGATCTTCTTCCTCAACAGAAGGTGGACAGTCTGATTGCACAGGCTCAGTCCCTCCTAGCTTGTCCCCATCCCTCCATCAGGCAGGGGATGCAGCTGGTGGGCCTGATGATGGCATGCTTCGAAGCGGTCCCTTATGCTCAGTTCCACTTGAGGCCCCTGCAACTTCACCTTTTGTCAGTATGGGACAAGGACCCAGCGTCCCTGGATAGGGTCTGTGTTCTCTCCCCCCTGGTCAGGAGGTCCCTCTCGTGGTGGATGGACTCAAGGAACCTGTTGGGGGGCAGATCCTTTCTTGCCCCTTCCTGGGAGACGGTCACCACAGATGCCAGTCTGTCAGGTTGGGGGGGTTTCTGGAAGTCCCTGCGGTTCCAGTGGGGGTGGGGCCCTCAGGAGGCCCACACACCTATCAATGTCTTGGAACTGTGGGCGATCAGGCTAGTTCTGGCTCACTTGACTACTCACCTTCGGGGCCTGCCTGTTCAGGTGCGCTCGGACAACCAGACGGCAGTTGCCTACATCAATCATCAGGGAGGGACCTGGAGCAAGGGGGCCCTCCAGGAAGCGTCTCTGATCCTGACTTGGGCGGAGGCCAATGCCCCCTGCATATCAGCTGTGTACATCCCGGGGGTGGAAAATCGCCTGGCGGACTCTCTGAGCAGGGGGACCTCTCGCCAGGGAGAATGGTCCCTATGCAGCAGGGTGTTTCAATTTCTGTGTCACTGTTGGGGCCAACCAGATGTGGATCTGTTTGCGTCCCGCCACAATCACAAGCTCCCAGCTTTTGTCTCTCTGTCCCAGGATCCTCTGGCCTTGACCTCGGGTGCGCTAGCAATGTCATGGCAGGACTTTCAGTTCCTGTATGTCTTCCCTCCAATCCCCCTGCTGGGCAGGGTTCTGCGCAAGATTGCTCTGGAAGGGGTGCCAGCAATTCTGGTGGCCCCCAGGTGGCCAAGAAGAGTGTGGTTCGCAGACGTGGTACAGCTGGCAGTAGATCAGTACGCTCTGCCCTTGGTGCTAGATCTGCTCACTCAGGGCTCACTACGCCATCCCAGTTTACAAACGCTAGCTTTGACTGCTTGGCTGCTGAAACCTCCATCTTGATGGAGAAGGGGCTGTCTTCCTCGGTTGTGAATACTTTGATTAAAGCTAGGAAGAAGTCTTCCTCTTCCATTTATTACAGGGTTTGGCGTGCCTACATTGACTGGTGGGATATTAAGTCTCTTCCCTGTTGTGTGTTCTCTATTCCCAGGATTCTGGAGTTCCTGCAGCATGGGTTGGAGATGGGGCTCCAACTCAGTACTCTGAAGGGTCAGGTTTCTGCCCTGGCTATTTTCTTCCAGAAGTCCTTTGCTCAGCACCCTCTGATCAGGACTTTTTTCCAGGGGGTCACTCATGTGCGCCCCCCACGTAAGCCTATGGTGCCTGTTTGGGATCTGAACTTGGATCTGTCAGCCTTGCAGGGTGTTCCCTTTGAACCTGTGCAGGATGCTGCCTTGGCCATTCTTACGCTCAAGGTTGTATTTCTGGTGGCTATCACTTCTGTCAGGCGTGTGTCTGAGTTGGCGGCGCTTTCCATTCAGCCCCCTACTATGAGAGACACCAGGACAAAGTGGTGTTTCGTTTCAAACCTGACTTTCTGCCTAAGGTAGTGTCTGTCTTTCATTTGAATCAGGATATTGTTCTTCCTTCTTTGTGCCCTAATCCTAGCAATGCTAAGGAGAGGGTTTTGCACTCTTTGGATGTGGTTAGGTGTCTGAAGTACTATCTGGTGGCTACTGCACCTTTCAGGAAAACTGATGCTCTTTTTGTGGTCCCTTCTGGTCCTAGGAAGGGTTTGGCTCCTGCCAAGTCTACTATCAGCAAGTGGATTCGTCAGGCTGTGATTTAGGCCTACTCTGCTAAGGGGAAGAATCCTCCCTTCCGCCTTACTGCTCATTCCACTTGTGCTATTGGTGCCTCTTGGGCTTTTCAGCACCAGGCTTCTGTTGAACAAGTTTGCTACTTGGTCTTCTGTTCATACCTTTTCAAAGTTTTACAAGGTTGATGTTAGGGCCTCAGCTGTTGCTGCTTTTGGCCGCAAGGTTTTGCAGGCGGCAGTGGTTTAAACTGTCTGCTGCTGATTTTTATTGGGGATCCCACCCTACTTTATGGACACTGCTATTGGATGTCCCAAGTGTAAGTATTAGATTTGGAGCAGGAAGTACTGTATACTAAGAATAATACAATTCTGTGATTACCTGTAGAATTGGTATTATGAGTATACAGTACGTCCTGCTCCAACCCACCCTTGGTTTGCATTTTCTTGGATTCCCTGTATGGTGATTGTTATCATTGTTATAGTTGATAGTTTGGATTGTTTAATTATCCCGGCTTCTCATTAACTGCTTTTCAATGCTGGGGATTTGTGGGAGGTCCCTGGGTATTTTAGGGGCCGGGAGGAGCCTATTTTCGATGTCTCTGTAGTCCAGCGCCATCTGGCGGAGTATATCCCAAGTGTAAGTATTAGATTTGGAGCAGGACGTACTGTATACTCATAATACCAGTTTTACAGGTGAGTAATCACAGAATTGTATTTTTCTTTCTTTCTGCTCTCTTTTCTTTTTCTAATGGAGTTGCTCAGTTGTTTGGCTCCCCTCGTGCTGTGTGGTGGAAATCATAGCCGTTGGCTTGAGCGCCCTAATACACATTAGGGTCAGAGCGCAACCCCTACTCTGGGGCCTTCCGACAGTTTGGCCCTGTTAATGAATGTGACCCGTGGCAGCCATGGTGGTCGGTGGGGGGAGTGGGAGTAGGCAAATTCCCGGGCAGGGACCTGAATTATGATATAATGGCCCCTTATCTTCTCCTCCTCACCGACACCGGGGGAGTCGGGGCCCCAGAGTGGGGATCGAAGGTTTAAGGCATTAATGATGGTAGTAAATGTGATACCATGCCGTACATTTATAGTTGAAATGGTACGTTGGAATGTTGTAATTCAGCACTCCCGGTTTTGTGTTTGTCTTTTTGTCCTAAATAAAAATATATTGAACAAAAATGTATAAAAAAAGCTGAATAAAAACTTGTTTTCTCAAACAAGAAAAAACAAGCTAAATCTGAAAGCGCATGATCCCCCGAGCAGAACAATACCCAACATGCATAGGTACTATTAACCTTTTAATTGCCTGCCCACTTGAAGTTTTGTCACCCTCTGTTGACAGGTCGTTTTTCCCCATTTTGCACCATGTTTAAGCGTGATTTTTGCTGAAATTTCCAGGAAAATTATATATATATATTTTGCAGCAGAGTTTAGGCTTTAACATGAAATGTCTTGTTTGTAATTTTCTACTTTTTTTTATATTTTTGCATAAAGAAAAAACAAAAAAATATATATTTTTTAGACAATTGTCTCCTTTATTTTAAATAAAACATTTGTTTTATTAATGAAAACCATATTACATGTAAATGCATTTCTCCCGGTTACAACGGTACCACATATGTATCGGTAGCCCCCCCATTCTTGCCCAGGAGACCCCCCAAACTGAAAAGAGCACTTTATAACATTTACAAATAAAATACAACTACTATCCACACTATAAACATAAGGGGTTAATTAAAAAAAAACGACATAGGGTCCCCCCTCCTGGGAGGGGGGCATTTTTTTGGAATTTTAAGGGTTAAAAACCCTTAAAAATCCCCCCAAAAAATGAAATGGTGTCCCCCTTACCCATCATAACCAGCCCGGGACCAGCTATGGGGGCTTGTAGGAACAGGGTGCAGGGGCCAGCTTTGGTGGCCTCCCCGCCCTGCAGGCTACAAGCTCACATAGCCACGGGCCGGGCCCTTCTGCCCCCCCCCGTGCTTTGGGGAGGCAGGTAATTGGGGGTGCCAGGGGTTAATGGAAAGTCACCCGCTAGCTGCAGGTGACTTGCCAGCCCCCAGCCTTGTGAACTGGTATAGGGGTCTCATGGATCCCTTACCAATTCACAAAAGGTTACGTGTAAAAAAAAAAAACACAGAGACAAGGAGAAAAAAATATTTTATTATTTTTTTTAATATTTATCTCCCCATCCATCCCTGGGCACTGTGTCCCATGCTGATCACTCTGGCTTCTGCTCTCCTGCTGGTGCTGGAAGCCTTTTATAGCTGCTGGGTGAAAGAACATAAGAGGTTAATAAAAAAAATGACATAGGGTCTCCCCTCCCTATTTTTGGGGGGAATTTTAAGGGTTAAAAACCCTTAAAAATAAAATAAAAATTACATGGGGTCCCCCTTACCCAGCATTACCAGCCCGGGACCAGCTATGGGGGCTTGTAGGAACACGGCGCAGGGGCCGGCTTTGGGCTCTTCTGCCCCCCCTCCCCGCGTTTTGGGGAGGCAGGTAATGGGGGGCTTGGGGTTAATGGCAAGTCACCACTAGCTGCAGGTGACTTGCCAGCCCCCAGCCTTGTGAACTGGTATAGGGATCTCATGGATCTCTTACCAGTTCACAAAGGGTTAAATGTAAAAATAAACACACAGACACATAATTAAAAAATGGAAATTTATTTATTTATTTTTTCTTTTCTCACCTCCGATCCTCCTCTGTCCCCCGGCGATCCCCGATGACCGCTGCCGGGTGCTTGGTGGAGGGAGGCTGGGTGGGGGGGTGAGGGATTGCAGCCCTCTCCCCACCTCCAACCTCTCTCCTCTGAGCACCTGGCAAGACTGATTGCCTCGGTTGAGGGTGAGAGAAGCCAGCTGTCGAGTGACGTCATAGTGATGTCACTCGCCCCCGTCCCCCAGGGGCGAACCAGGAAGTGGTTGTGTGTGTATGTGTGTGTATTCTTGTGTTGTGCTTGAAACTTTAATTAAAAAATATTGAACGAAAAAAAGAGAGGAAGGGAAAGAGAAAGAAAGCGATTGAGAGAGAGAGAAAGAAACTGGAAACGAGAAATTGAGGGAAGGTTAAAAAATAAAGAGAAAGATATGAAGAAGCTGAAAGGAAAGACATGGGAAAGAAATGGGAGAAAGGTAATGAGAGAAAGATGTGGAAGGGAATGTGGAAATGACATGAAAAATGACAGGGGATGGGAGACAGAAATAGAGGAAAATTATCATAAAATAAAATTGAAAGAAGGAGAAAGGGAAATTCAAAAAGAAGGAAAAGGTAAAAGAGAATTGTAAAAACATTTGCAAAATAGAAAGAAAATAGATGGTAATATTTTGGAAAACAGAGACCCGCTGCTCCAGGTGAGAGCTCCTGGTGCCACCTTACAGAAAGGCTGGGATGGCGTCCTGTGCGACTGCATGCCTCACACACCCCGGCCAGCCATACTTGTCAGGAGGTCATCTGCCTTGCTGATTATCTAAATTCAATAGGCATTTGAATTGGGCTTGTAAATAATCATATCACCATGCTTCTCCATGTTTCTTCTCCGACTACTTAGTTACTGTTATTCAAACCTCTGTCTATCCTCAGAATGCAGATGCTGTGAATTTTTTTTGCAACTATGAAGAAAGTCGTGGGAATTATCTTGTGGATGTTGACGGCAATCGAATGTTGGATTTGTATTCTCAGATATCATCTATTCCCATAGGTATAGTATGTTCTATCTGCATTGTTGCTTAAAGCTGAACGAAACCCACCCAGATCTAATCTAAAAGATTCCAGGGACATCTGCTGGTCAGGGGAATCCCGACTCAGCATTCCCCCTCCCATTCACATAAGCAGTGTGGCATGCCCCCCATTCCATTCTCTATAGGTAGTTTGACATCCCCCCCTCCCATTCCTTATAGGCAGTGTGGCGCCCTCCTTCCATTACCATAGACAGTGTGGTATTCATCCCATTCCTAACCCTATAGGCGGTGTGACATTCCCCCATCCCATTCCCTATAGGCAGTGTGGCATTCCACCCTACTATTCCCTATAGACATTGTGGCGTTCCCCCCTACCATTCCCTATAGGCAGTGTGGCATTCCCCCCTACCATTCCCCATAGGCAGTGTGGTATTCACCCCATTCCTATTCCTATAGGTAATGTGGCATTCCCCCTCCCATTCCCCATAGGCAGAAAAAACAAACTTAAAAAATAAATAAATAGTCACATTACCAGCACTCCCACGGTGCTGGCCAGGATCAGTCACCCTGCCCGCTAAGTTTCCCTTATTTTTTTACATTTGCCCTATTAGACGCACGCACAATTTCCCCACACTTTTGGGGAAATAAAAGTGCGTCTTATGTGGTAAAAAAAAATATGGCGTGTTCCTAGGTGGTCGGTCTTACTGGCACTGATGCACAGTGGGGGTGCACAGGTCACGCTGTCTCACTGCTGCCTATTAAAGAGGGACTATAGACTAATAAATGTTTTTTTTTCCTAAGCCAACTGGTTGTTTCCAACCCCAGATGTCCTCACAGCAGATCTCAGTCTGACAGAGCAGTATTCTAGCAACACATCTCTTGTGGACTAAACACAGTAGGCTGTCTGGGAAGAATTTAAGTGCTACACCTATGACCTATGGCCATACACAACTTATAAACACCACTTCTATGCAGATAACATTCAAATATATCTCTAGGGCCCTAACCTCTCTTCCCTTCTATTTTTGGCCTGATTGTGTAACAGCTATCTACGTATTCATGTCATCTTGCTGCATTCAGCTGAACATGGACAAAACAAAGCTTGTCCTCTTCCCCCCATTCAATTTTACTCCAGTCCCCAACATAAATATATTTTTCACTATCACTGCAGCTATTCAAGTGCTTATCTCTTTCATTTACTCCCCACAATCAGTCACTACCCCGACTGTCGCCTTCGAATTAAAAATTATCGCCCACATCTGTTCCTTCCTCACACCTGAAACCACTAGCACATGGCGCCGACCACTTACAGACTAGACTACTATAACACCCTTCTCTGTGGTGTACCTACTCTATCTACCCACTTTTCCTCTGCTGCTCCTCTCTGTCAGTCACTCCACTGGCTTTGCACTGAAAGAATCAGGTGAAAACTCCTAACCTTAACCTACAAGGCTGTTAGCAGCCACGCCCTTCATGCATTTCATCACTAGTCCACAGATACCCACCCAGACGTAGTCTCCACTCTGCCCATGATCTCTTCCTGTCTTCAACCTTGACCACCTCCTCCCAGTTCCAGGACTGCACACGCACTGCTCCAATCTATGGAATGATCTCCCTCATACAATTTTCGCTCTCCAAGCCTTAAAACCTTCAGAAGCCTTACAACTTTCTGTGGTCTGCTGCACTCTGGTTTTGTTGGCTGTAGTGCCCCTAACCAGCCTGGGTGTGTATCCTGCTGTCAGCCACCAGAAAGCAGCCCCCCTCCATTGATCAGAGGACGTATCATGTGAGCAGCCACTGCTGATTTCTAGTCTGTTGTGGAGGCTCATATGAGTGCAGGGACAAGGTGGGACAAGCCTGCAAAACAATGAGGGATTAAGCCTGCAGACTGAAAAGTGTGTTTTCTTTTACCCTTTAAACGCCAGCCACGTAAAATTTACGTGGCTGCCTCCCCTGCAGTTAACCGCCAGCCATGTACCTTTTTACGTGCCTGACTTTCCCCACTTATAGCAAAAAAGGTAAATAAAAAAAAGTCACTTACCTGACCCCTTGTTCGATCCGGCCGGGTCTCCTCTTCAGCCAGAGGAGCTCCGATCACCCATTGGGGCTCCTCCGGCTGCAGGGGAGTGCCCAAAATAGGGTGCCCCCCCCCCCCCCCCGTTTCAGCAGCCGCCGGAATTGCCTGTAAAAAAAAAAAAAATGACATTTACTTACCGGCACTCCTCTTCTCAGGGGGGGGGGGGATGGGGGGGGTGCTCCGATTGACTTCTAGCCCCGCCCGTCGGGGCACCCGGCAGTTCAGCTCTCAGATGCCGGTGACGGCTGGGCAGAGAAGGAGGGAGGTAGGCGATCCTCTGATCGCCTGCCTCCCCCTTCTCTGCCCAGCCGTCACTGACATCAGATCGCCGCGGGACACAGGAGATGAAGATCGGAGGTAAAGAAAAAAAAAAATTTTTTTTTTTAATAAAGTTATTGTGTGTCTGTTTTATTCTAAGTATGCAGCACGTCCTGCGCTTGACTGCAGAGATGGCAAAAAGAGGCCCCTCCTGGTCCATATATACCCGGGACCTCCCACAAATTCCCCAGTTTCTTCTCTGCAGTTGGCTGCGAAGGTCAGAAGATGGCTTCTCTTATCGCAGGTGAGCCGGGCTTAGCAGCCCTTGGCCCTGTAGGACTCTTCCCACCCGTTCCACTTATTAATTATGCCTCCCAGCTTTGGCTGCGCTGGTCGGGTGATGGTAGGCAGCACCTATCAGAGGTGCTTTTTCTTGCGGAGCCTGGCTCCGACCGCAATCCCCCACCAAAGGGTAGGCGGTGCAGGTTTATGGTGAACCTGATTTGGGATGCCCCAACCGCTCTTGCCCTTCCCTGCCCTGGCCATTGGTGGGTCTCTTGACATCCACCTCTCCCCCCTCTCTCAGTGTCCCGTTCGGGGGGGGCGGTGTGTATGTGGCTTTTGCCTTGTATATGTGTGTTTATTGCACGTTATTCGTTTAGTTCTGTCTTTTACTTTTTTGAATTTGCCGCCGCTGACACGCGCGCCTTCTGGCGTCCGCGGTCAGCTGCGGCATCATCATCAAGAATCCTTGCGCGCCCATTGGCTGGAGCTTCTGGCCTATCCCTGCGCTTCTCGGAGGGGGCGTGGCTTGCTCGGTTGGCGCGTTCCGCGTCTGACCCTCCTGCGGCCCGCCCCCTGAGGTCCCTCCAGCGCCATCTTGGTCATCGCCTGGTGTGATTGCTGGTCCCCCACCGTGGTCCGTGAGTGCCCCTGCTGGCTTATTTTTTTTATTCCCTTGTCATTTTAATGTGCTTATGGGGTGTCTTTATTATGTCTTTCAGGCGGGATAACTGTGTTTTTAGAGGTTTCTCCCGGTCCTGCCCCCTGTATTGGTTATTGTAACTTTATTGGAGGCCTACACTGTAAAATCCTCCCACTTCCCTGGCGGACATTTGGGGCATCCCGGGTTGCTTTTACAGCGTAATTCCTATCGGCCAGCTGTGCCACCTTAATCACCATATGGAGGCTTCACAGGATATTGTGCTCGGGGTCCCCTCGGGACAAGCCCGGCTGTGTGTGGTGTGTGGGGCATCCCCTGTGAGTGATGATGTGCATTCTGGGCTATCTGTCTCTGGGCCTGCGCCCACTATGTCCTCACCCACTCCCCCTCTCTTGATTATGACTCCCAGTGAGCTAAATACTAGTGGGGAGTCTCAGCCTGACGTGTCTTCCAGGTTGGCTAACATTGAGAGGCTGATTGCTAGCTCTGCGGCCCGTAAGCCCCGGCTAAGAGGAGGCATGTGGCGCCGGGTGCGTCTGCCTTTCCTGTGGAGAATGAGAATTTCCTTGATTTGTCTGATTATACCCCACTTGAAGAGGGTGAATTATTCTCGGGATTCAGAGTTATCTGATGATCAGCATTTCAGTGGTGCTGACTATGGCTCTGATCACTGGGATGCTGATGACACCAATAGACTTTCTATGTGCTTTCTATCTCCCTTCCTGCTGCGGCTCCCAAGCCACAGGGGGAACTTTTCAGTACTGCTAAACCACGTCTGGAATTTCCAGAACAGGCCCATTTTAATAACCTTGCTCTCAAAGAATGGGGGCGTCCTGGCCGGCTTCCCGGAATCCCTAAAGGCTGGGATAAAAGGTACCCTTTTCCCACTGATGTGGTTAAATGTTGGTCTACCCCCCCCCCAGAAGTGGATGCACCAGTATTGGGGTTGTCCAACTCATCTGTGGTCCATTCCCCTGATTCTACTACCCTGAAGGATAGTGAGGACCGGCGCATTGACCAGCTGGCCTCCCATTGCCTTTGCCTTACGTCCTTTCTGTGCTGTTTCCTCTGCTATTACTGCTGTTGCTGTTAGGACTCTCCTCAAGGGTCTGTTGGGAGGCGCCCCTGATGAGACTTCTAGTGCCGAGTTCAGGGCCTTGTCGCAGTGTGAAATGTTCATTGCATATGTCCTTTCTGCCTTGGATGACACCATTAGGATGTGTAGTAGAACCTCTGCCTTGGTGGTTGCTATACGCCACTCTGTTTGGCTGCGCCAGTGGGCAGCAGATAACGCTGCTAAGAAGGCCCTCACGGGGCTCCCCTTTAAGGGGCTGCGCCTATTTGGTGATCGCTTGGACCTGTTTGCCAAGGGGGGTAAGTTGCCTCAGCGTAAGAAGCAGCTGCGGCCCTTTCGGGGTTCGGGTTCCTTTGTCCCCTCCTACCGTGGATCCAGGCCTGGGAGAGGGGTTTCCTTTGCAAGTCCTAGGGGGGACTTCTGGGGCAGGGACAGAGGTCATGCCCGCTCCGGATCTTCCTGGGGGTCCAAGCCCAAATTTGTCGCCAAGCCTCCTCAGCCATGAAGGGGCGCCCTCACCCATCCAGGTGGGGGGACGGCTGCGACTCTTCGCTCCTGTCTGGGGACAGCAGGTCTCAGACAGGTGGATTCTGGAGGTTTACAAACGCTGGCTTTGACGGCCTGGCTGCTGAAACCTCCATCTTAAGGGATGAGGGGCTTTCTGAGTCTGTGGTTAACACTCTGATCAGGGCTAGGAAGAAGTCTTCTTCTACCATCTACTATAGGATCTGGCCGGCCTACATTGACCGGTGTGAGTCTAGGGTCCTTCCATGCCGGATGTTTTCCATTCCTAGGATTCTGGAGTTCCTTCAGCATGGTTTGGATCTGGGACTTCAGCTCAGCACGTTCAAGGGTCACGTTTCTGCCTTGGCTGTTTTCTTCCAGAGATCCTTCGCTCAACATCCTCTGGTCAAGACCTTCTTCCAGGGGGTTGCTCATGTGCGTCCCCCTCGCAAGTCTCTGTTACCAGTTTGGGACTTAAATTTGGTTTTGTCTGCCCTTCAGGGCCCTCCATTTGAGCCTGTGCATGAGGCTGCTCTGTCTCTTCTTACTCTTAAGGTTGCCTTTTTGGTGGCTATCACCTCGGTCAGGCGTGTTTCGGAGTTGGCGGCCCTTTCTATTCAGGCCCCCTACTTTGAGAGACACCAGGACAAGGTGGTTTTCAGATTTAAACCTGATTTCTTGCCTAAGGTGGTCTCTGCCTTCCATCTCAATCAGGACATTGTGCTTCCTTCCTTGTGCCCTAATCCTGGTAATTCCAAGGAGAGGGCCTTACATTCCCTGGATGTGGTCAGGAATTTGAAGTACTACTTGGTGGCTACTGCGCCTTTTAGAAAGACTGATGCCTTGTTTGTGGTTCCTTCGGGCCCCAAGAAGGGCCTGGCACCTGCTAAGTCTACTATCAGCAAATGGATTTGTCAGGCCATTTTTAGGGCCTATTCTGCTAGGGGAAAGGATCCTCCTTTCCGTGTTACTGCTCATTCTACCCGTGCTGTTGGGGCCTCCTGGGCCTTCCAGCACCAGGCTTCTGTTGAACAAGTTTGTAAGGCTGCTACTTGGTCTTCTGTTCATACCTTTTCCAAGTTTTACAAGGTTGATGTTCGGGCCTCAGCGGATGCTGTTTTTGGGCGCAAAGTTCTGCAGGCGGCAGTGGTTTGAACTGCGCGTTGTTGCTTTTGGGATCCCACCCTAGTTTCGGACACTGCTATTGGATGTCCCATCTGTTATGAATCATTATCTGGAGCACGACGTGCTGCATACTTAGAATAATACAATTCTGTGATTACTCACCTTGTAGAATTGGTATTATAAGTATGCAGCACGTCCTGCTCCACCCCACCCTGTTTGCATTACCTTGGATCCTCTGTATGGTGATTGTTATCCTTGTTAACGTTGTTAATTTCATTGGCTTCTCCTGGTTCTCCTTACTGCTTTTCTATACTGGGGAATTTGTGGGAGGTCCCGGGTATATATGGACCGGGAGGGGCCTCTTTTTGCCATCTCTGCAGTCAAGTGCCCTCGGGCGGAGGTAATCCCATCTGTTATGAATCATTATCTGGAGCAGGACGTGCTGCATACTTATAATACCAATTCTATAAGGTGAGTAATCACAGAATTGTATTTTTTACCTTTAACCCTTTGTGAACTGGTAAGGGGTCCATGTGACCCCTTTACCAGTTCACAAGGCTCGGGGGTCTGGCAAGTCACCTGCGGCTAACGAGTGACTTGCCATTAACCCCTGGCCCCCCAAATTACCTGCCTCCCCTAAGCCCAGGGGGGGGGCAGAAGAGCCGTGGCCCTAGGCTATGCCGGCTTGTAGCCTGCAGGGCCAGGGGCCACTAAAGCTGGCCCCTGCGCCCTGTTCTACAAGCCCCCATAGCTGGTCACAGGCTGGTTATGCTGGGTAGGGGGGACCTCACGCCATTTTTTGGGGGGGGATTTTTAAGAGTTTTAACCCTTAAAATTCCCCCCAAAAAATTGGGTCCCCCTCCCCGGGAGCGGGGACCCTATGTCATTTTTTTTAATTAACCCTATGTTACCTGTAACCCAGTAGGTATAAAAGGCTTCCAGCAGCAGCAGGAGAGCAGAAGCCTAAGTGATCAGCGTGGGACACAGGGATGGATGGGAGGTAAGTATTGAAAAAAAATAATTAAAAAAAATGTATTTTTTTTAATAAAGTTATTTTTAAAGTGTGTGTGTTTTTTTAACCCTTTTAACCCTTTGTGAACTGGTAAGGGGTCCATGTGACCCCTATACCAGTTCACAAGACTCGGGGGTCTGGCAAGTCACCTGCGGCTAGCGGGTGACTTGCCATTAACCCCTGAGCCCCCCAAATTACCTGCCTCCCCAAAGCCCGGGGGGGGCAGAAAAGCCGTGGCCCTAGGCTATGCCGGCTCATAACCTGCAGGGCCAGGGGCTTGGCCCCTGCGCCCTGTTCTACAAGCCCCCATAGCTGGTCACAGGCTGGTTATGCTGGGTAGGGGGGACCTCACGCCATTTTTTTTTTATTTTTAAGGGTTTTAACCGGGAGGGGGGACCCTATGTCATTTTTTTTTTAATTAACCCTATGTTACCTGTAACCCAGTAGGTATAAAAGGCTTCCAGCAGCAGCAGGAGAGCAGAAGCCTAAGTGATCAGCGTGGGACACAGGGATGGATGGGAGGTAAGTATTAAAAAAAAATAATAATTTTTTTTTTATTTAACCCTTTATTATGTGGATAGTAGTTGTATTTTATTTGTAAATGTTATAAAGTGCTCTTTTCAGTTTAGGGGATCACCTGGACAGGAATGGGGGGCTACCGATACATATGTGGTATCATTGTAGTCGGGAGAAATGGGGCTTTCACATGCAATATGGTTTTCTTTAATAAAGTAAATGTTTTTGTTAAAATAAAGGAGACAATTTAAAAAATATATATTTTTATTTTTTTTTACTTATTTACTTAAAAATTATATAAAAAAAGTAGAAAAAATACAAACAAGACATTTCATGTTAAAGCCTAAACTCTGCCACAAAAAGAAAATATGCCATTTTCTTGGAAATTCCTGCAAAAATCACAGTTAAACATCACGCAAAATTGTGAAATATATCCTGTCAGCAGAGGGTGACAAAATCTCAAGTAGGCTGGCAGTTAAAAGGTTACAGGTACCTATGCATGTTGGGTATTGTTCTGCTCGGGGGACCTTGCGCTTTCAGATTTAGCTTGTTTTTTCTTATTTGCATATTGATATTTTAGGAAAAGGTGTTTTTTATTCTGCTTTTTTATACATTTTTTTGTGAAACCCTGTGCAACCTAAGAATTCTTCGAGATATTACTTCCAGAAAGCTTAACATGTGTACTTTCAGGGAATATATGGTTTATGGGGGGGTATTCCAAATGTAAAGGGTTGCTTTGGTAGAAAAAGCACAAGGTGCGCACTTTGTCTGCAGAGCTGAAATTTTGAAGTAAAATTACCGTTATGCGCATGTTTTACTTTGGTGTGTTTGGCAACTCTTTCCTTGACATAACCTATGCATGTTGGGTATTGTTCTGTTTGGGGGATGTTGCTTTTTTAGATTTTCAGTTTTTTTTCTTGTTTGCATATATTTTTTTTAGGAAAATGTGGTTTTGATTCTGCTTTTTTTATTCATTTTTAGGGAAACCCTGTGCAACCAAAGAATACATTGAGGGATTACTTCCAGAAAACTGCACCCATGTCAACAAGCCTGGTACACCTAGAAAGCCTGAGGTGTATACTTCTAGGGAATATATAGTTTGTCTGGGGTTTTTCAAATGTAAAGAGTTGTTTTTCTTGAAAAACTGCAAGGGGAGCATATTGCATAGCATAGTTGTATTTTATCTGAAAATCTCCTAAAGCGTTGTTTCAGTTTGGGGGAGTCTCCTGGGAAGGAAAGGGTGTCTACCTATACATATGTGGTACCGCTGTAACCGGGAGAAATTGGGGTTTCACACGCAATAAGATTTTATTGACAAACTTACATTTTTTATTACAAAAAAACACTACAAATTGTACAATTTTCACCCAAAAATATTGAGAATACACTTAGAAAATGACAAACAAGACAAAACAAGCCCAGGCTCTGCTGAAAAAAACAATATATCACTTTCCTGGGAAATCCATGGAAATCCCTTCAAAAATCACAGTTGAACATGGGGAGCGCAAAATAGTGCAAAATGGTCTGGCAACAAATGGTGACAAAATCTCAATGTAGGCTGGCGGTTAAAGGGTTAATGTATGGCACGGCCCGCTTCGGTATCCACAAGGTGGCGCAGTAGCACTGCAGAAAGCTGTGGCGCTTCCCTGCTCCCTATAAAAACGGGATTACCAACAAGTCCCCAGTTTCTCTGCAGTGACACTGCGAAGTTAGAAGATGGCTATCTCTATTGCGCAGGTGAGCGGGGCAACCAAGCCTGCAGCCCTGCATGTCTATTTCCATCCGTTTATGGACCCTCACTGCCTCCCAGCCTCGGCTGACAGATCGGGTAAAGGTAGAAGAACACTAGGGTCAAGTGCTCCAGGAGCGCTGCTCCAAGCCGCAGACCCTGTACCACAAAGGGTAGCCGGCCATAGGCTTTATGGTGAGCCTAATAGGGATGCAGAGTTTCTGTCCAGGCTTCTGATGGGGTGAGTTTTTTTTTTTTTTGGACGTTTTTTGTGTGTTTTTGTGGTGTTTTTGGCGGCCGCGCCGCTTTGTACTGCGTTCCGCGGCTGTGGGCGCTATATCCTGAGGTGATTTTGCTTTGTCATGGTGCCGGCCGGGTCACGTGAGCGCCGTTTTTCGCGCTCTTCAGGGGGGCGTGGCCAGGTGATGACGCTTATCGCGTCGTCCCCCTGCGGCCCGCCCCTCGTGGTACCTCTACCAGCGCCATTTTGGATGAGCTGCATGTCTGGCTTTCTCCATTCCTGACTGCAGCGTTGCTTCCTCCGGTGTGTCGCCTTATCCAGTGGTCTGTGCCCGAGTGACCCTGCGGTGTCTTTGGTCCGTGAGTCCACCTTGGGGTTTTTTTTTTTTATTGAATGGGGGGTATTTGCTGCAGGTTGCTCATGTGTCTTTTCACTCATGTCTTTCAGGCGGGATACCCTTGGGTTGTGGTTTCTCCCGGCTCCACTCCTTTCTCCCCCCTTTTTTCCCCCCTTCACTATTTCTGGGGGCATCCTGTGGGAGGGCATCCGGGGTGGCTTCTGTCTTAGCCTTTACCCACCGCTGGCCTATTGTGCCTGTTTAAATCACCATATGGAGACTTCTGGGGATAGCATGCTTGGGGGCCCTTCGGGGCAAGCTGTGTTCCATGTGTGGTATATCCCTTGTTAGTAACAGTGTCACAGTGTGCGTGCCGTGCGCTGCAAGTGTCTTTGCGCTCCAAGCTGGTTTGCCTGCTTTGCTTCCCAGCTCTGCGCATCCCTCGGCTTCACCTACTCCCCAGCTCCGGCAATTGGGCCCCAATGAGGAGGACGTTAGCAGGGAGTCACGCTCTGATCTGGCTCTGAGGATGGCCAACATTGAGAAGCAGCTTGCCAGGTCTGTTCCTAGGAAGGCCTCTGGTAAGAAGCAGCACCTGGATCCCAGATCCTCCCCTCTTCCTGAGGTGTATGTGGGGATTGATGATCTTGGTGAATGTCACCCCCTTGTGATGGAAGAGCTTTCCCAGGATTCTGACTCCTCAGGGAACCAGCAGGAGGGTTGCGATAGTGACCCTGGTTCTGTGTCCGGAGAGGAATCATGGTACCCTGAGGATACTGATAATCTGCTGTCACATATTTTTGAAATTTTGAACATTGCTGCCCCTGAGGTAGCTAAGAGAAAGGAGGGGGTAGCTTTTTCGCCCTGGTAAACAGTGTTCCCTGAGCAGAAACATTTCACCACCTTGGTGCTTAAAGAATGGGAGCGTCCTAACAGGCTGCCTGCTGTGCTCAAGGGTCTGGATAAAAGGTATCCCTTTCCTGCTGATCTTGTTAAGAAGTGGTCATTTCCCCCTGAATGAAGTGGATGCTCCCGTGCTAGGCTTGTCCAATTCTTCGGTCGTGCCTTCCCCTGACACTACCACTCTGAGGGACAGTGAGGACAGGCGCATGGATCAGTTGGCCTGCTATTCTTTTACTTGTGTGGGGGCTGGATTGCGCCCGGCATGTGCTGCCGCCATCACGGCTATTGCCCTTAAGAAGCTGCTCAAGCGTCTTCATGATGGCACTACTGCTGGTAGCGGGGGGGGGGGGGAGGAACATAGGACTCTCTTACTTTGCTCTGTGGCCTTTATCCTTACTGCTATGGATGATGTTGTGCAGGTGAGCGGTAGGGCCTCTGCCCTCTTGGTGGCTATGCGCCGCTCTGTCTGGTTGTGCCAATGGGCAGCTGACGCTGCAGCTAAGAAAGCTCTCACTGGTCTCCCCTTCGTGGGGCTGCTGCTTTTTGGGGAGCGTCTTGATGTTTTAGCCAAGGATGGTAGGCTGCCTCAGCGTAGTAGGCAGTCTCGGCCCTTTCGGGGGTCTAGTGGCCGCAGAGATTCTTGGGGCCGTGGCAGATCCTGTGGTCGTCCCGGTCTTTCCTGGAGTGCTAAGCCCAAACCCTCTCCCAAGCCCCCTCAGGCATGAAGGGGCGCCCTCACCCATGAAGGGGCGCCCTCACCCATCCGGGTGGGGGGTTGGCCTTGGCTTTTTACTCATCTAGGGAGGCTTCACGTCTCAGACCGGTGGATTCAGCAGCTCCTATCCTCTGGTTGCATGATAGAGTTTGTAGCCTGGCTGCCCCCAGGATTCATCAGATCCCGGATGTTTTTTACACCCCCTGCTTGCTCATGGGGTGCTTCTGGTGGTTCTTTGACTGTTAGAGTCAGGAGTCTTTTCATAAGTCCCCCAACAGGAAGGCTTTTGAGGCCCATTCTGGCCCTGCAGGGCCTCAACAAAATTTTCAGATTCAAACTTTTGCTTGAAGACGTTATGCTGCTGTCAGTACCCTTCGCCTGGACGACTTCATGACCACTGTGGACATCAAGGATGCTTATTTTCCTGTGTCTATCTTTCCGGGTCATCAGAGATTTCTAAGGTTTGCGCTGGAGAATCGGCCTTACCAGTTAGTGGTTCTACCCTGCGGTGTCACCTTGGCACCTTGGCTGTTCACCAAGGTAGTGGTAGGGTTGATGGCTCTGCTAAGGAACCAGGGCATCCGCATCATACCTGACCTGGACGTCAACCTGGTTGTGGACAAGTCCTTTCCTCAGGTCGAGCAGGTCACTCAGACGGTGACTTCCACTCTAGAATCCCTCGGCTGGGTAATCTACCATCCCAAGTCTTCTCTGTTCCTGTCCTTAGTGAGATCTTTCTGGGTATGACTCTGGATATCTCTCAGGTCAAGGTGTTCCTTCCTCAGTAGAAGGTGAAGGGTCTTCAAATGAGATGCAGGCTTGGGCTCTGCTACCGTGTCCTCATCCCTACAAATGTCAGGGGATGCAGTTGGTGGGACTGATGGTGTCCTGATTTGGGTAGTCCCCTTTGCTTGTTTCACATGAAACCTCTTCAGTAAAGAGGTTGCCTGCTTCTGTTGTTGATTCAATGATTAGGGCTAGGAAGAAGTCCTCGTACTTCTTCTGTTACAGGGTCTGGCATGCTTACATTGCCTGGTGGGACTCCAAGTCTCGTCCCTGTGGGGTGTTTTTTCTATTCCCAGCATTCTGGAATTCTCGCAACTTGGTTGGATTTGGACCTTCAATTTAGTACACTCAAAGGCCATGTTTCAGTTCTGGAATTTTTTTTCCAATGAGCTTTTGCCAATGTTCCAGGGTGTTTCTCAGATGCGTCCACCCCGTAAGCCTTGCTACCAGTCTAAATATGTGAATCTGGTGTTGTCTGCTATGAAGGGGCCTTCCTTTGGGCCTATCCGTGAGGCTGCCTTGCCCTTTTTTGACTCTTAGGGTAGCCTTTTTTGCTGGCTATCAATTCTGTAAGGCGAGTTCTCGGCTAGTGGCATTTTCTATCAAGCCTCCTTATTTTGAGTGGCTTCAGGATAGGGCGGTGTTTAGGCTTAAGCCAGATTTCCGGCCTAAGGTTTTGTCTGCTTTTCATCTCAATCAGGACATTGTCTTGCCTTTATCGTGTCCTGATCCTGCTAATTCCAAGGAGCGGACTCTGCATTCTCTGGATGTGGTCTGGACTTTGGGTTCTATTTGATTACTACTGAGACTTTTAGGAAGTCTGATGTTCTGTTTGTTCTCACTTTTGAGCCTAGGAAGGGATTGCCTCCTGCTGCATCCACTGTCAGTACGTGGATCCGTCAGGAGGTGGTTCAAACCTGTTCTGCTAGGGGGAAGATTCCTCCCGTTAGGGTGACTCAAGGTCTCGGCGGATGCTGCTTTTGGCTGCAAGGTGCTTCAGGCGGTAGTGACTTGAACTACTGGCCGTTACTCTTTGTGGATCCCACCCTACTTTTGGACACTGCTTTTGGATGTCCCGTCTGTTATGAATACCGAAGCGGGCCGTACCATGCATTAAAGAAAAAAGCAATTCTGTGAGTACTCACCTGTAGAATTGTTTTTGTTCTTGCATGGCATGGCCCGCTTCGCCCCACACTTGTTATAGTTGTTCTTGGTTGCCTCTTTACGGTGATCGTTCCAAGTTACATTGGGGTTTTTTACCTTTTCTACATTCTTACCTTTATTCTCTCCCGGCTGCTTGTCTCACTGCTCGTCTATGCTGGGAACTTGTTGGTTAATCCTGTTTTTATAGGGAGCCGGGAGGCGCCACAGCTTTCTGCAGTGCTACTGCGCCACCTTGTGGATACCGAAGCGGGCCGTGCCATGCAAGAACAAAAACAATTCTACAGGTGAGCACTCACAGAATAGCTTTTTAGTTTGCCTTTACTTACTCTTTAAATCTCGCTCTATATCAGCCATACTCAACTGGCAGACCGGGGTCCGAATGCGGACCTCGGGGCCAGATTTCCAGACCCCTGCCCTGACAGCCCTGCAATCAGTTGCTTCTGTGTTGCTGTGCCTATGACTCTGCTCCTTGGCAACTAGTTTTGCAATACGAAGTACTGCAGAGGAGTAGCTAGGCTTTCTGGTACAAGATTTGAAGTGGCGCCCCCCACCTGTTCTCAGGTCCCTTTTTGGCACCCATCCTAACCTGCTGCACCCAGGTCACTAGATGTCTGTAAATGGACCTTTACAAGAAGTGGTTGAGTACTCCTACTCTATATACTCCCTCTTTACTCTAAAATGATACTCACTGACCTATCGTCTGTGAGCTGATGATCATGTGACCAACCTCTTTGATTCAGGCACTGGAGTGCTTGCTAATTGTCTTCCTGTCCTCTATGCCTCCATTCCCTATTTATAGGGGCTGCATCACTAATGTGACACTGTGCCAAGGGTGTGGATCTCCTCCACTCCTCACAGCCCACTGGCTGAAGATCTGTATTTGGTTGGAGTTGTGGGGCAGTTCTGCTCTTTCTAAATCGGTAGGAAGGGTTAAAATAGCATTTTTTTTCACTGCAAACTACAGTATGCTGCATGAGATTTTTATTCATAGTTACCATTTCAGCGAAAGTCAAATGGCTAATGCAAGCCATAATTACATCCTCTGTAGAAGAAAGACAAAGCTATAGAGAAGTAATTGCTTTCTTTTGTCCAGTGACCTCAATCTTGGTGTTGTAAATGCCCTGTTCATCTTATGCCTGTGTGATTTCTCATCAAACCCAGAACATGGAATTGAAAAACTGTCCTATTTTAACATCTACCACACTGCTAGAGCTGTATAATAATGTTTTATATTAAAGGTACAGTCCAGGCAGTGGCAATAATAAGGTGGAAAGGCACAGCTTCCTCAGTGCTCCCAGTGTGAGCGAGTTCAGAAACACAGCGCGGTAACACTTGTGTGACTCGCTAAGGGACAGGGGACGCTGTGGTTGTAGAAAAATGGAAAAGAAAGGAGAGGCAAACTTTGGAGACCTGCTAAAGCATCTACAGTGTGCTGCAGGGAATGGAGGTGAGGGACATGGGACAGGCTTCACGTTAGCTCCTTGCTAACTGATTATTGCCATTACCTGGACTGATCATTTTAAATTCACTCTTGCTACCAAATGATGCTCTATTTTAGAGAGCCAGCTGCTTCTAACACCGCGTGAGGGCATTCACCAGTAATCATTACAGCAACCTTTTCTCAGGTTCCCTTTCAGACAGAGTTCCACGTGAAATAGACGTCTATCTTTCACTGTGTGACTTTACCAGCATCAGAAAGGGATGGTTTTAAGATGCCATGGACCAGGACTCTGGCAACTTTGTGACAGAGGGAGTTTAGGATGATTCAGTCTTTTTTTTTTTTCTGCTTCCAAAATGCAGTTTACATATTCAGGAAATGTAAGCCATCGTGCTCTTGGTTACATTTGTCAAAAAAGACAGGTTCTAAAAATTGACGTGAGAAAGTGATACACTTTTATTTCCACTTAAAGCTTCAATTCCTGCCTAACGCAAGATTGATAGGAAGTTACTCATGGGGAGGACGGGGTCATGCTCCTTATTAGTACCTGCAATGGAGCATTTTTACAGGTAAGGTACATTATGAGCCTTATTTATGAGATGCCAGCACCACTTTTTAGCCTCAGCAGCACTCGGCGTGTGATTCAAAGGGCCACTTCAGCCAGGTTATCTAATTTTAACCCCCCCCCCCCCCGATTCCTCCTACATTAGCACTGAAGAAGGGCTAATAAGTAACAACAACAAATAAAACGCAGCCTGAACACACTGTAAAGTTTGTCCCCAGCAGTGTTACTGTAACCCTTGTAACTGTAATGATGAAACTCTGGTCAGCACCCAAAACATACAGCGACAATCATTTCAGGGTGGTAAAAATTAATAAATACGTTGTGCAGTGCTGGAAAGACTGTGTTACAAAGTGGTGTTCACTGGCATAATCGACAGCTGGGTCCAACAGGCGCTGACACAGGTCGGCCAATACCTATTGCTACTGCCAAGGAAAATTAGTTAGCATTGGGCGCTGCGACTTCTAGCGCCATTGTAATCCAAAGTTCAGTGCCAGAAAAACAAAGATGGCGTTACTTCCTAAACTGGCACTATAGCTGCCAGAAAGATGATAAACGGCGCACATTATGAATAAGGCCCCTATTGCCAATGAGGTAAAGATAATTTTCTGTGAGTTTAGAAACCGCACCCTATGGAGTATTGGTTAATAACTTTTTTTTCTGCATAGCCCATTGCATGCTTTCAAACTTTTTAAAAATGTATCCTTAGCTTATTGGAAAAATTATGCACCGAACCTGCAAAAATGTGCCTGTTCAAATTAGAACAAGCACTTTTTAAAGAAAAACTCCCTTGTTATCAAGTTTTGGGGTTCTGCCATATTGTTTTCTATTTTAGAATTGAAAATAATTGTGTTAGGATTGTGCCCTCATACTTGTGATTTACTTATCAGCATGCTTCTTCTAAATTTCTCTTATTCCTGGGGCTCTGTTTTTCTAAAGCGGGAGTGGTTTTCATGGCCTTGAGTAAAAACAGTGGCCTACAAGTCCCACAATTCTTCCAATAAACCAGGTGATGTAATCAGCAGTTTTGGCTAAGTCTAAGCAGACTAGTCCTCAAGGTGAGAACCTTGCCAGTAAGAAGATTTTATCTTCTTCGATTTCCTTGTGTATATATCAGTCAGTACACACTGTTTTATGTGGTGTGTTTTTCCTATTTCTGTAAAATAATGTAAATTGTGTATATGTATGTTTCAGGTTATAATCATCCAGCCCTAATAAAAATTCTACAACAGCCCCAAAATTTGGTAAGTACAACTGCTATCTACCCAACAAATATATCACAATAAAGCAAATGTAAATTATTCTGTTCCATCTTATCCAAAAATATTTGCTGTTCTTCTGTGCAGAAAGCTATATACTATATATTGGCCTTACAGGGCTTTACTTGGTGAGCTCCCCTGGTTTAATATGCAGCTCAAACAGGGTGTTATGTATTATCATTTTACAAGCACAAAAGTAGGTTGTGCTGTTTCTGAGGTACTGTACCATTACAGCGATAGCTACATAAATAAAACTAACTAATTAGTTCAGTGAAAAAAGTGCTACTATTTAAAATGGGTGTTTTTCCTCTACTTTTATATCTTTCTGTTATTTTACATTAGGTAAGTGTACCTTTAAAAACTGGGGAACAAAATTAAATCACAATGTGGAAACGTATTGTGGCAGCCTGGCAGCAATGATCTAGATGGGGCATTTTATAATTATAAGGCTTGTTTTGCTTACAGTTGCTCTTTTAACCCTTTCAGTGCCAAGCATGTGAATTTTACGTGGTTGCCTCTCTGATCCTTAAGTGACAGCCACTTAAAATTCACTGGCCTGGCATTTACCCCTGCTAGCGGCCAAAAAAATAAAACTCTCATCTGACCCCTCTATCGATCCGCCCGCGGACGCTATCCCTCCCGTCGGGTCTCCTCTTAACCGGGGGGGGGGGGGGCTCCGATCGTCCCCTGGGCTCTTCCATGGTTAGAGGAGGGAAAGAAATTGCCCTCTCCCTCAATTCCTGGGTTGCAGGCTGCTAGCCCCGCAATTTGGGGGCGGGGAGGATGACGTCATCTATGAGAATCTGCAGGCCGATTATTTGAGCAGGCAGATGGTGGACCAGGGGGAATGGTCCCTTCACCAGGACGTGTTTAAAGCCCGGTGGGGAGTGCCGGAGATGGACCTCTTTGCAACTTGTCACAATCGGAAGGTCCAAAGGTTTGTGTCCAGGGTGGGTGACGCCCTGGCAGTGCTGGCCATTCTCTGATCAATGTATGGCCTGCTCTACGCATTTCTGCCACTGCCACTTCTGGGTAATGTGTTAAAGAATGTCAACTGCGAGCAGATTCCTATCATCCTGATCACCCCACACTGTCCCAGAAGGGTGTGGTTTGAGGATCTGGTCAGCCTGGTGGTGGAGCCCCATGGCGACCCCCCAACCACCCAGATCTTCTGCAACAGGGTTCTCTGCGGTACCCCAATTCTCCAGCACTGGCTTTAGGCTTGGCTGTTGAGACCAGCATATTGGAGAGGGCTTTGTCTGCCACAGTAATTCAGACCTTGATTTGAGCACGGAAACATTCATTTTCTAGAATTTACTATAGGACTGGAAGGGCCTTTGTGTGTTGGTGTGAATCTAAGGGCCACTCCTGTAGGAGGTTTTCGGTACCCACAATTTTGAAGTTCCTCCTGCATAGACCTCCCCGACGATTGATATTCCTGCCCTGGGATCTCAATTTGGTCCTATCAGCACTTCAGGGGCCCCACTTTGAATGCATGGCAGAGGATAACCTGACTATGCTCAAAGACGGTGGCTTTCTTGTGGCGATCACCTCCATCCGACGGATTTTGGCGCTGGTAGCGCTTTCGATCAGATCACCCTTTTTGGTACTGGTAATGAACCCAAAGCAGTGTTTCATGTGAAGCAGAATATTTTGCCCATGGTGGTCTCTCCCTTCCATTTTAATCAGGAGATAGTGGTACCCTCCTTTTGCCCATGCCCACTTGCCATAAGAAGTGACTCCTGCATTCCCTCGATGTGGTCAAGCCATTAAAGTATTACTCAGCCACTACTTGAGAAGTACGCAAGACGGCGGCCAGGTCCACTCTTAGCAGATGGATCACACAGGCAGTTATACAAGCCTACGTCTGCAAGGGGAAGGAGGCGCCCTTCCGAAACACTGCTCACTCCACCAAGGCGATTGCCACGTCTTGGGCTTTCCAACACGTGATGTCGTCAGAGCAGGTCTGCAAGGCGGTGACCTGGTCGTCTCTCCACACCTTCACCAAGTTTTACAGACTTGATGTCAGGGCATCTGCCGATGCTGGGCTCTGGGGCGTAAGGTGTTGCAGATGGTAGTGAACCACTCTCCAGGAGTCTAAGCTTGAGATGTCGTGTGTTGCTTTTCTTGGTTAGGTTGGCACTGTTGGCTGTTATTGCACGGTCCCATGCGTTGCTACTGGTGGTGCCCCGGAATGAAAGATATGAGAAAAGGGATATTTGTGTACTCACTGGTAAATTTGCTTTCTCGTCTTCTTCCATTCAGGGGCATTACACTCGCCCCTTTGTTGTGTTACAAGTGCATTGGTGGCGGTTGATGCCTTCTACACGATTTTAGTTTTGCTGCACTGATTTGTGGCTGTGGCCACACTGCTTTTAATTAACTGAGGAGATATAGGCCGGGAGGAGCTTGTTTTTTTTCTATCTTGCCGTCCCCGTCTACAGCTGAGATTAACCCACGCATTGCAACTGGTGGTGCCCTGGAATGGAAGAGGACGAGAAAGGAAATTTACCAGCCAATACACAAATTTCCCTTTTTTATACTTGCCTCCAAACTATCCCCAATGACTGTGTCCCATGCCGATCACTCTTTCGTAAAAAAAAAGTAAAAATGGCCCAGACAGCAGCTATGGGAGCCAGTAGGAGAGGCAGCCACGTAAATTTTATGTGGTGGGTGCTAGAAGGGTTAAATAGCATTTTCACATAAAATCTTCAGGTCTGACAACAACTGGTTGAATACTTAGAGATACAGTTTGAACTGGTGCTAAAAAGGGCTCTTTCCTCAGTTTGTTTTCAGTTTTGGGAGAAACCCACATTTGGTAAATGCGTTGTTATAGTAAAGTATTCAGCCGTGGCTGGTGAGCAAGAAGGGCCCATAAACCGGGTATGTCCCACGCAAAAAATAACTGATGAATACATCTTCTCCCCACTACAGCGGCTTCACTATTTTTAATTTTTCACATTTATGTTCCTTTGAAGAAGAGAGTGGTCATACAGGGTGAGTGGGCTAATTCACTACTATGCTAGTCTTTTGCTAGAACAGTTATGTTTTGTACATGAATTATACCCAATCCTTTTTATTTAAAGTTGACCAAGTCCCAGAATTTACACTCTGCAAGCTTTTGGTCCATCGCCCTGGGGCATCCTGATTTGGCGTGACACCCGGCCGATATACAGGCCTCGCCAATGTTCCCATGGCTCAGGTGCGACCATGCATTATCATGCTGCAACATGAGGTGAGGGTTGTGGATAATTGCCACACCAATGGGCCTCAGGATCTCATCATGGCATCATGGTATCTGTATGCATTCAAAATGCCATCAGTAAAATGCACCTGTGTTTGTCGTCCATAAGGTTACATATGCCTGCCCATACCATAACTCCACAGCCACCATAGACCACTTGAGTCACAACCTTGACATCAAAAAACGCTTACTGTGATTCATCTGTGAATAGAACACGTCTCCAGTATGACAGATGCCATGGAATGTGAGCATTTGCCCACTCCAGCCAAGTACGATAATGAACTGCAGTCGGGGGAAACCCCGATGAGGATGACAAGCATGCAGATGAGCTTCTCTCAAACTGTTTCTGCAGAAATTCCCACGCCCAGCCATTGAGATGGCTCTCAATGGTCTGGCGCTAGGGAGCTTTTAGATTCCTCTCAAGTTCCACTTTAAAAGTAATAGTATAGCAGAAAAGTTAGGTTAGTATGGAGGAAAAATGAAAAAATGGGGAATGAGAAGAGAAAAAGAAAAGAAGAGTATAGTATATTAATATAATTCTGAATATTGAAATCCCTAAACAGGCTGGCAGGGAATTAGGGATAGGGATGTTTACCCTGGGGGAAAATAGGTGGGATGGGAAAAGAAATCTAAATGGCATACCTTCTCCTAAAAGTCCGTACCCCTGGACTGAGAAGTCTAAGACAATATTACTGTGTCCACATTAGGATGTGGTAATCAATACGTGGCCGCCAGATTCCCCACATTTTTGTGAGTGTATTAGAGAGTATGCTGGTTAATTTTTCATTTATAAAGAACCCCTCCATCCTAGTTTTGACTGCTGGGAATGAGGCGCCTTTTGTTTCCGAACATTACGTATAGCTTGTTTAGCCGCTAATAAAAGGAAGCAGATGCTTGACTAAGTTTTTCAGTTTTCTGGTGTAACAGGGCCACCCATTGATTCCTTTTTACAATAACTCCAAATGTCTGAACCAAGCCTAACACCCGGGACCAGTGCCTGACCGCCATGGTACACCCTGAGCAAATACGCATAAAACCCCTGGGATACTAGAGCCCCATCAGACTAACCTGGAACCACATGGGCTATCCTGGCTGGAACCAGGTACCACCGCGAAAGGGATTTCTATGTCTGAAGAGACGAAACGGAACCGAAACAGAATCGAAACAGAATTAATGGAACACTTGGCATTAACTACCCAGATCTTACTCTCACTCTGCTTCAGACTTTACCAGATCTGGCATTTACCAAATGCCAAATCGAGACAATTTTTTGACATACGGAAGGGCTGAAAATGGCAAGGCTTTATTAATACAGTTGTATAGTATTGAGATAAGACCCTTAAAGCAGAACAAAGCTCAATGTGGCTGGCCCTGAAATCTAAAAGATCCCCTATCCCCAGGGGTGTACCAAATTGGGATGCGCAGCTGTAGTTACCGGCCTCTTGGTGCCCTCGGCAATGTCAACATTTGGCAGCTGCATCTTTGGGCTGTGAGTGCACTCCCTAACTTTATATGGGGGATTAGGGCTTGGGGCTCTTTTTATCCTTATTAACCATCCCAGATAGGACTGATTTACAGATATGTTAATCATACGAGGGGGCATCAAAAAGTTATCTACATCAATAAGAACACAATTTTTTCTGCGAAACTTTCTTGTAATCCCCCATGACTTCAACACACGCATTTCCCTTTTTCGTCAGTGATTAGACACACTCAGTATAAAAGGAGTCTTCTTGCTGCTGCAGAAATCCGGTTACCGACTTTTTGTCTGCATTATACAAAATTTCTTCAGGTTGCGAAAAAGAAAGTAATCACTGGGACCAAGTTCTGGACAGTAGGGTGGTTAGTTAAGCTCAGTGAAGCTGCATTCCCTGCTGCAGCTTGTGATTTATGAGCCTTGTGAGCTGGTGCATTATCTTGAAGCAAGACACTTGTTCCCAACTTTCCACTGTGTTTCTCTTGTCTAGCCTCACGTAATGCCTTCTCTATAGAAGCATAGGTCTTGGGTAATTGTTGTCTTGTGTAGCAATAGCAATTCTAGTAATTTAACACTTTCTGTATTAAAAAAAACTGTTGTAATGACCTTCCCAGCTTACTGCTGCAAACAAAATTACTTTGGATTTGGTGAATATATCATTTAACACATACAATGGTCAAATTTCTTTCAGAGCACATTTATCAACAGACCAGCTTTAGGCATTTTACCCCCTGAGAATTTCAACGAGAAGCTGGAGGAGTCCTTGATAACGGTAAGAATATAAATCATCAAGTCATCCATGGTCACTGCCGAACGGAACTGGAATTGTAGAGCACTACGCATTTTCACTGTTTTATTGTAAGCCATGTAACTGAATCTACATCATGGATGGCATTGTTTTTTTTTGCATGTGTTTTTTGCATATGTTATCCTCAACTGAGTAGTCGAATTATCTACAAAGTAAGACAAGTGGCTAGATAACGAATTGACTTTATCTTTTCTTCTCTTCTAGATTGGTCCAAAAGGATTAAAGCAAGTTATTACAATGTCATGTGGATCATGCTCAAATGAAAATGCTTTTAAGTTAATATTTATGTGGTACAGAGTAAGTGTGAATTTCTAGAAACTTTGTTTTAAATAATCTGGCTTCTGTTTACTCAGATTTGCACATATTTATTTTGGAGGATTCAACGCGCTGTTTAACATTTAGAGGTTTTCAATGTTATTTCCCTGTCTACATTGTTTGAGTGAAGCTGTTGGAGCATTTTATCTTGCCATGCAAAAGCAAAATATATGTGTCCTAACCAAGAATTCATAATCCATGCGATCAGCCTACCAGGTTTACTTGATGTAGTGGTCAAAAAGCTACGTATGCCCTTACAGTTCCTGTCCGTATATCACTCTGAATATATTAACTTCTAGGGAATGTAGAAGACCAAACAGCTGGAAAGGGAACTAAGAGATATGCATATTGGTTGGGTCCCAAATGGGTGACTCAGTTGATGCCCAGTGGATACCGGGGGCATTAGTAGGATACTACTGCAACTTTATATAATAAAATCTTGACATCAATGCTTACTTCCAATATGGCTGTTTATTTCACATCTGCTGCAAATTTATGCAATGGAAGAGCCATCCACTATACTGTGTGCTTATTACAAAACGTGGTAAGGGATTACACCACTACTGGTACTCTTGGTGCTTACTGGACATTGTGGCATGCCATGCAAGATTAAAACTGTTGCTGCAAAGTAATAGAAATTAATAGAATAGAAATGTTTTAGATGTGTTTGAACTAAAGCGGCACAAAATGGGTTTGTGCCACTTTAAATATCCAAAATGTGCATCTGATGTAGTTAATCAATGTCTGGGAGTCAACATATGGCGACTTTTAATGTGCATAGATTACATCATTAGTTTATATGGGCTTGGATGCAGATACATTTGCTCCATCATACTACATACATACTCTACACTTTGTAGCCACATCAGTGTATTCCTGATCGTGTATTGCATAATAATAGTATTATTTATCAATATTAGATGTTGAAATGAAACTGCAATATAAATGACCAGTGAATGTTATATATAGTTTCTATGACATGTACTTTAATCTTAATTGAATTGATTCTTTATCTAAGAATTTAGCCGAAACTAATTCCCACCTAAAGCTTCCGTGCTAAAGGTCCAAGTGAAACACAAATGGCGAATTGTGGAATGCGCATAAAATATAATTAAACTTTATTATAATTATGAACATTATTATGAATTATGAACATTATAGTAATTGAATAGACCTTAGTTGCAAACCAAACCTGGCAAACCAAATAGGCAAACCAAACTAGTTAAAGTGCACCTAAACTCAGAGGGAAGTATGTCACCTTCCAACTCCAGCCCAGTGTCATTCTTTTTTTACTAAAGCCTTTGCCCAATATTCATAACAACACGAACCGGATGAAATGGGCAATATTGCTCCCTGCCCTCTGGCGCTTTCCAGCAAAGCTGCATTCAGTTACAGCACACACAACTCCGCAACGGCGAACACTTCAACCTAACTGCCATTATGTGACAGTTTGGTTGTAATTGATTTAATTAACATATGGATGCCAATCGCCATGATGCTGCTTTGTGTTAGTGTTTTTAAAAATTTTGAGCAAAGGCTTTATTAAAAAAGAAACACAGGCTGTTTTGGGGCACTGGGCTGGGGATAGAAGGTGACAACATAAACTTCCCTCTGAATATAGTATCACTTTAAACTACGTTTGCACGAGTACAAAAAACCTATGCTGCCAGTTTGTTTACTGTTCATTGTGTTGCAGAACAAAGAAAGAGGCCCCAATAGTGCCACAAAAGAAGAACTGGATTCCTGCATGATAAACCAGGTATAGAACTTGCCTAAAATATGTATTGAAAAATAAAATATATAAATAACTACTTGCTAATCCTTTGGGGAAAAAGATATCCTGTATTTTGTCCTATGTTGATAAACTACGGTAAGTATACAATCCACACTTTCATTATTTAATACGGTATTTATGGAATTTTGGGCTGCTGACACACGCTACTTGACCAACAATGTTTGTTTAAAAGTGGGCGTTGCCTTATATCCCTGGCCAGGAACATTTTATTGCTGTACACCATATTTTTAGTAAGAGCTTGCAGTAACCTAGAAGTGTGTTTGTGAGTCTGTATGAAAATTTGAATAAAAATTAGATTAGTAAATGAAATGCAAATTAAGATCATACTGAGATCTAGAGAGCTATCACTGTAATTTGTTGTACTGAGGTGAAAACTTTTTTTTAAATGGCTGAATATCTAATTTTCCCCAAAAATAATCTGAGCAATAGCAAGGCACAGAAACGCCTACTTGTATTACTTACCACTAATTCCACTGTGATTATAAAGTTAAAAAAAACAACAAAAAAACAAACATTCAAAGAGTACAACCAAATCGATCCTCCCATACACCTTTTTGTCCTGTGCACTATACAGGTAATAAAATAAGCAATGCGTCACCTGATAACCAATCTAGACAGGGTGGGCACTCTACCAGGAGGCTGGGACCCTGCGTGATGGGAGGGTCACCCAATCCCTAAAGCAGTGTGGCTGCAGCTGCTGCTGGGACTGGGTGATTGACTTATAAGCTGTAAGTTCACAAAGATCAAGCCTGCAGGCAGAGTGTAGTTTTTTCCACAAATGCCTGGGCAGGGACTTTAATAAAAAAGATCACGCTGGTAAGATTTGTAATCTAAAATGTTTTCTATGTGATGCCATTCTTACTGCTAAATAACTATGGCAATCACTGTTGTTTTCATGTATTTAGTATCCCGGCTGCCCAGACTACAGCATATTGTCATTCATGGGTGGATTTCATGGGCGAACTATGGGTAAGAAAGTCTTCCCTACTTGCATGATGTAACTGAAAAACATTGTAAAGAAATGACATGGCTTAGAGATTGTAATGGCTAAATGTTTGGATATATTCTAGTGTCTGAAAGGGTCTGCTTTTAAGAACCATAAACAGTGCTGCCTAGTGCTCATGATAAGAAGCAGCTGTATGTTTTCAGTACACTTATCTATACCTGTTACCCAGTGTTTGTGAGAAGATTCCAAATATATAAGACAAGGCAACTGAAAATAAAGTATAAAATAGTGGAACATCTTTTAATAGAGGGTTCCTTCTCTTGTTGTACTGTAAATTTGTTCAGCTTTGTTCATCTCTACAAAACTGCCCTGGCCTCTTTAACGTGTTGCCCTCTGACTGAGAAAATGGATTCGGGTATATTCTTATAGTACTAGATCCTGTTTTTTTAAAAGAGGGACATTAATTTCTCAACCTAGAGGCCCGCATTGGGGTAAAAGCAAAGCCCCAATTTGCATGTGTCAAAAGCAGTGTGATTAAGGTATTTATTTATTTAAAGACAAAGAGGCTCTCAACTTTGTTGGAACGCTTCTGCCTCGGCTAACTGGTTTGGACCTTGCCCCCAAGCATCCTTATCGGGGGTGCAAACTCAAACAAACTCACCTCTCCCCGGACCTACGGCGCATGTGAGGCCTCTCGTCCAATCAGCGAGCTCAGATCTGTGCCCGTCCCCTCATCTGTCCCTTCGTTTAAAGCGAGCAGTTTCAAGTGCGCTGGAGGCTGTATCCCCTGCTACCCTCTAACAGGCATTCACAAATGCCTGGCGTGGGTATGCAGCTGCTGCTATCGCATGCGCCTCTGGACCGGGAAAGCCCAATACATTGTGAAAAAAATGTTTAATTGGCTGTTCCCTATTGGTAATTAATATCATCCCCTGGGGTATATTCGATAATGAGTGAAGAGGCTCTGACAAAAGCTTTATTGAATTACATTAAATAAAAAATATAGTTTTAGTTAAAACATATATCTCTCTGAGATTAACAAGACTGCTGCTATGCTCTTTATCAATACAGCATATTGGCAGGGAGACCACAGGAGGCTGAACTTAGGAAATGCTATCTAGATATAGCTACCTAACAAACACCAATTCCTAATTCAAGCAAAGATGTGGAACTTTAAAAGCCAACCCCAGACAATATTTGTATTTTGCATATTCATAGTGGGGAAAGGATCTGTGTTTGTCATATATGGCTGGGTGAACTCGACTTACATTCTCTGTGTTTGCTGTTAGAAATACAGCCTGCAAAGGTTCCCAAGGTTGGTGAACAAACTTTTAGGCACCGCTGACATTCAGAGAAATGAATAAGACCCGCACCAGTAAAAGAGCTTGTACTGAAAATAATTGATACAGAGACAACATTTCCAACATTTTCCAATAACTTTCCTCCTCTGCTTAATAGATCATTTCATAGAAAGTGTCACAGAAACTAGTGACGTCTGTCTGGACCCAGCAACATTATTTTTATAGCACATAATTTAGGCATAACCTATATAAAAAAAACTGCTCACATTGCAGAGTCTCTCTATGTTCACGCCTGATCTTGTTTAAATCATATGTTAGAGAATAAGGCCCCTTTCTGGGCTGAGGCGCACTCCTGCTCCCAGCCATTCACATAGGCTTGAAGCGAGAGCACGCTCACGTCTAAAGGGAACTGGGGATGTGGTCGCTCCCGCTCACTATTGCCAAGCTCTACATCTAAACAGAGCTGTGTTGCCGGTCATTTATATACAAAGCATACAGCATGGCTTGTTCCGCTTAAAGCGGTCCTTCACTCTGAATAAGAGCATATCTTATATGTTTCCCACACCCTGTACATACAGATTGCTCACATTAAAAATGATCTTACCTGCATCTACTGCATGTTATGGGCCTTTAAACATCCAAGATGGTGGCTCATGGAGCTTCAGGCAGCCTGCAAACAGGAAGTGGCTTCTGACTGTGTTGATCTGCATTCTGGGATTTATGTCCTTTCCCTGACCCCAGCTCTGTTTGGTCTGTGCAAAGCACTGCTATAACCCCACCCCCTGTACTTTATCCTGCTCTCCTCAGTATGTGTGATGCTTCTGAGTCAAGATGGCGGCGCCCGTATCCTAGAGTCCTGAAAAGAGTTGCAGCCCAATGGGGGGGAAAGAATAATAAGTGACTAAAAACTTAAAATATATTAATTTTAGATTCTGGGGAATAGTTTTTTAAGGGTTTGGGCTTTTCATTAAATCATGCTGAAGGTCCGGTTTAAAGGTGGAGGGACTACTGCTATTTGGAATATTCTACACGTGTAAATTCCTCTTGTATGTGTGGCTCTAAAATAAAATCCTACATTTTTAAAAACATTTTACAATGTAATGATTGAACTATTGCATTATTTTCTATTATTTTTCTATCCAGGTTGTTTGGCAACAACGCATTCTAAAGCTATTCACAAACTAGACATTCCATCATTTGATTGGCCTATTGCCCCATTTCCGAGGTTAAAGTACCCACTTGATCAGTTTGTAAAGGAAAATCGGGATGAAGAAGCTCGCTGTTTGGAAGAGGTAAATATTTGGAGATAGTCTTTAACCACTGCCGATTGGCTGATCTCCAGATTGACATATGACGTTGTGCAGGGGGCTGGCCCCATCCCTGGCTTTATTCTCCAGCACGCACGCTCCTGCATCCAGCCTATTTAAATGTCTGGACGAGGGAGCGCGTGCAGCTACAGGGATGCCGGTGATGGGGCAGTCGGTGATCAGGGTGGGGAAGATAAAAGTAAATCCCAGGGGTTCTGCACAGCGGGTCTTTTCCAGTGCTGGCCTTGGAGGATTTTAATCAGTTTTAGGTATATAACTGCTCCAAAATGTGAAAAGAAACTATGTGCATGTTTTTGTGTGTTTCATACAAGCAGTCCAAAACCATCCCTGGCGTCTGTGAGACTCCAGGGCCAGCTGTTTCCTATTCCCTGGGGCATCCCAAGCTCTGTGAACCCCCCAGTCACCCAATATGCTTACCTGTCAAATAAGCCCATCGTGCATGTGCGGCCGGCAGCAGCGGCATCACTCGCATCCCTCTCCGGTGGTGTGCGGCCATGCCCTCCATAACGGAACGGCTGTTTGTGGCTGTGCACAGCTAAAGGATTTCATTCAGCTTCTCCAAACTCACACGGGCAGAAAAGCTGATCAGAAGAGAGTCGTGCCTGCGCCGTGGGCTTGTTTAATCGAGGTGCCCAGGGGGATGGATCAAAACCAGGCATAGTGAAAATCTTGGGTTTTGGTCCACTTTAAATGCCACTTTAAGTTACAGTGACTGACAACCATACCCATCACCCAGGTGGTCAGTGGTGCACCCAGGATTTTGTCCTGGGGGGGCAGTTGGGGAGGGTGTGTGGCTTGGAAGAGGTGTGGCACCTTCTGAGAAGCATACCTCTAAGCTCTTGAAGACAGGAAGTGGGGGGGGGGGGATGAGTGCAATGTTTTTTGCAATTAAGCCACGCCCATGTTACACTCCTAACTAGTGAAAGTAATTGCAGGGGCCATGGTGCGAACATTAAATGAGGCCCTTTCAAGGCTCATACATTGACATTTTGTTTCTGACTTTTTAATTGGATGCGGCTAGACAACTAAAGACTGAAACAACAAATGCTGCTTCCTTTCTCTAACTGATGCCAAGCGAGTGCAAATATGATAAATATGGTGGAGGAGAAACAATGATGGGGCCCCGGTGTGTTGCATCCCCTGCAACCTCTTAAGTTATAGCCCTAATTCCAAGAGGACCTGGAACTCCATATACCCCTGGTAGACAGATCATGAATGGAAAAGGTAAGTATCTACCTAATGTCAGGCTCACAAGTGGTTGAAGGGGGAGGCGAGTTAGGTGCATCTTAGGTTCCAACAGGCCAAGACCTCTGGGTGAGGGAGGAGTTCTGTTCCACAGGGTGCTTAAAAACTCCACTGACTCTGCTGATTCCCTATCCCAAATCGGGATATATCCACCTCACCAAGGTTCCCAAGATGCACGTGTGGGCTTCCCTCTGGCTGAGGCTAGAGAGAGGCAAAATCTCAAGGATAGTAAAAATCCTAGTGATTGTTCCTCTTTAACCCTCTTTCATCTGCCACCTGTGAGATACCTACCTATTTCTCCTGGTGCTTTATTTAAAGGGGGGAACTGGAAATGGTTGCACACTGGTTGAGGTGTATTTAAAGTTAGCTGTGTTGCACTGCATTGTGGGTCAACCCAGCCGCTCTTCACCACCACTTCCAGATCCTTACTGTCCGCCTCCCAGCCTTCTTTGCTGCTGATTGCCCTCTGGTACTTGCTGCCCCCATCTGGTCCTCCAGATTTTCTCCCTCCTGCTGCTGCTACAGTGACATGGGGTGGCATGGTTAGTGTTAGGTGAGTGGTAGAGGGCAGCAGCAGGGGTAGAGGGCAGCGGAAGGGGTTGAGGGACTACGTGAGCAGTAGGGGACAGCAACATGGAAATAGGGGTTAGGTGAGTGGTGGAGAACAGCAGCAGGGGGTGGAGTGGTTAGGTGAGTGGTAGATGACAGTGGCAAGGGTTTTCACACAGCAGGGTTTCCTAAATCAGATAGGGATAATCAAAATCACAGTATTCGGTCCATTAGAATGCATTCTAGAGGGGATACCCCACAGTCCAAAACCCTATGGACCCCCCACAGTCAAAATAACATAGTCCTCTTATTTTGAAATCCTACGCTGTTCAAATGCAACACCAGAGGGACTTTCATTTGCAGTAATGTCCCTGCTCTGTGCTAGTCTACCAGGGGTCCACACATAGTGGGCGGATGGGGATGTGGCTACTCGTGGTCACATTTGAACAGCACTGAATCATGCAATTAGGTGAGTATATGACCGCATTAAGCCTTAATCACAAAGTAGATCTCAGACCATATATTCCTATATATTCCCATATGTATGTCACACACCCCGCTTCCACTATTCATGACATATGGGTTATGTTCCAGTAGAGGGCGATCTTCTGCAGCGGTGAAAGCAAAAAAGAAGCCCCTCCTGGTCCATAAATACCTGGGACCTCCCACACATTCCCCAGTTCCTTCTCTGCAGAATGGCGAGCAATGTATGCTGCTCTTCCTTGCAGGTAAGCCGGGCTTACACCCAGCCATTTTTTGCCCTATTTCTGCCTGGACCTTTATATACTAAGTCCCTATACTAGCCTCCCAGCCTTGGCTGCAGGTCCGGGTGAGGGTAGGAATCACCTTAAGTGGTGTTCAGGGAGCTACGCTACGTGAGACCCCATATTAAGGGGTAGGCAGAATCCGGGTTGGTGATCCCGGTTTAGTATGCCCTGTCCATATATATATATATATATATATATTTATATGTATATCCCTTACACCCATGGTGCGGGAGTGTGTGTGTGTGGCACGTTAGATCGCATTATTGTTATATGCTGAGGGGAGCTTCTTCCCCTCAGGCGCTGCTTGCGATCCGCGCTGGCCCGCCCCTTCTTCTTCTTCTCCCTCTCTCTCTCTCTCTCTGTGCCAGCTGTGCTGCTGGCTGCCATCTTGTGAGACACGTAAGTGCCCTCCTGGGGCCCCTCTTTTCATCCTTATTCAGTATAATTGTGTCCCCTTCAGCTGGGGGCAGCGCAGGTCTCACTGTAACTCAAAGTAACCAAACTATTTGTTTGGTTACTTTGCTATTTATCTGTGTGTGTGCGCATGTGTTATGGCCACTGCTTGTGTCTTTCAGGAGGACTCCCTGCTACCTGCTTAAAAGGTGGTTCTCCCGGTCCTAGGGTCCCTAGAGTAAATTGGGCACCTAAAATCCTCCCACTTGGGACTTAAAAGGGGCATCCCAGGTAGCTTATCAGCGTAATTCCCTCTGGTCATTGCGACTACCTTTAAAATCACCATATGGAGGCTCCACAGGATACCGGGCTCGGGCTCCCTTCCGGACAATCCCGGCTATGTGTGGGTTGTGGGGTACCCCTTACGGGGGAAAATGTACTAATTTGCATACCATGTGCGCAACAGGCCATAACGCGGCAGTCGGGATCCCAGGCGTCTGGGTCAGTGCCGCCCGTCTCATCTCTTTCCCCACCCCGCACTATCCGTACCCCAAGTGACACGGTCATTAGCGGGCAGTCGCACTCTGATGTATGTGCTAGGCTGGCCAACCTCGAGAAAATTATTGCTAGCTCAGTGGGCAGAAAAGCCCCTGCTAAGAAAAGGCAACTGTCACCAGCTATGCCGGTACTTGATTTTGATGATTGTGACTCCCCTGACTGGTCTGATTATTCCCCTCTTGAGGAGGGGGAATTGTTTGGGGAATCTGAGACTGAAGAACTGCAGTTCTTTGATTCTGATGCCGGGCAGGCGCTGGGGGATGCTGTTGATACCCCCAAAGTCCTGGCCCATCTCTTAGAGGTTCTGGATATTTCCCCACCAGCGTAGGCCCCTCCAAAGAAGGGGGAATTCTTTGGCTCATCTAAGCCCCGCTTGGAGTTCCCAAATCAGGATCATTTTGATAGCATTATTCTTAGAGAATAGGAGAAGCCGAGTCGGCTTCCCTGTGTTCCGCAGGGATGGGATAGGAAGTATCCCTTCCCGGTGGACGCGGTGAAGCAATGGTCTTTCCCTCCCGAGGTCTATGCGCCCATCTTAGGATTGTCCAACACCTCCGTTGTACATACTCCTGACGCCAATACCCTTAAGGATGGCGAGGATAAGCGCATTGATCAGATGGCATGCCATGCCTTTGCCAGTGTGGGTTCAGCCTTGCGGCCTGTTTGTACATCTGCACTCATGGCTGTGGCTACCAGGTCTGAGGTTAGGGACATGTTAAAAGGGTCCCAGCTCAGTCTGGTCAGCGTTGAATTCACAGCCCTTAAGAGGTGTGAATTGGTCATGAATTTTGTGTTGGCGGCTATGGATGACACTATTATCATGTGTAGTAGAACCTCGGCTCTGCTGGTGGCCATGCGCCGATCGGTATGGCTACGCCAGTGGGCGGCTGACATAGCGGCCAAGAAACCACTTACAGCACTGCCCTTCCTGGGTATGCGGCTGTTTGGTGACAAATTGGATTCTGTGGCGAAAGGTGGAAAGCTACCTCAGTGTAAGAAGCAGCGTCGCTCCTTTTGGGGGGCAAGCTCCTTCAATTCTTCCTTTCGCGGTGCCAGAGTGGGCAGAGGTCTTGCCTACTCTAGCTTCAGATGTGATTCCTGGAACAGAGGCAGGGGACGCGCCCGTCCAGCCTCTACCTGGGGTTCCAAGCCCAAGCCCACTGCCAAGCCGACTCAGCAATGAGGAGGCGCCCTCACCCTTACGGGTGGGGGGACGGCTGCGGCTCTTCTTCCAGGTCTGGGCCCAGGAGGTCACAAACAAGTGGATATTGGAAGTGGTCTCGTCTGGGCACAAACTGGAGTTCGAGTATCAGCCTCCTCCCAGATTCCTAAGGTCTCGGGAATCTCCTGGACATGGCGGTCATATGCCCGGTGCCTCTTTCAGAGAGAGGCCGGGGCTATTATTCCAACCTCTTCACAGTTCCCAAAAAGGATGGCTCCATAAGACCCATTCTGGATTTGAAGCTTACCTTCATGTACCAATTTTCCCAGCACACCAGAGATTTCTCAGGTTCGTGGTTGGAGATCAGCATTTTCAGTTTGTGGCCCTCCCGTTCGGGCTGACCTCGGCACCGAGGGTGTTTACCAAGGTTCTGGTGGGCATAATGGCCCTGCTCAGAGCCCAGGCCATTCGCATTGTGCCATATCTGGACGACCTACTCATTACAGCTGGAAAGGTTCGGATGGGTGATCAACCACCCCAAGTCTTCTCTCTCCCCATCAGGGAGATCTCTTTTCTGGGCATGAATCTGGATACCAGTCAGGCCAGAGTGTTCCTACCTCAGCCAAAGGTGCAGAGGGTTCAAGATATGATACGTGTTCTCCTGACCAAGCCTTGCCCTTCTATCCGGCTAGGGATGACTGGTAGGTTTGATGGTGGCTTCCTTCGAGGCAGTCCCCTTTGCTCGGTTACACATGAGGTCGCTCCAACTCCATCTATTGCTGAAATGGGACAGATGTCCACAGTCCTTGGATCAGTCTTTTCTGATGTCTCCCAGGGTTCGGCAGTCCCTTCAGTGGTGGCTGGAACCAAGCAATCTGATGAGGGGCAGATCCTTTCTGGCCCCTTGTTGGGAGACAGTTACCACGGATGCCAGCCGGTCGGGCTGGGGAGGTTTCTGGAAGGATCATCAGTTCCAGGGGTTGTGGGGTCCTCAGGAGGCTCGCACCCCCATCAATGTCTTGGAGCTTGGAGCTATCCGTTTGGTTCTGTCACGTCTGACACTTCACCTACAGGGCTTACCGGTTCAGGTTCGATCAGACAATCGAACTGCGGTAGCTTACATCAATCACCAAGGAGGGACTTGCAGCAGGAGTTCCCTCAGGGAAGTCTCTCTGATTCTGACATGGGCGGAGATCAATGTTCCTTGCATCTCGGCAGTGTACATTCCGGGAGTGGAGAACACAGAGGCGGACTCCCTGAGCAGGGGATTCTCTCGCCGAGGGGAATGGTCTCTCAACCACAGGGTATTTCGGTCCCTGTGTCACAAGACTCCGGAGGTGGATCTCTTTGCCTCTCGGCACAATCACAAGCTCTCAACCTTTGTATCTCTGTCTCAGGATCCTCTGGCCCTGGCAGTGGATGCCTTGTCCCTTGCCTGGAGGGATCTGGGGTTTCTGTACCTGTTTCCCCCCTTCTCCATGGTAGGCAAGGTAGTGCGCAAGCTGGCTCTAGAGGGGGCACCAGCAATTCTGGTGGCATCAAGGTTGCCAAGACGTCGTAAGACTGGCGGTAGATAAAGTACAGGCTGTCCCTGTTTCCGGATCTGATCTCTCTGGGTTAGCTACGTTACCCCAATTTACAAACGCTTGCTTTGACGGCGTGGCTGCTGAAACCTTCATCCTGAGGGAGGAAGGTTTGTCGGAGGTGGTTATTCAGACATTGATTAGAGCTAGGAAGAGGTCTTCCTTTAACATTTACTATAGGACTTGGCGGTCCTATATTGACTGGTGTGAGGCTAGGGCCTTACCTTGCAGGGTGTTTTCGATTTCTAGGATTTTGGAGTTTCTACAACACGGTCTGGATCTGGGGTTCCAGCTCAGTACTTTGAAGGGTCAGGTTTCTGCCCTGGCTGTCAGGTCCTTTGTCTTGCATCATCTGGTCAAGACTTTTTTCCGAGGGGTCACTCATGTTCGGCCCCCTAGAAAGCCCTTGGTTCCAGTTTGGGACCTAAATTTGGTTCTCTCGACCATCCAGGGGACTCCTTTTGAGCCGGTGCAGGATGTGGCACTTTCTGTGCTCACTCAAAAGGTTGCCTTTTTGGTGGCTATTACCTCTGTTCGGCGTGTCTCTGAGTTGGCAGCTCTGTCTATTCAGGCCCCTTACCTTGAGAGACACCAGGACAAGGTGGTTTTTCGCTTTAAACCAGATTTCCTTTCTAAGGTGGTTTCTGCTTTCCATCTCAATCAGGATGTAGTTCTCCCTTCCTTGTGTCCTAAGCCTAGCAATGACAAGGAGAGGGTGCACTCTTTGAATGTGGTTCGTTGTGTGAAGTACTATTTGGTCGCTACTTCTCCTTTTCGTAAGACGGCAGCCTTGTTTGTGGTGCCCTCCGGGCCCAGGAAAGGTTTGGCGCCAGCCAAGTCTACCATTAGTAAATGGATACGTCAGGCCATTGTTGGGGCCTATTCTGCTAAGGGGAGGGTTCCTCCTTTTAAGATCACTGCTCATTTTACTCGTGCTGTTGGGGCTTCCTGGGCTTTTCAGCACCAGGCTTCTGTTGAACAAGTTTGTAAGGCTGCTACTTGGTCTTCCGTTCATACTTTTTCCAAGTTTTATAAGGTTGATGTGCGGGCCTGAGCGGATGCTGTTTTTGGCCGCAAGGTTCTGCAAGCTGCAGTGGTTTAAATTTGTGCATTTTTTTGCTCTATTTGGATCCCCACCCATGACGGACACTGCTATTGGATGTCCCATATGTCATGAATAGTGGAAGCGGGGTGTGTGACATACTTGGAATAATACCATTTTGTGATTACTCACCTGTAAAATGGGTATTATAAGTATGTCACACACCCCGCTTCATCCCGCCCTTTTGTATTCTGGATCCTTTATATGGTGAACCTTTTATTGTTAAGAATGTTTTATTGTCTCTTCCTGGTCCCCTTTCTGCTGTCGTATACTGGGGAATGTGTGGGAGGTCCCAGGTATTTATGGACCGGGAGGGGCTTCTTTTTTGCTTTCATCTCTGCAGAAGTTCGCCCTCTACTGGACCATAACCCATATGTCATGAATAGTGGAAGCGGGGTGTGTGACATACTTATAATAATACCCATTTTACAGGTGAGTAATCACAAAATGGTATTTTCTTATTCTTATCCCCTAATCGAGCAAAGTTAGTGATGGCGATAGCGTATGTGGAGAGGCATCTATCCTTGCAATAGAGACTTTGTAGTATCCCTGTATTTATATTGCCCCTTTTTCCTATTGCATGGCACGGCCTGCTTCAAGAAGTCCTTACGTATGGGATATTCCGCCACAAGGTAGCGCAGTGTACTGCAGAAGAGTTGTGGCTCCTCCCGGTATCATATAAAAACAGGATCACCAATAGACCTCCCCAGTGTTTCCTCTGCAGTGATACTGCGAAGATAGAAGATGGCTCTTTATATTGCGCAGGTGAGCGGGGCAACCAAGCCTGCGGCCCTGCATGTCTATTTCCACCCGCTTCCGGACCCTCTGTGCCTCCCAGCCTCGGCTGACGGATCGGGTGAAGGTAGAGGAGCACTAGGGTCAGGTGCTCAAGGAGCGCTGCTCCAAGCCGCAGACCCTGTACCACAAAGGGTGGCCAGCCATAGGCTTTATGGTGAGCCTTCTAAGGGATGTGGAGCCCTGCCTTACCTTCTGAGGGGGTGAGTGATGTTTTGGGGTACTGGTCAGTCCCACCCTGTGTTTGCCTTGTTTTTTCTCCCTTATCTGGGGTCCCCCCCCTCCCCGGCCCTGGCCCTGATCCTGCCACTGTCTGCCGCGCTCTCCTCTCCCCCTCTCTCCCCGGCGTGTGTTCGGGGGGGGTGGCGGTGGTAGTGGCAAGTGGTTGTTTTTCGTTCTCGCCGCCGCCTTGTACTCCGCTCCATGGCAGGCGGCACTATTGCTGTGAGGCGTTTTGGGGCTGTAATGGTGCCGGCGCGGGTCACGTGAGCTCTTATCGCGTCATTCCCCCTAACCCCCCCCCCCCCCGCCCCTTGAGGTTCTCGTTCCGGCGTCATTTTGAGCCTCTGCGTGTCTGGGGCCCCTCTTCCTCCGTGGGCTGCGGCGGTGATCGGTTTCTGAGTCGCTTCCTTCCGTGGCCTGACGGCTTGGTGATCCTCTGCCTTCGGTCTCCTTGGTCCGTGAGTCCCCTTTGGGTTTTTTTGCCTTTCCTTGGGGCATGTGCTGCGGGATGCTGATGTGCATGTTTGCTTATGTTTTTCAGGTGGGACAACTGTGTTGTGTTTTCTCCCGGTTCTGCTCCTTCCCCCCCCCCCCTCATCTCCCCTCTCCTGGCTCTTCTGGGGCATCCCTTGGGGGGCATCCCGGGTGACTTTTTATTAGCCCTTACCCTGTGCTCGCCTATTGCGCCTGTGTTAATCACCATATGGAGGCTTCTGGGGATAGCGTACTTGGGGGTCCTACGGGGCAATCCTGGCTGTGTGTCATGTGCGGGGCATCCCCTTTGAGTGGTGGTGGCGCGGTTTGTGTGCCGTGCGCCCATAGTATCATTGCGGACAAGACAGGGTTGAGCACTTCTCTTCCTAGTTCTGCGCTCCCTCCGGCATCTCCTACCCCCCCTGCGCCTGCATTTAGCCCTCAGTAAGGGGGATACTAGCAGGGGGTCACGATCTGATCTGGCACTTCGTGTGGCCAGCATTGAAAGGCAGCTTGCCAGGCCTGTTACAGGTAAGGCCTCTGGCAAGAAGCGTCACCTGGATCCTGCGCCCTCCCTTTTTGCTGAGGAGGATGAGGGACTTGATGCCTTTGGTGGCCGTGACGCTCTGGAGGAGGGGGAGCTTTTCCAGGACTCTGACTCCTCTGGGGACCAGCAGGAGGGGTACGATAGTGACCCTGGGTCTGCGTCCGAGGAGGATTTATGGCTCGCTGATGACACTGATAGAATGTTATCTGACATTTTTGACACCTTGCACATCACCCCCCCTAAGGTGGCTAAGAGGAAACAGGGTGAGCTCTTTCGCCCTGATAAGCAACGTCTGGAGTTCCCTGAGCAGGTGCCCAAGGGGTTGGATAAGAGGTATGCCTTTTCTGCTGACCTGGTCAAGCGATAGTCGTGCTCCCCTGAGGTGGACGCCCCCGTCCTAGGACTGTCCTCCTCCTGACACTACTACACTACACTGCGTGACAGCGCCGACCGGCGCATGGATCAGCTGGCCTGCCATGCCTTTACATTCGTGGGGGCTGGGCTGCGTCCGGTCTGTGCCGCTGCCATTACAGCCATTGCCCTTAAGAAAAAGCTCAAGCGTCTCGCTGATGGCGCTATGGCTGGTAGGAGAAGGGAGGATTATAGGGCCCTCTTGCTTTGCTCTGATTTTGTCACCTTTGTTCTTACTGCCATGGACGATGCGGTCCGGCTGAGTGGTAGGGCCTCGGCCCTCCTGGTGGCTATGCGCCACTCTGTCTGGTTGCGTCAGTGGGCAGCTGACACTGCAGCTAAGAAGGCTCTCACTGGGCTCCCCTTTGCGGGGCTGCGACTCTTTGGTGAGCGTCTGGATGTTCTAGCCAAGGATGGTAGGCTCCCTCGGCGTAGGAAAAAGCCTACGCCCTTTCGGGGTACTTCCTCCTCCTCTCGTGCCCCTAGAGGAGGTCGTGGCTCCCTCTTCTCGGGTAACCGCAGAGAGTCTTGGGGCCGTGGCAGGTCCCGTGGCGCCCCGGTCTCTCTTGGGGGGCCACACCCAAACCTCCTCCCAAGGCCCCTCAGGCATGAGGAGGCGCCCTCACCCATCCGGGTGGGGGGGGCGGCTTCGGCTCTTTGCTCACGTCTGGAGGCTTTGCGCCTCAGACCGGTGGATTCAGGAGCTGGTGTCCTCCGGTTGCAAGATAGAGTTTGCAACCTGGCCGCCCCCAAGATTCCTCAGATCCCGGATGTCTCAAAACCCTCTGTCAGCTCAAGGTTTGCGCCTCGCAGTTCAATGTCTGTTGGAGTCAGGAGTCATTCGTCTGGTGCCTCCCCAAGAACAGGGTCAGGGGTACTATTCCAATCTTTTCACGGTCCCCAAAATGGACGGGTCTCTGAGGCCCATACTGGACTTTAAGGGTCTCAACAAGCTTGTCAGGTTCAAGCACGTTCACATGGAGACGCTACGCTCGGCTGTCAGTACCCTTCGGCCGGGCGATTTCATGACCACCGTGGACATCAAGGATGCCTATCTTCACGTGCCAATCTTTCCGGGTCATCAGAGATTCCTGAGGTTCGCTCTGGGGGATCAGCATTACCAGTTTGTGGCTTTACCCTTCGGTATCACCTTGGTGCCTCGGGTGTTCACCAAGGTGCTGGCGGGCGTGATGGCTCTGCTGCGGAACCAGGGCATTCGCATCCTCCCTTACCTGGACGACATTCTGATTGCGGCTCAGTCTCTTCATCAGGCCGAGAAGGATACTCAGGTGGTGACCTCCATTCTTGAGTCCTTCGGCTGGGTGATCAATTTTCCCAAGTCTTCACTGTCTCCGTCTTTGGTGAGGTCCTTTCTGGGCATGACTCTGGATACCTCTCAGGTCAAGGTATTCCTGCCTCAGCAGAAAGTGGAGGGCCTTCAGCAGCCGGCTCGGGCTCTGCTTTTGTGTCCCCATCCCTCCATCCGGTAGGGGATGCGCTTAGTGGGCCTGATGGTGTCCTGCTTCGAGGCGGTCCCCTTTGCTCAGTTTCACATGAGACCTCTTCAGTTGCACCTCTTGTCAGTTTGGGATCGGGACCCTGTGTCCCTGGATCAGGAATTTGTTCTGTCCCCCCTGGCCAGACAGTCCCTCTCGTGGTGGCTGGACTTCAGGAACCTTCTAGTGGGCAGACCCTTTCTGCCTCCGTGCTGGGAGACTGTCACCACAGTTGCCAGTCTGACCAGTTGGGGGGGCTTTTGGAGGTCTCTAAAGTTCCAGGGTCAGTGGGGCCCCCAGGAGGCCCATGCTCCCATCAATGTCCTGGAACTGAGGGCGATCAGGTTGGTTCTCTCACAGCTGACCTCACACCTTCGGGATCGGGCTGTTCAGATCCACTCGGACAATCACGGCGGTTGCCTACATCAATCATCAGGGAGGGACTTGGAGCAAGCTAGCTCTCAAGGAAGTGTCCCTGATACTGTCTTGGGTGGAGGAGAATGTGCCATGCATTTCGGCAATCTACATTCCAGGGGTGGAGAACCAGGAGGCATCTCATCACCAAGGTTTTTCTCTCCCTATGTCACCGATGGGGTCAGGCAGATGTGGACCTGTTTGCATCCCGCCACAACCACAAGTTCCAAGATTTGTCTCCCTGTCACAGGATCATCTGGCTTTCGCAACGGATGCTCTAGCAATTTCTTGGACAGGGTTTCGGCTACTTTATGTGTTCCCTCCCTTTCCTCTGCTGGGCAGGGTGCTGCGCAAGATAGCCCAGGAGGGGGTACCAGCCATTCTGGTGGCCCCCTGTTGGCCGAGGAGAGTGTGGTTCGCAGACGTTGTGCAGTTAGCAGTAGATCAGTACGCCTTGCCCAAGGATCCAGATCTTCTCACTCAGGGACAGCTACGCCATCCCAATTTACAAACGCTGGCTTTAACGGCTTGGCTGCTGAAACCTCCATCTTGATGGATAAGGGGTTGCCGGCTTCTGTTGTTGATACCATGATTAGGGCTCGGAAGAAATCCTCGTCATTTATCTACTACAGGGTATGGCATGCTTACATTGCCTGGTGTGAGTCCAGGTCTCTTCCTTGTGGGGTTTTTTTCTGTCCCCAGGGTTCTGTTTTTTTTACAGCATGGTTTGGATTCTGGTCTTCAACTTGGCACTCTCAAGGGACAGGTGTCAGCGCTGGCAATTTTTTTCCAAAGATGCTTTGCCAATCACTGGCTGGTTAAGACTTTCTTCCAGGGAGTTACTCATGTGCGTCCGCCACGTAAACCTATGCTACCAGTTTGGGACTTAAATCTGGTGTTGTCTGCTCTGCAGGGTCCTCCCTTTGAGCCTATTCGTGGGGCTGCGTTGCCCATTCTGACACTTAAGGTAGGCTTTTTGGTGGCTATCACTTTGGTTAGGCGAGTTTCTGAGCTAGCAGCTCTTTCTATTAAACCTCCTTATTTTGAGCGGCATCAGGATAAGGTGGTGTTTAGGCTTAAGCTGGATTTCTTGCCCAAGGTTGTGTCTGCTTTCCATCTCAATCAGGACATTGTCTTACCTTCCTTGTTGTGTAAGGCCGCAACTTGGTCTTCTGTTCATACCTTTTCCAAGTTTTACAAGGTTGATGTTAAGACCTCAGCTGATGCTGCCTTTGGTCGCAAAGTACTTCAGGCGGTGGTGGTTTGAACTGCCTGCTGCTACTTTTTGGGGATCCCACCCTACCTTACGGATACTGCTGTTGAATGTCCCCATACGTAAGGACTTCTTGAAGCAGGCCGTGCCATGCAATAGGAAAAATACAATTCTGTGAGTACTCACCTGTAGAATTGTTTTTACTATGCATGGCGCGGCCTGCTTCACCCCACCCTTGTTTTCATTATTCTTGGTTGCCTCTTTATGGTGATTGTTCCAAGTTAGTTGGGGTTGTTACCTTTTTTTACCTTTATTATCTCCCGGCTTCTTGTATAACTGCTTGTCAACACTGTGGAGGTCTATTGGTGATCCTGTTTTTATATGGTACCGGGAGGAGCCACAATTCTTCTGCAGTACACTGCGCCACCTTGTGGCGGAATATCCCATACGTAAGGACTTCTTGAAGCAGGCCGTGCTCACAGAATTGTATTTTTTAAACCCTGATGGTGTCAGATGGTGCCATTGTAAATATATATTCATATATATTCATAGTGTTTTCTTTTTTGGTATTATTTTTACAAGTGGATTTTCTGCAGTGGATTGTAATATCCAGAATGTGAACTTGGTGCTATACATTGTATGACACACCATGATGCTTGGCAGCTTTCCAAGTGGAATGTGTACATATAGGGCCTGATTTATCAAGCACTTCTGCCAGACAATGCCATTTCAGTGCAAATTAGAGTCTAAAAATAGGATTTATACATTTATCAGCATGTTGCTGCACTGCTAATATTTCAGTAAACGTACTTGTAGTGCAGCAATATGCGCAAGTGTGAAAAAAAAGATATAGAGTAGTATTTTTTACTACTCTAATTTGCACTGATGTGGCAGAATTGCTTGATAAATCAAGTCCATAAAGTATGTTTTATTTTTGTTATTATTTTGTTATTGTTATTTATTTCATCTAGTTACACTTGCCTTTATAAGATTCTTTGCTTTGAAAAGTGTTACAATCTCTCATAGTGATCACCTCTGTATTGCAATATGTATCTGAATAGCCAGATCTTATTTCTTTGTTTGAAGCCTAAATTCAATTCAGGCATCTGTGATCCCTTTTTTTTGTTGTATATATGTGTGTGTTTGTGTATATTCAGTATTCACCTTGATTAAATGTTAAACTTTGTGTCCAAATAGGTGGAGGATTTAATAGTAAAATACAGGAAGAAGAAAAAGACTGTTGCTGGCATTGTGGTAGAGCCAATCCAGTCAGAAGGAGGAGACAATCATGCATCCGATGACTTCTTTAGAAAATTAAGAAACATTTCCAGAAAGGTTGTTTTTTTGTATTGCATGTTATTTATTATTTTAGAACACATATGTTTATTATTAATTATTAACTATTATTATTAACTATTTGTTAATTTCGAAAAAGACCATAACTATCTTTTTATAGTTTATCCAAAGTAAAAGAGAAAATAGCAAAGAATGACAAAGTATTGATTGTGCAGAAGTAATAATGCTACACACATTAGCTATTTAAGGAAGAATGATACAGGCTTCTGTACATATGGCCTCAGGTAAGCTGTGTCTGGCTCAGGCATTTGGGAGCTCTGGGAATGCTATGGGACAGGTCAGGGAGAGTCCAAGTGAGATCAGGTGAAGGGCTGACATCTATATACAGAGGTAGTGGGAAGCACACCTAAAATCATTAATATAAATATCAATATAATGTTTTGAATTGAGAGATGGCATTCAAATGTGTGCATTGAAGTCAATGGGACTATCCTAACACACCGAGATTCTTTAATGTGATGAGCGCACTGCCTCCTCTGTAGTCCTTGTTTATCAGTATATTTTTTTATTATCTCTCAGAAAATGACTGCTTTGGCAATCACTTTTGTCAGAAAAGTTGTCAGAGAGTTGTGCAATAGGCTAAAAGTATAACTAGATTCATTAAAAAAGTCAGTACATTTATGCAAATATACTGGGGATTGGGGATGCACAAACACACAAACACACAAACACACACACACTTAGCTTCATAGATATTTGGACACATATTCAAGTTATAGCATGTGCCACACTGTTTTTAAAATGACCAAAAGCAATTGGACAATTGACTTGACAAAAGCAGCCGGATGAATTCTGAGGTATTCAGAGACAAACTGTGTGCTCGAATTCAGTCAAATTGGTTGGCTTTTCTTTATTGCATGGCACGACCTGCTTCGGTATTCATAACCGTTGGGTTATTCCGCCACAAGGTGGCGGAATAACCCAACTGTTATGAATACCGAAGCAGGCTGTGCCATGCAAGAACAAAAACAATTCTACAGGTGAGTACTCATAGAATTGCTTTTTTCATAATACAGATGGACAATGATCCAAAACATAAAGCCAAAGCTAACAAGTCACAATTCAAGTTCTGTACAAGTAAATGTGTGTAATATTAATTATAACTATTAAACACTTCAATCCAGTTCTCCCAATTGCGCTCTATGGGATCTTGACCTACGGCACCAGGTTACAACTGGCGCTACTTCAACCAGAGCACTCGACGTGCTGCAGCTTTTCAGTGCTAGTGTTAAATAAGTCTCTAGCTGGAGGCCGCATCGGTGCTGCCATTTTTTTATTTCTTAAATCGAAAACGAGTGCTGCTGGGGCCCCACTTCAGACAGAAAGGCCCACAAACAAACAGCAAGTGAAAACCACAGCAGTAAAGGCCTGGCAGAGCATTAAAAGGAAGGAAACACAGCATCTGATGATGTCCATGAGTTCAATACTTCAGGCAGTCATTGTCAACCAAGTATTAGAAATCAACATTTTATTTACAACTATTTAATTTGTCCAATTACTTTTGAGCCCCCGAAATGAAGGGATTGTGTTTAAAAATGCTTTAGTGCCTCACATTTTTATGCAGTCATTTGGTTCAATTAAAGCTGAACTTTTGCATTTGAATTGCTTTGTTGAAAATTCATTGTGGTAATGTGCAGAATCAAAATTAGAAAAATGTTGTGTCTGTCCAAATGTATGTGTGTGTGTGTGTGTGTGTGTATATATATATATATATATATTATAGACGCTCACACTCGTTCAACTGCAATAGGACTGACTGAAGTTGATAATTAAAGTGGACCAACACCCACAGGTGATCGGCCCGGGAATCTATAAGATTCTTGGGCCGATCACCTCCCTCCCCGCGGTACATCCGAGATCGGGATGTCCCGCGGGGTGAAACTCCCCCAAACACCCCAAACTCCTTACCTTCTCTTCGGCGGCGGCCGACCGCCATCGCCTCCCTCGCACCCCTCTAGACGTGCGTGCGCCCGCGCCGGCCGTCTGTGAATGGCCGGCGCGGGCACGCGCGCGTCAAGAGTGACACGCGGGAGGCGGCGGCGGAGGAGCCGCTTGTCCGCGGCTTGTCCGGCGGCGCTGGGAGCGGGGAGAGGTGAGTTTTTCTTGGGTTCGGGGGGGTTTCACACAGCGGGGCACCCCGATCGGGGGTGCCCCACTGAAGTGGACCAAGACCCAGGATAGTCAAAATCCTGGGTGTTGGTCCACTTTAAGGGATTACCTTAACCCCCTGGTCATACAGGCCTCTTTAATGTCTGGAAGGCCCGCATGACTCAGAAAAAGTGTCCACATTCAGTGCTGCCATGACAGGTTTGTGTATTACCCAGTTTATTTAAGTTTTGACCACCACTCAGCTGTGCATGAAAAAGGACACACATCACACATATATCATACCAACAAACAAATACTTTGATATCCAAAGTTGCTACATATGTTGTACTAATTCAGTCCTGTGAATACTTTTGCAGCATGGTTGTGCATTTTTGGTAGATGAAGTTCAGACAGGAGGAGGAGCAACAGGTAAATTTTGGGCCCACGAACACTGGGGCTTGGATGATCCAGCTGATGTTGTTTCCTTTAGTAAGAAAATGATGACGGGAGGATTTTTTCACAAGGAGGAGCTTCGTCCTGATGCAGTAAGTATACAAACTGGCTGCATGTGCTCCAAATGCAGTTTTGGATGAGCTAATAAGCCATTACAAAAACATTCATGTTTTCTTTTGTAGCTCCTATATATTATGATCCGTACACTAGCTGCCCATTTTTGTTTTTTTGTGCTGAAGGTGGATATGAAAAGGCTAGAGTGAAGTACAAATAGCCAGACTTAAGAGCAAGTCTCCTCGCATTTTCTGTTATTTGTCTGTGCTGACATGTCTCATAGTACATGGTATTTAGCTGAGAATATTGTAAACTCAGATAAAAGAAATTAGATATGGAGATCATTGTCATTCAAGGTCCTTTTAGGACAATAAATACAGCAAGGAGCACCTGTAGCACAGACAATGTCAGAATATTTTTTATGGTAATCCGGGTTAACTGTTTAACTTATTGTGAGAGCATTATGCTTTAAAGTGGTCAGAATTTTGTGATTTTGACTATCCCAGTTTGATATGCCCAATTTAGCGTGAAACTTACCTAACCACCAGTCCAACTCGGCTCTTATAGCCGACCAGACCTCTCACCTCCAGCTGTGTCCCTGCTAAGCCTCTAGCTGGGGGCATGTCCGCATTGCCCATTCACAAATGCCATTCACAAGCACCTGGATAAAGGTATAGTGGAGTGTGTCCCACGCATGTGCCTTTGGATCGCGGTCAGGTATGTTTTACCAGCTATTCAGGGGGGTTTCATACAGCAGGGCATCCAAAATCGGGATTCCCCAGGCAATGGGAATCAGACGGCCCTGGAGCCTTATAGAGTCCCACCATCAGTGATTCCTACCATAGTGAGGTACTCGCCTTTTCCTAGCAGAGCTGCGTCAGTGGGGGGTGGGGGGGGGGCAGTTAGCAGCTACACACATATGGCATCATCCAATAGATCGCATGCTTCCTAGAAGTGCACAGCTACATTCTGTCCCCCATAATAAAGGGCTTAATTCCCTGTTTTGTCTTCCTAAGGATCTATAACTGTAGGGACATTACAAACTGGAGATGCCCAGGGGAAGATTGTTAGAAGGGATATACAGTCATTTTTATTTTTGATTGTTAGCCACTTTAAGAGGTGCAGTGGATGTATTTTTCTAAATGAAAATCATTGTGTAAGCTGCACACTGATGGAGCCAGGGGAGAGACATGGCCATGATAAGTATACAGTTTACCTTTATCTTATTTTTCCGGGTGCCTTCATGGAGAATGCACATGGAAAGGACCCAACTGTCACCACTGGACCAAAGGGGTGTATTTTCAGTTTTCGACATTCGGCTACAAATAGACTTTGTGTTAAACTGTCCTTGTTCTTGCCTACTAAACAAACTAATCACTTGTTTCTGTGTACCTTCCTATAAGCCTTATCGAATTTTCAATACATGGCTTGGTGACCCCTCCAAAACTCTTCTTTTGGCTGAAGTTTTAAATGTAATAAAACGCGAAGATCTGCTTAGCAATGCAGTGCAAGCTGGAAAGGTCCTTCTAGATGGACTCCTGGATTTCCAGGTAAGCTTTCTGTTTATGCTTTTATTTGTATGTACATTAGACTTTGCCTCGTAAAGTTTGCCACAGGTACTTTTAAATATGATGACTGTGTTACCAAAACATTCTGATGTTAAATAGATCTTTGAACTCTCGCAAAATCTGTTAACCTTTTAAGATTTCAGACATTCAATGACTTACTAGTGTTGCCTTTTCTATCTAACTGACTGAAGCATATTATGTTGTGAAATGTATTGCTACAGCGAGCTTTATGTGAAGCCTTTAGCCCCCAGGGCCATTTTTCGCTCCTATTCAAGTCTTCTCATAGTCCATTAAGTTATAATAAAACCGTGTATAGTCAGATAATGGTTTAGGTTTGTGTATTCAGGCCCTGCATTATATAAAACCGCTCATTTCTACTTTCTAGGATTCCAGCCCAAGTAAAAACCCAATCTAGTATCTTATCATTAATCACACCCACTTAAATTAACACCAAATTAAAAATGTAACTACTGTAATCTAACCCATAAGTCTTAGTCCAATTTGTTATCTAATTTGAAAACTTAATCCTGAAATATTATTCAATTTCTAGACTAGCCAATTCTATTAATTAACAATTGCCTAGGTTAGAAAGCAAATGTCCAAAGCTGTATTCTAGTATAGTTATCTTCCTCCTGTGCCAGCCATAGCCTTTGGGGCATCCTAAATCTGGTGAAACCCTCTGGTGTCCCTGTAAACTCTCCTCCCTGCTGTACATGCCCTCCACATTCTGCAGACTTGAATCTCTAGGGAAACCCGTCAGAGGACCAACTCATCTGTATAAGTTTTGGTCTTCTTTAAACCAGACCAACATCCTCTGTGGTGTGAGGGTGTTGGTGGCCTATATAACAGGCTGTATAACATATAACTATATAACAGGCTGGGGGGGCATTTAGAATGCTGGAGCCCCTCCTGCACATAACCCCCCCAGGATGCCCATAATCTTTACCTTATCCTTCTTCCCCCATCGGGAATGCAGTGGCGCGATTGTCTGCCCGGTGGTCACGTCACTGCCTACATGACCATAGGGCGGCTAATCACAAAGCTGGATTCCCGGCAGGGGAACGAGGCATCCTGGCTGCCCCCCCCCCCCCCCCCATCCTGTCATATAATAGCGGCGCTGCTCTGCGGAGGGTGTCCGCTTTAAGGGTTTTAAAAAGTGACTGGCTTTGTTTTATAAAAGAAGCTGTCTGGGCAATGTACCTCAAATGTTCTACTGTAAGTTTCTTAATCTCCCTGGAGAACATCTGCACTCAGTTGGCCCGATATGTATGAGTTTAAAGAGCTTCTCCTCCATTACAGAAAGTTAATAAAAGGAACTATCAAGCTGTTCAAAAAATAGCAGTGCCCACATTGTTCTTTAAAAAATGTTTGAGATTTCACTTAATTGCTGAACTAATGTTTAGTGCCATAACCATTGTTTCTAAAAACTGTTTGACATCTGTGTTGCATGGATTCAATCAACCTCTGGTTCCTTAGGTCGATTGGACTACATTCTACAGTTCTTCTGCATTTTTGGGGTTTGCCTCATGAACTTCACACATATTTGCCATGGGGTTGAGGCCAGGGGATTGGGCAAACCACTCCATTACCTCAAACAAAATGTTTGCTTACTGGTGGGTTTTGCATCATTGGCATTGTTGAAATACCCATTTCAAGGGCATTCCTTCTTTGGCAAGGAAAACTTGATTTCCTCAAGTATTTATTTATAATCATGCTGAATTGTGATCCCTTTCATGCAAAAATTAGGCCCAACAACATCATATGAGAAACCTCCCCGTATCATGATTTTAGCATCACCATGGCTCGTGGGACATCTGTAATACTGCCTGCGGTCACCAATCCCAAGGAAAAACTATTCTGCTTTCATCAGTTTGTTTGCCATTTTTGTTGTGCCATTTCTCTTTGGGATAGTCATTGGGCTTCTTGGCATCTTGGCAAATTAACATCTACTGAGTGGAGAGTTCTTGCTGGTAACTTGGATTCACCTAATTGCATTCTGATTGTAGCAAGGCTTCCTGGTAAATTCAGAGCCTCTTCGGTCTTTCTGGAGGTGAACATTGGCTGAATCTTTTCCAATTTGGCAATTGTTCTTCTTTGTTTCTTTTGCATAGTAATCCCTCAGTACCTTCCACATCTTTTATGTTGCGGTTGCCACGTCAAGGCATTTGAGATAGTTTTAGCTGAGCAGCCTATAATTTACTGCACTATATGTTTTTCTCTATCCAGTCAATTTGTAATTTAAAATGTGTGGAAACCAATTTTCCTCAGTATTCCAGAAAAAAATGTACTATAACCTATATACTATAAAACACTTGCCACCCTCCCAACTTTAAAAAGAGACAAAATTACACCTGTTCTTCCTCAGAATTAATGAATTTATCAGTTTAACGCCTAACTGCCATTATTTTGAACATGTCTCTTTTAATTATTGAATGAGTGGCATGCATGTAATTGTTTGGTCTTTTACTAGGACATAGTTAATATGGCTGAAAATGACATATGCCCAACAATTAATTATTCAAGGTCACCTCAGAAGCAGGGCCCAAAAATATGCCCAATTTCCTGTAATCAAAAATTGTGAAGCACTGAAACTGCACATATGGAAACCATGAATACCGAGGGACAGCTATAGTAGAGAAAGTGTCCCTTATGTAAACGTAACTGTATTTCTTGTGAACAAAGCACGCATAGCAACAGCAGTTGCCAATAACTCTGTAGAGGTTATTCTTAGTATACATCACGTCCCGTTCCGAAAGATATCCTTACACATGGGTTATTCATCTTCAGATGTCACATGACTGCAGAGCAGAAAAAGTGGCACCTCCCACAGAACCCCAGATTTTCTCTGCAGTCTCAGACTGCCAGGACGAGAAAGTGTCTCTCTCTTTTTCAGGCAGGTGAGCGGGGTCTTATGGGCCTATGGAGCTATTCCCACCCGTTCCATCTTAATTATACTGCCTCCCAGCCTTGGCTGTAGCGTTCGGGTGAAGGTAGATGGCACCATATTTAGGTGCTAAGGAGCTGTGCCCCACCAAAGGGTAGACTGTTCAGGCCATGGTGAGCCTTATGGGATGCCCTGCCCGCATTACGTGTGCTTTTCTCCCCTATCCCTCAGTGGATTCCCTTATCCCTTATGGATGACCGCTGACTCCCCTTGTTCCTCTGAGTCCCTTAGGAGAAGGGGGGGTGGTTTTCTATATATATATATATATATATATATATATATATATATATATATATATATACAGTATATATATATTGTGTTTTCATGTATTTGTGTGGCACCATTTGTATCATGCTCCGACGTATGCGGAGCGCATTATGCAGTGATCCCCGTTGGTTGCACTGTTTTCCTTTTATCTGATAACGCGCTCTTGTACACCGCTTTGCATATGGTGGCGACATTTACCTCAGGCGCTACGTCGCAGCCATTGGCTGTTTAATTCACGTGGGCGCCTCTTTACACGCTCTTCGGAGGGAGGCGGGCGGGGCGAGTGACGCTTTTTGCGTCACTCCCCCATGGCCCGCCCCTCGAGGTATTTGTGGGCGCCATCTTGTCTCGGCTGTGCTGCGTAGCTGGCGTCTCTGTTTGCGGTCTGTAAGTGCCCTCGTGGGCTACCTTTTTTTCATACGTTATATGTATCTATGCCTTACGGGATCCTCTCCTTATGTCTTTCAGGCCTATAGAACTAGTGGTTTCTCCCGGCCTATACATTGGTTGAGGGAAATTTGTTTTAATACCTTAAATCCTCCCACTTCCCTTGCGGTGCATTGGGGGCATCCCGGGTTTGCTTCTAGCATTATTCCTAATTCCTTGAGCCACACTAATCACCATATGGAGGCTTCTCAAGACAATGAGTCCGGGGTTCCCTCGGGACAAGGCTGGTTCTGTACTGATTGTGGGGTTTCCCCTGTACCTTGTGACTTCAAGGTCTGTCTTTCCTGCGCCCAGCAGACTGTTGCGCTGTTGTCTGGGATGCCCCTGCTGAGGGCCGCGTCCGCTGAGGCATTGTCATGCTTTTGCCTGTGCGGGGACCGCACTAAGCCCTGTGTGTGCATCTGCTATTACAACTGTTGCGATCAGAAGATTGATCAGAAGTCCCTTAGAGGGCGGTTCTGCTGCTTTGGGCAGAGATGTATTTAACTGGCTTATGTATTGTGAGGAATTTACTTCATATGTTCTTGCTGCCCTGGAGGATGCCATTAGAATGTGTGGCAGAACATCTGCCCTGCTGGTTGCTATACAACGTTCTGTTTGGCTGCGCCAATGGATGGCGGATATTGCTGCTAAGAAGGCTCTTACTGGGGCTCCCTTTAAAGGGCTGCGCCTTTTTGGGGAACGTCTGGATCTGTTTGCCAAGGAAGGCAAGCTGCCTCAGCGCAAGAAGCCTCTCAGGCCCTTTCGGGGTTCCAGAGTTGCTCTGTCCCCCTTTTATTCCCCCAGGAGAGGAAGGGGGGCTCCCCCCGCTGGGGGCTGTGGTGAGTCATGGGGCAGGGGCAGAGGATGTGGCAGGCCCAGTCCTTCCTGGGGTTTCAAGCCTAAATCCTCCCCCAAGCCTCCTCAGGCATGAAGGTGCACCCTCACCCATCCAGGTGGGGGGACAGCTTCAGTTTTTTGCTCACGTCTGGAGACGCCTTGTCTCAGACCGGTGGATTCAGGAGGTAGTCTCCTCCGGTTACAAGATAGAGTTTGCAGCCTGGCCGCCCCCAAGATTCATAAAATCCCGGATGGCTCAAGACCCCCTGTCAGCTCCGTGTCTGTTTCTTGCTGTCCAAAACCTACAGGAATTAGGGGTTATTTGCCCGGTTCCTCTGCGGGAAAGGGGCAAGGGCTATTATTCCAATCTTTTCACTGTCCCCAAAAAGGATGGATCTGTCAGGCCTATCCTGGATTTAAAGCTCCTCAACAAATTTATCAGATTCAGGCACTTTCGCATGGAGACTCTGTGTTCTGCCATAAATTCTCTTCGCCCAGGGGACTTCTTGTGCTCTATAGACATCAAGGATGCTTACCTTCATGTGCTAATTTTTGCAGGCCATCAAAGATTTCTCAGGTTCGCGGTGGAAGATCAGCATTACCAGTTTGTGGCTCTGCCATTTGGTCTTACCTCTGCTCCCAGGGTGTTCACCAAGGTGTTGGCAGGAGTAATGGCTCTGTTGAGATCTCAGGGCATTCGCATTCTTCCTTACCTGGATGACATTCTTGTAGCTTCTCAGACTTTGCAACAAGCAGAGCCGTTCAGACAGTGGTATCCACTCTGGAAAAGTTTGGCTGGGTGATCAATCTTCCCAAATCTTCCCTGTCTCCTTCCAGGGTAAAGTATTTTCTGGGCATGACTCTGGATACATCTCAGGTCAAGGTCTTTCTCCCTCAGCTGAAGGTAGAGAGTCTTCAGGCACAAATACAGCTCCTGCTGTCTTGCCCTCATCAGTCCATCAGACAGGCAATGCAGCTGGTGGGTCTGATGGGCTTCGAGGCTGTCCCATACGCTCAGTTTCACATGAGACCTCTCCAGGTTCATCTCTTGTCAGTATGGGATCGGGACCCAGGGTCCCTGGATCAGGTGTTTGTGCTGTCCCCTCTGGCCAGGCGGTCTCTGTCATGGTGGCTGGACTCAAGGAATTTGCTAGTGGGCAGATCTTTTCTGACTCCCTGCTGGGAGGTGGTCACCACGGATGCCAGTCTAACTGGTTGGGGGGGCAGTGGGGTCCTCAGGAGGTCCATGCCCCAATTAACATTCTGGAACTAAGGGCAATAAGGTTAGTGCTCTCCCAGCTGACCACGCGCCTTCAGGGTCTGGCGGTACAGATCCACTCGGACAACCAGACAGCGGTTGCTTACATCAATCATCAGGGAGGAACCAGGAGGAGGAGGGCTCTCAAGGAAGTATCCCTGATTCTGTCATGGGCAGAGGACAATGTTCCCTACATCTCGGCTGTGTACATTGTGGGGGTGGAGAATCTGGAAGCAGACTCTCTGAGCAGGGGGGCTTCTCGCATGGGAGAATGGTCCCTCAGCAACAGGATGTTTCATTCTCTGTGACTCCGCTGGGGCCAGCCGGATGTGGACCTGTTTGCGTCCCATCACAACCACAAGCTTCCAGCCTTTGTCCCCCTGTCATAGGATCCCCTGGCCCTGTCAGTGGATGCTCTGGCAATGTCTTGGGAGAGCTTTCAGCTCCTTTATGTTTTTCCTCCATTTCCTCTGCTTGGCAGGGTGCTGCGCAAAATAGCCCAGGAGGGGGTGCCAGCCATGCTGGTGGCCCCATGTTGGCCAAGAAGAATTTGGTTCGCAGAAATCATACAGTTGGCAGTAGATCGTTTCGTCCTGCCCCTGGTGCCAGACCTGCTCACTCAGGGCCGGCTGCGCCACCCCAATTTACAAACGCTGGCTTTGACGGCCTGGCTGCTGAAACCTCCATCTTGATGGATAAAGGGTTGCCGGCCTCTGTAGTCAATACCATGATCAGAGCTAGGAAGAAGTCTTCTTCTACCATTTACTACAGGGTTTGGCGTGCTTACATTGACTGGTGTGAGTCTAGGTCACTTCCATGTCGAGTGTTCTCAATTCCCAGTATATTGGAATTTTTACAACATGGCTTGGATTTGGGTTTTCAGCTTAGTACTCTGAAGGGCCATGTTTCTGCTCTGGCTGTTTTCTTCCAAAGATCTTTTGCTCAGCATCATCTGGTCAAGATCTTCTATCAAGGAGTTACTCATTTGCGTCCTCCGCGCAAGCCCATGTTACCCGTTTGGGATTTGAACTTGGTTTTGTCTGCCATGCAAGGGTCTCCTTTTGAACCTTTGCAGGAGGCAGCTTTGTCCACTCTCACTGTCAAGGTAGCCTTTTTTGGGGCTATTACCTCAGTCAGGAGAGTTTCTGAATTGGCGGCGCTTTCCATCAAGCCTCCTTATTTTGAAAGACACCAGGACAAGGGGGTGTTTCGCTTTAAAACTGATTTTCTGCCTAAGGTTGTGTCTGCTTTTCATCTCAATCAGGACATTGTGTTGCCTTCCTTGTGCCCTAACCCTGGTAACCCCAAGGAAAGGGCGTTACATTCTCTTGATGTAGTTAGTGCTGTGAAGTTCTATTTGGTGGCTACTGAATCCTTTAGGAAGACTGATACTTTCTTTGTGGTCCCAAGAAGGGACAGGCTCCTGCTAAATCCACTATCAGCAAGTGGATCCGTCGGGCCGTGATTCAGGCCTATTCTGCTAAGGCAAAGAAACCTCCTTTCCGCCTTACTGCTCATTCTACTCGTGCTATTGGTGCCTCTTGGGCTTTTCAGCACCAGGCTTCTGTTGAACAAGTTTGCAAGGCCGCAACTTGGTCTTCTGTTCATACCTTTTCTAAGTTTTACAAGGTTGATGTTAAGGCCTCAGCTGATGCTGCTTTTGGCCGCAAAGTTCTGCAGGCGGCGGTGGCTTAGACTGCTTGTCGTTGCTTTTGGGGATCCCACCCTACCTTAAGGACACTGCTATTGGATGTCCCATGTGTAAGGATATCTTTCGGAACGGGACATGATGTATACTAAGAATAATACAATTCTGTGATTACTCACCTGTAGAATTGTTATTATGAGTATACATCACGTCCCGTCCCGCCCCACCCTTGTTATTCTTGTTACCTCTTTATGGTGATTGTTGTTTATATTCTCCCGGCTTTGTTAACTGCTTTTTAAATACTGGGGTTCTGTGGGAGGTGCCTCGGTATATATGGGCCGGGAGGGGCCACTTTTTCTGCTCTGCAGTCACGTGACATCTGAAGATGAATAACCCATGTGTAAGGATATCTTTCGGAACAGGACGTGATGTATACTCATAATAACAATTCTACAGGTGAGTAATCACAGAATTGTATTTTTGGTCCTCCAGCTTTTATTGGTGACCTGTTTCTAAGGATTTGGCAAGTCTTAATGGATGTCCCACTGTGTGAAAACCCAGCCATCACCGTCCATGCATACAGATCTGACATAAAGCTACGAAAAGAGCACACGCTCTGATTAGCAAGTGTACCACCGATCTGTTGGGATACAGAGACAACTGGCCATCTTATATTGGGATGCCCTGAAGGAGAGGAACAACGCTCAAGAGAGTATAAATTCTGGGTGGTGGTCTGCTGTAAAAACTTTGAGACCTGCACTATGGGTAATGGGAGGCCTGTTTGGGGGGCATTTGCTCTTCTGTGCTGGCATGTGCTTCCAAAAAACATCCTATTGGGCGAATGTCACGGTTCATTGCATGTATAGAAGAAAAATCATTGGAACATGAGAAGAAAAAATGTTATGTTTAGACAAAGCGCACCATTGATTTACTGCTGAGATTCTCTATCAGTTTAGCGCATGATATAACTGTTTGTGGATCACCGCCTGGCACAGTGTTTTGTTATCTATAGGCTTTTCCTACATTTGAGGCAACTGGCGTTTCTAATAATAGATAAAGGAAGATTTTGTGATTTGAAGTGTATGTGTTTTTTTTTTTTTTTTTTTTTTTACAGTCTCGATATCCCCATCTTGTGAGCAGAGCCAGGGGTAGAGGAACATTCTGTGCCTTTGACGCTCCAAATGATGCAACTCGGGCCAAGTTAATATCACAGGCAAGAAACAAAGGTAAACTTTCTAAACAACCTTAATATCGTTTTTACTAATAATGTACATGCATAGAAAACTGCATTACCTATACTATACATATCTAGCACAATAAATATTAAGTTATTATTATTATTAATTTTACTTTAAAAGTATCCCATTTAGTGCCTGTGCTTTTGTTTTTTGAGCACATTTTCCCAGTCAATGGGGCATAGGACATCTCTAAGCATATCTGCATTTTTGTGACAATAATGTTATGATCAGCATTTCCAAGGTACCCCCTACCCGCGCTTTTGTTACCTTGTCTAGTATTAGGTCGAAGCCCTCCGCCTAGTTTGAGCTTGCGTCTGTTGGGAAAGGTCTTTTATTAATGACAAAAATTGTTTACCTTTTATGAGAGCCACTGATTTCAGCTTCCCTATCTATATCTGGGTAGCCAAATTCCACCATAAGAGCTTCCTCTTTTTTAGTGGCTTTATCTATTTGCCTTTGCAGCATGTTTTCTGTGGATTCTGATATATTTGGAGGCTTGTAGCAAACACTGATTAGTATTTCATTTTTGATTTTCCGTCCATATACTTCTACCTATACAGACTCCACATGTTCATTTCCCTCACATATATACTCCTGCAGTGTTGCCTGGTAACAGGAATTTACAAATAAGCAGACTCCACCCTCTTTGTGTTTTTCATGGTCCCTCCTAAACAGTAGCCCTGTAGGACTTTGCACCTGAAATTTTCAGCTCGCAACATTTTGCAAAACCAAACAGTCCCTGGTGCCCAATTTATGATATGTTTAGAGGGCAGCAAAGCATGCGCAACTGTGGCCTCTTTTATACCAGGAGGTGCAGGATGACCTCATCCCACTCCTCCTATAAAAGGTGTGCGAGGGGGCTGTTTTGGCCCTCCCCTGATGCTGGAAGAGCCCGGGGGTTGGATCGGAAGTGAAGACCCCTGCTGCTGGGTCCATGCTCCAGAGAAGAGGTAAGCTTGTGTTCTGCTTTGGATGCCCATCTGCACAAATAGAAAACCTGAAAGAATCTACACCATGGGTGTCTTGCTCACACACTTCTCTTGTGTCCCATGTGTCTGCAGAGGGGCCAATGGAGTTCCCAGCTGCATCATAGAACCCTGTCAGCATGGGCATGCAGGCATTGCTATGTATGAAACCATATAATGATGGAATATTTGAAAGAGCATATACAAGAAAACTGGACCTGTGCCAATGGTTTTGTATTTTTTTTTAGGTGTTGTGCTAGGAGGTTCTGGTGACCGATCCATCCGCTTTAGGCCAACATTGGTCTTCAAGGAGCACCATGCACACTTGTTCTTGAACATCTTTAATGATATCCTGAGAGATCTTAAGTAGAGATGACTTCTGCTGAGCTGCCTTAGCCAAGAGGGAGAAGAGGACCATGATACCTGGATTTATTAGTCTCCACTACTACATACGCACAGTGCAGGTCTAACTCTAGTGGGGAGAGATTATTTTTGCTCTTCAAGCCAAAATCACATTTATGAAAATCACGATTTATTGTCCCACAATGCCTATTTTCATAGGAAAACTATTTTTTTTTCTAGTGTACAGTGTTCAGGGATGTCATAGAAATTTGACACATTTCAATATAAAGTTCTTATTAATGCTGTATAAAAATGGAGGAGTAGTGTGACTGTGAAACTATTTTTTTCCTTTCAATAACTTTGTTTTTAGGGTCTCAGCACTGTAATCAACCATAGGAATTCAATTTATAAAAAGGCAACTTGATGTGTTGTCCTGTCGATGTAGCTGTTATGATTGTCCTGCCCTTTATCATACAGTGTCACCATGGCGTGAGAGTTTTCTTGTGTGAGATGAGATAGAGACACCATTTACATTAGTTTTATAGTTGATGTTGAATTTATCACGACTACATTATGTTTACATCATTAGCAAAAGAATAACTACTCGCTTAATATATATGTGCATGGTATTCTAACGTACAAGAACTCTTTTACCAATAACTTTTAAATATCTAGAAATCAATTTTCCAGAATGGGAAATCTGAATCTGGCATTGCCAACACTATTTTGCACACAGATCAGCACATTGAGCCATATAGTTAAGAATCATTTAATATGAAGAACTATATACCTAATACTAGCTTTTAGATCATAATAGTATTATCTTAAAGTAATTTCTAATTGTTTATATGGGAAGGTTGTGTTTTTCTTCCACCAAAGCGTTTATTTTTGCCTGAGCCTGTGAGCATTAAATATTATTTTTGTTAGATAACTCACCATGCCTATGTGTGCTCGTTCAATACTATTTTTTTAATAGAGTGTATCTTTATCTCAGGTTCTCAAAGTAGATCACATTTATGTCAAACACATTGTCTAATGCATGACCTCATCCAGCCATCCATTTAAGCCATTGACAACTCCATAATATGAGTTAGAGCCATATTGTGGACCATTTCTGTAGTGGCCGAGGAAGAAATCCAGGAAAGCTTTAATATGCAAGTCAATTATTTAGCCCTCTCCTTAATGGCACTCCTATATTAGTTGTAAACAATGTTATGATGTTGTTTGTGCTAATCCAAGCACCAGCAACTTCAGCTTAATGCCTATTTGTGTTAAAGTGGACCAACACCCAGGATTTTGACTATCCCCGGTTAGGTGTAAAACCCCCCAGAAAGCCCCCAAAACTCACCTCACCACTCTCCCACGTAGCCACGGACAAGCGGGTGACAGCGGCGGACAAGACAGCGCGTCCGCCGCCGCCTCCCGCGCCCTCCGACAGTGCGCGCGCCCTTTCACAAACGGCCGGCGCGGGGGCGCGCACGCCTAGTTTTTCGGGGGTTTTGGGGGGGTCCCTCACCGCGGGACATCCCGATCTCGGATGTCCCGCGGTGAGGGAGGTGATCGGCCCGGGAATCTTATAGATTCCCGGGCCGATCACCCCTGGGTGACAGTCCACTTTAAAGTAGTCCAAAACTACTGCATAGCTTACTGTTTAGTGGAGCAATTTATTGTCATCCAAGCACCATGTAGAACTTGTTGGAAAAGGCTCTCAACACCAAACCTTTAACCAAAGGTGATCACATAAACAGGTTGTTTTGTTTAAGCTTGTCTGGAATCCTCCTTTTAGTCTATGCTTGATATGCAGGAATAGAGAAACACCAATGGCTTTGCCTGTGCATGGCAGTGCACCTATACAGGTACATAAAGCAAGTGGTTTGGCATTTTTGTTGTTTGACTCTAAGCATAATGTTTTCTGTTAGCTGGCCAAAAATAACTTGGACAAAATACAGATTATTTTCTATTACTGCATTCCTGGAGGGGAAATAGTTTGAGTTAAATTGCTTTGCTAGATTTATATTCATCACAGTAATGCATATATTATATACTGAAGCCCACCTCTGGGCATAAAATGAAGTTATATATTCATCTACCCCCCCCCCCTCTCAGTTGTCAGGCGACAGCCCAGCATTACAGGGTTCAGCCTCAGAGCAGTCATCAGGGCCACTCAGCCTGGGCCCCCTTCATGTTGTAATCATGTGCTGAATAAGCTTCCTGATGAATTGTTCTCCTTAATCAAAGTAAAGATAAGGTGAGTGCGGAGACACTGTACTCTACTTATGTAGTACATTTGTGTATGTAAATGTTTTGGTTTAGTCTGATCTTCATATACCTTATATTTTATTGTAAACAAGATAAACTGCTTTATGCAGCTTGTGTGCAGAGCAATCTAATAAGAAAAATCTGATGCTACCTTATAACAGCCACAAGAATTATCTATGGATTAGCCTGATAACAGACTGCATGAATAGTAATCCCTGTGTCGCCCATATTCTGAAAACCTAAACTGACAACGCATGTGTCTACAATAAAATTCATTTCACCTCTTGTCATTGAATCCATTTGATATCTTAATTGCAATGATCTCCGTATGAATGGGATTCAAAGTTTGTTGAACATTTGAAAAACTAAACTTTAATTAAAATTAAAATAGATGCATGCTTTATTGAAGCAAATAAGTAATGATGCTTTTTCCAGCTAACTTTCTAAAAATCTTTAACCAACGTGTTTTGTACTTGGAACACACCTAAAATTAATATGTGTGAAATATAACAACCGGGGAATGAGGTGCTCCTGAGCGGAAACGTAACAACGGTTTACAGTGTTAAATAGTGCCAAATATGTGACTAAGACTAACTGCACTTCTGTATTCATGTTTAGACATTGGTTCAATTTTAACTGCTATATGTGTTAATTGGTAAGAAATAAAAAGTATTTGTATGTTTCACATGTTTCTGATCTGTTATTTTGGTGTTACTACAATTCACTGTAGAATAAGATACCTGTTATCAGCACTTTTAGTTTACTCACTATCTCCAGTGGATTCCCACTGTGCTGAGGGTCCAGAAGCCACAAATGGAGGAGGATGAAGAGTAGGCTTGTGCTGTGCCCCGCTGTGCATCAGTGCCCCATACGCCAAGGAACAGGGCGGCCGATATTCACCTCTTCCTGAATCCTTCCAGCTGGTTGTAGACAGCCATTCAGGCTTACCAGGCTGGTGGCTGTACAGCAATGTGCACACCCGCTGGCAGACCTGAAAGACTGCTTTCGGTCACATTGAACATGAAAGTATCAGCTTCCCTGTTGCTACTGGCAAGCGCCGAGGCACAGCAGGACATCCCAATTCGGGATACATGCTTCTGCCTAATTAAGTCAGTTTTCTACAGCACTTCTTTAAAGTCATTCTGCAGGCACAAAAAATGCTACTTCCTTTTTGTCCCGTGATCAGTGCCAGTCTGCTGTCAGTAACTCACCTGATTGCTAGAATTGAGCCCCTGCTGAAGCTGCTGCATCATCCATTCACTGGTGCATCCACGCCAGACCACGCCCCCACCGCCAACCACAGGAGTGTGACCATACCCCCTCTATGCACTACAATGGAGGCGGGGGTGTCAGGCCTCAGCCCACTATCTCCATTGCAATGAATAGAGAGGGTGTGGCAGCGTGCCTGTGATTAATGGTCGAGATCCCAACCCGCCTTCAACCAGTCTACATGTTCGGGCCCAAGACAGCACAGTATCCAGCGATCAGGTGAGTTACTGATTGCCGGACTTGCACCGATCAGCTGTGTGGGTCAAATAGTAGGTACTCTTTTATCAGTGGCGAAACTAAACATGGTGGGGCCCATACAGTAAAGTTTTTGACTTAATTGGATGCAGCTGGACAACTAAAGACTGAAACAGCAGATGATTCCTTTATTTAAATGATGCCATTAAGCACAAATATAAATACGGTGGATGAGCAACAATGAGGTAGCCCCCCTGACCTTCTGGGTCCTAGTGCAGTCTCACCCCCTCAAGTTCCTCTCTTGCCTTTTATGTGCCTGCTGAAGTCCTCTTCTATACTTAAAGCGGACTAAAACCCACTGAACTTGTAAAATACATTTAGCCAAAGCCCCTGCCGATATGGTCTTCTTGGCATGTAGAACTAGAAATGGATATTTTTGGTTTTTGAATCGACCTGGAACATGGTTTTATTTTGGCTGTCCCTCTCTGTAAAATGGCAGGTGATTAGTCATTGCATATGTTTGGCAATGACCTAATTGCCACATATGACAGTGGCAATAAATGGAGGAGGCTGAACTTTACAGCTAAAACAGGTAACATTATCTGGAATTAAATGAAGCACGAGCATTTGTTTATCTTCCTTTGGCTTTTCTATTTTGAGTCTACTTTTTGAAAGACTTCAGGCCAGACACCCAGACCCAAATGATGATCCGTGCATTCTCATAAATCCTGTGGCTTACTCAAGTGAACAACAAAGCAACAGAGGAGTAAAAAGAGAGGTCCAAAATATAAAACAATTGTAGAATTTTAAGTGAGTTACTAAATAACTAGTGAGAGAACCATCAGAGTGGACGTGGCGTGTGCCACTTCTTCCTCAATTGAGGAGCACCAAATGTTTCACAAAAATACCATTTTGTGATTACTCACCTGTAAAATGGGTATTACAAGTATGTCTCACACCCTGCTTCGGAATGATTAGTAACACGTGGGTTATAGTCCAGTAGAGGGCGAACTTTTGCAGAGATGACTAGAAAAAAGAAGCCCCTCCCAGTCCATAAATACCTGGGACCTCCCACATATTCCCCAGTTTAAGAAAGCAGTAAGGGGACCAGGAAGAGCCAATAAAATCTATGAGAAAACATTTTCACCAAAAACAGGATCCAAGATAGAACTCAGGGTGGGACGAAGCAGGGTTTGAGACATACTTGTAATATCCATTTTACAGGTGAGTAATCACAAAATGGTATTATTCCAAGTATGTCTCACACCCTGCTTCGGAATGATTAGTAACACATGGGACATCCAATAGTAGTGTCCAAAAAAGGGTGGGGATCCCAACTGGCAATAATGCACAAATTAAAGCACTGCAGCTTGCAAAACTTTGCGGCCAAAAAACAGCATCCGCTGAGGCCTGCACATCAACCTTATAAAACTTAGAAAAAGTATGAACAGAAGACCAAGTACAGCACGAGTAGAATGAGCAGTGATCTGAAAAGGGGGATCCCTCCCCTTGGCAGTATAGGCCCCAACAATGGCCTGACGTATCCATTTACTAATGGTAGACTTGATGGGCGTCAAACCCTTCTTGGGCCCAGAGGGCACCACAACAAGGCGTCCGACCTACGAAAAGGAGAAATAGCCACCAAATAGTACTTCACACAACGAACCACATCCAAAGATTGCAGGGCCCTCTCCTTGTCATTGCTAGGCTTAGGACACAAGGAAGGGAGAACCACATCCTGAATGAGATGGAAAGCAGAGACCACTTTAGGTAGGAAATCCGGCTTAAAGCGGAAGACCACCTTGTCCTGGTGTCTCTCAAAGTAAGGGGCATGAATAGACAGAGCCGCCAACTCAGAAACACGTCGAACGGAGGTAATAGCCACCAAAAAGGCAACCTTTTGTGTGAGAATAGAAAGTGCAACATCCTGCACCGGCTCAAAAGGAGGCCCCTGGAGGGCCGACAGAACCAAATCCCAAACAGGCAACAAGGGCTTGCGAGGGGGCCGCACGTGAGTGACCCCCTGGAAAAAGGTCTTAACCAAAGGATGAAGAGCAAAAGACCTATGAAAGAAAACCGCCAAGGCGGAGACCTGCCCCTTCAGAGTACTAAGCTGAAAGCCCAGATCTAAACCTTGTTGAAGACACTCCAAAATTCTGGGAATCAAAGACACCCTACAAGTCAAGGCCCTAGCCTCACACCAATCAATATAGGGCCCCCAAGTCCTGTAGTTGATGTTAGAGGGAAGACTTCTTCCTAGCCCTAACCAGCGTTTGGATCACAGCATCAGACAAAACCTCTTCTTTCAGGATGGAGGTTTCAGCAGCCACGCCGTCAAAGCCAGTGTTTGTAAATTGGGGTAACAAAGCTGACCCTGAGTGACCAGATCCGGAAACAGGGGCAACCCGTACTGATCGACCGCCAGCCGCACAACGTCTGCGAACTACACCTGTCTTGGCCACCTTGGAGCCACCAGAATTGCTGGCACATCCTCTTGAACCAGCTTGCGCACCACCCTGCCTACCATGGAGAAGGGTGGAAACAGATACAGGAAACCCAGATCCCGCCAGGCAAGGGACATGGCATCCACTGACAGAGCCAGAGGATCCTGAGACAGCGACACAAAGGCAGGGAGCTTGTGGTTGTGATGGGAGGCAAAGAGATCCACCCCCGGGAACCCCCATTTGTGACAAATGGATAGAAATACCTTGTTGTTGAGGCACCACTCCCCTCGGCGGGAGGACCCTCTGCTCAGAGAGTCCGCTTCCACATTCTCCACCCCTGGAATGTACACCGCCGAGATGCATGGAACATTGCTCTCGGCCCATGCAAGATTTAGAGACACCTCCCTGAGGGCACTCCTGCTGCGAGTCCCTCCCTGGTGATTGATGTAAGCGACCGCAGTCCGATTGTCTGACCGAATCTGAACTGGTAAGCCTTGGAGGTGATGCGTCAAGTGCGACAGCACCAATCAAATAGCCCTCAGCTCCAAGACGTTGATGGGGGTGTGCACCTCCTGAGGACCCTGGAACTGATGTTCCTTCCAGAAACCCCCCCCAGCCCGACAGGCTGGCATCCATGGTGACCGTCTCCCAACAAGGGGCCAGAAAAAATCTGCCCCTCAGAAGATTCCTCGGTTCCAGCCACCACTGAAGAGACCGCCGGACGAGGGGAGACATTGCAAATGACTGATCCAAGGACAGAGGGCATCTGTCCCAATCCAATAACAGATGGAGTTGAAGAGGCCTCATGTGAAACTGAGCAAAAGGAACTGCCTCAAAGGAGGCCACCATCAATCCCACCAGCCTCATCCCTTGCCGGATGGACGGGCGAGGGATGGACAGAAAAGAGACGTATCAGATCTTGAACCGTCTGCACCTTTGACTGAGGTAGGAAATCCCTGGTCCGAATGGTATCCAGAGTCGTGCTCAGAAAGGAAACCTCCCTTGACGGGGAGAGGAAAGACTTGGGGTAGTTGATCACCCAACCGAACCTCTCCAGCGTTGACACCACCAACCTGGTGTCCAACTCCGCTTGACCGAGAGAGGATGCCGTGATGAGAAGGTCGTCCAAATACAGCACAATGCGAACGCCCTGGGCTCTGAGAAGGGCCATTATACCCGCCAACACCTTGGTGAACACCCTTGGTGCCGAGGTCTGCCCAAAAGGAAGAGCCACAAACTGATAGTGCTGATCTCCCACCACAAATCTGAGAAACCGTTGGTGTCCTGGGAAGATCGGCACATGAAGGTAAGCGTCCTTGATGCCTATGGACGTCATAAAATCCCCTGGACGAAGAGAGTGGATGGCCGAATGCAGAGTTTCCATGCGAAATTTCTTGGTTCTGATGAACCTGTTGAGAATCTTTAGATCCAGAATGGGTCTTATGGAGCCATCCTTTTTGGGCACTGGAAAAAGGTTGGAGTAATAGCCCCGGCCTCTCTCTGAGGAGGGCACCGGGCAGATGACCCCCATGTCCAGAAGGTTTTGTACTGCCAATAAAAGCCCCTGCGCGGCCCTGGGGTCCGAAGGAACCCGAGACCTGAGGAATCTGTGAGGAAGCCGGAACTCGAACTCCAGATTGTACCCGGAAGAGACCACTACCAGGATCCATTTGTCTGAGGCCTCCCGGGTCCAGACCTGGGCGAAGTGCCGTAACTGTCCCCCCACCCACGAGGGTGAGGGCGCCCCCTCATTGCTGAGAGGGTTTGACAGCAGACTTGGGTTTGGACCCCCAAGTAGTTCCGGGACGGGCACAACCTCTGCCCCTGCCCCAGGAAGCACCTCTGAATGCTGAATGAGCAACTCCTCTGCTTGCTCGAGAGCCACGAAAGGAAGGATTTAAGGAGCCTGCACCCCGAAAGGGGCAGCGCTGCTTCTTGCGCTCACAGTACTGCGTAATGGCGACTCTCAAGCCTGAGGTGAAGGGAGAAGAGGAAGAAGAAGGGCGGGCCAGCGCGGATCGCGCTCCGCGCCTGGCCCTGCCCCCTCCTCATCCTCACCGAGAAACGCGGTTCCCAGCCATTGGCGCCAGAGACAGGGGGGTAGGCCGCCGCCAGCGCGCCCGGCCCCTCTCCTGACAGAAATGAGGGGGAGAAGCTCTTCCCACCAAATGCAGAGCCAGCCAGAGCGGCCAGCACCCAACACAGCCGCAACAAGGGCCCAGTGCACAAAAAACACACCACACACACACACTCAGGCACACAGCATAAAGAAGTGAAAAAAACAACCACTGAGGGAGAAGGAACAGCCCCACCCTCTATTGCGGGAAAGGGAGTAATGTAAGGGGGGGTCCCCAACTACAGGAGTAGAAACGGGGGAAAACGGACAGGGCATCCCAAACCAGGGTCACCAACCTGGTATCTGCCTACCCCCTATTATGGGGTCTCACGGAGGAGCATGGCTCCTAGCATGACACCTGCTAAGGTGTAACCTACCCTCACCCGGACCTACAGCCAAAGCAGGGTGTGAGACATACTTGGAATATGTTATTAGCAATAAATGAACACTCACAAAAATATTAAAAAACACATAACGCAAGATCTTTAAAAACAATGCACAACTCCCTGTAATATGCAATATATCCTTGCCTATAGGTGGGTTCTATTGGAGAACTATAAATGGAGTCCTATGGTACCCCTATATAAAGCCTATGTTACTGTATTCTTTGTGCTGACACAAAAAAAAAACGAAAGAAATTTGTTGCTATATTGCACTTTATTATAAAAAGTTTACAAGAATACAGTAGCATTTTTCAGTGTTTTTATTTATGTATGTTTGCTAATGTACTTAAAATCTAAAGGTGTAATACTGTCTATGTCCTACAGTTTAGAAGATTGGCATTCACATGAAGTAGTAATGGATCTTCTGACTTGGGATACGTTTATAGTATTTGTATGTGCAGCAAGGAAGAGGAGGGCAGACACCAAGCTGGCGCTGGAGCAGCTCAATGGAGGGCAGCTTGACAATGGCTGATTGAAACCAGGGATCCCTTTTGGTAGTGGTAGAAGTAGGGGCTCGATGTGGGACGATGGCAAGTTCACACAACAGCGATGAATGATGAGTGCATGGTCAGACAAGCAAGGTTGGCAACTGGTGAGCAGAGCAGATGTGGCCAGATAGGTAATAGGAACATAATTGGTTGGAGGGGCAGGGTTGACAGCAGGTAAGTAGATCTGAAGTGGTCGGGCAGGTAAGGTCTGCAACAGACAAGCATAACAGATGTGGTTGGGCAGGCAAGGTCTGCAACATGCAGGCAAGGGTTAAGAGTCCAGGTTGGGGGGTATACAGCAAACAGACAGAACATTTACATTTAGGGAGCAGAGTAGCACTCACCCTGTCAGTATGGTCAGCGACGTGCTGATTTGAAGGGACTGAATAATCTACTGCCATGTACCTTTATGATGATCAAGAACAGGCAGCCACCAGCAGTATCCACTGCATCCTCCCCCAAAAATGGTTAAGAGGGAAAAACAGGAGAGAACGTTGGCGTGCCAGGTAAGGGTGTGTTGGAGGATATGGTGAGCGTATGACCAGGATAATTGCATCTAGGAAACTGGAAATGGATTGCAGAATCTGTATCTGGCAGGAGACTTGTACCCTCCCCCCAAGAATGCTGCACAACACATAGGCTCAGAAGCAGGGAGTCTACCTTCAGGTCTGGTTTTCACTTGAGCACTCCACAAGGAAGGACTGGTTATGCTGCAAACAAGCCAGGGTCCCACAACCTTCACAGGGGCCGGTTCAGAGCCAGGTGAGAAGTCCCAATCCTTTTTTAGGAGAGAAAACTGCCATTTACTTTCGTTGTCTACCTTAGGGCTGATTCAGAGCCAGGTGCAAATTTACACCAGGCAGACAATAAAAGTGAAAGGTAGTTTTCTCTCCTAAGGAATGAGAATTTTCACCTGGCTCTGAATCCACCTCACTGGGTGTTAGTGAGCCCAAAGATTGGAATAGTTCATGTCAAATTTAAGTATCAGGAGGGGCAGAGAAAACAAAGCCAAGGGGTCGGGAGCAAGAGAATTTTGTAATCCAAAGCCAGAGTGATGAGCCCAGACAGGTAGTCTTCCAAATCCAAGGGGCAGGAGCCAATATCGGAAAGTCGTTCAAAGCCAAGTCGTGTAGAGTCCGAGGTCAGTAGGACCAGGTGGCAGACAATGCTAAGATAAAGGAGGGGTGACAGCTGTACTATATGAAGTAAAAGACCAAGTTCCTAAATATTTCTTCACTTCCTTTCGACAGCACCAATAAAACTGGTTTTGTTTGGGCTCAGTCCATGCATTCAGCTGTCCATTTGATTTCTGTGATACCATTAACAACTTTTTTATTTGACTTGAAACCAAATATAAGGACTCTCTTCTTAGGTTCTAGAACTAGAAATGGATATTTCTGCCTTTCAAATCGTCCTGGAACACTGATTTTTCTCAAAACATCCTTCGGGCAGCATACGCTTGAGACCTCCGGGCTCCTCCCACCAAAGGGGAACACGTGACCACCAATACAATAAAATCTTGACTCCTCATCCAATTCCCCAGTTGTTTCCTTGTTCCTCCCTGAGGTAGGAGCCAGACCACTAGCTCCTGAGCCACGATGGTTTAGGTAAGTATTCCGGTGCTATGGGCCTATGTTAAGCAGGGGGTCCATTTCTTGGTCCTGGAGGTTGGTTGTGCCAGGGGCCCGGGATAACCTCAGGGATTCTAGGCCAGATCCCATTCTATGATTTAAATTCAAAGGGGGGGGGTAAGCTAATTTTTTTCTCTCTTACTGAGGATGAATTGGGAAGAAGCTGGGGTGGCCGGACCCCAGAGAGAAAGGTTAGGGAAACTTTTAGTCTGGGAAACTATTTTTTGGGATCATGGGGAAGTTTTCCCTAAGAATTGGTTGCACTGGAACTTTTTTCCAGGCTATTTCTTACTTTAACTTTACTGAGACGCTGTACCTTTAAGAGGCAGGGAAGAGAGGGTAATGACGCATTTTCGCTCGCTCTTCCCCGCCCTTGCGAGTGCAGCTTTGATTTTCTTACCTCCGGCGGCGGCTGGCAGTCCGGAGGTGGGAGTCAGGGGATGATGGTGGAAGTTCCCGGGCGATTCCTTCCTGGATGCATGATGCATCCAGCGGATCTTCTCGCTGGCCAGAAACAGGTACACGTGCCCCACAGGAAATAGGAATGGGCTTCTTCCTCCCGGGAAGCTGTGACATCATACGGCAGCACCGGGATTAATCCTGCTATCCATAACACGTGCTAGGGTCTTAAAGGGGCAGCACAGGTGTTTTGGAATTTTTTCAGTATTGGCCTCCCTTTCCTATCCTATGCTTGAAAGGGTTAATATTGATTATTGGATTTTTGCTCCTGCACTATTTAGGCGGATTCAGAAAGCTAATCCTTGGTGCCTCATACCAGAAATGGCAGATCAGACGGATATTAGCATTGTGGAGCCTATGTTTGATCCTATAGAAAATGCTTCCACAGATATTCCTAATACGGACCAGGATTCATCGAATAACCTGTCAACTGCCGATTCTGGGAGGAGGAGGCCCAGCTCTGCCCTGGTAAGTCACTTTTCTGTTGTAATATGGGGCTGTTCTTTTTTTGGGAATTTTGGGTGTAGTATATAGCTCACCTTCCCCCTATTTTTATGTCTTGTAGTCTAAGACCCCGGACAAAGCTACCCCAAGTGTATCCAAATCCTCTTCTTCAGGATCTAAATCACAGAAAAGTAGGAGATGTCCCATGTGTGAGATAAAGCTCTCTGATTCATATAAGAAACCCCTCTGTCAATCCTGCTTGGATAAGGTGGTTAATAGAGAACAAAAATCTGACTTGATGCAGAGGATGAAGGAGCTTAAGAACCAGATTTCTTCTTCGACTTTGGCCCAGAAGGTTCGGGAAACCAGGTTGTTTTTATTCAATCAGCAACGGGTTCCTTTGATTCTTCTTTATTGGCCGGGCATATGGGTAGATCCTCTTATTTTTCCACTCAGGCGTCAGATATGCCAGACGATGACTCTGAGGAAGGGGAAGCTTCTTCCCTTGGGGAGGAGGAAGATAAGGCCTCCGGATCTACAGCTTCGGCTAAAGGCAGGTACTTGTTTCAGCCTGGAGACTTACCTTTCCTTTTGCACATGATTTACTTATCCATGGGGATAGAAGAAAAGGATTCGAGGTCTAAGCATGATGGGTTTTATCCAGATTTGGCACCTGATTCATCCTATTCATTTGCTTTTCATAATTACCTAAAGGATATGATTATGGGGGAATGGAAGGATCCATCTAAGAATTTTTTGAAATCCCGGGGTCTAAAGCGGAGATATGCTTTTGCTGAAGAGGATTCAGAGTTTTGGGAAAAGTGTCCTGAGTTGGATGCCCCTTTTGCTTAAAAAAAAGCTTAATATCTATGTCCAGTACAAACATTTTCGCATGGAAACAATTTTTTTCAGTCAAAGGCATGCTTCTACAGGGTTTCTTCATGGTCTCAATAGATTTGAAGGATGCTTATTGGCAAGTACCAATGAGTGCTTGCACTTCCAGTTTGTCTGTCTTCCTTTCGGACTGGCTTCAGCTCCGAGGATCGTTACGAAAGTATTGGCAGAACCTCTGGCATATCTGAGACGGAGAGGAATAGGCGTGGTTGCCTACCTAGACGACCTGTTACTTTTTGCCCAATCGAAAGACAAATTATTGGAGAATCTCAATCACACCCTGAATCTGCTAACCCGCCTAGGGTGGATCCTGAACCTCGAAAAGTCAAGCTTGGTCCCCTTGCAGGTGATGACGTATTTGGAATTCGAGATCAATACGGTACACCAAGTCTTAATTTTTCCTCATCAAAATTTTTTGATCCTACAGGAGGCTGTTTTCTGCGCAAACACAACATCCTCAATAAGACAGGCCATGAGAGTGCTGGGGTTAATGACTTTGGCATTCCCGGCAGTAAGGTGGGGCCAGTCGCATTCCAGGACTATTCAGATGCAAATTTTGAAGAATTGGAACGGGACTCAGAATGGACTGGATGAAGTAGTTTATATTCCAGAGGCGGTGAAATGTTCCCTAGAATGGTGGCTGACGAAGGATCGATTTTGCGGCGGTCTGTCTTGGACGGACCCAAGGAGATGATAGTGACTACAGATGCTTCGGCTTGGGGCTGGGGAGCCCATTGCAGAAATTGGACGGTGCAAAGAAAAGTGGTCCACGGCCCTGAGTCAGTCTTCTTCAAATCTGAGGGAACTGATAGCAGTGAAAGAGGCCTTATGGGCACTAAAACAGCATCTGAAAAATCGGCATGTGCAGATCAGATCAGACAATGCAACTTCAGTGGCGTATATAAATCGTCAAGGGGTAACGAGATCCTCGCGATTGATGACGGTGGCATCGGAGATCTTACTATGGTCAGAGGAGAACCTGAAGCCTCTGTCAGCAGTACATCTAAAGGGAACCTTAAATCAGGTAGCAGATTTCCTGAGTCGATCTTGGATAAGAGAATCAGAAGGGTCACTGGATCCAGAAGTGTTCAAACAGATTTGCGATCTAAGGGGCATGCCCGAGGTGGATCTGTTTGCTTCTGCGAAGAATCACAAGTTGGACAGGTACTTCTCTTTAAATCCAGCGGAGCAAGCATTGGGAGTGGATGCATTGACCCATGTGTGGCAGTTAAATCTAGCCTATGCTTTTCCTCCAGTCCAGTTGATCCCGATGGTGTTAAACAAGATCCTCAAAGAACCAGCTACAATTCTTCTCCGTGGTGGCCCAAGAGATCTTGGTTCTCGACTCTGGTGGAACTATCTATTCAGGAACCGTGGGAGATTCCAGTATGTCCACAGTTGCTGTTGCAGGGACCAGTTCTTTGTCCAAACCCAGAGTGGTGGAGACTGACAGTTTGGACCCTGAGGTCACCCTACTTCTGAAGAAGGGTTATTCCAGTAAGGTCATTGAGACTTTGCTGTCAAGCAGGGAAGTGGTCACCAGGAAGATCTATTTTAAAGTCTGGAAGACCTTTAAGTTTTGAAGAATACAGAACAAAAAATTATCTTTCAAGATTCTGGTAATTTTGGAATTTTTACAGCACAGAGTGGAGATGGGGTTAAGTGTTAATACCCTGAAGGTCCAGTTGGTGGCATTGTCGGTATTTTTGGACAAAAGATTGTCTTCTTTTTCATGCCTCAATGGGACCTAGCTAAAGTTCTTTTAATGTTGAAATCCCCTCCATTTTTTTCCTGTCAAGAATTTGGACATAAAATACCTTACCTGGAAGGTGTTATTTTTGATGGCGATTACTTCTGCATGCAGAATTAGTGATATTCAGGCCTTGCCCTGTCGTCATCCATTTTTTCAGCTATTCCCGGATCGCATAGTAATGAGAATAGATCCTTGTTATTTGCCCAAAGTTTCATCTGATTTTCACAGAACTCAAGAGATTATCCTTCCGTCTATAGACAATAAGGATTCTTCAGTTTTGAAAGGGTCTGAAGGTATCTAAGACGACGTTGGCAAGATGGATGAAGAATACGATTAAGATGGCTTATCAGAATGTTAATATACCAGATGGAGTCAAGGCTCATTCTACAAGAAGCATTTCTACATCTTGGGTAGAGCAGGCTCGGGTCTCTATGGAACAGATATGTAAAGCAGCTACTTGGTCCTCAGCCAAAACCTTTGCAAGACACTATCGGTTAGATCTTCTGTCCCAGAGGGATCAGTCTTTTGACAGGTGTCCTTCGTGCTGTTCTTCCCACCCAATGAGGTAGTACTCGGCTATCTCTCAAGCGTATGCTGCCCGAAGGATGTTTTGAGAAAACTTAAGTTAGGTACCTGGTAACTTTTTTTCTAAACATCCGGAAGGGCAGCATCTGTCATTTTCCCTCTCTTTTTTTGGAGTTAGACTATTGTCTTTCTTTTACAAAAGTTTTATTAAGTTTTTTAAGTACAAAAGACAGCATATCAAAAATCACATGCTATGACATTGTCTAACAGATGTGTTATAAACTGTTGTCAACTGAAATAAAGCTTATAGTCTCTTTGCTGACTATTATGGATCTTGTTGTCTGATTTCGTGCGCTAGTGCCCTGGATTTGACGGATAAAAGAATATTTGACTGAAATTTAGTTGAACTGGTTGCTGATTAAACCTTCTAAGGTAAACCTTGATCTTAATCTTTGGTCCAAAGTGCTGTCTTTGCTGATATCAAACATTATACATAGATTTTAAGGATAACACAAACAAATTCGGGTTGGGGGAAGGTTAGAGATAGTAGGGAAGAAATGGGTTTGGAGCGGGTGGGGGGGAAGTGGCTTGAGTAAGATTACCAGGGATGGTATATTGGTGTTCTTCAAGATAGTCCAGAGGGGGGATTTAATTACACTGGGAAGACGGGGTCAACCCGGGAGTTTTGCAGGCCTATATATTCTACCCATGGGTCCCACACTTTCTTGAACTTATCATAGGAATCATTCACTATTGCCATTATTTTTTGTAATTGCAAAGGGTGTCAGATATTCTATTTTGTATCTCTGACCAAGGGATGGAGGGCGTTTTCCAACATTAACCAGTTAAAGCTGGTTGGATGTGTAATTCCCGGAGGAAACATAGGGTTACCTAACAAAGGAGCGGCTGGTGTGTGGGGTGAAGTGAGCTGGTGCTTAATTTTGTCCCATATTGATAACGAGAATGAAAGTATTGAGGGGAGAAGTTTGGGTCTGCATGCTTTGGATGTCCATAATAGAGCAGTTGGCGACGTCGTACCGCATTGCATTCTGTCAATGGAGACCCAAGTGGGAACATAGTTAGGGGTATGCAATAGAACTAGTGGAGCTATTTGGGCAGCAAGGAAATACTTATGCAGGGATGGGAAGGCAAGGCTGCAGTGTTCCTTTTTGCGAACAGTGTGGCTTTTTTAATTCTATGTTTAGTTTTGTTCCAGGTGTATGCTAGAATTTTCAGTTGTGCTATATCTAGCGCCTTTTTTGGGACTGGTAGGGAGGACCCTGAATAAGTACAAGATTTTAGGGAGGAATACCATTTTCAATGCCGCTATTCGTCCTAGCCAGGATAGCCTCATCATTTGCCATGATGTTAGTAATTTATCAAGAGTTTTGAAAAGTTCTGGGTAGTTTGCGTTGTAGAGCATATTATAGCTGTTTGTAAGTTTGATTCCTAAATAGGGTAGTTTCTGGGTCCAGGCAAAGTTGTTAGTTAATGTTTGTCTGTTATTGTTTGTTAGGGAGATATCTAAGGCTGTTGATTTTGAAGCATTTAGTTTTAGACCTGAGATATGCCCGAAGTCTGAGAGGAGTTTAATTGCATTGGGTGCTGAGATGTGGGGGGATGTCAACATGAGGAGCATGTCATCCGCAAATAGAGATATCTTATGGTCTTGATTAGCTAGTGGGATTCCTTTAATGGAGGGGTTTTGCCTCATTTTCATTGCCAGGGGCTCCAAGGTTAAATAAATAATATAGGAGACAGGGGGCAGCCCTGCCTGGTACTTCGCTTTATAGGAAAATTTGAGGAGTTGAAGCCAGTGTATTTAATGTGGGCGGATGGCTGGGTGTAGATGGCTGAGATCCAGGACAGGAAGCCGGGGCCAAAACCCCATATTTCCAGAATGAAGTGGAGGTATTGCCAGGAGAGGGAGTCGAAGGCTTTTTCTACGTAAAGAGAGAGTAGCATGGCTTCAAGGTTATGACGCTTTACGCCTTCTATTAGTTGCAACATTCTTCTGACTCCGTCTCCGGCTTATCTCCTGGGCACAAAGCCTACTTAGTCCCTGTGTATTATGTCCCCAAGAAACTCATTAATTCTGTTAGCTAATATTTTAGTTAGAATTTTACAATCTATATTTAGCAGGGATATTGGCCTAAAGTTTGTCCAATTTTGATGGTCCTTGCTCGGTTTGGGTATCATGACTATCGCTGCTCTCAGCATATCTGGGTCCATGTAATGGCCCTTTTTTATAAAGTTGTACACTTTAGCTAAACGTGGGGCTATAATGGGGGCCAGTTTTTTTATAGAAGAGAGCTGAGAATCCGTTTGTTGGTTTTTAATGTTTTAATTGCTTTTAGTACCTCCTCAACTTTAATGTTATCATCTACCATTTCCTCTTGGGTTGTGGTGAGGGAGGGTACTTTGAGGTCTTCAAAAAAGGCCTGAGCTTTAGGGATGTCCAGTTGAGAGGGGGCATTGTATAGTTCAGAGAGGCCCAAGGAGAATTCTTCTAGGACTTTCTCTCACTTTTGAGCTTTACGGGCTTTTTTACCTGGTCTTGGCATTCGAGCTGGGAAGCTAAAAGTGTCCCAGGTTTATTTCCGGAGATGTAGTACCTTTGTTTGGCCCTCCTGTATCTTCCCTCAGCTTCCTCTGTTTGTAGGAGGTTGAGCTCGGTTCTAGAGCGCTCCATTTTATTCTGGTGCTCTGAGGAGGGGTTAGTTTTAAAGTTCTCTACATCTCCCAAATATTGGGCCTGTAATTTGTTTGCAAGGGCTATTCTTTCTTTCTTCTTCTTGGAAGCCAGGCCTATGAAGTACCCTCTCATGACTGCTTTAAAAGCTCCCCACAGCATCGTTGGGGGGGGGTTTCTTGATTTCCTAACAGGTCCGCGAACCGCTTACTGTCTTGGGTCACTTGGGCGTTAGGGGGTAGGGACCTATCCATGTAGGGGTGAAGGGTCAAATTGGAGTCTCCGCATAAAAATACTGCACCTTTTCTATGCTTCTGTACTAAAGAGCACATATGTTCTAAGAAGAGGATTTGCTTTGTGTTAGGGGTGTAATATGCAAGGAAGGTTACCTCGAAGTCCTGGAGAGTACCCTGCAAGAGAAGGTATCTCCCATCAGGATCCGCAATCCGTTTATGACATATGAATTGTGTGCCATTGCGGAAAGCTATTAGGACTCCTTTTTTCTTCTTTTGGCTGTTAGCCTGGAAGAATAAGGAGAACTTGTGGTTTAAGTGTTTTGGGGAGGAGTTAGATGAAAAGTGTGTTTCTTGGAGGCAGACTACATCCGCATGGATTGAGTTGAGGTATTTAAAGGCTCTGGAGTGTTTATTGGGCGAATTAAGGCCCTGAACATTTAGTGATACAATGTTAGTCACCATGGTATGTTTGGGGCGTCTATGTACTGGAGACCTACTATCCCTAGGGTTGGATATATATGTAGGGGGGAGGAAGGAGGAGGAGAGGGGGATGGATAGATGGGGGGATGCAGAAAGAGAAACAAGACATATATATATATATATATATATATGCGCAACAGAAAACATTATGAACAGGTGAGCTTTGCACACCTCTGTGTGCACCAATTCCAGATGCTCGGAAAAAAAATAAAAAGGTATTTCCGTGCACTGGAAAGTGGGGTGAGCCCCTTTAAGATCGGGAGGCCATTCTGTAACATTACATAAAAAATACAACTATAACATTTTCAAATTATGAGTATATAACCCTCTGAGTGGTCCCCCGCCAGGTCCAGCCCCGCCACCAGCAGGAGAGACTTACCGAGGCCGACACCAGGCCAGGCAAAGTCCCGCCCCGTGGCCTGAGTTCACGTTTTGTGCCGCCACTAGGCCGGCAACCTGCACCTATGGGATGCCCTTCCAAGGTTCATTCCCACCAGTGAGCCACGGCCCAGCGGCTGGAGCCGACCGGACTAACATTTTGTAGATATAGGAACAGTATGAGATTACCAAAACTAATGATAAGCAACTGTTGGTTGAAATAGAAAAATATATGTAACGCTGAAGGGGTAGCACTTACGGACCCTAAAGGCCCAAGTTCACAAGGGCAGCCTACGTGTCCCTGGAGGGCCTGCCGCTTGCAAGGGTGGACAATGTCCGACGACGGTAGCCGGGGTTTTCCCAGAGGACACGGCCTTAAGCGGCTGGCTACTTGGGGCTTCTTATGCTATTTTCCAGCATTTGTGCGTAGCGCATATTTGAGTCTCAGTCCTATTAAACAGGGTGAAACTTGGGATTTCTGTGGTTGGGTATACTGCTTGGGGGATGGGGTGACTTGGTTGTTGCAGCTATGGATGGGTCTTGGTGTTCTGGGCGTCGAGGGGAGAGACGGGGCTGCTCTGTCTGCCTCCGGCAGCCTGATATCCAGGTTTTTGAATTTTTCTATGATTTCTGGTAAAGAGGAGGCTTGCACCTGTTTTCCCTGGAAGGAAAAGGAGAGCTTAAAGGGAAAGCTCCACCTGTAACACACTCCTTGGGCTTGTAGTGCTTGGAGATTGGTTTGAAGGACCGTCTCTTCATGATGGTGGTTTGCAAGAGGTCGGTGTAAACTTGGTAGTTATGGTTTTGGAACGTTAGGGGTGCCTTTTCCCTAGATGTTTTTAGCACTGCTTCCTTGGTCTGATAGTAATGAAATTTAACTATAATGTCCCGCGGAGGGCCGTCTGCTGGTCTTTTGGTCAGGGCTCTGTGTGCTCTATCGAGCTTCAGCCTTTCGACTGGTATTTCTGGGACCAGCTCTTGTAGGAGTGCTGTGACTGTGCCCACAGAGTCCCTCATTGCTTCTGGGAGCCCCCGGAATCTCAAATTGGACCTGCGGTTACGGTTTTCTAATTCTTCGTTCTGGCCCTTTAAGAGAGATATTTCATCCTGAAGCTGTTCCAGCATGGCTCCCTGGCTCTCTAGGACTGTAGTAGTGTCATCCATACGGGATTCCAGGGCTTCTGTCCTCCCTCCCAGGTCCCTGATTTCCTTCAACACTGTCTTAGTGTGTTTTACTGTTACAGCAGTGATCTCTTCTCTGACAATAGATCTGAGGTTCAGGAGATCTCAGGATATCACTGATGACATGAGGGATCTGAGGCTTAGGCTGGGAGGTTGGGGATGAGGGTGGCCAGCTATCAGCAGAGTCTAGGGAAAGGTCCTCTGCACTCACCACTCCTGTGTCTTCTCCCTCCTGGGCCAGCGATGCAGCCACTGGCTCTGGCAGTGTGTTGCCTGGGGGAGCCTCCTCGCACGTCCTCCCCTCTGCCGCCATCTTGGATCCAGGGGACGCCGATCTGCGAGTCTCCCTGTGCCCTTTTTTCCTGCTGCTGGATGGGAGCATGGTCTGTGGGGGGGTCCGTTCGCCTCCTGGATGTCTGCTGAGGTCACGGTTGAGTTTGTGGAGCTGCAGCTGCGTTATTTATGGCTCAGGGCATCCCGATCTAGCAGAGCTGTGTCAGCAAGCAGCAATTACACTCAGCTGCCAAGCCACGCCCCCTAGACTATTGTCTTATTATAAAGTTGAGTTGTGGGTCTGTTTCTTTTTCTCTCTTTCAGATCCCTACAACAACTGGGGAACTGGAGGAGGAGTCAAGATTTTATTCTGTCTGGTGGTCACGTGTTTCCCTTTTGTGGGAGGAGCCCGGAGGTCTCAAGCGTATGCTGCCCTTCCGGATGGTTAGAAAAAAAGTTACCAGGTATCTAACTTAAGTTTTTTTGGCTGTTCCTCTCTGTAAGATGACAGGCAATCAGTCATTGCATGTGTGTGGCAATGAATGGAGGAGGCGGAGCTTTACAGCTAAAACAGGCGCCATTATCTGGGATTAGAGTGAAGCAGGGGCAGTGAAAAATAGCAAAATGTGCTCTTCATGGGGAGGCAAGGTGAAAATGTAGGTTTAGGTCCACTTTAAGTGACTTGTACTACTTGGAAATCCACCATTTTGTTTTTATGTGTGTACACACACTCTTTTGCACTAAAGCCCTGGACTGTCACAATGTCCATCCCCAACCAAGAACATAGAGGTTTGACCAATAGGTTTCCTTATCTCATGTTTTTCTTTTAACCACTCATGATTAATAGCTGGAAAACACATTTTAAATATGTATTGAACGTGCAGTGTCCAAACATTTGTATATTTAAACAGTCATAAAATTCCTTAAGCTTTGTGAAGCTAGATCCCTTGCAAACAATGGACGTTGAAAAAATCAAAATGCCAGCTCATCCGAATACGAGGTTGATTTTCCCATAACTGGCAATGATAAGACTTTTTCATAATTTAGATGCAAGACAACCATCACTGAGGCATAGTTGTAAATTCAGACAATAATCAAAAACAATATTTTTTTTTATTTAGAAAGCTGTGCCCCATGGGATTTTATCTTCTAATCTGGTCTGCAAGTATTACATTTGTATTGCCTGGGAAGACCCTGATTGGGGAAATTGTATTGGTCTTGTTTCACAAACCCCTGTTTCGTAGCTACATTTAAAACAATTCTTCTAAACTGTTCTAAAATATTTTGTTTGTGGTGATTTCTTTGTGTTGCCCACTTTGAAGGTGGTTCTATATTGTTTGATGTTTCTTGGGAATTAAACAGAATGCTGGAGCCCCTCCGAACACCCTCCCCCCCAGAATGCCTAAACGGGTTTTGGTCCGGGTTAAGATAGCGTTACTTTAAGTGTTCTATTTTTTGGAATATCAATAGAAATACTTAAAACAATATATATATTATTTATATGTACTAAATGATGAACTATGCAGGCACAGTTACAAATGGAATATGGTAAGCACAATAGAGGTGGTGGTGTCTAAAGAATAAGAAAGCATGGACTGTGTTACCATATATGTGGTGAGGTATATTGGGAGTGCTGTGAATGATTTTGAAGATTTAAATGTTGAATATTATATACATTATTAAATCAGGGCCATTTTGCTAGTCATCCAACTGGCCTTTTTAGTTTTGAATTAAACCGGACCAACAGCCTTGCACATTTGGAAAAAACTCCCCAAAACTCACTTGCCCGCGAGCATACATGATACTGAACCATTTTCAGCACTTACATTTGCTCCTGCACCCACTCACAATGCACAGCAGCAGGAAACTTCCTCTTTGCAGGTGGCCTGCAGGTCCAGGAGACGCCAATTGGTTTGTAAAATTGAATGCATATGAGCACCTTTTCTTGTAAGGGTGTTTGGTCCTGTTTAAAGTGGACCTTCACCCTAAATAAGAGTCTATCTCATAGGTTTCCCCCTTGCTGTACATACAGATTGCCCACATTAAAAATCTTCCTACCTGCATCTATTGCATTTTCTGAGTCTTTAAACATCCAAGATGGTGGCCCATGGAGGTGCAGGTAGCCTGCAAACGGGAAGTGTCTTCCGACTGTGCCGCTCTGCATTCTGGGATCGCTGACCTTTTCCTGACCTCCAGTTCTGTCTGTGCAAAGCACTGCTATAACCCCGCTCCCCTGCATTTATGACCCCTCTCCTCAGTATGTGATGCTACTGAGCCAAAATGGTGACACCTGTATCCTAGAGTGCTGAACAGAGTTGCAGGCCAGTGAAGGAAAGAATAAAAAGTGATTAAAAACTATAAATATATTAATTTTAGATGCTGTGGAATAGTTTTTTAAGGGTTTGGGCTTTTCATTAAATGATGCTGAAGGTCCGCTTTAAAAAAGCAAGTTGGATGGCTAACAAAACATCTTCAAGGAAAATTGCAAGGAAAGTTGCCTTTAAATATTTCTATAGATATACCATGACCCAGATAAATGAACATTTTTAGACACAAGTGTAAATATATCTCAGTGGAACTACCCCAGGTCTTGTAATAAGGAAAGAAATGATGATGTACCTCATACATCTATATGTGGAATAAATATTTCTTTTTTTAAATGCTAAAACTAACAGGACCTTATTTGAGATCCCCAAATATCAAACGGAATGTGTCTTTATCCAAAATATGGCCATAGTGTAAAGTAAAGTAGAAGGTCTCTGGAGTGCTGTATCTTTTTAAACTTAGCAGAACTTCCCCTTTAGAGTCCCCCGTTTCAGTTAGTTTTTTTAAGTCTTCAACTGGAACGTAGATGTCTTTTCTGTTACCCCAGAATGACAGGTGGGCAACCCTTAAGGTTGTGGCATCGTGGTTTACATACATCATTCCTATAATTCTCCTCAGATAATAGGTAAGACTATACAACATGACCCCAGCAAAGAGAGCAACCCCAGTGAGATACATGGCCGAGGACGGGCTCATCTGCCCCTGCAAGTACAAATAGTAAACAGGTGGCAGGATGGTGAACGTCAGCCCCGTCTGCAGAATCTTCAGCTTGGATACAACTTTACACATCCGGATCCCAGAAAACTTGTAAATGAGACGGAATTCACTTTTATCTCCAGGCTTGGTGTCTGCAGATGAACAAAGCATGTGTGTGCATTGTACGAGAGTCCTGCCTCTAGGCATCCAGTGTGAGGAGACATCTTTGTGGATGGATTGAGCAAATTTCTGACATCTAACAGAGCAAGAAGTTCTGCTGTACAATCTTGATCTTAACGTCTGTAGCGTTATCAGTCGATTACCTGGTCTGATGCACACAGTGATAAAATAACGTGCCAGCATTCTAAATGAAAGGGAAAAACAAATAAGCGCATCATTTACTCTGGACATTTAGATTATATCTGGCAAAATAACATTAACTAAATTAAAGCAGACCTCTAGTCAGAAAAACATCAAAAAAAGTTAATGGTAACCCAAAAGGGAAGCATATTATTGACATATTAAGGCTCTGCCCCAAGGTAGGAACACGTGACCACCAGAATACACAAAAGCTTTAGTTCCTCCTCCAGACGCCAGTAGTTTGAGAGATCTGTAAAACAAAGAGACAAAGCACCAACTGGTAGATCAGCAAGATACCATATAAAGTAACGTAGCCTGAGGGAGGGAAACCTGTATGCTGCCCTTTTGGATGCTTAGAAAATAAGTTACCAGGTAACTAAATTTTTCTCAAAAGATCCTTAGGGCAGCATACCACTGAACGGATAAAAATACAATTATGTGAGAATCTCACCTGTAGAATTGGTATTATATGCATACAGCACGTCCTGCTCCAGAACATATTCATAACGTATGGGTATACCTCCGCCTTCAGCGCCGTGCACTGCAGATCATGAAGAAAACAAGCTCCTCCCGGAGGACCTCCCACAATCCCCAGCATTGAAAAGCAGTGAGAAGAGAAGCCAGGAGAAACAAACCACCCAGAGTGTCTGGCAATAACAGCAAGTGAGTACAATCACCATACAGGGGATCCAGAACAAAGTGAAACCAGGGTGGGGTGGAGCAGGACGTGCTGTATGCATATAATACCAATTCTACAGGTGAGATTCTAACAGAATTGTATTATTCTAAGCATACAGCACGTCCTGATCCAGAACACATTCATAACGTATGGGACATCCAATAGCAGTGTCCACAATAGGGTGGGATCCCCGTGAAAAGGCACAGCCAACAGTAAAACGCTGTCACCCTTAACCATGCTATCAACAACAAGAGCAATGCTCTAACCTCAACCTTTGAATCTTGTAAAGGGAGAACTGAGCGCAAGCAGCGGACTAGCCAGCTTGATCGCCAGAACATAGTGCTACAGGGCAAGCCAAGCACTAATAGTAAAAGAACGAAAAACAATAGGGAGGAAAAATCTTCCTCTAGAAGGATAGGCCAAAAAACTGCCTAACCATGCTGCTACAAGAGGGGGTAGCCATGGTAACTCAAAACTTTTTGCAGACGGAACCAACAGAAGTGCTAACAACAATATTCAGCAGAGCCGAAAGAGTCCTACAGGTCCGGTAGGACGACCAACCAAATAGGACCAGGCCAGAGGGCCCTTAATCCATGGAAACAATCAATCCGGTACTTCAAGAAGGGGGCACCGGTAGACCCCAAGATAAGATCCCATCAAGGACAAGACAGTTCCGGCAGATCTCTCACCCCAGTAGAGGGGCACAGATCCCTTTCATCTCATAGTAATTTAGATCATAGTCCCTAGACCAGAGGATCCGTCCAAGGCAGAAAGGGTGAAATCCCGCCTCACACTAAGTTGGTTTCAGGCGTTTACCCTCACCTCATGGTATAGATCTATACCAAGGCATGCATATATATAAGAAATATATATATATAATGACTAGGAGCACCAATAGTGCCGCTCCTTATGGCACACCACTGCCTGGAGTAACCACCCCAGAGGAGCAACCTGATGGAAGGAGCTGGTCAGACAGGGATCTGACTAAGACCTGTGGGAACCCTTGGTAGGCCTTCAGGATAAGTCCTCCCCCAAGGGGGGAACTAGGGATCCCCCAGGAATGCTCCTGAGCAGACCCTGAGGAATGCAAACAAAAAATTGGATCAGGTCTCGTAATAGAAGAACAGATCAGGCCCCAACCATAGACCGAGTCAAGTAGTGAGCCCATACCAAACACTGCTTGTAGGACCCTAATCCCAGGAGCAGATACCCTCCCGCCAGGGAAGGAGCTTAGACCCAGCGAATAGCATAGGGACAACATAAGCTAAACCAGCGTGGCAGAAGGAAGAAAATAAGGAGGAAGACAAAGTCCAGAGCCTCCAAGGAACAAGACACCCCGAGATCTGTGATCTCCGGCAGGGTAAGCCCCAGATGCTGCCAACGCTAAGGTAGGTCTAAAGTAAAAGGTACCATACTATGTTAACAATAGTCCTCATGAGGGAACTTACCGTCCAGCTGTACTCAGCAGCACTTCCCTGAGAACCCACACCCCACTGGGCCTCCCAGACCCCAAGCATAAGGTGCTGCTTGCCATCAGGGACTAGCGCAAGCTCTCCCCACGCCCGGTAGGGCAAGGGTATAACATCTTCAAGTAAACTACCGAGCCAGAACCACTAGCCCCAACCAGGGCAGACCAAACTGGCTAATAACAGGGGAAGACCCCTGTAATGGAGGCGGGGTCCCACAGAACCCTGCCAGTGTGAGCCCAAAGGCACAACAGAGAACCTCCCAAGGGAAGGATACTTCAGGAAGGACAAGGAATATCAAGTCCCCCAAGGAATCAGGGCTCCCCTGGAAAAGATCCAGGCCCAAGAATTCCGCAGGAACAAGGAGCAACCACTGTCCTATTAAGGCAAAAAGTCCCCCAATGGACGGGTACAAGAAGGAGTAGTCCCCAACTAGGACCCACAACGTGCTCCTTATGACCAAAATTCACCTAGGAAACCAGAACCTTCAAGGTCCCTTCCTAGGAACCCCCGGGGGATTCAGAAGAATGGGCCCCCTTTGTCATCCTGCCAGATTAGGTACCATGGTAACCAACAGGAAAAAGCATGTATGGAATGCTCCCCCACGGTACTATCGAGTAACCAGTAGAAGAATAACCGCCTCCACAAGGAGTAAAATAAGCAGACCCAGACCCAGGGTGCAGACCCCTCATCCAGGGCTAATGGCTAACTCACCTCAGAGCCCAAAGATCCCCGAGACAAGTGGTGTCAAAGGACGAGCCGCCAATCAGTTCACCAGAAGCGAAGCTGTCTGGAGGAATCACTATACAGGACGGAGGACCCGAGGTCTCATACCTGTAAACTCCTTATAGCCAAGGAAAAAAAGGCACTGGGTGAAGCCTACTCCCGGTGTAATCCAGGGACTAGAGGGTGGAGCCGAGTAGAGCTCCGGTTTTGTCAAGTTCCATCCTCCAACCGCTTCGTGAGGGAACAGGAGGGCCTGATAGGTCCCCTGTAAAATGCCCCTTGGTGCCGTGTGAGTCATCACACCCTTCCTGAGCCCAGTGCGTACAAGGGCGCAACAGGGGGCTTAGTTTAAGTCTCAACGGTGTCAGTGATCACAATACCCAGTCGTAGAGGGCTCAGTATCCAGAAGGCTCCTTAGAGCCTGGAAAATCCAAACACGCCCAGCAGCCAGGGGGTCCCTGGGACGTGGGGCACAGACCGCCCTGTTGAGGGCGCCAGGCCGAAGGATTCTGGTACAGATGCCACACCCTCCTAGGTGTTAGGCAGATAAGCTCCCTCATCCTAGAAGGGAGAGAAAAAAGGGGAAGAAGAGGGGCAGACCCGTTCAGGGCCCCAGATTCTATATGATAATGGCGTTCAACCGGGAAGCCACACCTGGCAGGCCCAGTTAAGCCTGCACCCATGCCCGAAGACAGGCATGGAAACATATACCCCTTAACCGACTCAGGGAAGGACTGCCCAGCACACACCGTTCCATCTCTAGGGTAACTAGCTAAAGCCACCAGAGCGAGGCAGGATGCCTCCTGATAGGAGTAGAGTGCTGCGGCCTTCCCCTCACCCAGGCGGGTGAGGGCGTCCCATCATGCATGAGGGAAATCAGGGAAGGAAAAAGACTTAGCCCGACCGGAGGGCCCCGGGCCCTGAACGTCACTCCTGGGGCGGGAAATTGGACCAGGTCCAGCAGGGGGCAACCCCGGTTCCTGTGCAACGGAATGATATGGAGGGGGAGGGGTCCCTCTGCCCCGCGGGGGGCGCAGCAGCCGCCTCTGACTGGGTGGAGTGGCCTGTTTCTCAAAAAAATCCAGACGTGCCCCAAACAGGTGATGTCCTCTAAAGGGGAGCCCCGTCAAGATCCTCTTAGTGTCATCGTCTGCTCCCCACTGACGAAGCCAGAGCAGGCGACGTATAGCCACCGCCTGGGCAGAGGTCCTAGCACACATTTTGATGGTGTCATCCAAGGCCATAAGGATAAATTTAAGAAAGATATCGCAACTAGAGAGTGCATAAAAGACCTCCCAGGGTAAATCTTCAGGCTGATGCTCTAGGGACTTAGTTATAAGAGTCTTAGCGGCCACTGCCGTGATCGCCGCGGCACAGACAGGGCGCAGCGTCGTGCCAGCACAGGTAAAGGCGTGGGAAGAAAGCAAGCCTATCGATACGCCGATCCTCGGCGTCCCGCAGGGAGCTGTAAGCCGGAGAAGTAAGGAATGGGGGGTTAGGGACCCCAATAATCGGAGCGTCCACGGCTGGGGACGAGGACCAAACATCTGTCATCTCGGGGGGGAAAAGGGTATTTCCAAGCCCAGTCATCTGGCGTCTTTTGAAGAGCAGCAGGACATTTCCACCCTTTAAGAACAAATGCATGGAAGTGAGCCTGCTCGAGAAATTCCAACCGAGGAGGCGCGGTATGAAAGCGCCCCCCTCTCGGTCCGGAGACCACGCCGGGAGACGAGACGGACAGTACCTTAAAAATCCTGAGTAACATGCCGTCAATGTCAAGCTGGTCCAAGACATCCAGATCAGCGTCATCCTGACCCCTCGGTCTCTCGTCCTGGGAGCCTAGGTCAGAGAACAAGTCCCCTTCTTCCGAAGTGGTGCTAGCACGTGTAGACAAGGACTCCGCAGAGCCCATAGCACAGGCCGAAGCCGCGGGAGAAGCAGACCGTTGTCTAACTGGGCCAATCCGGCCAGCCAATCCTTCTACGATCTGGGCCAACGTGGGCCGACTAGGAGAGGGATCTATTTGTACCCCCTCACCTGTACAAGACTCAACGGGAGTGAGGTTTCGGGAAGGGGTGGGAAGGGGCGAGGAACAACCGCATGCGTCGCTCGCAGTTCCAGCGTCTGTTCAGAACATGACGCGCAGACCCGTGCCCCGTCCGCCTCAACATGGGGGAGACCACACGATATACACAGCCGGTCCTGTCCCGATGGGACCCCGGTAACACAATCCTAAGATGCCTCCATATGGTGATTGTTCAATTATAGTATGTCGATAGGGATTTATGCCGTAAGCAACACTGGATGCCCCAACTACCCGCTGATCAATGTGGGAGATTTTGGGAAGGCCGGCTCCTTATACTAGTGAGTATAGCAATGTATACGTATAAGGTACTTATATGAATGGTATGTATGTATATGAGGCCGGGAGAGGCTGCCGGGAACGGGAAGAGATGTCAGGAACATGCGCAGATGGGCAGACAATAATGAAAGGGATTCGCCCGCAAGGGCACTTACAGCTCAGGTGGAGGAGGAGACCGCCACGGCGCGTGCGCGGGAAGCTAACCAAAATGGCGCCCAGCGAAGCCCGAAGAGCGGGCTAAATACTCCGCCGTGATGCGGAGCGCGCCAGACAAGGGCCCCGCCCATTCTAAAGAGCGCGAAGCTCTGAAGGAAAAATTAAAGCAATGGAGTAACAGCCGGCCTAACGTACCATAGAGCGGACGCCGACAGTAAGTTCGGACACAATCACAAGCCGAAAGAAACAATCAGCGCGGCCCTGACATCTCTGATGTTAGTGAAGGCAGAATATAAGCCACGAGCGTGACACACCGGTACACTAAGACCGCCACACGCGTACCCTCCCCCCCCTTTCTTTTCCCCCGAAGACGGAGAAAAGAGGGAGAATGGCGACCCAAATAGGGCTCAGGACTACACGGGGTACGGGACAATAATGCGGGAGGGGCATCCCTTGGAGGCTCGCCATCAGCCTAAACCGCCTACCCTATGGTTGGGGAATTGCGGTGGAGTCTAGCTCCATAAGCACACTAGGTGCTGCCTACCTTCACCCGACCCGCACAGCCCAGGCTGGGAGGCATAAATTCACAATGAGGACGGGTGGAAATAGTCCCGCAGGGCCTCAGGCTGTCAAGCCCCGCTCGCCTGCGAGAGCGTGATACTTCATGTCTTCGCAGTTCCAGCACTGCAGAGAAATCTGGGGATTGTGGGAGGTCCTCCGGTATATGTAGGGCCGGGAGGAGCTTGTTTTCTTCATGATCTGCAGTGCACGGCGCTGAAGGCGGAGGTATACCCATACGTTATGAATATGTTCTGGAGCAGGACGTGCTGTATGCTTAGAATAGAGATACTATCTCTACTGGGTGGGAAAGGCTGCCTGTAGCACACATCTGCCAAAGGATTGATCTTGCAAAGTGAGCAGATCCAGGCAGTCATGAAGACCAGGTTGCCGCTATACAGATCCGTTCGATAAAGGCCTTAGCTTGCTCCACCCAAGATGTAGAAATACTTGTTGAATGAGCGGTTATAAGCCCTGGAGAAGGAGATCTGTTGTAAGCAAAACTGAGTGCTCTTCATCCAGTGGGCCAGTGTTGCCTTGGAAACGCACTGACCCTTCCTGTGACCCGAGAAGGAAACTAATAAGCTATTGGCCTGCCTTTCTTTTTGTTTAGAACCTGAGGGAGGATCCGAACTGGAGGAAAAGTGTAAGCCAAACTGAAACGCCCCACTGGTGAGCCAGTTCTGGGCCAAAGATGAATTCCTCATTAAAGGGCATGACACACAGGCACAACTTTAAACCTTTTTCCCCTGAACCAGGTCACAGCCACAAAGTCCTATGCATTGAATTGGTGAGGGCCATTGCCTGAGACAAAATCTCACAAATTCTGCCGTGGAATCAGACAGAAAAGATGTCACTGAAAAAAGAATTGGTAAAGCCCTCATAATCTCATCTAATATCCGTTTGCTTTAAGAAACATGATTTAGGCTGCTGAAGTCAAAAATTAAGATGGCAACACAAGTAGAGGCTAGAATTGGTTTGAGAGAGCACAAGATTCAGCCTGCCATGCTTTCTATAAGAGAATATCCATCTTCTTGTCTAAAGGATCTTTGAGGATACCAAAGTCCTCAAGGGCTAACCACACCCCCCCCCCCCCCCTTGGAGACCTTAGAAAAGGGCGCATCCAGTTTTGAGTCTTCTTCAATGAACAGATAACGCCTTTTAAAGGCCCTGGGCTATAAACCTTCTTAACTTGATCCTTCCACTCATTAAGAATAGCCTCCGTAACTGAGTTATGAATAGGCGAGGTCATAGGAGAATCAGGAACAAAATCAGGATAGAATCCGTTGTATTTAGAATTAGGGGTCAAGCACCTATCCTCAGAAAAGAAAAAGATAAAGAAAATAAATTTCACTGGTGAAACTGAATCAGAATCACTTGTTACAGGTCTTGCAAAGAGGCACATATTTGGCATCTCCTACTTTTATCCTTAGACTTGGAGCCAGTTTTAGTCTTGGACACTTCCTTAGAGGGCTTGGTCTAAAAAACAAAAGAAGGAGTCATAGGCCCAACCCTCTGCTCCCTTGCCATCCTCCGCAGGGTAGCGCAGATCATGCCCATGTGCCGTTTCTTTGCATAGGCTGCAATGATACTGGGCGCAGATGCATGCGAAATTTGAGGAGCAGCGCACGGGATTCGAAAATCAGCCGGCAAACGGTTGGGTATCTGGTTGGGTTGGGTTCTGCCATCATTCAATTCATTCCAATTCAATGCCATCATTCCATTATGCTAAGGGATGGCAAAGGTAGGGAGGGGGGTAGAATTCAGCAGGATATCAGCATTTAGGATAACGCCAAAAATGCAGTGCATCAGAAAAGGTCTAATGTTCCTTCTATTGATCTATTTAGCTATATCTGTGTCGATACTTCAGCGCCAATTATTAATATGCAGAATGGGCATGGGATTCCCTGCAAGCGCCCTCACAAATAAATTACGCAGAATGTAGGTATATCCAGCTCCCCAACATGACTGACCTCCCACAGAAAGAAAGACACGTTTAGGGTGAAGGATGCAAGAGGGTTAAATGTGGGGTATGTGAGGGGAAATGCAGGCCAGGTAAAGGTTACAAGGGGTTAAAGCAGAACAAAACCCATGAATTTGACTTTCGGCGCATGTATGGGCTCTCGTCCAATCTGCCAAGATTATCTAAAGGGCTGGGACGGGGGTATGCACACGCTGCCAGGGATGCAGCAGCGTGGGCTCCCCATTCAAAACAATAAAAGCCATCTGCCGAATTAAGTAGTCACGGCAGGTTGCTCTCATTGGAACGAGAGCCTGAGACTGCGCCACTGAAACATGGAAGTGTGAGTTTTTATGGACGCCCTGTGGTGTTGGGGGGGGTCACAGCGGTTCATCCCAATATGGGATGCCCCTGGGAAAAGCTAGAGTCCAGCCCTTTTAGATTCCAGGACGGCCACTGGTGGGTTTTGTTCTGCTTTAAATAGGAAGTCCAAGCTTCTTGTAACTCCCCACCTACCCCCCCCCCCCCGACTAAACCAGATAAAATAACAAGACATCTCACCCGATCACTGAAATCTTCCCCTGATGACTGTGGGGGAGGGACAATGCTCAGCCATGGGCTTAAGTGACAGTGTGTGTAGTTCCCTTTGCTATAAAAGTAACTCAAGCGTCCCCTGCAGGTGGTCACCCTAGTCACAAGCCTTAGGTTGTCTAAATGGAATAATGACCCTTCCCATGATTGCCACTATCGACCGTGCTGCTGCTTTTTCTAGCCACTTCCAGGTTCATGTGCTGCATTAAAACAGTGCTACATGAACCCATAGGAAGCCGCAGATCACTGGACAACAGACGAAGCTTCCTTTCCTGAGGGTCGCAGTTCACCTCACCGTCGCTACAGTCATCTTGAAACCATCATGCAGCCTTTTTTCTCACTCTGGCCACGCTGTGAGTGGCTGGCGAAGTCAAAGGCTTCCAGATGGCAGCAAGGTGACCATGAGCAACGGCAGAGGCGGCCCTCGGGGTTGTAAGGTGAGTAGGTCATTAATAAGCATGCAGCGGTTTAATGGCCGACTTTCAGCCCGCTTTAAATACATACCTTAGAAGGTGTGAGGGGTTAAAGGCAGACACAGACACACACACATAGACGCACATACACAGATACACACGCAGACACAAACACACACAGACAAATACACTCACCAGTGTGGCCATTTCCCCTCCTGTGCAAGGCTCCTTCGTGAAGTCCCGCCCACCTGCAGCTCAGCGGCAGGCTCATTCTTGGAGTCCCGCCCCCACCCACTGAGCCACCAATGACATCAAAGCAGAGAGAAGAGACAAAAAAAAACCCTACCTCTTAGACTCCCGGCTGCTCTTTTGGACGCCCCCTGCATCCAGCACAGAGTGTGCAGCTGAGCGGGGCCGGCGTGGGACAAGGGCATGCGCAGCGGGACACGGTAATATAAATCGGGACGGTTGGGGGGTATGTGTACAGGGTGTGGAAAACATACAAGATATGCTCTTATTCAGAGTGAAGGTCCGCTTTAAATGTGGGCGAGCTCCTGCTTCCAGCCTGTATGAACGGCTATGTTACATCACTGTAGGAGCCAGGGGATTTACATAGAGGTGCATTTGGGATGCCCCAGGGGGAAGGCCAGCAGCTGGATTCCAAAAGAGGGCCAGCCGCAATGGGTTTTGTTCTGCTTTAATTCTAGAAGGTGCTTCAAACCCAGGTGTGTGAAGGTTCTGGCCCGTTAGCAAGCAGCGCCTTTCGGTTTTCTGAAAGCTCTCACTGATTGAGGTCCCTGCTTAAAGGCCAGCTGCCAAGATGTCCGCCGCCTATATAGCAATCAAAAAAAGTCACGGTCACCTTCTGCCACACACCACCTACCTGACCCCGCGCTTACACTGCAACTAATGCTGCAAGCATGGCAGCGCGCAGGGGGCTCTGGGAGTTGTAGTTTGCGTGCCAGCCTCAGAGCCGAGCCTCCTGTCCTCCCCGTCACGTGACCAGGAAGCAGTGATGTGGCCGCTGTGATGTCTCCTCATTCATTACCAGGAAGCAGCTGTACCGGGTGTCAGCGGCCATGGCGGAGCGGAGCAGCACGTTGTGCTTGTTCGATGTGGACGGCACTCTGACAGCCGCCAGGCAGGTACCTGCACCCGCACACCTCGCAGGGTATTGTGGGGAAACATTGGGGGTTCAGCGTGTCCTGGTGGGGTGTGCTGGGAAGTGTAGTTCCCTGAAGCTGATGACCCCTGTGCGGGGCGGTAGTGGCCAGTCATGGGGTATTTGGGGTCATCCGATTACTATGCTCGTCTTCCATGCCCCGATAAATGGGAACTCCAGACAAAGTTTATTTTCTAAATAGAGTTTTGGATAAACCCCTGTTCAATAAAAGGGGAACAGATTTGTTGCCCACCCTAACTTAATGTGCCCCAGTATATTACCAACCTTTGTACCTTTGGTTTTGCTATATTACTATGTAAGAGAAAGCAATCAGGTAATCTGGGTGTGTATGGGTGCAATTGCTCTGAAACAAGCTGCTTTATGTTGCACCAGACCTAAAAAAAAATCGGTATTAGTAATAATGAGTAATAATAACAAGCTGCTTTATGTTGCACCAGACCTAAAAAAAAAAAAAGTATTAGTAATAATAAGTATTTTGTATTTTTAGACTTTAGGTCTGATTGAAGAGATGCGTGCCTCCTGGGGGGGGGGGGGGGGTGCTGCAGATTGCTCATCCCCCCCCCTATTGTAACTACTTTGCTTGTATGCAGCTGTCAAACAGCTCCCCACAAAAAAGGTAAGCAGTGGGGGAGCCTGATTGGGCTGCCCTGCTGTGGATCAGCCACCGATACTCCTGGGGTCCCCATCCCATGTGGTTGTGAGCAGCTTATAGGGCTCTCCAGTGGCCATGCACATTACTTTGTGGCTTTCAGTGGTGTGAGCCTGATGGGCTGGTCAACGTGGGCCCCAGAAGAGGTATCTGTGGCCCTGTTCCCTGGTTACCAGACAGGGATACACAGTGATTCAGGCTGCCCTGCTGCTGCATTATAAAGAAGAAGCAGTCTTTTTTTTGTCTAGATTTCCCTTTTTCGGCACCAGATGCAAAGTTGCCAGGCAGGGTTCAGGTCTACTTTAAGGGCCCTTATAACTGTGGTACAAGGTAACAAGAGCCTGGCAGTTACAATAATTTTCTGATGTTGACAGGCAATGTGGAGGCAGACAATGGTTGAAGTGATGACTTGTTCTTCTGGTTTTAATGTGGAAACAACAACTCTATAATCTTTACGTTGCATTTCCTGGAGCAGAATACAGGTCGCGCTCCATTATTTGTATGGCTGTAAATGAAACTAGCCCACATGTGTTATTGGTTAGAGTGCAGACTTCTTCAGTAAAGTCATGGCTCTGTATTTATACAAACATGATGGGGCAGGAACGGTAATTATATAGGAAAGTATTTGTTTATTCATGTGTAACTGTTTCAGAGTGCCGGTTAACAGCAGATCCAGCACTCAGCTGATTACAGAAGACTGCCTCATCGTCTGCTCTCTAGTTTGTGTTGCAATACATTCACAGTGGTGCCTAGCCTGGCTGGTGAAAAGTAAAGCTGCTCTCACCCCATGCTGCAGACCAGGTTTGAAAGAACACCGAGAAATAACTGTTGGTCCAACGTGGTCTGGACATGCATTTATTGATGCCCCATGCTTACCCCGTCTGGTAAGTATCCTAATTTGGGATTGCAACGTGCTGCTGACTGTGTGGAAACCGAACAACAGGCAACAACCGTTAATTTGTCTGGCTTTTAAAGGGCCAGACTGCCCTTTTTTCAGTCCTCCACCCTCCCCTAGTTACACAAGCAAAGATGACTGCGGACAATGCTGGAATCGCCCCGCGATCAGTGCTGGATTGTGGGCCAGGTAAGTAAATTACTTATGTAACCTCCGCCATATGTCAGCACTTGGGGGGGGGGGGGAGTTGAAAGAACGGGTAAAGGTGCAAGCTACTTATAATTATTTTGTAACTTTTGACTTGCCAAACACTTTAAGAAAACCTCATTCAGGAAAATAATGCCGCAGGCTTGGGATACAGGCGAGGGTTTTTTTTCTATGTTATTTGAGGACACTTAGTGCCAAGGATCAAGGAACTAATTGAGTTATTGGCAAACTGGAGGCGGGACCTGGCCCTACAGTTGTGTGGTACAAACGGGTTCTTGTCATCTTCAACCCTTGCATTGCCAAGTCATGCTTGGCACTGTTAAAACCACATCCGGGGATCACATGCTTTTTGTTTATTTTTTATGAGCAATTACTTGTTAAAAAAAAAGTTTGCATATGGACAGGGTGGATTTGATTTAAATCTAACTGATTTAAATCACGATTTAAATCACTAGTCAGTAAGGCTTGATTTAAATCAGTGATTTAAATCAAAGTTTCTACCTAAACTAGTTCTTGCTATTTTAACATGCAAGTAGATGAAGATTTTTAGAATCACTTTTTAGATTACTTTTTTCTCCCCAGTTTAATGGGTTAATCATTCATATTTGGACACCACTGTTCTGTTGTACTTAGGAAGGAGAAAAATAATCCTGACCTTAATAACAATTTAAATAGATTTATTCAACTGAAACAATAACAACATTACAGCATAAGTTATTTGCTTAAACAAACATCCATGTTTGGCTAAACAAAATATATATATATTTTAAGAAACTTAGACTGTCAGCCCAGCCGACACATGAAAAACTTAAATACTACTGTCCCTGCTGTCCTCTGTAGCTCACTAGTCATAGGTTTGTAGAACAATAGGATTAAGGTCTTTTTCTCAACTCTGTTCATGTTGTAACATTTTTGCTGTGAAGAAGAGGCTGGGACCTCTGCGGAGTCAAATTCAGTTTTGAGAACTGCGTAAGTAAAGCGAGCGTCTGTGATAATATAGGAGAGAAACTGCCCACTAATCCTACAGAAACCTCTGGAAGAGCATGGCATTGTGAATGTTACACATATACAGCCTTTATTCTACTGAGTTAAACAACTCAGCTTTATCTCATGATGGAAGAACTTTTGGATGGTAAAATATTTTCCTCAAAAAGCAGTTTATTGAAAAAAAATCCGATTTAAATCAAAAAAATCAGATTTAAATCAAAAAAATCAGATTTTTTTGATTTTTTTAAAAAAAACATTGATTTTTATCCACCCTGCATATGGATGATAGAAATGTGCCTGGCATTTGCAAATCTTTAAAATATATGGAAGCTGTGCTAATTTGTCTGAAGGAGGGAACATTCAGAGAGCGATATGTGGGGGAATAAAGCAGCCCTCCATTAAAAAAAAAAAAAAATTAAAGCTCCGTAAATTGCTCCCCTAAAAGACATAAGGTTTTTTAAAGTGGACCAACACCCAGGAGGGTGTTGAATTTGTTTCGGCCAGTTGTTGATTGCTGGAGTCAGACCGATCAGCTGCAGGGAACAAAAGGTTAGTACTCGTTTGTTTTATTTGGATGGTTGATCCTTTTATATCTCTGTGCATTCCACCCATATTACTGATAAGAAGTGGATTGACACCACTTGCAGTCACTCATCATTGCTCAGAATTCTGCTATAAACTTTGTGGCAACAATTTTAATGCTGTGCAGCAGCCATTCCATGGTGGTCTCCATACACTGAATTTCTCAGCTTCTTTCTGCTCCCCCCGAGGCTGATGGCGTCTCAGATGTGAGTGTACAGACAAGCTGCTGTTCCATTTTTCTTGCTTTCAGCCTTCAGAGGGAACTCTAAATGTGCAGCTCAGCTCGGACCTTTCTTTCATCAATCCAGCCCACTAGAGAGAGATTTTATCTTCCTCTAACCTTCTGTGTGGAAACTCTCTCTGGATGTGCCGATCACAAAATAGTTTCCAGCTTAGCTGCTGTGTCTGTGTGCTTTCCCCATCTGTCCCACTCATGCCCATGTGTAAGCAGGGCTCTCAGATGTGTAGCAAGATGGCCGCTCCCATGCAGTCCAGGTGCGCAGCATCTGCAAATATCTTTCACGACATTGGCATTCAATTAAGTCCTCTCATGTGTATATGCCACTGATCGTAAGTGGTGTATGCAGATCCTACAGTAAATGCATCCTTAAAGCGGTCTTAAAGATTTCCAGTCAAAAAAATGTTTGACTTTGACAATCCTGATGTAAGCTCTGGGTCGCCAGAAAAGGGATGTGGAAAAAGTCCTCCCCTTTCTTGTCAGAGATATGAATTTGACAGAGGGTGGCTAACCTTTCCCCACGTGGTCTGAAACCTACAGCACTGGCTAGCTTTCAATACAGCTTCTGTACTATTGCTGGAGTGTCTACTTAACAGAATGATCTTTCACACGTTTTTCAGATTTTTTTGGGCTAACCTTTTTCTTTTTATAGAAAGTCACATGTGACATGGCGGAATTTCTTCAGAACTTGAGAAAACAAGTAAAGGTTGGCGTTGTTGGAGGGTCTGATTTTGACAAAATCAAGGAACAGCTAGGAGATGATGGTAAGAAATGCATAAAGAATAGCTGTATATATAAGGATACCTCCACCCCCACCCCAGACATCTGATGCAGCTCTGAGCTGGCTGCTGTCATCTCTGGGGTCTTCTGTTGTTCAGTTTGACTGAGGAGGACTGGAGAATCCAGACAGTTATCCTCTAACATATATCTAAATTAGCTGTGGCACATGGCTCTAGTGTGGCCTGAATTCAATTTCCTCCTCCTGAAAGGCACTTTGTACTTATTGTGATGCACCTAGATAATTCTGTGTTTGCTGGTGTAACAGTTTATTCCACAGCAAATAAAGGTAGTCTGTGGATCTACTGTGCCATCTGTTCTTACTGTCTCTTTACACTGAGCGCATTCTGCCTTGCTTGGCCCTGCAATAACATGGTGAAGTCCATCTTTTTATTATTGTTTATTATATATAGGTATGATTACAGACAACCAAACCATAAAGATAGGAGTGGACGTGGAAACACCACACCTCTCCCAATGAGGAGCACCAACAATAATATCCAACAACCAAATGACCAATAGAAAACAACACCTTTATTCAAAAAACAGCTAATTAAAAATGACATGTACAACACAAGACATTTAAAACCAAGATGCTCCCCCCTGAATTTTACAGAAAATATATACAATCATGAAGCACCATAATGGTAAAAGTCTCAATATGCGCTCACCCTTCTGAAGCGGCATGGGAGCCGCGGGCTTAGTTTTCTGGAAGTAATTCCTCAATGTATTCTTTGGTTGCACAAAGTTTCCCTAAAAAAGAATAAAAAGGAAGAATCAAGCCACATTTTCCTAAAAAAACTATATGCAAACAAGAAAAAATAAGTTAAAATCTCAAAAAGCAACATGCCCCGAACAGAACGATACTCAACGTCATAGCTTCTGTCAAGGGAAGAGTTGGCAAACACCACAAAGTAAAGTGTGCGCATAACAGTAATTTTATTTAAAAATTTCAGCTCTGCAGACAAAGTGCGCACCTTGCAATTTTTCAACCAAAACAACCCTTTACATTTGGAATATCCCTGATAAACCATATATTCCCTGAAAGTACACATGTTAAGCTTTCTAAGAGTACCCAACTTGTTGTAGTAGGCTTCCCTTTCTGGAAGTAATCCCTCGAATAATTCTTAGGTTGCACAGGGTTTCCCTAAAAAAGACTAAAAAAAGCTGAATAAATAACATGTTTTCCTAAAATATAAATATGCAAACAAGAAAAAACGAGCTAAATCTGAAAGAGCAAGGTCTGCCGAGCAGAACAATACCCAACATGCATAGGTACTATTAACCCTATTCTTAGTATACAGTACATCCTGCTCCAGATTGATTACTTACAGTTGGGTATTACTCCGCCAGATGGCGCTGGACTGCAGAGACATCGAAAATAGGCTCCTCCTGGCCCTTCAAATACCCAGGGACCTCCCACAATCCCCAGATCTTCAGGACAAGAAGATGGCTCTCTCTTCTCGCAGGTGAGCGGGGCTATTAGCCTGCGGCCCTGTAGGACTATTCCCACCCGTTCTATTATTAATTTGCCTCCCAGCCTTGGCTGCGCTGGTCGGGTGATGGTAGGCAGCACCGCTGTCAGGTGCTTAGGAGCGCTGCTCCACCGCAATCTCCCACCAAAGGGTAGGCGGTATAGGCATATGGTGAGCCTCTAAGGGATGCCCCTCCTGCACTATTACCCTTTGCCCCATCTATCGGTGGGCCCTATATTAAGTGGCCGCTGTCCTCCCTCACTCTCCTTGTAGCCCTCGGGGGGGGGGGGGGTTGTGTATATGTGTATTGGCCTTGTGCTTCACTACATTTTTTATTGTGCTTAGCGTCAGTCGCCACGCTGACTTGTTTGCACCTATTGTGTTTTTAAAATTGCCGCCGCGCGCGCTTCCACTGTGTTCCACGCTTGGCAGCGGCGTTACCTCAGGTGCTGGTGCGCCATCATTGGCTGCTTGCCACGTGTATGTCATCGCGCTCTTCGGGGGGGGCAGGGCCCTCTTTTGGCGCGTTCCGCGTCACTGTCCCTGTGGCCCGCCCCTCGAGGTATTCCCAACGCCATTTTTTTTCTTGGTTCCGGCTGCTGCGTGATGGGCTTCTACTACCGCGGTCCGTGAGTGCCCTCGCGGGAGGCTTTATCACCGCTGTTATTTATTGTATGCTTATGGCCCCCCTTTGCTTATGTCTTTCAGACGGGCCGAATCCTCTTGGCTTCTCCCGGCCCTATTCCCTCTATTTAGTTAATTAACTTGTGAGGCCTAGTGTTAATTACTCCCACTTCCCTAGCGGGTTATTGGGGCATCCCGGGTTGCTTTATAGCGTCAATCCCTATCGGCCTATTGTGCCGCTAGAATCACCATATGGAGGTGTCTCAGGATAATGTGCTCGGGGTTCCTTCGGGACAAGCCCGGCTGTGTGTAACTTGTGGGGGTGTCCTCTATTAGCACTGACAATGCGCGGGTCTGTGTACCTTGTGCTGAGCAGGTGCTTGCGCTGCAATCTGGCCTTCCAGTGGCTGGGCCTGCGATTCGTTTCACTTCACCTACTCCCCCCAAGCTTAAATCTCACTCCCATTGAGTTGCATACAAGTGGGTATTCTCAGCCTGATGTGTCTTCTAGACTGGCTAGTGTTGAGAAGTTAATTGCTAATACCTTGGCGCGTAAGGCCTCTGCAAAAAAGCGGCACTTAACCCCTGATGTCACTCTTTTCCCTATGGAAGCTGATGAGTTTTTGTTTTTTTCTGGCTATACCCCTTTGGAGGAAGGGGAGCTATTCTCCGACTCAGGGTCATCTGATGAGAGGCCCAGGGGTCATGACAATTCTGGCTCTGACCCCTGGGCCCCAGATGATACTGATAGACTGTTGGCTCAGATTTTTGAGGTTCTGTCTATTTCTCCCCCTGTTGCGGCCCCCAGGCAACAGGGGGAACTTTTTCATACTGCTAAGTCACGCTTGGAATTTCCTGAGCAAGCCCATTTTAATAACATTGTGCTCAAGGAAAGGGAACGCACCAGCAGGCTTCCCGGTGTACCTAAGAGTTGGGATAAGAAGTATCCCTTTCCAGCTGATGTGGTGAAGTGTTGGTCATCCCCTCCTGAGGTGGATGCCCCAGTCCTAGGGTTATCTAACACCTCTGTCATGCATTCCCCTGACTCTAATACCCTGCGGGATGCTGAGGACCGGCGCATTGATCATCTGGTGTCCCATGCCTTTGCATGTGTGGAGACGGCGCTGTGCCCAGTCTGTGCCTCTGCCATTATGGCTGTGGCTATTAGGACCCTGCTCAGAAGTATCCTTGATGGTGCCCCTGTCCTATGACCTATGTCCTCTCTGCCTTGGATGACACCATTAGAATGAATGTGTAGCAGAACCTCTGCCCTTGTGGTGGCTATACGCCGCTCTGTTTGGCTGCACCAGTGGGCTGCTGACAACACTGCCAAGAAGGCCCTCACTGGATTTCCCTTTAAAGGACTATGCCTGTTTGGGGACCGCCTGGACCTGTTTGCTAAGGGAGGCAGGTTAACCCAGCGCAGGCGGCAGTCTCGGCCCTTTCGGGGTCAGGGCTCCTTTTCCTCCCCCTACCGTGGTGCTAGACAAGGGAGGGGGGTTTCCTTTACTGGGGCCCGAGGAGACTAATGGGGTAGGGGCAGAGGACATGGATGTCCTGGCTCCTCCTGGGGCTCCAAGCTTAATTCCTCTCCCAAGCCCCCTCAGGCATGATGGCCGCCCTCACCCATCCGGGTGGGGGGACGGCTTCAGCACGTCTGGAGGCTTCATGTCTCAGACCGGTGGATTCAGGAGGTAGTGTCCTCCGGTTACAAGATACAGTTTGCAGCCTGCCCCCCCCCCCCCCCCCCCCCCCCCAAGATTCATCAGATCCCGGATTCCTCAGGACCCTGTGTCATCTCAGGATCTAGTGCAGGCAGTGCAAAGCCATCTGGAGCTGGGGGTTGTCTGCAAGGTCCGTTTAAGAGAAAGGGGCAAGGTCTTCTATTCCAACCTCTTCACAGTGCCCAAAAAAGATCGGTCAGTCAGGCCCATCCTGGACTTGAAGATCCTCAACAAATTTGTCAGGTGCAGGCGCTTTCGAATGGAAACTCTGCGCTCTGCCATCAGTTCCCTGCGCCCAGGGGATTTCATGACGTCTGTGGACATCAAGGATGCTTACCTTCATATTCCTGTATTTCCAGGTCATCAAAGGTTCCTCAGGTTTGCTCTGGAGGATCAACACTACCAATTTGTGGCATTGCCTTTTGGTCTCACTTCAGCTCCCAGGGTGTTCACCGAGGTGCTGGCGGGAGTGATGTCTCTGCTCAGGTTTCAGGGCATCCGCGTGCTGCCCTACCTGGATGACATTCTCTTCACTTCCCAGTCTCTACATCAGGCAGAGTTGGATACTCAGCTGGTGGTGTCCACCCTGGAGTCATTTGGCTGGGTGATCAACCACCCCAAGTCTTCTCTGTCTCCCTCCTTGGTGACTTCATTCCTGGGAATGAATCTGGATACAGTTCACGCAAGGATTTTTCTTCCTCAGCAGAAGGTGGACAGTCTAATTGCGCAGGTCCAGTTTCCGCTATCTTGTCGTCATCCCTCCATCAGGCAGGGAATGCAGCTGGTGGGCCTGATGGTGGTGTGCTTCGAGGCGGTCCCTTATGCTCAGTTCCACTTGAGGCCTCTGCAACTCCACCTCTTGTCAGTATGGGACAAGAACCCTGCGTCCCTGGACCGGGTCTTTGCGCTTTCCCCCCTGGTCAGGCGGTCCCTCTCGTGGTGGCTGGACTCCAGGAACCTGTTGGGGGGCAGATCTTTTCCGACTTCCTCCTGGGAGACGGTCACCACGGATGCCAGTCTGTCAGGTTGGGGGGGTTTCTGGAAGTCCCTGCAGTTCCAGGGGAGGTGGGGTCCTCAGGAGGCCCACAGACCTATCAACGTCTTGGAGCTGCAGGCGATCAGGTTGGTTCTGGCCCAGTTGACTCATCACCTTCAAGGCCTGCCTGTTCAGGTGCGCTCGGACAACCAGACGGCAGTAACCTACATCAATCATCAGGGAAGGACCCGGAGCAAGAGGGCCCTCCAGGAAGTGTCTCTGATCCTGAACTGGGCGGAGGACAATGTTCCTGCATATCTGCGGTGTACATCCCGGGGGTGGAAAATCTGCTAGCAGACTCTCTGAGCAGAGAGACCTCTCGCCAGAGAGAATGGTCCCTCTGCAACAGGGTGTTCCAATCTCTGTGTCACCGTTGGGGCCAACCAGATGTGGATCTGTTTGCGTCCCGTCACAATCACAAGCTCCTGGCCTTTGTCTCCCTGTCCCAGGATCCTCTGGCCTTGGCCGCGGATGCCCTAACAATGTTATGGCAGGACTTTCAGCTCCTGTATGTCTTTCCTCCATTCACCCTGCTGGGCAGGGTTCTGCGCAGGATTGCTCTGGAGGGGGTGCCAGCAATTCTGGTGGCCCCCAGGTGGCCAAGAAGAGTGTGGTGCAGCTGGCAGTAGATCAGTATGTTCTGCCCAGGTTGTCAGACCTGCTCACTCAGGGTCCCTTACGCCATCCCAATTTACAAACTCTGGCTTTGACGGCCTGGCTGCTGAAACCTCCATCTTGATGGAGAAGGGGCTGTCTACCTCGGTTGTTGATACCATGATAAAGGCTAGGAAGAAGTCTTCTTCTCCCATTTATTACAGGGTTTGGCGTGCCTACATTGACTGGTGTGGGTCTAAGTCTCTTCCCTGTCGTGTGTTCTCTATTCCCAGGATCCTGGAGTTCCTGCAGCATGGGTTGGAGATGGGGCTCCAACTCAGTACTCTGAAGGGTCAGGTTTCTGCCCTGGCTGATTTCTTCCAGAAGTCCTTTGCTCAGCATTCTCTGATCAGGACTTTTTTCCAGGGGGTTACTCATGTGCGTCCCCCACGTAAGCCTATGTTGCCTGTTTGGGATTTGAACTTGGTTTTGTCAGCCTTGCAGGGTGCTCCCTTTGAACCTGTGCAGGATGCTGCCCTGGCCATTCTTACTTTAGTGGCTATCACCTCTGTTAGACGTGTGTCTGAGTTGGCGGCGCTCTCCATCCAGCCCCCCTACTATGAGAGACACCAGGACAAGGTGGTGTTTTGCTTCAAGCCAGACTTTCTGCCTAAGGTTGTGTCTGCCTTTCATTTGAATCAGGACATTGTTCTTCCGTCATTGTGCCCTAATCCTAGTAATGCTAAGGAGAGGGTCTTGCATTCTGGATGTGGTTAGTCTGGATGTGGTTAGGTCCTGCTCCACCCCACCCTGGGTTTTGCATTATCTTGGATCCCCTGTATGGTGATTGTTATCATTGTTATAGTTACCAATTTGGGTTTGTTTTAATTCTCCCGGCTTCTCGTTAACTGCTTTTCAATGCTGGGGATTGTGGGAGCTCCCTGGGTATTTGCGGGGCCGGGAGGAGCCTATTTTCGATGTCTCTGCAGTCCAGCGCCATCTGGAGGAGTAATACCCAAGTGTAAGTAATCTATCTGGAGCAGGACGTACTGTATACTCATAATACCAATTCTACAGGTGAGTAATCACAGAATTGTATTTTTAATTGCCAGCCTACTTGAAGTTTTGTCACCCTCTGTTGACAGGTCATTTTTCCCCATTTTGCGCCATGTTTAACCGTGATTTTTGCCAGAATTCTCAGGAAAAAAAAAAAAAATTATATATATATATAATATTCTGCAGCAGAGTTTAGGCTTTAACATGAAATGTCTTGTTTGTAATTTTTCGACAGTTTTTAAAATAATTTTACTTAAAAAATCAAAAAAATAAATAAAATAATATTTTTTAGACAATTGTCCCCTTTATTTTAAATAAAACATTTGTTTTATTAATGAAAACCATATTGCATGTGAAAGCCCCATTTCTCCTGATTACAATGGTACCACATATGTCTCGGTAGCCCCCCCATTCTTGCCCAGGAGACCCCCCCAACTGAAAAGAGCACTTTATAACATTTACAAATAAAATACTACTATCCACACTATAAAAATAAGGGGTTAATTAAAAAAAAAAGACATGGGGGGGGGGGCATTATACAGTACGTCCTGCTCCAGATATAGTACTTACACTTGGGTTATCCTCCGCCAGATGGCGAGGCACTGCAGAGACATGCAAAACAGGCTCCTCCCGGTCCTCAAATACCCGGGGACCTCCCACAAATCCTCAGATTTCTCTGCAGTGCTGACGGCGAAGACATGAAGTATCACTCTCTCGCAGGTGAGCGGGGCTATTAAAGCCTGCGGCCCTGTTGGACTATTCCCACCGTCCTCCCTGTGATGTGCCTCCCAGCCTGGGCTGCGCTGGTCGGGTGAAGATAGGCAGCACCATGCGTGCTTATGGAGCCATGCTCCACCGCAGTCCCCCACCAAAGGGTAGGCGGTTTAGGCTGATGGTGAGCCTCTAGGGGATGCCCCTCCCGCACTATTGCCCCATGCCCCGTCTAGCGGTGGGCCCTGTACAAAGGGTCGCCATCCTCCCTCGTTCCCCCTGTAGCTCGGGGGGGAAAGAAGGGGTGGGGGGTGTGTGGTGGTCTCAGTGTACGGTGTTCACACGCTTATGGCCTTAGTATTGTACTTTGACTGGTATTCCTGGTGTCAGAGCCGCGCTGTTTGCATTTTTATTGTGTATCTGTCGCTGCCGTGCGCACCTCTTTCCTTTACTGGATGTGCTGCGCCGGGCGGCGGCGTCGCCTCAGACGCCACGGCGTCTTCATTGGCAAATCATTTTTCTAAGTGTGTCATACACTTCGCTCCTCAGGACAACGTTGTAACTATCTCAGAGCTTCACGCTCTTCGGGGGGGCGGGGACCTGGTTTGGTGCGCTCCGCGTCACAGCCCGTTCTCGCCCTCGCGGGCGATTTTTCATGATCCTTGATTACTGCGCATAGTTCTGACACCCTTTATTCCCATTATGTCTTTCAGACTGGTGAACACCATTGGCTTCTCCCGGCCCGGTGTAATTATAGCGGGCCTTGTAAATCTACTCCCACTTTCCTAGCGGGCTTTGGGGCATCCAGGGTTGCTTATAAGGTAAATCCCTACTGGCATATTTTGCCTTAAATAATCACCATATGGAGGCATCTCAGAGTTATGTGACCGTGGTCCCTCTGGGACAAGACCGGCTGTGTATAGCTTGTGGACAACCCCACGCTGATGCTGACAGGGCACGGGTCTGCGGACCCTGTGCCGAGCAAGCACTGGCTCTGCAATCAGGCCTGCCAGTGGCTGCACCTCGCTTCATTTCACCTATTTCCCCATACTTAAATCTCACTCCTGCTGAGTCGCATATAAAGGGGGAGTCGCAGCCTGTTGCGTCTTCCAGACTGCCCACCGCTGAACAGATCATTGCGAGGTTGTCAGAGCGCAAGGGCCCTGGTAAGAAGCTGCACTTGACGTCTCCTGTTTCTGTTTTTCCTATGGGAACTGAGGAGTTTTCTACTCCGTGTGACTATTCCCCTTCTGATGGAGAGCTATTCTCTGACTCAGGCTCATCTGATGAGAGGCCGAGGAGTCATGACGGTTCTGGACCTGAATACTGGGCCCAGTATGACACTGGCGATTTGTTGATTAAGGTCTTTGAGGCTCTGTCTATCTCTCTCCCTGGTGAAGCTTCCAAGCCGAGAGGGGAGCGTTTCCATACAGCAACAGCACGTTTGGAATTCCTAGAACAGGCTCACTTCCATGCTATTGTCCTCAAGGAATGGGAATGTCCCAGTAAACTCTCAGGGGTCCCAGGGGACTGGGATAGGAAATACCCCTTTCCTCCTGAGGTGGTTAATTGCTGGTCATCACCCCCCGTGGTGGATGCCCCTATCATAGGGGTTCCTAACCCCCCCTTTATTACAGCCCCTGCTCATAATACCCTTCAGGATGCTGAGGACCGGCGCATTGAGCTGCTGGCCTCCCACGCCTTTTCCTGTGCAGGGACGGCGTTGCGCCTGGTCTGTGCCGCGGCTATTACTGTGGTGGCCGCTAGAACCCTCATCAGAAAGATGCTTGATCATCAACCTGATAATCTCCCCTGGGATGTGTTTAATGCACTCTCCAACTGTGACCTGTTTTTAAAATTTATCCTATTAGCGTTGGACGACACCATTAGAATGTGTGCAAGAACTTCTGCCCTTACGGTGGCTATACGTCGCTTGGTTTGGCTGCGACAGTGGGGTGCTGACGAGGCTACAAAAAAGACTCTTACTGGGCTTCCCTTTAGAGGGCTATGCTTGTTTGGGGCCCGTCTAGACCTGTTAGGGAAAAAAGGGTAAGTCACCCCAACGCAGGCGGCCGTCTAGGCTCCCTCGGGGCAGGGCCACCCCGATTTCCCCCTTCCTTAGTGTTAAACAAGAACCAGGGGTGTCCTTCGTGGGGGCTCGCGCAGACTCCGGTCCCGGGAGCAGCAGACAACGCTCTGGCCCCTCCGGCGGGACTAAGCCTAAATCTTCCACCAATCCCCCTCAAGCGTGATGGGGCGCCCTCGCCTGTCTGGGTGAGGGGATGGCTGTGGCACTTTGCTCTTGTCAGGAGGCTTTACGCCTCATACTGGTGGATTCAGGTGGTTGTGTCCTCCGGATACAAGATAGTTTGCTGCTCGGCCTTCCCCAGTTTTATCAGGGCCCAGGTACTCCTGGTCCCTGCCGCTGTTCAGTTGCTGGCACAGGCCATGCAAGGCCTGCGAGGTCTGAGGGTTACTTGCAGATTGCCCGTAACAGGCAGAGGCAGAGGCAGGGGCCGTTACACCAAACTTTCCACAGTCCCTCAAGAGGATGGGTCAGGCTGGCCCATTCTGGATTCACAGCAATTTTCCAATTACAGGCAGTTTCTGCATGGAAACTCTAAGATGGTCCATCAGCACCTTGCGCCCAGGGGGCTTCTTGCCGTCTGTGGAGCTCTAAAATGCTTATGTTCACATCCCTGTGCCTTCAGGACACAGAGGCTCTTCAGGTTCATGTTGGACGTCCAACACTGCTAATTGAGGCCTTGTTATCTGGCCTCTCTTCAGCCTCTCTTCAGCTCCCAGGTGCTGACGGCGGTGATGTCTCTGAGGAGACCAAGGGGCGTCCGCGCGATGACCTACCTAGACGTCCTTTTTCACTTACCAGTCTCTTCGTCAGACTAAGTTGGATACCCGGCTGATGGCGTCCATTGGGAGTCATTTGGATGGGTGATCATTCACCCCAAGTCCTCATTGTCCCCTTAATTGGTAACTCCATTACTAGGAATGAATCTGGATTAGAGTCAAACGAGAATCTTCCCTTCTCAGCAATAAAGTGGACAATCTGGTCACATGGGCTCAGTCCCTCATTGCTGTCCCGATCCCTTCACCAGGCAGGGATGCAGCTGGTGGGCCCGTTGGTGCCTTGCTCGGAAGAGGTCCCTTATGCTCAGTTTCCCCTTGGGCCCTTCTGCGACTTCTATTGTTAATACAGGACAGGGATCCAGCATCCCTGGAGCAGGGTCTGTGGGCCTTCCCACCTGGTAAGAAGGTTTCTCTTGGCGTGGATGAACTCAAGGAACCTGTCTGGGGGCAGTTCCTTCTTGCCCCTTCCTGGAAACGGTCACCATGGATGCCAACCTATCAGGTTGAAGGGGGAAGGTTTTCTTCTGAAACTCCCTGCGATTCTGGGGGAGGCGGGGCCCTTAGAAGGTCCTTACGCCTATTGATGTTTGAAACAGTGAGTGTTTTCAGTTGGGTCTGTCTTGCTTGAATACTTCCCTTCTGGGCCTGCCAGTTTGGGGACGCTCGGTCTGTCTGACGACAGTGTCCTACATTAATCATTGGAAGGGGCCTGGAGCTGGTGGACCCTCCAGGAAGTGTCTATGTTCCTAATCTGGTTGGAGACAATGTTCCCTGCATATCAGTGATATTCGCTCCGGTGGAGCCCCTCTGCGACAGGATGTGCTAATCCCTGTGTCACTATGGGTTCCAACCAGTTGTGGATCTGTTTGTGTTCCGTCACTAGCACAGGCTCTCGGCCTTTGTTTCCCTGTCCCAGGATCCTCTGGCAGTGGTCCGGATGCCTTAGTAACGTCATGACTGGACGTTCGGTTCTGTATGTCTTTTCTCCATTCCCCTGCTGGGCAGGGTTCTGCGCAAGATTGCTCTGGTAAGGGGACCAGTGATTCTGGTGGCCCCCAGGTGCTCTAGTAGAGTGTGATTTGCAGACAGTAGTTTTCTGTACCTTTTGCCAGGAGTGCCAGCTCTGCTCACTCAGGGCACCCTTTACGTCACTCCAATCTACAGACTCTGGCCTAGTCGGCCTGACTGCTGAAACATCCATCTTGATGGAGACAGGCTTATCTGTCTCGGTGATTGCGACTATGGGAAGACTAGGAGCAAGCTTCTTCCTCTTCTTCTTCTATCTGTTATAGGGTATGGCATACCCATATTGATTGCTGTGAGTCTAGGTCTCTTCCCTGTTGGGCGTTCTCGGTTCCCAGGGCTCTAGAGTTGGTTTCAGCATGATTGGAGTTGGTTCTCCAACTCAGTACTCTGATGGGTCAGGTTCTGCCCTGTCCACCTTGCCTTAGTAGTCTCTGGCTCAGTCTTCCTTGGTTAAGACTTTCAGGGGGTACTCATGTGAGTCCCCCATGTAATCCTATGGTACCTGCCGGGATTGAATTTGAATTTAATTCTGTCTGCTTGCAGGGTTTTGTCCCTTTTGGCCCTATTCAGGATACTGTCTGGCTGTTCTTAACCTCAGGTTGTCCTTCTGGTGACTGTTACCTCGGTCAGGCGTGTGTTAGCGGGCGGCTCTGTCTACCTAGCGCCCATTCTTTGGGATACACCAGGATAAGGTGGTGTTCCGTCTGAAGCCGGACTCTCTGCATCAGGTGGTGTCTTATGTTCATGTTTCGAGATATTGTTCTTCCTGCTGTGCCTATTTCCTAGCAACGCTGAGGAAAGGGTTCTGCATTCCTTGAACGGGTGTTGGAAGTTCTTTCCTTGGTAGTCACTGTGTCCTTTAGGAGAACTGATGTTCCTTGGGGCTTATGGTCACTACATCCTGAATGTGCCCGATCTCGTCTGCTCTCGGGGAGTTGGGCGGCTTTGGCCCTGGTTATTACTTGAATGGATGTTCCTTCTGGTACTTGGAAAAGGTTTTTTGGCTTCTGCCAAGTCTACGGTTGGATTCGTCAGGCTGTTACTCAGGCCTATTCCAACAAGGGGAAGAATCTTTCTTTTTCGCTTTGATTCTTATTCTACTCGTGCTTTGATGCCTCTTGGGCTTTTCAGCACCAGGCTTCTGTTGAACTGGTTTGCTAGGCCACTACCTTGGCCTTCTGTTCATACCTTTTGCAAAGTTTTACAAGGTTAATGTTAGGGCCTCAGCTCATGCTGTCTTGGCCGTATGGTTATACAGGTGACAGTGGTTTTAAACTGTCTGCTGTTGTCGTTTTTGTTGGGGATCCCACCCTACTTTATGGACACTGCTATTGGATGTCCCAAGTGTAAGTACTATATCTGGAGCAGGACGTACTGTATACTAAGAATAATACAATTCTGTGAAATACTCACCTGTAGAATTGATATTATTTGTATACAGTACTTCCTGCTACACCCCACCCTGGTTTTTGCATTATTCTGGATCCCCTGTATGGTGATTGTTACCATTGTTATAGTTACCAGTTTTGGTGGCTAATTCTTCTTCTTCCGGCTTCTTGTTCACTGCTTTTCAATGCTGGGGATTTGTGGGAGGTCCCCGGGTATTTGAGGGCCGGGAGGAGCCTGTTTTGCATGTCTCTGCAGTGCAGAGCCATCTGGCGGAGGATAACCCAAGTGTAAGTACTATATCTGGAGCAGGACGTACTGTATACAAATAATATCAATTCTACAGGTGAGTATTTCACAGAATTGTATTTTTTGGGGCAATTTTAAGGGTTAAAAATCCTTAAAAATCCCCCCCAAAATTTACGTGGGGCCCCCCTTACCCATCATAACCAGCCCGGGACAAGCTATGGGGGCTTGTAAGAACAGGGCCAAGGGGCCAGTTTTGGTGCCCCCCCCCCGCCCTGCCGGCTACAAGCTCCGTGGGCCGGGCTCTTCTGCAGCCCCCCACTGGGCTTTGGGGAGGCAGGTAATTGGGGTGCCGGGGGTTAATGGCAAGTCACCCGCTAGCCGCAGGTGACTTGCCAGCCCCCAGCCTTGTGAACTGGTATAGGGGTCTCATGGACCCCTTAAAAGTTCACAAGGGGTTAAAAGTAAAAAAAAAAAACACAGACACATGGAGAAAAACTATTTTATTTTATTTATTTTTTTATACTTACCTCCCATCCATCCTGGAGCACTGTGTCCCACGCTGATCACTCTGGCTTCTGCTCTCCTGCTGCTGCTGGAAGCCTTTTATAGCTGCTGGGCAACAGAGCATAAGGGGTTAATTTAGAAAAGAAAACGACAAAGGTTCCCCCTCCTGGGGGGGGGGGGCGGGACCCCATTTTTTTTGGCATTTTAAGGGTTAGGCTAACCCTAAGCCTTAAAAATAAAAATAAAAATGACGTAGGGTCCCCCCTACCTGTCATAACCAGCCCTGGACCAGCTATGGGGGCCAGCTTTTGTGGCCCCCCACCCTGCAGCCTACAAGCCCACATAGCCTGTGTGGGCCCGGGCTCTTCTGCCCCCCTCTGGGCTTTGGGGAGGCAGGTAATTGGGGGTGCGGGAGTTAATGGCAAGTCACCCGCTAGTTGCAGGTGACTTGCCAGCCCCCAGCCTTGTGAACTGATAAAGGGGTCTCATGGACCCCCTTACCAGTTCACAAAGGGTTAACATTAAAAAAAAAACACGCGCGCACACACACAGACACACACAAAAGCGTCATTCTTTACTCACCTGACCCGATTGTCAGGATTGTCAGCTCCTGTGTCGATCAGCGCATCCCCTGCCCCTCCACTGCTCTGTCCTGCGATCACCAGGGCATCTGACAGCTGAGCCGAGGAGAGCCGGGACGACACCCGGGAGTGACGTCATAAGCCCCGCCCCCAAGGCTAGTCGTCACTATGGCGGCGCCAATCGGAAGGCAGGGGGAGAGGGCATTTTGAGCCCTCTCCTGAAGACTAAGCAGCCTTGGGGGGGCGATCGGAGGCCCCCCCTAGTTAAGAGGAGACCTGGCGGGAGGCAGTGCGACTACAAGTAAATGTCATTTTTTTTTTTTTTACAGCTAGCAGCTGCTGCCGAAGGGGGGGGGGGGGCTATTCCGGGGGATCTCCTGGAGCCATCCGAGCCCCCACCGGGGATCGGATGGCACCAAATTAAAGAGGAGACCCGGCCGGATCCAACGAGGGGGTCAGGTGAGTATTATTAATAATACATTTTTTTTTTTTTTTAACTAGCAGGGGGGGAAAGTCAAGCACGTAACACCTACGTAGGTGTTACGTGCTTGGCACTTAAAGGGTTAATAAGTGGTGCACCCCAGTGGATTCATTATGATTACAGACAAGATGAAACAAATAGTACAGGGAACAATACAAAACTAGATGCCACAAGGTTCAAACCAGGTGTTGTGAGCACAGGAGACAATAGGAAGGAGAGCCCTGCCCTTGCGAGCTTACAGTCTAAAGGGTGGGGGTGGAGGCAAAAGGTAGGGATCACAAGTGGTAGAGCTTGAGTTGGGCTGTATGTGCCATTGAAGGTTATACTAGTTGCTTAAGCTAGGTTATATGCTTTTCTGAAAAAGTGAGTTTTGTGGGCACTTTTAAAGGCTTGGAGTGATGGAGAGTGGCGGATTGAGCGGGTAAGTGCATTCCAGACAAGTGGGGAGGCACGGGAAAAGTCTTGAAGGCAGAAGTGCGAGTAGGTAACCAAGGAGGAGGACAGGAGAATGTTAGAGGCAGAGTGGAGGTTGCGCTTGGGTTGTTAATGCTGAATCAGAGATGAAATGTAGGGAGGGGCCTGGTTAAAGAGAGCTTTGTAGGTAAGTGTTAGAAGTTTGAACTGAACTCTCTGGGAGACAAGTGGAATGATTGACAGAGGGGGCAGCGCTGGAGAAGCAAGATGAGGGGTAGATGAGGTGAGCAGTAGAGTTTAGAGCAGATAGGAGGGGTGCCAGTCTGTTTGTTGGCAAACCACAGAGGAGGGTGTTACAGTAGTCCAGTCGGGAGATGACCAGGCCTGCACTAGCATTTTAGCGGTGTCAGGTGAGAGGAAGGGATGGATGCAGAAGATATTTTTGAGTTGGAGACGACAGGAGGTGGCTAAGGAGTGAATGTGAGGTGTGAATGAGAGAGAGGAGTTCAGAATGACGCCCAGGCATCGAGTTTGATGCGTTGCAGTTATTGTAAGACTATGTACAGAGCTTGTGGTATTAGAGAGGGGCGGGGAGTGAGATGGTGGGAAAATGACCAGTTCTGTTGAGTCCATGTTTAGTTTTAGGGAGTGAGATGTCATGAAGGAAAAGATGGTTGTTAGACAGTCAGGAATGCGAGAGAGGAGGGAGGAGAGATTTGGGCCAGAGAGGTAGATCTGAGGGTCATCTGCATAAAAGTGATATTGGAAGCCCAGCAAAGTTATTAGTTGTCCGAGACCAGAAGTGTATATTGAAAAAAGTAGGGGTCCTAGGACTGAGCCTTGTGGTAAACCAACATACAGAGGTTTGGGAGGGGAAATGGTGTTTGAGCAAGATACTCTAAATGTGTGATCAACGATATAGGAGAGCCAAGAGTGTGCAAGACCTTGGATTCCAAGAGAAGAAAGAATATTGAGAAGCAGAGCATGGTCGACTGTGTCAGAAGCAGAGGATAGGCCGAGAAGAATGAGAGCAGAGTAGTGACCTTTGGATTTGGCAGTCAGTAGATCTTTGGTGAGTGCAGTTTCGGTGGAGTGACATGAGCGGAAACCAGACTGGAGGGGATCTAGGAGGGAGTTTGTAGACAGATAGTTAGTCAGTTCTGTGTGGACATGCTGTTCAAAAAGCTTGGATGAGAAAGGGAGAAGAGATATAGAGCGGTAACTGGGCAGGGCAGAGGGTTCCAGAAAGGGTTTTTTGATGAGTAGAGTTATAACAGCATGCCTGTAGGAAGAAGGAAAGGTGCCAGTGAAGAGGGAGAGGTTGAATAAAGATGTTAGGGCTGGAATGACAGATGGAGACAGTTGAGGGCTAAGGTGGGATGGAATGGAAGCAGGTGGTTTGGTGGGCCATTGAGATCAGAGAGGAGAGACCTTGTGCAATTATCTGTGTGAAATGAGTTAATGAGTGGGGCAGGGGGAGAGTTGGTAGGAGAGAAGTGTTCAGAGGGGTGAAGCCGCTTCGAATCATGTCAATTTCATCTAGGCGGTTAGCTTATATGCAGACACATCAACCTGAGATCGTCCCCCCTTTTTCTCCCATAGTCCTTCAGGACGACCCATGGAGAGAGCGGTCCCTCCCCCTTGGGAGGAAACACAAACTAAACAGAGGTTAAAACCCCCACTTTCCCTCCACCTCAGTTTTTTGTGTTTCCTCATTAAAGAAACCACTGGACAGATAAGCTGCAGCAATTTTTTTGATTTTAGCTTATTTTTTTCAGCTCCAGGAGCCCCTAAAGAGGCCCGCTGGCCCCCGGACCGCATTATCTCCGGGTGTAGTTCACCCAAGTCCCCGAGGAGACCAGGGCAGTCTCCCATAGTCTACAGCGCACAAGTTGTGTGCTGGCTCCTGTAAATCCCAGCCAGTGGCAGCGGCGCATGATTCTAGCATCTAGCCCTAAGGTATCCTAGCCTAGCTTACCAGAGCATTCTTGGTGTCAGTGGCGGTGTCTTTTTTTTTTTTTTCTCTCTAGCGCTATGTCACTTTCGGACATGGCCTCTACACGTGGGGCGACCCGCATGTACAGCCAGCACCAGTTCTCCCAGACACCACACATTGCAAGAAGCGCTTCTGGATGGGAAAAACCAGCAGCCCACAGTAGAATGAATCCTCCCCTTTCAGCCCACTAAAGGTCCGCAATCTTGGGCAGAGCAATCCGGCTGGTAGCAGTATGTCACCTAGCCTTAACACTTTGTGCAAAATGCCACAGGAAAAGCTTGTAATGTAAAAATCCTGTTATGTATTTTGCCATTTATTCCGGTATCCTGGAGGTATGTATACATGATCTATGTATTGTATTCTGTCCTTTCTAGTCTAATCCACCTAAAGTAAAGCATAAGGATAGAGATAAGGACCTCCCAAAAGAGAAGCCCAAGGATCCTATACCCATTAGGTGCTATGAATTCTGTATCATTACACTTCTGGATACCTGGCAGATGTCTGTCTGCCAGACATGCCAACAGTTAGGAATGGGAGAGGAGACTTTGGTTATGTCCAGGGAGATGCTAGCCATGAGAAACAAAATGGCCTCGATGTTCAAAGTCCATAAGTCTTTTGGGTCGCACCCAGGAGAATTCACTCACTTGTTCCTCAGCCAGTGTAGTTAATGCAGGATCCTAGACCATCAGTAACCCTTACTGCTTCTATTCCTTCTGCAGAGACCCATGGTCCTGGGCCAGTTCAGTTTGAAACGGGTTCGGAGGTAGCCGGGGAAAGTGACAGTGAACTCTCATCTGAGAACATCTTTAAAGTGGATCAAAACCCAGGATTTTGACTATTCTGGGTTTTTGGTCTTTGCCCCCCAGTCATCCCGATCAGGGATGTCCTGCTGTGTGAAACCCCCCAGGTCGCCCTATCCCGCTCACCCTTGCTCGGTCCTACGGCGCATGCATAGTCTCTTATCCAGTCGGTGCACTCGGACCCACTCCCACCCCTTCGTGCAAGAGGTCATCTAAGGTGAGCAGATCAGAGTGTACTGGCGGCCATTCACAACTCCCTGGCGCAGGCACACGCCCTGCTAAAGGGATAGCGGGGATGTGGCCGCTGCTCATGCATGCGCCGTCGGACCATGACCGAAGGTACGTTTTTGGGCAACCTACAGGGTTTGACACACCATCCGAATCTGGATGCCCCGGGGGGGGAGCGAGTATGCCTGACTTTGAGTCTCAGACTCCAGGGTGAGTTTTCCACTTTAATGAGTGTATACAGTTGGATAAGAGTGGCAAAGGGGCCTCCGGTTCCTCTGGAGCTTTGGCTAACATTTCCAGTCCATTTGGCACTTAAGGATCATTTACGTCTGAATGGAAGTACCTAGAGAAAAAAACATTTTATGCCAGGTTCACTTAAACGTAAGTTTCCCTTTCAGGAACAGGATATGGAACCTTGGACCAAATGTCCAAAATTAGATGCACCTTCTCCAGAGCGGCAGACTCAAGTTTTGAGGATATGGCAATGCTTGATCCAATAGATCGCAGGACCGAGGGCATCCTGAAAAGAGCTTGGGATGCTGCATCCTTCACATTTAGACCTGCCTTGGCAGCATTCCCTTCTTAGCAAATGCCTTGGAGGAGACCATCAGGGCCATGGCTAAGACCACCGCTCTATTAGCCTGTGCCGGAAGGGCACTTTGGCTTAAAACATGGTCCGAATACCTGGTTTCTAAGGCAAAGTTGTGTGGCATTCTATTTCATGGTAATCTCCTGTTCGGAGAGGACTTAGATACTATTATGACGCGTTCTTGTGAAGCAAGAAATTTCCAAACAGGAAAAAGAAGTTTAGATTTATTCTGAACCTAAATGGTTAAATTGGAAAATCGGATACAAGAAATTCCATATGAAATCAGTTTTACCATCAAAGATATCCTGTTTCAGGTCATCTGGATGGCTTCTATAGATATCCAGTATACATATCTGCATGTTCCTATTTTTCCGGCTCACAGAAGGTTTCTGAGGTTTGCAATAATGTTAGATGGAGTAATCTATGATTGTTAGTTCAGAGCAATGCCCTTTCGCCTGCGCCTCTGATCTTTACCAAGATTCTTGCAGAGGCTATAGCATATTTGAGATTAAATCAGATCGGCATTGTGGCAATCTTCTCTTTGCTCCATCCAGGGAGAGTTTGGAGAACAATGTGAGGATTACATTGTCCCTCCTTTCAGATCTTGGGTGGATCATAAACAGGGTGAAGTAGAGTCTGTCCCCTCGGGCTTCTTGATTTTTACCTGGTGTATCGGATTGACGGCTCCCTAGAGAGAACCATCCTTCCGCAAACTGAAAAAATTGTCTGTCCTCTTACGTTCAGGAACACCCTAGAATGGGGGCTTATGTTTTCAGCCCTCCCAGCGATCATTTGGGCCCAGCTACATTCAAGTGCCCTCCAGACCTTCTTTTTGCATGCCTGGAACAGAGATCCAAGAGCTTTGGACTCTCTTGGGGGCACAAGATCAATCAACTTAATGTCTCTCTCCGAGACGATCTGTACCAAGATGGAAAGCTCAGTAAGGCTACTTTCCTTTCGAGCAGTACACATCAAGGGGGAACTGCATGCAACTGGTAGACCTCTGGGGCTCCCCCGAGGAGGATCTCTTTGCCACAAGAAAAAATTCCAAATGCCGACTGGATTGAAGTTTTCTTCATTTTTCTGTCCATAAAATGATTCATCCAGGCTTGGCGTCAGTTTTTTTTTTTTGAGTTTTTACAAGAGGGGAGGAAATGGGCCTAGCCACCAGTACATTTAAAAGTTTAGGTGGCAGCACTATGAGTATTCTTAGACTTCAGGCTTAGACAGAAGGATCTAATCGAAAGGTTTTTTTGTTTCTCTGTCTAGAGGAGAACCAGTGAATCCTAAGGCCTTCCCTCTCTGGGACCTTTCCATCATCCTGTACAGTCTTACACAGCCACCTTTTGAGCCCATGAAAGAGACAACAATTAAGTTTCTGATTTTTATATTAGCCATTACTTTGGCCAGTAGGATTAGTGATATGCAAGCCTTGCCCATCAAGGAACCATATCTTAGGATTTTTTCAGATCATCTCACCATCAGGCCTGACTCGCTTTACCTGCTGAAGATTGCTTTGGAATTTCACAGGTCCCAAGAGGTCTATCTGCCAGGTCTCAGACCAGAGGACCTTAAGGACCAAGAGGGGATGCATCTGATTGATGCCAGAATCATTCTGTTGTCCTCCTTGTCCGACCATTTGTTGCTTTCGTTTGCACAGAAAAATAAAGGCCTGCATGCCCTCCATAGCCAGGTGGATTAGAGAAGCCGTTCAGATAGCTTATGAATGTTCTAAGGGACAGGCCCCAAAATCCCTGTGGGCGCATTCTACCAGAACAGTTTCTAGAGGTAGGACACTATTGGATTTCTCGCTTATCATCAGCTAAGCCGTCCTGGAGGACGTTTGGGGAAACCCCAATTAATTTACCGGTAATGGCATTTCCTGTAGTCCTCCAGGACAGTGTCCTACATTATGCCCAAGCTAAGTATATTTGATATTATGGTTTAGACTTGTTTCTTCTGGGATTCCTCAGTTAAACACTGAAGTTCAGGAGGAAGGGGCGGGTATTTAACCATGTCCAGTTGGTGTGCCATTACCAGTAGGCTAGGATGACCCCTTAGTTCCCTTATGTTACATGGTTAGGACTGAGATGTAGGGGAAGTGGTGTGGGGTTTGAACCTCTGTTTAGTTTGTTTTTTCCTCCCAGGGGTAGGGACTGCTCTCTCCACGGGTCGTCCTGAAGAACTAGAAAAAATGTTACCGGTAAGTCTCGAACTGGGATTTTTTAAAATTATTATTATTGTATGGGTGTCTCTTGTGTTTTAGGACCCTTGTGATGCTGTCTACATAATTATAAATTGTTTGAGGCGAGGAGGTGTCACTAGAAAACTGTGTTGCAATCATTGTAGGTTCCTATTGTTTGTAATACATTGTCTGTAACCTGCTTTGTGTTGACTTGTTGTCTGTGGCTTGTAACAGCAAGTTCACATGTGGCATGTGGTATATGCCTACTTGTCCTCTATATATACTGTGTGTATTAAGTTATTCTTTAAGGTTGTAATTGTGTATTGGAAATTATAATTTAGGAAAGTGTTTTCATCGTAGTGATTGAAAAATTTGATTACGTCTTTGCTGAAAATGGGCTTGTGGCATACAAGGATGGACAGTTTCTGTGCAAACAGGTCAGTGTATTTGAAAACTTGCTTCTGGATATTTGTGCATATGATTTAGCCCCATGATCATTTTCCCCGCATTTATTTTTTTGATTATCTTAAAACATTTGCATAACTAAGTGTATTCCTGAATTGCAGTTTTTTTTTTCTCCCAAAACAATATGAGTTATCCAGGATAATTTTCACCAGCCTCTTCAAATCATTCTGGATATCCCATGTGGTGCTGTTTTTTTTTGCCTTAGGAGTTCTGAAGATTGAGTAAAAAAAAGGGCGGGGAAGATAAAACTAATGAAAACCTAAATTTAAACCTAGCCAAGATAGAATTACTAATTGGTGCCTAACTGGGTCGTCAAAGAGTTTGGCTTTGTGTTCAACAGAAAAGGGAAAGGTGAATATAGGTCACTGCAAGGCGTGGAATGGAGTGTTTTAGGTGCCCTTGGCACATTCTACAGTTCACTTTAACCCAAATGTACTGCATGTATAACTCATTCTCTGAAAATATCTGTTTCATTTCAAATGTTCACTTAACCTTTATAAGGTCTGACCTAGTTATGTGAAAATGTCTGCATTGACATTAGAAATAAATGTCATTTAGAAGAGCATTTACATACAAAATAGTTTGATAAGATAAGACGTCCACCCATGACAAAGAGGTATCCTACAAATCTAAATCTCAAGAGGCTAAGACCACTAGGCTCTGCATTAATTGTCCAGCTATCCTGCCAGATTCTTGGAGCAAAGCCTGTTGCAAGATCTGCTTAGAGCATAGTCTGGGGAATGAAGCTCCAGTCTGGAAGTATGCAGGTCAGCTGTAAGAATCTCGGCACCCAACTCCAGGGATACCTCCTTGCGGAGGCCACCTTCACAGGTTCTGCTACTCTCTGTTATCCCCACCCATGTGCCTGCAGTTAAGCAGCCAGAGGGAGGAGAATGTCAGATCTCTTCTGGCGAAGATTCTCTTAACCAAGACTTGGGTTTAGCTTTACTCTAGCTACACTAGAAGTAGGTTGTTGGAAGAAACAGCAGCTTTACTCCAGGATATTTACTATACCATGCACATTGATTCTGTGAAACAGCCTCTTTCAGTTCAGGATGCTTTGTATCATTAAATTAATAGTTAAGAAGGAAAAGGTATTCCCTGTTCATTCGTCATTGATTTATGTAATGAAAAAGGAATGGCTGTTTCCTGAAGGGAAGACTTTTTTTTTACCTAGTTCACCTTAGAGGAAATTCCCCCTTGATGAATCTGAAACAGAGGTCTGAGCTAAATGTCTTATGGTTTCAAGGTCTTTGGATCTGAGATTCGAGGACTCAGTCACGCCTCTGACAAAGGGCCTGGGATGCTACCGCCTTTTCCTTCAGGCCAACTTTGCTTCAGACTGTGTTGCCAGGAACCTAGAGACCTGGCTTAATAATTTAAAGGGGTACATTGAAAATGACACCCCGAAGGAGACTTTCTTGAAATTACTGCCCTATGTTTCTGGATGTTTCCTTCTTGGAAGGTGTCTCGGCTGAAGCAGTAAGGGCTAATGCAGACGGCGGCCCTGGTCAATTTTGCTAGGGGTGCTATTTTGCTCCTAACCTGGAAGGGGGATCTAAAGCCAAGTTTGGCATCCCTTTTGAGGGCAAGCTCGTGTCTGGCCCTGAACTGGATGCTAGCCAGATCTTCAGAGAGCACCAAACAGTTTCCTTCCAGACCTAAATAGTTCAGAACCAAGGCTAAAACATACAAAATCAAACCTAGTATACCTTCCAGAAAATGCCTTTTTTCTTGGTTACCATTTGGACAGCACTCTACAAAAGATTCTGTTTCCTCGAGAGAAACCGGTCAAGCTAATTCTAGAGCTACAGGATCTACTTCTGACAGAGCAGGTTTCATTTATATTTTCATTTATATTTTATGAGAATCCTTGGGCTCATGAAATCAGCCATTCCAGAAGCACTGTAGCCATTCCTGGGCACAGCTCCATTCCAGACCACTGTAAACTTTTCTTCTCCAGACCTGGGATCATACTCAAACTTAAGAGATTACCACCACCCTTCCATAAAATGTGAAGATATCTTTATGGTGATGGATAGATCTGGGGGTCATAAGAGAAGGCAGAGCTATAAGACAATTGGATCCGATCAGCATCACGACATCCCAGCTCACTTCATGTCCATGGGACCTGGTCAATTAATCATCAAATTTCAAAGAATCCACGGCAGTACAAGAAGCCTTGAGACATTTCAAGCCCCTGTTAATCAACAGAGATGTGCAAATAAGATCAGACAATGCGACAATGGTGCCATATTTAAACCACCAAGGTGGCACAAGGTCAGTGAGTCTCCAAAACCTGGCCCTCTTGCTCCTCACTCCAACATACAATCAAGTCCCTTTTGGCAGTTCACCTCAAAGGATCTCTGAACATGGTGGCAGATTTTTTGAGCAAGACACCCCTGTCCCTGTTATAATGGTGCATCAACTCAGAGGTCTTCAGTGCAATTGTGGCAAAGTGGGGTTTTCCATGCATAGACCTCTTTGCCTCTGCAAGAAGTGCAAAAAGTTATTTTCCTTATGCCGTGGGGACGGGGCCCTGGGGGTGGATGCCCTGGCACACAGTTGGCAGTTTGATCTAGCTTACCCCTTTCCTTCACTGCAGCTTCTTCCCAAGGTAGTAAAAATGTTCGCCTCAGAACCAGCAAAGGTCATTCCGATTTGGCCCAGAAGAAGCTGGTTTGCGGCCCTAAAGAAGATGTTGCTGGAAGATTCATGGGAGCTCCCTCTACTTCCAGATCTACTAACTCAAGGGCCAGTCCAATACACAGGCCTTCCGAACTTGAACCTAGTGGCCTGGATACTGAAGTGACGATCCTAAAAAGAAAAGAACTGTCACCTGGAGTTTTCATGATGCTCCTGGATAGCAGGAAGATTTACATAAAGGCGTGGAAACATTTCTCTTCATACTGTGAAGTCAACAGTCTGAATAATAATTTTACCCCGGTGGTACTTAAATTCCTGCAGGAAGGGTTTGAGTTAAGTATTTTGAGAACTCAAGCTTCAACTTTATCAGTTTTTTTTCTGGAGAGAAAGTTAAAAAAAAAATGGTCAATAGATTTTTTTTTATCTCCATAGGGCGCACAAAACTAGTGCACTGTATCAGCTGCCCTTCTTGGGATTTAGTATTGGTTCTTGAGGGACTCTGTAAAAACACCCTTTTTGAACCCCTAGAAGCATCCTCTAAGATTTTTTTTCCTTTAAAATTAGCCCTTTGATTCTAATATCTTCTGCTAGAAGAGTGAGTGACCTACAAGCCCTCTCGGTCAGAGATCCCTACTACATTTTTTTGCCAGACAGGGTCATATTAAAGCCCAACTGTTTATACTTTCTAAAAATGGTGTCAGCCTTCCATCGCTCACAGGAGGTAATTCTTTTCCCTTTTGCCTGATCCTGGGGTTCCTGGTGAAACCTCTCATCTTCTAGATGTGCGAAAAGCTCTAATCCTCTACTTAGACCACACCAACGATTTTCGCAAAGCCTGTCTGTTTCCTCCTCAGGAAAGTGGAGAGGCCTCAAAATCTACTATTGTCAGATGAATTAGGCAGGCATATTCTTGCATGGAAGTTCCCCCTCCTGACAATAGGACTCACTCCACCAGAGTGGTGGCCGCCTTCTGAGCGGAAAGAGCTGGGGCATCCATAGAAGAGATTTGCAAAGCTGCTACCTGGTCTTCTCCACATATCTTTTTAAAACAGATCTCCTATCAGACTTTGGTAGAAAGACGTTGCAGGCAGTTTCCCACCCTTAAATTGAACTTCTTGCTCATCCTTTCTGAAGGACATAGGGAGAAAATCCCTGTTGGTCTTACCGGTAATGGTATTTCTATGAGTCCCATACACCCCCCCCCCCCCCCCATGTTAATTGGGTCTTTCTGTTTTGTTGAGTTACTTGTATCATACTGAGAACTGGGGGGAAGGGGTGGGGCTTTTAACCTGTCCAGGTTTGTGTTTCCTCTCCTAGGGGGCGGAGCCGATCTCTCCGTGGCCTTCCCGAGGGACTTGTAGAAATACCGTTACCAGTAAGACTAACAGGGATTTTTTTTCTCAAGGCTGCAAATAATCACAGCAGAAACTTTCATTGTTACCCCACTCACACTCTGTACTGGTGGGATACACAGGTGAGCAGTCTTGTTGCCCAAATGCTTCCACAATACAACATAGTGGTCTTTAGTTCTTCTAAGCATAAAGTATGTCCTGCTCCATATATAATAATTACACGTGGGTAATCCTCCGCCAGAGGTTGTTGTTTACTGCAGACATGCAAAAACAGGCTCCTCCCGGCCCTTCACATACCCAGGGACCTCCCACAAATCCCCAGATTTCTCTGCAGTGCTGACTGCGAAGACATGAAGTTTCACTCTCTCGCAGGTGAGCGGGGCTTTTACAGCCTGCGGCCCTGCAGGACTATTACCACCCGTCCTCTTCGATAAAGATGTGCCTCCCAGCCTGGGCCGCGCTGGTCGGGTGAAGGTAGGCAGCACCATGTGTGCTCACGGAGCTACGCTCCACCGCAGTCCCCCACCATAGGGTAGGCGGTTTAGGCCAAAGGTGAGCCTCCAATAGATGCCCCTCCCGCATTATTGCCCCGTGCCCCTCGTAGCGATGAACCCTGGGTGCAGGGTCGCCTTCTCCCTCGCTTTCTCCCGTAGCTCGGGGGGGAAAAGAAAGGGGGGGGGTATGTGTGTGGCGTTCTCAGCGTTATGTTATACACGTTTATGGCCGTTGTTCTTTCTTTGAACTTGGGTGTCAGAGCCACGCTCCTTGTAAGGTTGCGCGCGTGTGTGTCTTTGTCATTTACAAGAAGTGTGCGACCCGGGCGGCAGCATCACTCTCTAGTTTTGAGAGCAATCTCCTTAGCTACACTCTGTATGTGTGTCCTATCCACTGCTTGTCTTTGACGTTACGCTGGTTAGAGCTTCGCGCTCTTTGGGGGAGGCGGGGACTTGGCATGACGCACCCCGTGTCACGGCCAGATCAGGCCCGCCCCTCGAGGTTCGCTTGGCGCCATTTTGACGGTCTGCGCGTGCGCGCGTGGTTGTGATCCGCCTCCCCCCTTGGTCATGTAAGTGCCCTCCTGGGTGTTTTTTTGTTCCTATGATCTTTTGTTCAGCTGCGCATGGCTCTGACACCCCCTCTTGTCCTCTTTTTATGTCTTTCAGACGCCAAGATTTCGGTGGCTTCTCCCGGCCTGACATATATTATAGCGGGTTCACATAAACATTCTCCCACGTTCCTAGCGGGTCTTGGGGCATCCAGGGTTGCCTATTGCATAAATCTCTGCGGGCATATTGCTCAGATAATCACCATATGGAGGCATCTCAGAATTATGTACCCGGGGTCCCTTGGGGACAAGACCGGCTGTGTACAGTGTGTGGTCAGCCCCATGCTGATGCTGACAGAGCACGGGTCTGCGGACCGTGTGCCGAACAGGCACTGGCCCTGCAATCAGGTTTTCCAGTGGCTGCACCTCGCTTCAATACACCTGTCTCCCCGTGCTTAAATCTCACTCCCGGTGAGTCGCACTCGAGCGGGGATGACCAGCAAGTCGTGCCGCGCAGGCTGCCTATGGCTGAGCAGGTGCTATCTAGTTTGGTGGAGCGCTTGGGCCCTGGAAATAAGCAGTCCCTGACGCCTCCTGGTTCTCCGGTTCCTAATGAAACTGATGAATCTGCTGCTATGCAGGACCTTGATCCTTCTGATGGTGAGCTATTCTCCGATTCGGGCTCCTTGGATGAGATGCCCTGGAGCCGTGATGATTCTGGACCCGGTTCTTGGGGCCTGTGTGACACTGATGAACTACTTATTAAGATCTTTGAGGTTTTGTCAATCTCCCCTCCTGGGGAGGCTCCCAAGCCTAAGAGGGAGAGTTTCCACACAGCGACACCGCGCTTGGAATTTCTGGAACAGGAGCATTTCCAGGCTCTTATATCCAAAGAATGGGAATCGCCTTGTAAACTTAAAGGGGTTCCGGGGGTCTGGGATTGGAAGTTCCCTTTTCCCCCTGATGTGGTTAACTTTTGGTCAGCACCTCCCGTGGTGGATGCACCGATTATAGGGGTTACTAACCCCCCCTTCATGACTGCTCCTCATTACCGTACCCTTCGGGATGCTGAGGACCGGCGCATTGACAGACTGGCTTCCCACGCCTTTTCGTGTGCAGGGACGGCTCTGCGCCCGGGCTGTGCCGCGGCCATCACTGCGGTGGCCGCCAGGACCCTCATTAGAAAGCTACTTGATCACCAACCTGAAGATCTCCCCTGGGAGGTCTTTAATGCACTCTCAGATTGTGATGTGTTTGTGAGGTTTATCCTTTCAGCGCTGGACGACACCATTAAGATGTGTGCTAGAACCTCTGCCCTTGTGGTTGCTATTCGCCGCCTGGTCTGGCTGCGACAGTGGGGTGCTGACGATGATACAAAAAAGGCTCTCACTGGCCTTCCCTTCAGAGGATGACGCCTATTTGGGGCCCGTTTGGACCTTTTTGGAAAAAAGGGTAAGGCACCCCTACGCAGAAGGCCGTCTCGGCCTCCTCGGGCCAGGGACACCCCTCCCCCTCCCTACGTTAGTGTCAAGCACGAACCGGAGGTGTGCTTCCAACTTTTCGGAGTAGATTACCACTCCAGGGTGGGCAGGCAAGACCCTGGGCCCTCTGGCAGGGCTAAGTCCAAATCTGCCAAGATTTCCCAAGCGTGAAGGGACGCCCTCACCCTTCTGGGCGAGGGGACTGCCGCAGCACCTGGCTCCTATCTGAGAGCGTATCGTCTCCTTCTGGTGGATCCAGGAGGTAGTTTCCATGGATACGGGATAGAGTTTGCTGGGCGGTCCCTGTCAGAGGTTGTCAGGGTGCTTCTAGTCCCTGTTTTCCCTTCAGGAGTTGGTGCAGGCCGTGATCGGCCTGCAGAGTCTGGGCTCACTTGCAGGTTGCCCTTAACAGACTGGGGCGATGGCCTTTATGTCTTCCTCTTTCCCTCAAAATGATGAGGCAGTCTGGGCCATGCTGGCCTATGGTAGGCTTGGCAATTCTACACTCACAGGTAGTCCCTGCATGATATCTCTGTCTTGGGACACAGGCGCCCTGTGCAAGGGGGGCTTCTGGCCTCCTGTGGAGATCTAGATCCTTTTAGTTTCCCCTGTGTCTTCTGGACACCAAGACCTTACTAGTCAGTGTTGAAGGACCAACCCTGCAGATTGGGGCCTTGTTTTTGGCCTCCCTTCTGCTCCCAGGCTACTCGCCAAGGCGTGGATGGGGGTTATGTCTCTGACATGCCTGTGGGGCGTCCGCATTGGGACCTACCGGATCGTCCTTCCTTACTTCCCAATCTCTACGTCAGGCCGAGTGGGTTAGTCGGCCGGCGGTGTCCTCTGGGAGTTATTTGGATGGGTGCTCAGTCACCTCAATCCCTCATGATCCCTTATTCGCTATCTCCATTCCTTGGATTCGGTTCAGGCTTGAACCTTCTTCCTTGGCAATAAGTGGACTCCTGGTTACATGGGCTCTGTCCCTCTTTGCTGACACCTTACTTTTACCAGGCAGGATTGCAGCTGGTGGGCCCGTTGGTGGCGGATCAGATGATGTCCCTTATATACAGAGCCCTTGGGCTCTTCGGCACAGTAGGGTATTGATCCTGGATGGGGTTCCATCACCCCTGGAGCTAGGTCTGTGCTCATTCCCCCTTGGTACGGTGGTTCCTCTTGAGCTGATTAAATTCAAGGACCCTGTCAGGGGGCACCCCCCCTCTTTGCTTGCATCTTCCTGTGAATGGTCACCTTGGGTACCAAGTCTCGCAGGGGGGGGGGGGGGGAGTTTCTTCCAAAACCCCCCCGCGGTTCCTAGGTGGGTCCCTTAGAGGGTCCATCTTTCCTACTGATTTTGTTAAAACAGTGAGCGAGCCTTCAGTTGGCTCTATCTTGCTGGACTTCTCCTCTTCAGGACCTGTCTATTTGGGGACTCTTGGCCTGTCGGAGGACAGTGGCCTGTATTTATTATTGGTCTGGAACTTGAAGCAGGATGATTCTCCTGGAAGGTTTCTGATCCTGATCTAGGTGGGGGTCTACATTCCCTGCACCTCAGTGGTATTCGCTCCAATGGATGACCTTCAGTGGCAGGTTGTGCTATCCTGGTGTCCCTCTGAGAGCCAACTAGGGTGGCTCTGTTGGGTCTCGTTAATATCACAGGGGCTCTGCTCTTGTTTTTACTGCCCCAGAATATTCTGACTCTGGTCATGGGGGCTTAGTAATTTTTTGTCTGGACATTCTATTTTATATGTCTTCTCTTCATTCACCCTGCTATGTGGGGTTCTGCGCACGGCTGCGCTGATAAAGAGACCCGTGAGATTGATGGCCCCTGGGTGGCCTAGTGGACTATGGTTCACAGATGTTTCTGCTGAGGTCAGCGGACCTGTACACTCTCTCAGGAGTGCGGTTCTGCCCTTGTCAGGCTTCTTCTTATGTCGCCCCAATCTACAGGCTCTAGTCTGAGGGCTTGACAGCTGATTCATTCACCCTTTTGGAGACGGTTTTATCTTCTGGGAGACTTGGTCTATGGGGGGCTAGGAGCAAGCTTCTTTTTCTTATTCTTCCTCCGTCTATTATGGGGTATGGTGTACCCATATTGATTGGCGTGAGTCTTGGTCTCTCCCCTGTTGAACGTTCTCTGTTCCCAGGGTTCTAGAGTTCTTACAGCATGGGTTGGGGTTGGCTCCCCATCTAGGTACTCTGAAGGTTCAGGTTCTGTCCTGTCTGCCTTCCTGTAGAAGTCTTGTTCAGTCTTCCTTGTTAAGAGTTCTCTTGCGGATTGCTCAGGTGCATCTCCCAAGTAGTTCTATGGTCCCTGTTGGGATCAATTTTCATTCTGCTTGCCTTGCGGGTTGTTCCCTTGGGACTTATTCTGGATGCCCTCCGGGGGCTGTTGCTCCAGTCAGATGTGTGCCTGAGAAGGTGGCTCTGTTTAGTTAGCCCTCGTTCATCATTTATATATATACACACCATGATGTGGTGGTATGCCGCCTTACGCCGGACCTTTTGCCCGAGGTGGTGTCTTATGATCATTATTTAAGTCCTTTTAGTCTGCCTATGGGCTTTATTCTTAGTAATGCTGAAGTAAGGGGGTCTACATTCCCTCAACAGGTGTTTTCCTGGTTGTTTCTTGTCCCTTAGGGGGACTGATGCCCCTTGGGGTCTGCAGGCGCCTCCATTTGTATGCGCCTGATCTCGTTTGCTTCCAGGGCCTATGCGCCCTTTGGACTGATCTTACTTGGATGGTTTGCCTTCCTGGTCCTGAGTAAAGGTTTCGGCTTCTTGCTGATCCTTGTTAGTGTAGAGGTCAGTATCCCCGCCTGTCTTGCGTGAGACCAGTTTTCAATTCCCCGTTGGGGAGAGTTCTAAGTTTTACCGAGGCTCCTGTTGCATTTGGGCTGGTCCTCTCTTTTTATTCTGTTCTACTTGTGCTTGGGTACCTTTAGCCCTTCAGCACCAGGTTTTCTGTTAAACAGGTTTGCTAGATCGCTGCTTGTTTTCTGTTCATACCTTTTCAAAGTTTTTTTTTTATGAGATTGACGTTGGAGCCTTTGCTCATGTCGTACTTGGTAGCAAGGTTTGGAGGTGACAGCACCTTTACTGTCTGCTGTGCCTTTTTTTATGGGGATCCCACCCTACTTTATGGACACTGCTATTGGATGTCCCACATGTAATTATTATATATGGAGCAGGACGTACTGTATGCTTAGAATAATACAATTCTGTGAAATACTCACCTGTAGAATTGGTATTATATGCATACAGTACATCCTGCTCCACCCCACCCTTGTTTTACATTTTTCTGGATCCCCTGTATGGTGATTGTTATCATTGCTATTGTTACCAGTTTGGTGGATGGTTTCTCCCGGCTTCTTTTCTCACTGCTTTTCAATACTGGGGATTTGTGGGAGGTCCCTGGGTACGTGAAGGGCCGGGAGGAGCCTGTTTTTGCATGTCTGCAGTGAACAGTGCCCTCTGGTGGAGGATTACCCACGTGTAATTATTATATATGGAGCAGGACATACTGTATGCTTATAATACCAATTCTACAGGTGAGTATTTCACAGAATTGTATTTTTATGTTAAATGGAACAAAACCCGGAGTTTTCATTTTCCTGGGTTTTATGCCATTCCTCAGAAAGCCCTAAACAACTCCGCTCTTCCACATTTCAATGGTGAATGCGTGGGTGCTCAGCCAATGATAGTGTTTGCCCTCTTTACCACTTTTGGCAAGCGGCTCTCATTGAATTTAATGGCGCATCCCCATTCGTGCATGCACTCTTGTCCCTGCTATCTGAATTGAAAACCGTGAGAGCCACCTGCCAAATGACGTAGTCTTAGGGGTCAGCTTTGACGAGAGCCTGCGCATGATCCATTGAAGTGAGCAAAGTTATCTTTGCCTGTGAAAGTCTTACTACTGCATATTGGCAAACTTTTGTCAATTATTCTAAGCATACAGCACGTCCTGCTCCATCTATAATACTTACACATGGGTAATCCTCCGCCTGAGGGCGCTGTTCACTGCAGACATGCAAAAACAGGCTCCTCCCGGCCCTACATATACCGAGGGACCTCCCACAAATCCCCAGGTTTCTCTGCAGTGCTCACTGCGAAGACATGAAGTATCACGCTCTCGCAGGCGAGCGGGGCTTTACAGCCCGAGGCCCTGCGGGACTATTTCCACCGTCCTCCTTGTGAAGAATATGCCTCCCAGCCTGGGCTGTGTTGGTCGGGTGAAGGTAGGCAGCACCGTGTGTGCTTACGGAGCTAAGCTCCACCGCAATCCCCCACCATAGGGTAGGCGGTCAAGGCCAATGGTGAGCCTTCAGAGGATGCCCCTCCCGCATCAGTGCCCCTCGCCCCGTATAGCGGTGAACCCCATGTACCGGGTCACCTTCCTCCCTAGTTCCCCCCTTTATTGGGGGGAAAAAGAGGGGGGGGTTGTGTGTACGATGGCCTAACCTTGCCCTATTACACTATTGTGCTCATAGCCCTTAACGGTTTATCGGGTGTCAGAGCCGCACTTTACTTTGGTTGTATTGATAGCTGCAACGCCTTTACTGTATTTCACTCGGCGTGTACGGCGGCTCTGTTCGCGGACGCTACGGCGTTTATATTCTAAGCATACAGCACTTCCTTCTCCAGTAGTAGTAATAACATGTGGGTAATCCTCTGCCTCTGGCGCCGTGCACTGCAGACATGTAGAAAAGAAGCTCCTCCCGGCCCTACATATACCGAGGGACCTCCCACAAATCCCCAGATTTCTCTGCAGTGCTGGAACTGCGAAGACATGAAGTATCACGCTCTCGCAGGCGAGCGGGGCTTGACAGCCCGAGGCCCTGCGGGACTATTTCCACCCGTCCTCATTGTGAATTAATGCCTCCCAGCCTGGGCTGCGTTGGTCGGGTGAAGGTAGGCAGCACCCAGTGTGCTTACGGAGCTAGTCTCCACCGCAATCCCCCTCCATAGGGTAGGCGGGTAAGGCGAATGGTGAGCCTTCAGTGGATGCCCCTCCCGCACCAGTGCCCCCATGTCCCATCTAACGGTGAACCCTCTATTCGGGTCACCTTCCTCCCCAGATTCCCCCGTTAGAGGGGGGAAAAAGAGGGGTTATGTGTTTGGTGGCCTATCCTTGCCTTTATTACACTATAAGATGGCTTTACCGCTACCGGGTGTCAGAGCGCGTTTCATTTTTTAGTTTTTCAACTAACCGCAGCGTTTTACTGTTCTCTATGGCGCATACGGCAGCACTGTTCGGGGAAGCTATGGCGTTTTTCAATCTCCTTACTCACTCTGTCAGACTTCTTCTCTGAAGTGATGCTGACATATCTACTATTCTCTCCTGATTGGCTGCGCGCCTTCTAGCTTCGCGCTCTCCGGGGGGGGGGGGGGCGTGGTTCGGTCTGGCGCGTTCCGCGTCATCGCCCGCTCTGGCCCGCCCTTCAAGGTTCGCTAGGCGCCATTTCCTTCTCGCATATGCGTGGTGAAGACGGTCCTCCCCTCGCAGACCTGTAAGTGCCCTCATGGGCGATTTTTTCCCTAGCTTGCTTCTTCGCGCTCGGCTCTGACATCCCTGTTCCCCTTGTGTCTTTCAGACGGCGGTCCTCGGTGGCTTCTCCCGGCCCGACGTAGCGCCCGGTCCAGACCATTTTTCAGAAATTACTCCCACTTCCCAGCGGGTTATTGGGGCATCCAGGGTTGCTTAAAGCGTCAATCCCTACTGGCATATTGAATTTAACAATCACCATATGGAGGCATCCCAGGATATTGTGAACGGGGTCCCCCCGGGACAAGCCCGTCTGTGTGCAGCTTGTGGGGGTTTACCTAGCAGCGGTGACAATGCACGGGTCTGCGTCCCTTGTGCCCAACAGGCGCTAGCCGGTCTCCCCACCTCTTCCGAGGCCGGACCCGCACCTCGCCTTACCCTTACTTCCCCTACTCCCCCAAGCTTGAGCCTAACCCCCAATACTAGTGGGGATTCTCGCGCTGATTTGGCCTCTAGATTGGCTAGTGTGGAAAGCTTCATCGCTGGCTCTTTGGCGCGCAAGGCTACTGCCAAGAGGCGTCATTTGAATCCTGAAGCTACTATTCTCCCTGTAGAATCTGATGATTTACTGCTTTCCTATGCTCAGTCCCCATCAGAGGAAGGGGAACTGCTCTCTGACTCAGGATCCTACGAGGACGAGTCCCGGAGTCAGGAGGAGTCTGGTTATGATCATTGGTCCCAGGACGACATTGATAGACTGCTGTCTCAGATCTTTGATGTGTTATCCCTCTCTCCCCCTCCCGCGGCCCCTCGGCAAAGGGGTGATCTGTTTCATACCGCTAGGGTGCGGTTGGAGTTTCCCGAACAAACTCATTTTAATAGCCTAGTGCTGAAAGAATGGGAACATCCCAGCAAACTCCAGGGAATTCCTAAAGCTGTGGATAAGAAGTATCCATTTCCTGCCGATCTGGTTAAGTGTTGGACATCGCCACCCGAGGTCGATGCCCCGATCCCCCGAGTCTGTCCAACACCTCTATTATGCACTCCCCCCCGACACTACTACGCTGTGGGATTTAGAGGATCGGCGAGTTGATCAATTGGCATGTCATGAGGATCCTGCCTCAGCTCGAGTCTTGATGCTGGCTGTGCAGGACCTTCTGGAGCTCGGGTCATCTGCGAGGTCCCCTTAAGAGACAGGGGCATGGGGTTTTATTCCAACCTGTTCACGGTGCCCAAAAAGGACGGGTCAGTCAGACCCATTCTGGATTTGAAAATCCTAAACAAGTTTGTCAGAAGCAGGCATTTTCGTATGGAAACTCTGCGCTCGGCCATCGCCTCGCTGCGTCCAGGGGACTTCATGACATCTGTGGACATCAAGGACGCTTACCTGCACTTTCCGGTGTTCCCAGGGCACCAAAGGTTCCTCAGATTTGCGCTGTTGGATCAGCATTATCAGTTCGTGGCCCTGCCATTCGGCCTTTACGTCGGCTCCCAGGGTCTTCACCAGGGGTGATGTCTCTCTTAAGACTAAAGGGCATACGCGTGTTGCCTTACCTGGACAATATACTCATCACCTCTCGGTCTCTGCGGCAGGCAGAGCTGGACACTCGGTTGGTGGTGTCCACCCTGGAGTCCTTCGGCTGAGTGATCAATTACCCAAAGTCCTCTCTGTCCCCCTCCTCAGTGACCCCGTTTCTGGGGATGATATTGGACTCGGTTCAGTCAAGGATATTCCTTCCTCCGCAGAAGGTGGAAGCTCTGACAACCCAGGCGAGATCCCTGCTCGCGAACCCTCATCCCTCCATCTGGCAGGGAATGCAGTTGGTGGGCTCGATGGTGGCAAGCTTCGAGGCGGTGCCCTTTGCCCAGTTTCATCTGAGAACTCTGCAGCTTCACCTTCTGTCAGTATGGAACAAGGACCCAGCATCTTTGGACGACAGCTGGGTGATTCCCCCCTCGGTCAGACAATCACTTAAGTGGAGGCTGGACCACAGGAACTTGACAAGGGGCAGATCCTTCCTGGCTCCCTCTTGGGAGACGGTCACAACGGATGCCAGTCTTTCAGGCTGGGGGGGATTCTGGAAGTCCCTGCGCTTCCAGGGGAGGTGGGGCCCTCCGGAGGCCCATCTTCCTATCAATGTCCTGGAACTCAGGGCGGTCCGATTGGTGCTGGAACGATTGACCCAGCACCTGCAGGGTCTGGCGGTTCAGGTACGCTCAGACAACAGGACGGCGGTTGCCTACATCAATCATCAGGGAGGAACCCGGAGCAAGGGTGCTCTCCAGGAGGTGTCTCTGATTCTAACATGGGCAGAGACCAATGTACAATGTATCTCGGCTGTCTACATTCCGGGGGCGGAGAATCTGCTAGCAGATGCTCTGAGCAGGGGGTTGTCCCGTCAGGGGGAATGGTCCCTCTGCGACAGGGTATTTCAGTCCCTGTGTCACCGTTGGGGTGTGCCAGACGTGGATCTCTTTGCGTCACGTCACAATCACAAGCTACCGAGCTTTGTATCCCTGTCTCAGGATCCTCTGGCTCTGACCATGGATGCCCTGTCAATGTCTTGGAGGGAGTTTCGGCTCCTGTATGTGTTTCCACCATTTCCCCTTCTGGGCAGAGTGCTGCGCAAGATCGCTTTGGAAGGGGTACACGCGATTCTGGTGGCTCCAAGGTGGCCAAGAAGAGTGTGGTTCGCGGACGTGGTTCAAATGGCAGTAGATCAGTACGATCTGCCAAGGTTGCCAGATCTTCTAACTCAAGGGTCTCTACGCCATCCCAATTTACTAACTCTGGCTTTGACGGCTTGGCTGTTGAAACCTCCATCTTGATGGAGAAGGGTTTGTCTGAGTCTGTAGTGGCTACTATGGTGCAAGCCAGGAAAAAGACTTCTTCTGCTATCTATTATAGAGTATGGCGTTCTTACATTGACTGGTGTGAGTCCAGGTCTCTTCCCTGCCGGGAATTCTTAGTCTCTAGGGTGCTGGAGTTTCTACAACATGGTCTAGACTTAGGTCTCAAGCTTAGTACTCTGAAGGGTCAGGTTTCGGCCCTGTCTATCTACTTTCAGAAGACCTTTGCCCAGCATCCCCTGATCAAGACCTTCTTTCAGGGGGTCACTCATGTGCGTCCCCCTCGAAAACCTATGGTACCTGTTTGGGATTTAAACTTGGTTTTATCGGCTCTGCAGGGTGCTCCCTTTGAGCCTATTCAGGAGGCTGCTCTCGCTGTTCTCACGCTCAAGGTCGTTTTTCTGGCAGCTATCACTTCTGTTAGGCGTGTGTCTGAGTTGGCTGCCTTATCTATTCAGACTCCCTACTATGAGAGACACCAGGATAAGGTGGTGTTCCGCTTCAAGCCAGACTTTCTGCCTAAAGTGGTGTCTGCATTTCATTTGAATCAGGATATTGTACTTCCTTCTTTGTGCCCTAACCCTAGTAACCCCAAGGAAAGGGTTTTGCATTCCCTGGATGTGGTTAGGTGCGTCAAGTATTACCTAGTTATCACTAAGGCTTTCAGGAAGACTGATGCTCTCTTCGTTGTGCCTCACGGGCCTAGGAAGGGTTTGGCTCCTGCTAAGTCTACCATCAGTAAATGGATTCGTCAGGCTGTGGTTCAGGCCTATTCTACTAAGGGGAAGACTCCCCCCTTCCGTCTTACTGCCCATTCTACTCGGGCTGTTGGGGCTTCTTGGGCTTTCCAGCACCAGGCCTCTGTTGAACAAGTTTGCAAGGCCGCTACTTGGTCTTCTGTTCATACCTTTTACTAAGTTTTACAAGGTTGATGTTAGGGCCTCAGCTGATGCTGTGTTTGGCCGCAAGGTTTTGCAGGCGGCAGTGGTATTAACTGCTTGCTGTTGCCTTTTCTGTTGGGGATCCCACCCTACCTTAAGGACACTGCTATTGGATGTCCCATGTGTAAGTATTATAGATGGAGCAGGACGTGCTGTATGCTTAGAATAATACAATTCTGTGAAATACTCACCTGTAGAATTGGTATTATACGCATGCAGCACGTCCTGCTCCAACCCACCCTGGTTTTCACTTTGTTCTGGATCCCCTGTATGGTGATTGTTATCATTGTTGTTATTTCCAGTTTTCTGGGTGGTTCTGGGAGGAGCCTGTTTTTGCATGTCTGCAGTGAACAGCGCCCTCAGGCGGAGGATTACCCATGTGTAAGTATTATAGATGGAGCAGGACGTGCTGTATGCATATAATACCAATTCTACAGGTGAGTATTTCACAGAATTGTATTATTTCTGTCTTTCAAGTCTTGCTTACAGAACTATTTAAAACGTCACAAAACCCAGGGCGTCCAGTCCCGATTTGGGATTTCCCTCTGTGTGAACCCCCTCCCTCAGGTCCCCGTTATTCATTCACCTGTCCCCGGTCCAATGGCGCATGCGTGGCCTCTTGTCCAGTACCGGAGCCATTTGCCATGCCTATGTAATTCAGCAAATGGCTCTGATTGTTTCAATGAAAAGTGAGTGTGGGCTCATCCCCTGAGTCCTCGGACTGTGCACACACTCCTGCCTAATGACATCAGCATATTCTGTTCACAAGAGGACCAGTATCTAACCTCCAAGCAAATGGGCATGGGGGTGTTCCACTTACCTAAACCATGTTTCCATGGCAAAATATGGACCTTCACCACCCGTCATTTGGTTCTTCGCGCTTTAGACGAGAGAGACTACGGACCATGTAGCTGCAAGCAACAAATTAGGGGCGGATTTTTTTGGGGGGGCTCATGATTCAGGTAAACAGAACTGACGTTTACGGGGGTGCCCCAGGAATCATAATGCCCCCTACATTTATATGTCCTATATTTACTAAAATGTTATCTTCGCTGCCTCTATTCATTGCATAGTAGAATCCCCCTGAGCTGTTTGCTTCCTATTATTTTGATTATTTTTACAGAGCATTCATGCCCACCTAGGAGAGGACTTGTTACAGGACATTATCAACTACTGTTTGGGATATATTGCCAAGCTAAAACTTCCAAAGAAAAGGTGTGTACCATTATCACACTAAACGATAATTAGCAGAATTTAAATGTCCTTCCGTTACACTCTTGTTTACAGTAGTTTCAAAGGTGTTGGCTAGTAGAGGAAATCAAATTCATAAAATCCATCAAAATGTAAGTTAGTCTGACCTTGTTTTTGTTTTACGCCTGTGCATATATAGGACCTTCGTGGGTAGTGTTTGTTTGATCCTGTTTAGTCTCGTAATTAATCATTTGGTCAGGTCAGTGTGTGGCTATGTACTAGGATTTTTCCAGAAGATTAAATGTGTATTTTTAGCTGTTGTGTGTTTTTATTTTTTTATTTTTTTTTAGCAGGTATATTTTTAGCTGATAAGAGTACAACATTTTTTAATAATACAAATTAACAATACACAACATACATTAATGGTGTTACATACCTCACTATAGATATCCCCCTCCCCTGTCAGGACTACTGCATCATGTGACGCTGAAACCCCTTCATAATAACAGAGCTGATCATAGGCTGGCTGAGTGATCTTTCCGAGTTCTGCCTTTGACAGAGTGCTGCTAGCGACTGTCCTGTGGAGAGCCAACAACTGTGCACCTGACATTTTCGTGTTCTGCTTCATACATAGAAATGCAAATAAGGCTTCTATAGAGGAGTAAACTGTGTTTAATTATTATTATTATTATTTGGTGTATTATTGCACCAAATGGCAAATTTACAGGTGTGGAAGGTGTCTAGGCCTGATCCCTTAGCAAGGAGGGAGTCGAGTTGGGCCTCCTGGGTGTCGATGTTTGCGCAGCTCAACAAGAACATTTCTAGGCTGGACAAGGGATCCACTGGCGTTCAAAGTAGATGCACAGATCTGTTCATTTGGCCACCCCAGGGCATGCCTAAATTAAAATCAAAAGCCTAAAATCCGGAAAAATCACTCCTTGAGTTACACTGAATTATTTTGTATGATCTTTGAAAGTCAGTGATCTGGATGGGCGTGTATGGCACATGTACTTAGCTTGCCATATTTGTCGCCAGTAGAGAAGGAAACATGAGTGGGGCCCTATAGAAGGGTGAGTAGTTTGCTCAATTTCCTTGCCGAGTAGGGATGCTCTGGGGGTTTCACCTGCAGACTGTAGGTCCACTTATTGTCTTGTTGGATAATGTGAAGTTATTGGGTAATTTGTATTTTTACATGTTCTGTACTAAATTGTTAAAATGTAAGGCGTTTTTTTTAATCATTGATATGAGTTATTTCCTAACAATTGTTTCTCTGGGATTTTAGAGGGACCTTTGTTGAATTTCGAAATGGAATGCTGAATGTGTCTCCTATTGGAAGAAATTGCACACAGCAGGAACGTATTGAGTTTTATGAACTAGATAAGGTAAGGTATTCATTATTTAATATTTTTGCTTTTCCCAAAATATCTTGCTTCCACATTGAAGCCTAGAAAGACTTCATATATTACACCTGTTACATGGATGAGATACAATGTAATGTACAGTCAAGCAATCCTCCACTCTAAAACCTTAGACACTCCGTGGGACCGGGAAACAAGGTAAGTGAATGGGGGGACCTGGGGGGTTTCACACAGCAGGGCATCCCAATTTCGGATGCCCGGGGGGGGCGGATGTAGCACAGGTCTTCTTTAAGCTTCAAAAACTGTATTAACCATCCCCAAGGCACCTTCCTCCGGATCGTCGGTACATAGCAGAGATGCATAACGCCGTCTCTTCCTGTCAATCCATACTGATGTCACAATCAATAAAGCATGCCAGCGCAACAGTGAGTGCGCATAAGCATCAAGAACTCTGAGTGTGTATTACAGTATTTGGCCCCAGAGGAATAAGATGCTGGGAAGGAAAGAAGTTAAGAGAGGATTGAACTAATGAGACATGAAAGAACTCAAAATAAGTTCACTGAAATGGAAGCCAGGTTTCCATGCATAAAGCAGAATATCTTGGTCACACCATATGGAGTACATGCCTATCTGATATTGGGCCAAGCAATTATCCTCTAATTTCCCCAGTCTGCAGACAATGCCATACACCAATGTGTCTGTCAGTGGGAAGATGTAAAGTAAAAGTCCATTTTGTGGACATTTTTCTAAGACCTCAGATAAGGGAGTGACCTATAGGGCTACTCTTATGCCAAACGGACTCCTTCAGCCCTGGTTTGTGAAGCTGCCCTTCCTGGTTCCTGTTGGTGAGTCGGTGTGATCTTTGTACCTCCGTTTCCAATTAAGAACAATGGGTGCCTTTGTAAGCAGTGAATTTCTGTATGGGGGGCATTATTCTCAATGGTAGGCCCTATACATGCCATGCCCACCTGCCAGCCGAAACCAGAAAATGCAGATCTCAGGTTTACCTCTCGTACCCTATAAGGCACACCAGATCTGAGGTCTTAATAAAAGTCTACAAAAGTGGACTTATTCATTAAAGGAATAAAACCCACGGCCATCCTGGAATCTAAAAGTGGGTGGCCGTTGGCTTGCCTCTCTGTGTGAAACACCCCTAGGGCACTGGTATTCGCTTACCTTATGGCACATGCACAGGCTCTCGTACAATGAGAGCCGTCTGCCATGACTATGTCATTTGGCAAACAGCTCTCATTGTTTGCAGTGCCTTCTCTCCCGTCCCAGCCTATTTGAATGCGCTGGGGATGCGGCAGGGCGCAGTCAATGAGAGCCGTTTGCAGATGGATATAAATAAGGTACACTGCTCTGATTGGCTTCACGCATGTGCCATAGGAACGAGGAAGAGGTGAGTTTTACTGGGTGTTCAGGGGGTTTCACACAGCAGGATTTGGGAAGCCCCCGGGAAAGTTAAATTTCTGGGCTTTGTTCTGCTTTAGGCATTTTCCATCACCAAACCTGCTAGTAGGATATCTGACCTTTCAAAATACAGCTGTAACCTTCAAAAATGTTTGACTTGGTATTCAAACCTTGTAATATCAAATATGTTCAAGATATTTTTAGACATAATATAGTGGCTTTGTGTACGTGGGTTGACCTGGGCATTTTACTTGGGTCAATGATTAAGACTGAATTCTTATGGAATCCTCATCCGATGAGCTGTTGCTCATAAACTGAGCTCTCACATAGAGTTGCTCCAGCCACATGACTTGTCTATCCTGCGTCATCTGTGATGGTATGTTATTAACAGACGAGTCCTCCAAGAGTTACTGCAAAAAGGATACACAGAATATCTAGTCTAGTCTATAAGATTCCCGGGCCGATTGATTCCCTCCCCCCAAGGCATCCAGAACTAGGTCGCCCATAAACTCGCCTTCTTTCCCAGTCTGCATGTGTGAGCAGCATCCCCTCTAGCCAGGCATTTGTGAATGGCCGGCTCGGGCACTCTCCCTATTAGAGAGTAGCGGGGGATGTAGTCACCAGCGCACTCCTGGGCGCAGGGGCTCAAGCTCATCCGAGCGCACAGATTGGACCAGCGGCCGTGTATGCATCGTAGGACCAGGAAGAGATACATTTTTTGAGTGACCTGGGGGGCTTCACACAGCCGGGCACCCTGGGGGCAAGGACCAAAATCCAGGATAGTCAAAATCCTGGGTTTTGGTCCACCTTACAGAGGAACAACACGCCGGAATTTCACTCTCTCCAGTGTGTTGTTCATCCGTGCAGCGGCATCCTGAATTGGGCTTCCAGGGTGCAGACTCGAGCGAGTGCGCTGATTGGCTGAGTGGTTCGCTGTTACACAGCTCCCTTCGGGTAAATGTCCGAGCAGCGCAGAAGGAAGCAGAGTGCACCGTCAGCCACATCCTCCGCTCATCTTGCAGCTGTGTCATGCGTGCGCCGCTCATTCAGAAAGGCCAGACGTGTGGGCACAGTTAGAGGTAAGTGGGGATCCGGCAGCAGCGCAAAGACACGGAGAGGGCTCAGGAGAAGGTGAGTGGTAGTAATATGATAACAGCATAAACATTGATAATTACATGGTTTCCATCATGTACATGTTCCAGGTGGGACCTGTGTACTATTACAATTATACATAAATAAATTCCAATTATGACCAGTTCTACAGTCCTGTATTTGTGTAAAATAAACTAAGATAAGGCAGGAGAACTTTGGGCTGGCTGTCGGAGGATCAGCTTGAAGACTAAAGCAAGCTATGTGATGTGTTTTTATGTCTTCACATCGATGGTAACTATTGCTACAGCCACTGTTTGTATTTATTGCAGAGGGAACATTTTCGAGATAAATTTGTGGCAGAATTACGGAAGGAGTTTGAAGGAAAAGGTCTCACGTTTTCAATAGGTATGTGCAGCAGTCATTTAGTTTTTTTCCTTATTGCATGAACATGGTTATCTAAATACATTTAAGACAGAGCATATACGCGAGACGTTTCTATTTAAAGCGGACCAATCACATCCTATGGAAGGTTAAATAAAAAAAAAAATGTATCCACTCCCCTTGGTGTCCTGGTAATGAAATGGATAAAATAACGATTTTCTTTATTGCATGGCACGGCCCACTTCGGTATTCATAACAGTTGGGTTATTCCGCCACAAGGTGGCGCAGTGGTACTGCAGAAAAATTGTGGCTTGTCCTGGCTCCCTATAAAAACGGGCTTAACCATAGAGTTCCCCAGTGTTCTCTCTGTAGTGGACTGTGAAGTTAGCAGGTGGCACTCTCTCCTGCGCAGGTCAGCGGGGCAACCAAGCCTGCGGCACTGCAAGTCTATTTCCATCCGTTTCTGGACCCTCACTGCCTCCCAGCCTTGGCTGACAGATCGGGTGAAGGTAGAAGAGCACTAGGGTCAAGTGCTCCTGGAGCGCTGCTCCAAGCCGCAGACCCTGTAACACAAAGGGTAGCCGGCCATAGGCTTTATGGTGAGCATAATAGGGATGCGGAGTTTCTGTCCTAGCTTCTGAGGGGGTAAGTAGTTTGGGGACTGTGTCCTCTCTTTTTCCTTTGGGGGCTGGGTCACGTGAGCGCAGTTTTTCGCGCTCTTCGGAGGGGGCGGGGCGGGTGATTACACGTATCGCGTCGTTCACCTCGCGACCCGCCCCTCGAGGTACATCTGCCGGCGCCATTTTGGACGAGCTGCGTGTCTGGATTTCTCCCTTCCTGGCTGCAGCGCTGCTTCCTCTGGCGGGTTGCCTTATCCAGCGGTCTGTGCCTGTGTGACCCTGCAGTGTCTTTGGTCCGTCAGTCCCCCTTGGGGTTTTTTTTTATTGAATCGGGGTGTATTTGCTGCGGGATGCTCATGTGTGGTTTACTTATGTCTTTCAGGCGGGATACCATTGGGTTGTGGTTTCTCCCGGCTCCACTCCTTCCTCCCCCTAATTCCCCCTTTATTAACTTCTGACTGCATCCCGTGGGAGGGCATCCCGGGTGGCTTTTGTCTTAAGCCTGTACCCACTGCTGGCCTATTGTTCCTGTGCTAATCACCATATGGAGGCTTCTGGGGATAGCGCGCTTGGGGGCCCTTCGGGGCAAGCACGGCTGTGTTCCATATGTGGGGTATCCCCTGTGAGTAAGTGTGTCATGGTGTGCGTGCCGTGCGCTGAAAGTGTCCTTGCGCTTCAAGCTGGTTTGCCTGTCCTAGCTCTGCGCCTCACTCTGCTTCACCTACTCCCACGCTCCTGCAATTGGGCCCAAGTGAGGGGAATGTTGTCAGGGAGTCACATTCTGATTTGGCTCTGCGGGTGGCTAACATTGAAAAGCAGCTTGCCAGCAATGCTCCTAGGAAGGCCTCTGGCAAGAAGAGACACCTGGACCCCAGGCCTGCCCCCCTTGTATGTGGGGATTGATGAGCTTGGTGACTGTAACCCCCTTGAGATGGGGGAGCTCTCCCAGGACTCTGACTCCTCTGGGAACCAGCAGGAGGGTTGAGATAGTGACCCTGGGTCTGCGTCCGGAGAGCATTCATGGTACCCTGAGGACACTGATAATCTGCTGTCACATATTTTTGAAAGTTTGCACATTGCTCCCCCTGAGGTAGCTAAAAAAAAGCAGGGGGAGCTTTTTTCGCCCAGGAACATTTTACCACCTTGGTGCTTAAAGAATGGGAATGTCCTAACAAGTTGCCTGCTGTGCCCAAGGGTTTGGATAAAAGGTATCCCTTTCCCGTTGATCTTGTTAAGAGGTGGTCATTTCCCCCTGCAGTAGACGCTCCCGTGCTAGGCCTGTCCAATACTTCGGTCATGCCTTCCCCTGACACTACCACTCTGAGGGACGGTGAAGACCGGCGCATGGATCAAGTGGCCTGCCATGCTTTTACCTGTGTGGGGGCTGGCTTGCGCCCTGTATGTGCTGCCGCCATTACTGCTATTGCCCTTAAGAAACTGCCTAAGCCTCTCATTGATGGCACAATAGCTGGTAGTGTGGGGGAGGAATATAGGACTCTTACTTTGCACTGATTTTGTGGGCTTTATCCTTACTGCTATGGATGATGCTGTGCGGCTGTGTGGAAGGACCTCTGCGCTCTTGGTGGCTATGCGCCGCTCTGTCTGCTTGCGCCAGTGGGCAGCTGATGCTGCGGCTAAGAAAGCTCTTACTGGCCTCCCCTTCGTGGGGCTGCGCTGTTTGGAGAACGTTTTGATGTTCTAGCCAAGGATAGAAGGCTGCCTCAGTGTAGGAGGCAGTCTCAGCCCTTTCGGGGGTCCTCTGCCCCTCTCCCTTCCTTTCGCATTCCCAGAGGGGGCCGTGGCTCCCTCCTCTCCAGTGGTCGCAGAGATTCTTGGGGCCGTGGCAGAACCCTTGGTCGTCCCGGGCTCTCCTGGAATCCTAAGTCCAAACCCTCTCCCAAGCCCCCTCAGGCATGAAGGGGTGCCCTCACCCATCCGGGTGGGGGAACTGCTTTGGCTCTTTGCTCACGTCTGGAGGCTTAATGTCTCAGACAGGTGGATTAAGGAGGTAGTGTCCTCCAGTTACAAGATAGAGTTTTTATAGGGAGCCGGGACAAGCCACGGCTTTTCTGCAGTACCACTGCGGCACCTTGTGGCAGATTAACCCAACTGTTATAAATGCCGAAACGGGACGTGCCATGCAAGAACAAAAACAATTCTACAGGTGAGTACTCACAGAATTGCTTTATTGGCTTTTTTGGCTTTTATCTTCCTTCAATAGGCTGTAATTGCTCTCGGCACAAGATTGCGTGGAGGAGTGCCTAAATAGCTAGTTCAGAACAATAGTATCTTGTCAGAAACCAATGGCAAATGTATATTAAAATCACTATAACAGCAATACTAAGCAGCATTGAGGACAGAAAACATCCAAAGTAATGTACCTGGAGGGGGGGGGGGGGGGGTTGGTCCACTTTAACATAAAAAAGGCGCTATTGAGTTGGGCAATATAGAAAATCCATCTAAGAACTTTGGGTGGCACTGACCGTCTAAATAATACTTTTAGGTCTTATTTTCTGTTGTAATGACTTGTGATAACAAATCATTTTTTTTTTGTTTTGTTTTTTTACCCATTTAGCATCATGTGCGCTTTTAAGAATATAGGGTGTGTGTGGAGGGAGGGGGGTGTTGAGCAGTGCAGTACACCCCCTGTGTCCTGCATATGGTTCAGTAGCTGGTTGCCATGGAACGGAGACTAGGCGGCGGAGCCTAAACATGTGGCTGCCCTACTGATTACTACTGATCAATCCTATGAAGAGAAATGGCTGCACAGGACACTTTTTGGTCACCTGCAGACCTCTGTCTCCTCCAGTGTTATTATTTCACTCCACAGTCAGGCAGTCTGTTTGGACAGCTCTAAAGTTTAGGCCTGCCACCCTTTCTTCCATACCACCGCTGGTGTTGCAAAGTACCCTGTGCTGTATCTGTATTGCCATGCGCTGTAATCCAGATAATTCATAGTGCAATTCAGCACACATATGTTACAGTTCCACTTGCTTGTAATGGACAGAACGTTTTCCCCGCTTTAGTTGTGTTGAGTGCAGTGACACACAACTCAAGCTCATTTTGTTTTATTTATTTATACATTTTTAACATGCCATATAAATCACATTCTTCCCACTTACATTTTCATAAACAGAACATAGCCACTCCTTAGGCTTAAACAAGATTTTTGTTATTCTGACTGCCTCCGTATATTGATTTCTCCACCATTCATACCTACTATAGGCTTTTTTTGTTTTAACACCTGGACAGGGACATTATTATTAGTTTTATATAGCGCCACCATCTTCCGTAGCGCTTTACACGATATGGTTACAGCAAGGTAAAACTTTTAGTACAATACAAACTAGATGCTACGAGGTTTAAACCAAGAGAATAGGAAAGAGAGCCCTGCCACTACTGGAATTGTGCAAACTTTGCTTCCACCAAAACAATGTAGTATGTAAAAGAATTGCCACCAATAGAAATATAACACAGCCATGATTAACCTTCCACTCTTATACACAGGCGGTCAGATCAGCTTTGATGTGTTCCCCAATGGCTGGGACAAGACTTACTGCCTGGGAATTCTTGGAAAGGAAGGATTTTCCAAGATCTACTTCTTTGGAGATAAAACCATGCCTGTAAGTACACAAAGAGTAGAAGTATGTGAGTCCCTTGCATGTGAGTTGCTTTGGCCATTTGGGTGTGAAAGCAGACCGAACCTATGATTTTTTACATCAGGTTGTGGTCCAGGGGTTTTACAGGGACATCGTCTATAGGTGTTCCATGATCTGATGATCCCACTGCGGACTGCATACTAGAGTCCTTCTTTAGTCAAAATAAAAAAATGACACTTACCCTTTACCCCCTGCAGACCAGAGTTGTTATTCAGACTCTGACACTCACCTGATGGCCCAATCCAGGTTCCATGCCACCTTAACGCCACCATCTTCAGAAGCTTGCATCCATTTACAACTGATGGGCTGTGTCATTGTCACAGGAACTGTGAAACGCCCCTCCCCCTCCATTCACGGCAATGGAAGGGGGCATGCTATAGTGCCTGAGGCAGTGCAGGGGTGTTGGATGATGATGAAGCCGGTGGCTTGATGGAGCAGGACACGTGTTGGGCAATCAGGTGAGTGTCAGAGCGTCGGACTAGCAGCACTGGTCTGTGGGGAATAAAAGGTAAGTGTAGCATTTTTTATGTTGACAGAAGAATTTTTTTAATGCACAGCAATATGTGAACACTGAATTCTTTGCAATACGCCTCCGGGTATGCGCAGGGAATATAGGAGTGCAGGGAATGCCGCCAGCGACCTGGACATGCATTGGGATATTTCTGGATTGAGGGGAGTATACAGTAAAGGGGAGGGGTTTTACACACAGGGTATTCCTAATTGGAATGCCCCTTTGGCAGTGCTTTCACCTCGCCTTAGTCTTTAGGACTGGTTTTGGTTCACCTAAAGTTTGCAACCTTCTACAAGCTGGACAGCCCAGCAGACAACACATCCACAAGCAGCTTCTAAAGCAGAAGTTGTGTCATGCTTTCCGCTGCGAACCATTCAAAACCTATGGTTTTATTTCTTGTTTCAGGGCACAAGAAACATAATAATAGCTAGATCTGCTGTTCCTTGGTTACCATACTTCTTTCCCACTTGAACATGGAGTTCTAGACTTGCCTATATATCCTGCAGCTCTCTAGCTTGCTGTGTCCTGAGCAAGATTGGCGTCTACATGGTTGTGGCCACATTGAGGGTCAAGATGGTCTGCTCAGCTGGCATGACATTTGGTTGCTTTCCATTAGGATGGCCACTAAATAGAAAACCCATATGCAGGAATACCAAGAAAACACAACACAGATAAATTGCAGCTGACCAGAACTACCCATCATTTAAAGCGTGTATAAAGTAGTTGCCCTGCGTTGGGTAGTTTTCATTATTCAATAATTTTTTCTTTTTTTTTTTGAGTGTTTGGGTGCTAGCCAGCTCTTTAACTGTCGTTAACTAACATTAGTGATTTACAAACATTACCCTCTCTTTGTACACAGGGTGGAAACGACTATGAAATCTATACAGACTCCAGAACAATCGGTCATTCTGTGACTTCTCCTGAAGACACAAAGAAAATCTGTCAAGAAATATTCTCCCTATAGATCCTGGGAAATGTGTGTTACAATTCCAAGCTGCTTGATGTGAGCCAAAATTTGGCTAATAAGGGTTTCTAATGAGTTTTCATTTGTCTGGTAACACCCTGCATAAATAGGTGATGGCTTTATATTTCTGGGTTGTCGTTAAAGAAAAGGGCTCATCTGTATGGATTTCACATTCTGAAGTTGGTCCATTTGCAACATAGACAAGCAAATGCAGTAACAGAATATAGACCAACAATTAAGGTAGCTCTATTGCTCTGCTCTACTCTGGATAAATAGAAATGTAAAAAAGGGTTTTAGCCAAAGAAACACATTTTTCTTTCATTTTCAGTAACTCTACATACATATGACTGTATTGTACTTCAGCATATTTATGTTCCTCTATCTTTAATTAATCCTGTGTTTTTAGGGCTGTCAGTCACAATCCAACATAATATAGGAGTTAAGATATGGGCGAGTACCTTGCAGCGTATGCCTGCCCAAGGAACTTCTTTTATTACAATGTTTTTACCCTTGACCAACTCTATGGGGACATTAGCAGATGGTAGCAGTCTACCTGGAGATTAGCCATTAGCTCAAACAAAAAACTGGAGATTAGCCATTAGCTCAAACATAAAGCTGCTGGGTGGATGGGCCACGAGTAATTTAAAGTCTCAATATTTTAGACCTCACTGTTTCAATGCATTTATATCTGGTGTAGTTTTTACATTAAACAGTAGTACAACCACTGTAATCTTTCCCATGTTTGTACCTTGAAGTACCTCCTATTTCCTCTCTCTGCTGCCATATTTATGACATTATTTTTGGTTGTCTTTTTATGAAAGGTTTCATATGTTCTGTATGTCAATGATGATTCTTGTATCATTTTTGAAAATTAGGTTGAAATACTATATTTTAATAAATCGGGCAACTCTGAGGTAAAGCATTGTTTAAATGTCTTCGTTCTATACAATTTCAATCTTTCTGATAAAAGTTTCAACATTTTGTAATGTTTCTAATATACAACCTTGCATCTTAAGTGGAGTAGCTGCTTCCTCATTGCATAGACATATCTGTCCATTGTACCTTATCATGGAGTGTGAGGCCAGAGGTGGTAACATGTTTAGAATGGAGGGATTGGTCCACCTGCAGTACACATAGGGAGAAGGGGGACAGGTGGGGACAGACATATTCTAAGTATACAGCAGGTCCTGTTCCAGAAGATATTCCTTACACTTGGGATATACTCCAGTAGATGGCGTTGGACTACAGAGACAGAAAAGTGGCTCCTCCCGGCCCATATACACCCGGGACCTCCCACAAAACCCCCAGTTCTTCTCTGCAGTCCTGGCTGCGAAGACTAGAAGATGGCTCTCTCTACTTGCATGTGAGCGGGGCTATTAGCCTGCGGCCCTGTAGGACTATTCACACCCGTTTCCTTCTACTGCCTCCCAGCTCAGGCTGCTCTGGTTCGGGTAAAGGTAGTCCCCCACCAAAGGGTAGGCGGTATAGGCCCATGGTGAGCCTTATGGGATGCCCCTCCCGCATTTATTGCCCCTCGCCCCCTGTCCCCACCGTTGGCTCTCTTTAGGCTGGCCGTTGCTTCCCCCTCGCTCTCCCTTGTAGTTCTGGGGGGGGGGGGTGCATGTCTCTGCTATATATATTGTGTGTTGTGTTCGATCCCTGTTGAATTTAATGCATTGGTTTCTTTCGCCGCCGCACGTTTGTACTGCGCTCCGCGGTCGGCGCCGACATCGCCTCAGGCGCTACTGTGCCATCATTGGCTGGCCTTGTCAGGTGGGCGCATTTTCGCGCTCTTCGTGGGCGGTCCTTGCGGATGACGCATTTTGCATCACTGTATCCGCTGCCCGCCCCTTGAGGTATATGCGGGCGCCATTTTAATTCTGCTGCATGTGTGTCTGGCGTCTCATTATCATGGTCCGTAAGTGCCCCTGCGGGCTGATATTTATTTATGTACATATATGTATTGCATATCGCTTATGGGATCTTTTGCTTATGTCTTGCAGGCGAGTCAGGATAATGTGCTCGGGGTTCCTTCGGGACAAGCCCGGCTGTGTGTGGCGTGTGGGGTAACCCCTATAAGTGATGCTGTTAGGGTGTGTGTACCCTGCGCCCAGCAGGTACTTGCCCTGCAGTCTGGTTTACCTGCGGCTGGGCCTAGTGCTGCGCCCCCTCTGGCTTCGCCTACCCCCCCACGCTTACACCTGACTCCCAGTGAGGTGCATACCAGTGGGTAGTCTCAACCTGATTTGGCTACCAGGGTAGCCAGCATTGAAAGGCATATTGCTGGTTCTGGTCCACGTAAGGCTCCTGCTAAGCGGCGGCATCTGGCACCCGGTGTTACTCTCTTTCCTATGGAAGCTGAGGAGTTTTATACCCCCCTGGAGGAAGGGGAATTATTCTCTGATTCAGAATCATCTGATGATCAGCCTAGGGGTTATGCTGAGTCTGGATCTGACCCATGGGCTTCAGATGATACTGACAGACTTTTGGCTCGAATTTTTGAAGTACTCTGTATCTCTCCTCCCACCGTGGCCCCGCGGCAGCAGGGGGAGCTGTTTCATACTGTTAAGTAACGTTTGGAGTTTCCTGAACAAACTCACTTTAATAATCTGATTCTCAAGGAGTGGGAACGGCCTAGCCGGCTTCCCGGGGTACCAAAGAGTTGGGATAAGAGGTATCCTTTTCCTGCTGAAATGGTTAAACATTAGTCATGTCCTCCAGAGGTGGATGCACCAGTTCTGGGGTTGTCTAACACATCTGTCATGCATTCCCCTGACACTACTACATTGAGAGATGGGGAAGACAGGTGCATGGATCAGCTGGCTAGCCATGCCTTTGCCTGTGTTGGGACCGCGCTCCGTCCGGTCTGTGCCTCTGCTATCACGGCTGTTGCTATTAAAAGCCTGCTCAGGGGTCTCTTAGATGGGGCCCCTGATGATGCTGGTAGTGAAGAGTATAGAGCTCTTCTGCGTTGTGAGGAATTGGTTGCATATGTGCTCTCTGCCCTGGATGATACCATCAGAATGTGTGGCAGGGCATCTGCCTTGTTGGTGGCGATACGCCGCTCGGTCTGGTTGCGCCAGTGGGCAGCTGACAACGCTGCCAAAAAGGCCCTCACTGGGTTTCCCCTCCAGGGGCTGCACCTCTTTGGGGAACGTTTGGACTTGTTTGCTAAGGGTGGCAAATTACCTCAGCGTAGAAGGCAGCCCCGGTCCTTTCGGTGTTCAGGTGCCTTTTCTCCTCCCTTCAGGGGCTCCAGAATCGGACAAGGAGCTTCCTTTGCTGGAGCCCGTGGAGATTTTTGGGGCAGGGTTAGAGGACCTGGCTGCCCTGCCCAAAGCCCCCCCCCCTGGGGTCCCAAGACTAAATCCTCCCCCAAGCCCCCTCAGGCATGAAGGGGCGCCCTCACCCATCCGGGTGGGGGACGGCTTCGGCTCTTGGCTCACGTCTGGAGGCGTCATGTCTCAGACCGGTGGATTCGGGAGGTTGTATCCTCCGGTTACAAGATAGAGTTTGCAGCCTGGCTGCCCCCAAGATTCATCAAATCTCGTTTAGCTCAAAACCCCTTGTCAGCCCAGTGTGTCTCCCTGGCTGTCCAAGGCCTTCTAGATCTAGGTGTCATCTGTCAGGTGCCCTTGAAGAAAAGGGGCAAAGGCTATTATTCCAATCTTTTCATTGTGCCCAAAAAGGATGGGTCCATCAGACCTTTCCTGGATTTAATGCTTCTCAACAAGTTTGTCAGACTCAGACACTTTCGCATGGAGACTCTCCGCTCAGCTGTGAATTTCCTACGCCCAGGGGGACTTCATGACTTCTGTAGACATCAAGGATGCTTACCTCCACGTCCCTATCTTTCCAGGTCATCAGAGGTTCCTCAGGTTCGCTCTGGAGGATCAGCACTACCAATTTGTGGCCTTGCCCTTCGGCCTCACCTCGGCCCCCAGGGTATTCACCAAGGTGCTGGCAGGAGTGATGGCCCTGCTGAGATCTCAGGGCATTCGCATTCTCTCCTACCTGGACAACATGCTTATCGCTTCTCAATCCTTCCATCAGGCAGAGCTGGATATTTAGAGGGTGGTGTCCACACTGGAGTCATTCGGCTGGGTGATCAATCGCCTCAAATCTTCCCTGTCTCCTTCCATGGTGAAGTCATGGAGTCCTTCTTGGGCATGATTCTGGATTCATCTCCGGTAAAGATCTTTCTTCCTCAACAGAAGGTGGAGGTCCTTCAAGAGAAAGTTCAGCTCCTGCTGTCGTGTCCCATCCATCCATCAGGCAGGGAATGCAGATGGTGGGCCTGATGGTGTGCTGCTTCGAGGCGGTCCCATATGCTCAGTTCCACGTGAGGCCTCTTCAGCTTCAACTCTTGTCAGTATGGGATCGGGACCCTGTGTCCTTGGATCAGGAGTTTGTCTTGTCCCCTCAGGTCAGGCGGTCTCTAGTGTGGTGGCTGGTCTCAGGGAACCTGCTGGGGGGCAGGTACTTTCTGGCCCCCTGCTGGGAGACTGTCACCACGGATGCCAGTCTGACAGGCTGGGGGGGATTCTGGAAGTCCCTGAAATTCCAGGGTCAGTGGGGCCCTCAGGAGGCCCATGCCCCTATTAACATTCTGGAATTGAGGGCAATCAGGTTGGTTCTCGCCAACTTAACCCCACACCTGTGGGGTCGGGCTGTTCATGTCTGCTCGGACAACCAGACGGCGGTTGCCTACATCAATCATCAGGGAGGGACCCAGAGCAGGAGGGCCCTCAAGGAAGTGTCCCTAATATTGTCCTGGGAGGAGGAAAATGTTCCCTGCATCTCAGCTGTGTACATCACGGGGGTGGAGAATCTGGAGGCAGACTGTCTGAGCAGGGGGACCTCTCCTCTGGGAGAATGGTCCCTCAGCAGCAGGGTGTTTCGCTCCTTGTGCCACCGCTGGGGTCAGCCAGATGTGGATCTGTTTGCATACCGTCACAATCACAAGCTTCCAGTCTTTGTCTCTCTGTCCCAAGATCCTCTGGCCTTGGCCACGGATGCACTGGCAATGTCTTGGACGAGGTGCTAGCTCCTGTATGTGTTTCCCCCCTTTCCACTGCTGGGCAGGGTGTTGCGCAAGATAGTTCAGGAAGGGGTGCCATCCATCCTGGTGGCCCCCTGTTGGCCAAGAAGAGTGTGGTTCGCAGACATTGTGCAGTTGGCAGTAGATCAGTACGCCCTGCCACGGGTTCCAGATCTGCTCACTTAGGGACACCTACGCCACCCCAATTTACAAACGCTGGCTTTGACGGCCTGGCTGTTGAAACCTTCATCTTGATGGAAAAAGGGCTGCCTGCCTCAGTGGTGAATACCATGATCAGGGCTAGGAAGAGGTCCTCTTCTTCCATCTATTACAGGGTTTGGCGTACTTACATTGACTGGTGCAAGTCCCACTCACTTCCCTGTTGTGTGTTTTCTATTCCTAGGATTCTGGAGTTTCTCCAACATGGTTTGGATATGGGCCTTCAGCTCAGTACTCTGAAAGGCCATGTGTCTGCTTTGGGAAAAAAAAAATTGCCAAAGATCCTTTGCTCAGCATCCCCTGGTCAAGACCTTTTTCCAGGGAGTTACTCACGTGCATCCTCCACGTAAGTCTGTTACCAGTCTGGGACTTGAATTTGGTCTTATCTGCCCTTGCAAGGGACTCCTTTGTCCATTCTCACGCTTAAGGTGGTCTTTTTGGTGACTATCACTTCTTTTAGGCGTGTTTATGAGTTGGCGGCGCTTTCCATCAAGCCTTCTTATTTTGAGAGACACCAGGACAAGGTGGTGTTTCGTTTTAGGCCAGATTTTCTGCCTAAGGTTGTTTCTGCATTTCATCTCAATCAGGAAATAGTTTTGCCTTCTCTGTGTCCTAATCCCAGTAACCCTAAAGAAAGGGTTTTGCATTCTTTGGACGTAGTCAGAACTCTGAAGTTCTATTTGGTGGCTACTGAATCTTTTAGGAAGACTGGTGCTCTTTTTGTGCTTCCGTCTGGACCTAAGAAGGTTCTGGCTCCAGCGAAGTTCACTATCAGTAAGTGGATCCGTCAGGCTGTGATACAGGCCTATTCTGCTAAGGGGAAGGAGCCTCCCTTCTGCCTTACTGCTCATTCTACTCGTGCTGTTTGCAAGGCCGCTACTTGGTCTTCTGTTCATACTTTTTCAAAGTTTTACAAGGTTGATGTTAGGGCCTCAGCTGATGCTGCTTTTGGCCGCAAGGTTCTGCAGGCGGCAGTGGCTTAAACTGCTGTTACTTTTGGGGATCCCACCCTACCTTAAGGACACTGCTATTGGATGTCCCAAGTGTAAGGAATATCTTCTGGAACAGGACGTGCTGTATACTTAGAATACAATTCTGTGATTACTCACCTGTAGAATTGGTATTATATGTATACAGCACGTCCTGTTCCACCCCACCCTTGTTATCATTATCTTTAGTTACCTCTTCATGGTGATTGTTATTATGTTCAAATTTTCATATAATGGTTATAGTTCTCCCGGTCTCTTGCTAACTGCTTTTTAATACTGGGGATTTTGTGGAAGGTCCTGGGTATATATGGGGCTGGGAGGAGCCACTTTTCCATCTCTACAGTCCAGTGCCATCTACTGGAGTATATCCCAAGTGTAAGGAATATCTTCTGGAATAGGACATGCTGTATACATATAATACCAATTCTACAGGTGAGTAATCACAATTGTATTTTTGATCCTGCTTCAAAGAACATATATTAAAGCTTTTGTTTATCTGGAATTCCATGAAGCAACTTCACACAAAGAGCAAGTGAAATTAAAATTTTGTTACAAATGCATGTCAAGATCCATCTTTGAAAAGATTTTTAGCAAATCAATTGCAGTTGTAGGGCTCTTACAGCATATCTATTGAAGAAGGCTGCCATAGCTCAGTCAATGAACTCCTCTGACTAGTCTCATTGGCCAGTAGCTGGGAATACAAGATAGATCCTGAAAGTGCTGGTCCATTTCAGTCAAGAAAAATCCAAGGGGACCTTTCTGCAATGCTGAGCTTGCAAGGTAAGCTTGTCGTAACAGTCCTCTGCAACTAGAAAGAGCTGACTTCACACCAATTTGACCCTTTATGTTCTTGTAAAGGTTACATGCGGGGGGGGGGGGGGGGGGGGGGGGGGGGAAATAAACCAACTTTTACATTAACCAGATTATAACTACACTCTGTTCTCTGGTCCTGCAAATATCCCCCCCCCCCCCCCCTTCCTGTTGTGGCATGGCATAGTGTGAGCTTAGGAAGCATGCAACATTTTCACCGTTGGCTCTTTATGTCTCTAAAGACGGCTTATAGTGCTTCCAACTGTCCCTAAAACCTGTGGGTCATTGACACTCCGTCGGCCTGTGTGGCTGGTGTCCATCTGTTAAATGTTCCAGGTAAAGTTAGTATTTGATTATTTTGTCAATACCAGTGCTTCGCCTAGATTAGGTTTCTGTATTCACTGTAAAAAAAGTCATGTGAGTGGCTCGGTTTATTTTTTTATTTGTGTTCTGCGAACCGTCATATCAGATGTAGACCCAGAGCTCCGGCACCCTGGAACTAAATCACAGTGATGTAGAGGAGAGGGTTAAAAGAATGGCATTACAATAAGATTAAAAGCCAAGACTTTCATTGGTAGGGAGCCTGGCTTCATCTGAAAGACCACTTTATCCTGAGGAAAAGGCTGAATGTTTTGCCAATTCATAGAACCACTTTTGCCCCCCAATTGGTGGTGTCCTGCTGTGAACCACCCCCCCCCCCCCCCCCCCCCCCAGGTAGCCCGATCTTATTTACCCTTCTCCGGTCCTAAGGCGTCCTATCAGCGCACTCAGGTCTGCTCGAGCCCCTTCGTCCAGGAACTTGTCTAATGCGAGTGGATCTGAGCATGCTGGTGGCTGCATCCCCCGCTACCTTCTAACAGGGAGCATGCCCGCGCTGGCCATTCACACATGCCTGGAGCATGCACACGGCCTGCTAAAGGGATAGCAGGGATGCGGTCGCTGCTCACGCATGCATCAATACACTGGGAACAAAGGTGAGTTTTCAGGCGACGTGGGGGGTTTCACATAGCGGGGTGCCCGGGGGGGGGGGCGAATATGCCTGGCCTTGGGTCTCAGACTCCAGGGTGGGTTTTGATCTACTTCTTTAAGGAAAGCCACCCTCCAAGAAAAAAAAAAATTGGAAATTGTAAAATAAAAAACAAATTCAAATCCCAGGGAGGCCTATTATATAGTCAGGTTAATGACTCATAAGCCTAAAGGAACTGAAGGACAAAAGGCCCATGAAAATATAAAAGCATGAATACGGTCCTGGTCACTGAGCTGCCATCTTAAGACCAGACTGAAGGATACTCACTGTCCCTATACCACCTCAGGTGGAGCTGCTAATATCTGTGGTTAGCCTAGGAAGAAGAAGCCTTACTTGCAGAAGAGGAGTTGCTCTGGGGGCGCAGAGGTAGATACACACATGTAAGGGGCCTGAGGTAGTAGGGATGGTGAGGAAACTAGCATGGCTGTTACCTGCAGAGGCAATGTAAGCAGCTCTCTGTGGCCTCATGCAGGATTTAACGGTCGCAATTCCCAGTTTGTGGTGGTCAAGGTGGGTCTGGCTAACCTATAGGCAGTTGTGCATCTGCAAAGCTATTTGTTCCTTCAGGTAAATTATAAACCTGAAGTAGCTAAATGAATATCTAGTATACAAATACAGGTCCTTCTCAAAAAATTAGCATATAGTGCTAAAGTTCATTATTTTCCTTAATGAAATGATAAAAAATAAACTTTCATATATTTGAGATTCATTGCACACCAACTGAAATTTTCAGGTCTTTTTTTGTTTTAATACTGATTTTGCCATACAGCTCATGAAAATCCTATCTCAAAAAATTAGCATATTTCATCCGACCAATAAAAGAAAAGTGTTTTTAATAAAAAAAAAAGTCAACCTTCAAATAATTATGTTCAGTTATGCACTCAATACTTGGGTCGGGAATCCTTTTGTAGAAATGACTGCTTCAATGTGGCGTGGCATGGAGGCAATCAGCCTGTGGCACTGCTGAGGTGTTATGGAGGCCCATTATGCTTCGATAGCGGCCTTAAGCTCATCCAGAGTGTTGGGTCTTGCGTCTCTCAACTTTCTCTTCACAATATTCCACAGATTCTCTATGGGGTTCAGGTCAGGAGAGTTGGCAGGCCAATTGAGCACAGTAATACCATGGTCAGTAAACCATTTACCAGTGGTTTTGGCACTGTGAGCAGGTGCCAGGTCGTGCTGAAAAATGCAAACTTCATCTCCATAAAGCTTTTCAGCCGATGGAAGCATGAAGTGCTCCAAAATCTCCTGATAGCTAGCTGCATTGACCCTGCCCTTTATAAAACACAGTCGACCAACACCAGCAGCTGACATGGCACCCCAGACCATCACTGACTGCGCGTACTTGACACTGGACTTCAGGCATTTTGGCATTTCCTTCTCCCCAGTCTTCCTCCAGACTCTGGCACCTTGATTTCCGAATGACAAGCAAAATTTGCTTTCATCAGAAAAAAGTACTTGGGACCACTGAGCAACAATCCAGTGCTGCTTCTCTGTAGGCCAGGTCAGGCGCTTCTGCCGCTGTTTCTGGTTCAAAAGTGGCTTGACCTGGGGAATTCGGCACCTGTAGCCCATTTCCTGCGCACGCCTGTGCACTCTGGATGTTTCTACTCCAGACTCAGTCCACTGCTTCCGCAGGTCCCCCAAGGTCTGGAATCGGTCCTTCTCCACAATCTTCCTCAGGGTCACCTCTTCTCGTTGTGCAGCGTTTTCTGCCACATTTTTTCCTTCCCACAGACTTCCCATTGAGGTGCCTTGATACAGCACTCTGGGAACAGCCTATTTGTTCAGAAATTTCTTTCTGGGTCTTACCCTCTTGCTTGAGGGTGTCAATGATGGCCTTCTGGACCGCAGTCAGGTCGGCAGGCTTACCCATGATGGCGGTTTGGAGTAATGAACCAGGCTGGGCTTTATTAAAAGCCTCAGGAATCTTTTGCAGGTGTTTAGAGTTAATTAGTTGATTCAGATGATTAGGTTAATAGCTCATTTAGAGAACCTTTTCATGGTATGCTAATTTTTAGATAGGATTTTGGGGTTTTCATGAGCTGTATGGCAAAATCATCAGTATTAAAACAAAAAGAAAAATTTCAGTTGTTGTGCAATGAATCTCAAATATATGAAAGTTTAATTTTTATCATTTCATTATGGAAAATAATGAACTTTAGCAATATATGCTAATTTTTTGAGAAGGACCTGTAAATGGGAGTCTGTACTAGTCACAGAAAATCCCAAGGGCAGCCATCCAGGAGAAGAAAGATCTAATTCACTTTGTTTTTTCACTTTGGCCTTGACAATGTTCCACAGATATTTATGGCACTCCTAAGATGAAAGCTCTTCAGAGGGACTGGACTACATACAGCTAATAGCACAGGGCACCAATAAACCTAAGGCCGGCCCTGACAATAGGTCAGACAGAGGAAAGTCCACTTTCACTGACATTTTTGAAAATGTATACTTTTGTGTACCAAAACAAAATGCTGCTGGGCATGTGTAAGGTAAAGCAAGCCCAATGACAGCGGCAGTGTTCTGTGTATAAAACCAACCGCCCCGATTTCCCCGGGACAATCCCAATTTTGGGCAGTTGCTCCCGGCGTCCCACAGCGCATGCACTTGTCTGCACAGTCATCACCCGTTACTGTCCGGTAGGTTGCCGTAGTCTGTCCCGCACTGGGTGCCACTCCCTCCTCCACACTGCTATGCAGAAGGGGACTATGGAACACCCCGCCCCCTATTCACAGGAACTATAGCACACCTCTCTCCATCGAATTTCAATGGAGCTTCATTAGTTGTGTATAAATAGCATGTTTGCCAATTTAATTTTGGCTGCAAACACACTTTTATAAATTTTTTGGGCTTTTAGCGCCAGACCAGTAATGACAATTCTGCATAAAAACAGTGTTAATGTCACAGTGTTAAAACAATGTAAAATCCATGTGTTTTCGCTTTGTTACAGGTGTATATGTGTTAAAAAAACAGACTTTGATCACACAGCATCTCGTGCTCTATGTTAGAGCGCCGACGCTGTGTGTCTAGTGGTTTGTTAAATATAGTGTGGATCGCCGAGCGACGGGCACACTGAGTTGGCACTACCTTTCGCTCGCTGCAGCGCTGTACTGTTAGAGCGCTCAATGCACATCATATTCATCAATGCCGGCCAGGTTACTAGAGCGACTGAGACGCTCTGTTACAGCTCCCGATACCGGCTTACAGTGTCTATTAGTGGTCACCTTAAGCGCCGATATACAGACGCTCATCTGGCAATACCTGGCGTTAGTAGTAGCCTCTAAGTGTCTTTACAACGCACCAGCAGCAATAGCCTGTGCTGAATGAAAGGGGAGTATAGTGAGGTTTTTTTTTTATAAATTTAAAAGGAGCACTATCGCGAAATTGCATAGTATTAAAAAATACAATTCTGTGATTACTTACCTGAAGAATTGGTATTATAAGTATACAGCACGTCCTGTTCCAGAATATTCCTTACACATGGGACATCCAATAGCAGTGTCCGTAAGGTAGGGTGGGATCCCCAAAAAGTAGCAGCGGGCAGTTTAAACCACTGCCGCCTGCAGAACTTTGCGACCAAAAGCAGCATCAGCTGAGGCCCTAACATCAACCTTGTAAAACTTAGAAAAAGTATGAACAGAAGACCAAGTAGCGGCCTTGCAAACTTGTTCAACAGAAGCCTGGTGCTGAAAAGCCCAAGAGGCACCAATAGCACGAGTAGAATGAGTAGTAAGGCGGAAGGGAGGCTCCTTCCCCTTAGCAGAATAGGCCTGTACCACAGCCTGACGGATCCACTTGCTGATGGTGGAGTTAGCTGGAGCCAGACCCTTCTTAGGTCCAAACGGGAGCACAAAAAGAGCATCAGTCTTCCTAAAGGATTCAGTAGCCACCACAATAGTCCTGACCACATCCAGAGAATGTAACACCCGCTCCTTAGGATTACTAGGATTAGGGCACAGAGAAGGAAAAACAATGTCCTGATTGAGATGAAAGGCAGACACAACTTTAGGCAGAAAATCTGGCTTAAAACGAAATACCACCTTGTCCTGGTGTCTCTCAAAGTAAGGGGGTTTGATGGAAAGCGCTGCCAACTCAGAAACACGCCTAACAGAAGTGATAGCCACCAAAAAGACTACCTTAAAGTGGACCAACACCCTCAAAAATAACATTGCTTTAAATGATCAAACATAAAAAAACACTTACGTTTTGATGATCCAGGCAGCCCTCTGTCCCTCGCAGCGTCTGCTTTCTGGAATCACCTTCGCCGGAAGTCCCGCCCTCCAGTGCTTGTACGTGTCCTTTGACTGGCATCTGCACTACTAAGACGTGCATACCAGTCTCCCAGCATCGCGTGAATTCAGTTTCTCTTTCTTCAGGCGTGATGTCATCGTGGTGGGCGTGGCTTCTGTCTTCCAGACGTCTTCTCGGGAGCCTGCCCGCCTTTCACTCCCTCCGCCTCCAGTCTCTTCTCTGCTCTGCAGAGCGCGCTCACGTAGATAATAAAAAAAAAAAAAAAAACGCGCATGCGCAGTAGCGCCGCTAGGTAAAGTGAAGCGCCGCTTGGCACGGGAGCGAGCAGCGCTTCACTTTACCTACCTCGGCACTACTGCGCATGCGCGAGGTTTAGAAGAGGAAGAGGTCAAACGATCTCTTCCTCTTAGATGTAAAACAAAAAATATGGCGGCGCGAAATTGAAATTGATGCGACGCTGCGCTGGATCATCTAAGGTAATTTTTTTTTTTTATTATTAACTATAACGAGTCCTGGAGAATATAATGGAGTATTAAATGACGGAAAAAAAAAAAAAAAAAACGTGAGGGTGTTGGTCCACTTTAAGCGTCAAAATGGATAAAGGGGCCTCACACAAAGGCTCAAAGGGAGACCCCTGCAAGGCAGATAAAACCAAGGTCAAATCCCAGACTGGTAACAATGGCTTACGAGGAGGAGGCACACGAGTAACCCCCTGGAAGAAAGTCTTAACCAGACGATGGTGAGCAAAGGATCTTTGGAAGAAAATGGCCAAAGCAGAAACATGACCTTTGAGGGTACTAAGTTGAAGACCCAAATCCAAACCATGTTGCAGGAATTCCAGAATCCTGCAAAAAACACCCGACAGGGAAGAGACTTAGACTCACAACAGTCAATGTAAGCATGCCATACCCTATAGTAGATGAATGACGAGGACTTCTTCCTAGCTGGATCATGGTATTAACAACAGGAGGCAGGCAACCCCTTTTCCGTCAAGATGGAGGTTTCAACAGCCAGGCCGTCAAAGCCAGCGTTTGTAAATTGGGATGCCGTAGCTGCCCCTGAGTGAGCAGGTCTCGATCCTTGGGCAGGGCATACTGATCTACGGCCAACTGCACGATGTCTGCGAACCACACTCTTCTTGGCCAACAAGGGGCCACCAGAATGGTAGGCACCCCTTCCTGGGCTATCTTGCGCAGCACCCTGCCAAACGGAGGGAACACAGAGGAGCTGAAAGCTCTTCCAAGACATTGCTAGTGCATCCATGGCCAAGGCCAGATGGTCCTGGGACAGAGAGACAAAGACTGGGAGCTTGTTATTGTGATGGGACGCAAACAGATCCATATCTGGCTGACCCCCAGCGGTGGCACAGGGAGCGAAACACCCTGCTGCTGAGGGACCATTCTCCCAGACGAGAAGTCCCCCTGCTGAGGGAGTCTGCCTCCAGATTCTCCACCCCCGGGATGTACACAGCTAAGATGCAGGGAACATTCTCCTCCGCCCACGACAGTGTCAGGGACACTTCCTTGAGGGCCCTCTTGCTCCGGGTCCCTCCCTGCTGATTGACGTAGGCAATCGCCGTCTGGACCTGAACTCCAACCCCGAAGGTGTGGAGTCAATTGGGCGAGAACCAACCTTATCGCCCTCAATTCCAGAGTGTTGATAGGGGTGTGGGCCTCCTGAGGGCCCCACTGACCCTGGAATTTCAGGGATTTCCAGAAGCCCCCCCAACCTGTCATACTGGCATTGGTGGTGACTGTCTCCCAGCACGGGGTCAGAAAGGATCTGCCCACCAACAGGTTTCTTGAGTCCAGCCACCACGAGAGAGAACGTCTGGCCAGAGGGGACAGAGCTAGCACCTGATCCAGGGACGAGGGTCCCGATCCCAAACTGACAAGAGGTGAAGTTGAAGAGGTCTCATGTGAAACTGAGCGTATGGAACCGCCTCAAAGCAAGACACCATCAGGCCCACCAGCTGCATCCCCTGCCAGATGGAGGGATGAGGGCAAGACATAAGGAATCTGGCTTGGGCCTGAAGACTCTCCACCTTCTGCTGAGGGAGAAAAATCTTGACCCGAGATGTATCCAGAGTCATGCCCAGAAAGGAGCTCACCATTGACTGTGACAGGAAAGACTTGGGGTGGTTGATCACCCAGTCGAAGGACTCCAGTGTGGACACCACCAGCTGAGTATCCAGCTCGGCCTGCTGGAGGGACTGAGACGTGATGAGAATGTCGTCCAAGTAAGGAAGGATGCAAATACCCTGAGATCTCAGCAGAGCCAGTACGCCCCCAGCACCTTGGTGAATACCCTGGAGGCCGAGGTGATACCGAAAGACAAGGCCACAAATTGATAGTGCTGATCCTCCAGAGCGAACCTGAGGAATCTCTGATGACCTGGAAATATTGGTACATGAAGGTAAGCATCCTTGATGTATACAGAGGTCATGAGGTCCCCTCGGCGTAGTGAATTGACAGCTGAGCGCAGTGCCTCCATGCAAAAATGTTTGAATCTGACAAATTTGTTGAGGCACTTTAAATCCAGGATAGGTCTGATGGACCCGTCTTTTTTGGGAACAGTGAAAAGATTGGAGTAGTAGCCTCTGCCCCTTTCCCTCAAAGGCACCTGGCAGATGACCCCCAACTCCAGAAGGTTTTGGACAGCAAGGCACAGACCCTGAGCTGACGGGGGGGTTTTGAGCCATCCGGGATTTGATGAATCTTGGGGGTGGCCAGGCTGCAAACTCTATCTTGTAACCGGAGGACACTACCTCCTGAATCCACCGGTCTGAGACGTGAAGTCTCCAGACATGAGCAAAGAGCCGAAGCCGTCCCCCCACCCGGATGGGTGAGGGCGCCCCTTTATGCCTGAGGGGGCTTGGGTGAGGATTTTGGCTTGGGACCCCAGGAGAGGCCAGGACAGCCACGTCCTCTGCCCCTTCCCCAGTGATCTCCGCGGGCCCCAGTAAAGGAAACTCCTCGGCCAGTTCTAGAACCACGGAAGGATGGGAGAAAGGCACCCATCCCCCGAAAGGACCGGGACGGCCTCCTACGTTGAGGTAACCTACCACCCCTGGCAAACAAATTCAAGCGTTCACAAAAGAGGCGCAGGCCCTTGAAAGGGAAACCAGTTAGAGCCTTCTTAGCAGCATTATCAGCTACCCACTGACGTAGCCAGACAGAGCAGCGTATAGTCACCAACAGGGCAGAAGTTCTACCACACATTCTAATGGCATCATCCATATCAGACAGGACATATGCAACAAATTCATAGCAAAGCAGGAGAGATCTATACTCTTCTCCTCCTGTGTCATCAGAGGTCCCCTCTAACAGACTCTTATCAAACCTTTAATAGCAATAGCTGTAATGGCAGAGGCACACACCGGGAGTAGCGCGGTCCCCACACAGGCAAAAGCATGGCAAGCCAGTTGGTCCATGCGCCGGTCCTCACAATCCCTCAGGGTAGTAGTGTCAGGAGAATGCATGACAGATGTATTGGACAGCCCCAGAACGGGCACGTCCACCTCGGGAGGACATGACCAACGCTTAATCACATCAGCAGGAAAGGGATACCTCTTGTCCCAATTCTTGCGCACCCCTGGCAGCTTGCTAGGCCGCTCCCATTCTTTGAGCACCAAATTATTAAAGTGCGACTGCTCCGGGAATTCCAAACGTGGTTTAACCATATGAAAAAGCTCACCCTGCTGCTGCGGAGCCACGGCAGGAGGGGAGATACAGAGCACTTCAAAAATATGAGCCAAAAGCCTGTCCGTGCCATTTGAGGACCATGGATCTTCTCCAAAGGGAGACCCTGTACCACCTCAGATGATTCTGAATCAGAGAACAATTCCCCCATCCTTCCAGGGGGAAAAGCCAGTAGTGTCAAAAATTCCCTCAGCTTCCACAGGAAAGAGGGAAACTGCGGGAGATAAATGCTGCTTCTTAGCAGAAGCCTTACGCGAGGCAGACCCAGCAATATGTTTCTCAATGCTGGCTACCCGTGCAGCCAAATCAGGCTGAGACTCCCCGCTGGTATGTTCCTCGCAGGGGGTCAGATGTAGGCGTGGGGGGGTAGGCGAAGCCCGAGGGGGCGCAGGCCCAGCAACAGGTAACCCAGACTGCCGTGCACGTAACTGCTGGGCGCAGGGTACACATACCCTGACATCATCACCGATTGGGGATACCCCACACGCAACACATAGCTGGGCTTGCCCCGAAGGTACCCCAGACCCATTATCCCCAGAAGCCTCCATATGGTGATTTGAATGGCACAGTAGGCCAGTAAGGGTTAACGCTAAAGAGCTACCCGGGATGCCCCCAATAAACCGCTAGGGAAGTGGGAGATAATGAGAGGAGAAGGCCGGGAGAAACCACAGGACCAAAGCTTTAACTTGCCTGAAAGACATAATCAAACACTCCCATGAGAATAAGGCATAAGAAAAAAATCACCCCACTGGGGTTACTCACGGACAGCAGAGAGCCAGCAGCACGCAGCAGGAGACAAAATGGCGTCCGCAGACCTCGAGGGGCGTGCCGTGGAGATATGAGGTAAAATACATCATCCACAGGAGGGAGGAGCCACAAGCTGTTTTCTGCAGTCCAGCACCATCTTGTGGATGTATTACCCATGTGTAAGGAATATTCTGGAACAGGATGTGCTGTATACTTGAATGGATAGAATATCCATATAAACATGTGGGCTAATGAGGAGAGGTCACTTATACACCAGAACTGAATAAAACTCCCACCAAGCTTAAGGTTTTCTTCTCCTGGTAGGAACAAAATCCAGGGGTGACAGGTTTAGACTATGAGGGGGTGACAGAGCCTGTCACCCCAGATGTCCTCTTCCTTCCATTAAAATAAAAGATACAAGCATAGATGGATATTTCTTGATGCCGGGTGTATGACCCCTTCCCCTGCCATCCAGCATATATTTGTATGGATTTTTATCACTGGGCCATTTTTTTCACGATAGCTGGTTTTTGTACATGTAATAATTTATACTTAAATAAGCACTAAGAAGGACACTTATCTCCATATATTTAATTACCAGCAGTGCTAATATTTACTTGTACTATCTTCTATTTATACTGAGCGTGTTGCCAGGCTCAGTGTGGCTGCTGGCGAGGATAAAGGAAAGCATAGTTTCGGTCTTTCACAAAATAAGGACTGAATAAGCTCAGAGGAATAATGAAAGGACTTTATCATTTACCATAGGGACACTGAAATTAAAACATATATATTACGCAACAAGGAATGGTCATTTTTCCTGCAATCTATGATCCTATTGGAGGAGATAACCCATGAAACGTCCATTTAATTTCACAGCATTTGGTGACTATTGAAGAGGGGGGAGGGGCAGTGCAGTCAGACACATTTAAAAGCTGGACAAAATCAATACCTATTGTTATTGTTTCTCAGGTTCCTTTGTCCCAATTCGCTAAAATAAAACAAATCATGGTTTATGGATATTTCTGTTTTATTAAAGGATATCCAGCCAAATATTTTGAAGTGGAGTTAAATCATCACATCTATAACATTTTAACATTTCTTTCCCATTGTATTGACAGGCTCTTATAACAAAATAAGGTAGCCACAAGAAAATAAAAAAAAACTTTTTTTCACTTAAAGTGTAGTTCAATGTGTGATTGTAAATTGTGAACGCATCTTTAAAATGTACAATGTTCTCCTGGTGTACAGTGAAGCTTGGGTGGTCCCAGTGATGTCAATGTTAAACAACAGTAATAAAAAACAAAGAAAAAGGGAACAGCAGTTGTTGGTGGGCGAGTATTTAGGGATCAACGGTATGCCCAGACCACGTCTCATGCTTTGTTCCTGGAGCTAGGTGGGTGATCACAACTTCTACAGCTTGAGTTTTCTCATTCTTGGGTGGAACGGTGCAAAGTTTGTAAGTGACTTCATCTCCTTCTGTTGGAACATATTCTCCTTCAATGCTGTTGTAGAGAAAAGGGAGAATGACAAGCAGGCCTACACTCAGGATCCTAAAAACACATTTACAGCACCCCCTGTTCTGGGGGGGGGGGGAGGCCAGATTCCAGGGCTGTGTCTAAGAAAGGTAAGGGACCACTGCTCTGGAGTAGGCAAATTCTTCCTCGGCTTGTAATAATAATCAGTACTTCGACATCACTTGTTCCCGTATTAACTGTTATGCCTCTTTGTTTTGCAAGTAAAATGTACAGTAAAGGATTCTAAACATCACATATTGCTCTGGACTCTCTAATATGGCCTTCACCTTGAAGATAATGAACTAGCTGTGGGCCATGCTTGCTGATGGACAAATACAAGAGGGGCCGCTGTACTGGAAGAGAGCACCAGTAGAGGGATTGGAAATACCCCTCTACAGTGTTGGACTGGAGGAGCTTGGGCCCATCAGAGGTATTCATTCTTGGAGCCTATCAGCTCAGCCCATCAGCTAGGGAAGGAGAGAAAAGAAACATATGGGAAATCCTACTGCCCTTCTCACTGCTAACAGTGGATCTTTGCGCTCTGGAAGTCACTGCACATCAGGGGACCTTGGCTGATAAGCTGGTACCTTGCCAAGCACTCCTCCAGTATGGTAATTCTTCAAAGGTCAGTGTTGTAAATGAGTAAATCCCCAGGCCACCAATTATCTTTTGAGGTCCCTTAATGGAACCCACGCCCCCCCTGGCTTGAATGGCAATCTCTGCAATCAAGCCCATCTAACACCTCCCTCCTGTCTGCCTAAACTATCTGGCTACCCCCCAACCTTCCCAGCTACCTGCCAGGTCAGAAAAAGAAACCAACAGGAAGATGCACACTGGTGAGGGAATAGCCAAGGGTGCAGTGAGTTTTCCAAGCCCCGAAATAGCAAGCAAAAAGATTAATGGTCCGCACTCCTAAAAAGTAGCTTTTAATCTGGTCCTCTTAAAATAGTACAAAAAGAGTAGAATACATAAAAAACACGTAAACGATGCCAGCAGCCCTCTAACGCGTTTCGGGCGCCATACCACCCTTAATCAAATAAGGGTGGTATGGCGCCCGAAACGCGTTAGAGGGCTGCTGGCATCGTTTACGTGTTTTTTATGTATTCTACTCTTTTTGTACTATTTTAAGAGGACCAGATTAAAAGCTACTTTTTAGGAGTGCGGACCATTCATCTTTTTGCTTACCTGCCAGGTCACCCACCAGCCTGCCCACCTACTACGTATGAGAGTGTGTGCACATGTTTGGGAGTGCAGGGGTGCATGCATGTGTTTGGGAGTATGTGAATGTTTATGGAAATGTGTGCATGTAGTTGGGAGTGCAGGGGTACGAGCATGTGTTTTGGAGTGCAAAGGTGCATGTGTTTGGGAATGCGGGGTGCCTGCATGCTCTGGGAGTACGTTCATTTGTTTGGAATGTGTGCATGTGTTTGGGAGTGCAAAGTTGTGTGCATGTGTTTGGATTGCTTGCACGTGTTTAGGAGTATGGGGGTGCATGCATGTGTTTGGGAGTTTGAGCATGTATTTGGGAGTGTGGGCATATGTTTGGGAGTGCAAGAGTGCCTGCATGTGTTTGGGAGTGTGGGCATGTGTTTAGGAGTGTGGGCATGTGTTCGGAAGAGTGAGGGTACATGCATGTGTTTGGGAGTGCGGACATGTGTTTGGAAGTGCGAGGGGTGCGTGCATGTGTTTGGATTGCTTGCACGTGTTTAGAAGTGCGGGGTTGCATGCATGTGTTGGGAGTATGGGGGTGCATGCATGTATTTGGGAGTGTGGGCATGTGTTACAGAGTGCAAGGGTACATGCACATGTTTGGGAGTGCGGGGGTGCCTGGATGGGGTTTCATACATGTGCTGGAAGTGTGTGTATAAACAAATACATGTGGGCATGTGTTTGGGAGTGCAAAGGTGTGGGCATGTGTTTGGGAGTGCGGGTCTAGTCATCCAATGTTGCCAAGCAAAAGTGAGAGAGAGAGGAGCACAGCCAGGGTGCCTGAAGCAGGATCTTAAGCTCTTGCAGACCCCACCCATTATGTGGATTATTCTGCAGCACCACAGCTCCAAGGGCCACACCCCCTTTCTCTAGAAGAGTAATCATATGGTGAAGCCAAGCAGCCAGACGTTACTAGTGCCTTGACTTTTCCACTACCGAAGCCACGGCCACAAACATTTTGAGAGAGCCTATTGGTTCTCTTAAAATTGCTGCTGTGCTGAGGTACAGCCAGATGGCCACATCCCTGGTACGTGGATGACACACAGTGGGCCATCCGGTGTAGGATGCAGCAGCCAGACCAGGAATCTTTTAGATTCCAGGATCCAAAACGCAAGGATTTCAATACATAATATTAACACAGGGAACGTAAAAAACTGAATTTTTTTATACTATACCGGTAAATTTCCTTTATAATCCTCCTCCATTCCGGGGCCCTACCAGTAACAATGCGTGGGTCAATCTCAGCTGTAGACAGGGACTGCAAAAAACTCCTGCCGGCCGATGCAGGGCAGAAACAGTGCAACAAAACGAAAACTGTGTAGAAGGCGTCAACTGCTACCAACGCAGTCGTAAAACAGAAGGGCAGGTGTGATGCTCTGGAATGGTAGAGGACGAGAAAGGAAAATTTACCAGTGAGTACACAAATTTCCCTTTTCTCATCTCTTCCATTCCGGGGCACCACCAGTAGCAATACGTGGAATGTCGCAAAGCAGTTCCCTCAATATGTCTGGGACTGTGCAAAAAACAGCCAACAGCGTCAACCTAACCAAAAACAATGGCACCGACACCGGAGATGGGTCCCCCACTGTCTGCAACACCTTACCCCCCAGAGCAGCATCGGCAGAAGCCCTGACATGAAGTCTGTAACACTTGGCGAAGGTATGGAGAGATGACCAGGGCTTCCTTGCAGACCTGTTCCGCCAACGTCTAGTGTTGGAAAGCCCAAGGCGCGGAAATCGTCTTGGTTGAGTGAGCAGTGGCCCGGAAGGCACTTTCTTCCCCTTGCAGGCGTAGGCTTGCATGACTGCCTGCCTGGTTCATCTGCTAAGAGTGGACCTGGCAGCAGCCAGCCCCCTCCATGGTCCTTCTGGGATCACGAAGACATCCGTATTAAGGAACTGCCAAGTAGTGGCCAAGTAATGCCCTAACCACAGAGGGAATTCAGGAGATGCTCTTATGGCGAGTGGGCACAAGGAGGGTAGCGCTATTTTCTTATTAAGATAGAAGGGAGAGATCCTGCTTCACATGAAACACTGCTTTGTCTTCATGCAGCCCCAAGCAGGGTGATCTGAACAAAAGCGCTGCCAGCTCTGAAACCTGTCAAATGGAGGTGATCACCACAAGAAAAGCTACCGTCAATGTGAGCGTCATCAGGAAAGCCTCAGCCATGGGTTCAAAGAGGGGCCCCTGAAGTGCAGATAGGACCAGATAGGACCAGATTGAGATCCCTGGAACTAATCGACTGCTACGAAGGCCGAACATGTGCAGCACCCTGCAAGAAAGTGCGGATTAACCTATGCTCCGCAAGCGTCCGTTGGAAAAAAAGATGGACAAGGCCGAGACCTGGCCCTAAAGTGTGCTGGGCTGTAAGCCAGTGTCCAGGCCTTGCTGGAGGAGCTCCAAATCGTTAGGCACGTTAGGCACCGAGAACCTCCTGCAGGAGCGGACCTTAGATTCGCACCAAGACACGAAGGCCCTCCAAGTCCTGTAGTAAATTCTAGAGGGCTCCGACTCAAGGTCCGAATTACCGCAGCGGACTCCTCTAAAGCCAGCTCTGGAGAATTGAGGTGCCACAGAGGACCCTGTTGCAGAAGATCTGGGCGGTTAGGGAGTCACCACATGCCCCACTGTGTGAAACCCCCCCAGGTCACCCCATACACTTACCTTGTTTCCCTGATCCATGGTGCATCCCTCACTATTCCTCTAGCAGGGCGTGCGCCCACGTCAGGCATTTGTGAAGCGCCGGTGCGGGCACACTCTCCGTTAGGGAAGCAGCCTTCAGCAAGCTCTGAGCCACTGGCCTTAGAGGAAGGCTTAGACAATGTGACATCAGTGGCTCTGAGCACTCTGACTGGATGAGTGGCCGCACATGCGCCGTAAGACTGGGAAGAGGCGAGTTGGGCTCGGGGATCTGGATACCCCAATCGTGGTACCCCCAGGAGAAAGGACCAATGCCCAGGAAAGTCAAAATCCTGGTTTTTGGTCCACTTTAACATGTGGCCCAGGTGTGGCAGTGGTGGGAATGTGTAGTGCAGGGTGTACCCCTACAAGGGAATGGCCAGCGCATAGACCACCGGCCACCGGGTTTCGCACCCCAGACACAAACCTCTGTACCTTTCAATTGTGCAGAGAGGTCCACCTCCAGCATTCCCCACTGGTCACAGAGGGCTTGAAAAACGTTCTGGGGATAGGACTTTTCCCCCTGGTCCACCATATTCCTGCTCAAATAATCAGCCTGCAGAGAACTCCCCCCCCCCCCCCCCCCCCGGAATGTGAACCGCAAAGATGCATGGAGGTGAATATCCACCCTGGAATTGTCTGATTGTACTATGACCGAAAGGCCCTGGAGCTGGGCAAACTAATGTCTAAGAACCAGCAGTTCTTGATTTGAAGACAACGCTCCCACTGGTCCAGAGACCCTGAACCATCTGGTTGTCCAAAACACCACACCACCCCAACCCATCAGACTGACCCAACGGACAGGCAGGAAGGACGGAATCTCTGCCAGTGACTGCTGGTCCAGTCACCAATTCAGGGATTGACAGGCGGCCGTCAATATGAAGAGACGGTCCTGCACCATTTTGATAGGAGCAGCATTTGTAGAGGCCTGGAGTGGAACTGGGTATACGGAACTGCCTCGATGGTAGAGGCATACCCTGCCTGATCGTGGAATGTTCGTCTGTCAGCAGTGACCTCACCGCCTTCTGAAGAGCTCTGCACCGGAAGAAGGATCTGTGCCCGTCGAGTATCCAATGTCATACCTAGATAGGTCGCCACCATGGAGATAACCACCTGGTACTTTGGGTAGGTGATCGCCCACTCGAAAGTTCCAGCGTAGACAGGACTGTCTGAACATCCTGCAGTACCTCTGCCAGAGATGGGGCACAAATGAGCAAGTGGTCCAGGTATGGGGTGATGTGCACATCCTGCCTCTGCAGGAGTGCCATCACCACCGCCAAGACTTTCATGAACACTCACAGGGCAGTCGACAGTCCAAATGGCAGTGTCAAAAATTGGAAATTGTAATAGTATTGAGTAGAAGCCACAGCCTGCTCTGAGGGAGGCACAGCTACTACAACTCCCCGGTCCAACAAGAGCTCTATCGGTGTCGCGAGCCACCGCCCTTTCCGCGACGCCAGAAGTCTTGGACGCCACAAACCTGTGTAGAGGCCTGGTCCAGAAGAAACAACCTTTCCAGACCCAGCCGTCGGATATCTGTTCCCTCCACAACGGCACGTAGTCCAAAAGTCATCCATCAACCATGAGAGTGCTTGGGGATCTAGGTTTCCCCCGTGGCGTTCTTTTACCCCAAAAAATTAGTCGACCTGCAAAACTAGGTCCTCAGTTTCTGTTTCTGTGGAAGCATAGTCCACTTCCCATCTATGGCCTTCCAGACCAGGTCATCAAGAGGCTCACCGAAAAGATGACCGCCTAAAAAGTGGAGGGCAGGAAGAGTCTTAGAAGCAGTGTCGGCCAACCACTGGTTCAGCCAGACCGTGCGTCGCAAGGTGACCAGCAAGGCCAGCCCCCTAGCCACCAGATGCACCAAGTCGTCCATAGCCAGCACCATGTATCTGAAGACCTCCATAGCGAAGGAGTTCCAAGCAGTGCAGAGAAACCTCCATGTCACAAACGCCTCCTCTCCCGTCTCATCCAGACCTCGTCTGTCGTAGCCGCCATAGAACGAAGCGCAAGCTGGGCGCATGGCCGACCCCACCATGGAGAACGCATGCCTGGCCAGCTGGTCCAACCTCCTATCCGCCGGGTCTCTCAAGGCCGTATTATCTGAAGTAGGGATAATGGTGTGCTGAGCCACACCCAACGCCGGTTCGTCTACCTCAGATGGCAAAGACCAAAACTTGACTGCCTTATCCGGAAAGGTGTACTTAGTGTCCAGGACCTTAGGAAGAGATGGAAGTTTATACGGTTTCTCCCACTCATTTTCCACCAGCCTGTCGAAATAGGCAAGCTTGGGAAAACCTGCCTAACCTTCTGACGCTTATAGGGTTCACCCTTCTTCATCTGCCGCTTTGGCTGAGGAGTAGAGAGGTGCAGAACCTCCAATATCGCCTCAAAAATCTCCTCAATCTGATCTGTCGGGTGATCCAGAGGGTTCCCCACCATATGCACTGCTTCCGGTTCCTCTCCACTGCCGGACGACTCCTCCACCTCTGACCAGCCAAAAATACAGTTTTGTGAGTACTCACCTTTAAAACGGGTATTATGAGTGTGCCATACACTCCACTTCGGTCTTCATGACATCTGGGTAATCTCCAGTAGAGGGGGAACTTCTGCAGAGATGAATAAGCAAAAAAGAAAGCCCCTCCCGGTCCATATATACCTGGGACCTTCCACCAATTCCCCAGTGTATAAAGGTAGTAAAGGGACCAGGAAGAACCAAATATAACCTCATCAAAACCAATGGTTTACCATATAAAAGCCCCAGAATACCTGAAAAAAAGGGGTGGGGCGAAGTGGAGTGTATGGCACACTCATAATACCCGTTTTAAAGGTGAGTACTCACAAAACGGTATTATTCTAAGTGTGCCATACACTCCACTTCGGTCTTCATGACATCTGGGACATCCAATAGCAGTGTCCGTCATGGGTGGGAACCATAAACAGTAAAGAATGTACCAACTGAAACCACTGCAGCTTGCAGAACCTTGCGGCCAAGAACAGCATCCGCTGAAGCCCACACATCAACCTTGTAAAACTTGGAAAAAGTATGAACGGAAGACCAAGTTGCAGCCTTACAAACTTGTTCAACAGAAGCCTGGTGCTGAAAAGCCCAGGACGCACCGACCGCAGGAGTAGAGTGCGCAGTGACCCTAAAAGGAGGAGTCCTCCCCTTAGCAGAATAGGCCCCAACAATGGCCTGACGAATCCATTTGCCAATCGTAGACTTAGCAGGTGCCAAACCTTTCCTGGGCCCGCAGGGCACCACGAAAAAAGCATCCGTCCTGCGGAAGGAAGAAGTAGTCACCAAATAGTATCCACACAGCGAACAACGTCCAAATTGTGCAGAACCCTCTCCTTGTCATTGTTAGGCTTAGGACACAAGGAAGGGAGAACAATATCCGGATTGAGGTGGAAAGCAGACACCACCTTAGGAAGGAAAACCGGCTTAAAAACAAAAAAACACCTTATCCTGGTGTCTCTCAAAGTAAGGGGCCTGAATCGACAGGGCCGCCAACTCAGAGACACGCCAAAGAGAGGTAATAGCCACCAAGAAGGCAACCTTCTGAGTGAGAACGAAAGAGCAATACCCTGTAGCGGCTCAAAAGGAGGACCCTGCAGAGCTGAAAGAACCAAATTCAAATCCCATACAGGAACTACAGCCTTCCGAGGGGGCCACACATTCGCCACCCCTTGGAAAAAGGTCTTAACCAGCGGGTGTAAAGCAAAAGACCTTTGGAAGAAAACCGACAGAGCAGAAACCTGTCCTTTCAAAGTACTAAGCTGGAACCCAAGATCCAGATTATGCTGAAGAAACTCCAAAATCCTGGGTATAGAAAAAACCCTGCAAGGCAAGGCCCTAGCCTCACACCAATCAATATAGGACCTCCAAGTCCTATAGTAAATGCCAGAAGAGGACCGCTTCCTAGCCCTAATCGGGGTCTGAACAGCAGCCTCAGACAAACCTTCCTCCTTCAAGATGAAGGTTTCAGCAGCCAAGCCGTCAAAGCCAGCGTTTGTAAATTGAGGTAAAGTAGATGACCCTGAGATAGCAGGTCCAGCAACAAGGGAAGCCGGTACTGGTCTACGGCCATCCTTACGACATCTGCGTACCAAACCCTTCTTGGCCACCTTGGAGCCACCAGAATCGCTGGTGCCCCTTCTAGAACCAGTTTGCGAACTACCTTGCCCAGCATGGAGACGGGTGGAAACAGGTACAGAAACCCCAACTCCTTCCAAGCCAGTGACAAGGCATCCACTGCCAAAGCCAGGGGATCCTGAGAAAGAGACACAAAGGCCGGAAGTTTGTGATTGTGCCTCGAGGCAAAGAGATCCACCTCCGGAGTCCCCCACTTGCGGCAAAGATCCAGAAAAACCTCGGGATTGAGAGACCACTCTCCGTGGCGAGAGGATCCCCTTCTCAGGGAATCCGCCTCCGTGTTCTCCACTCCCGGAATGTAGACTGCTGAAAGACAAGGAACATTGCTCTCCTACCAGTGCAGGATCAGAGAGACTTCCCCGAGGGCACTCCTGCTGAGAGTCCCTCCTTGGTGATTTATGTAAGCTACTGCCGTTCGGTTGTCCGAACGAACCTGAACCGGAAGACCCCGTAAATGTGGGGTCAGCAGAGCCAGAACCAGTCGAATGGCTCTGAGCTCCAAGACATTGATGGGGGTGTGAGCCTCCTGGGGACCCCACACCCCGCTGAACTGATGACTCTTCCAATAACCTCCCCAGCCCGACAGGCTGGCATCCATGGTAACCGTCTCCCAACAAGGGATCAGAAAGGATCTGCCCTTCACCAGATTGCTCGAGTCCAGCCACCACCGAAAGGACTGCCGAACCCTGGGAGACATCCTGAAAGGTTGATCCAATGACTGAGGGCACCTGTCCCAATACGTCAATAGGTGAAGTTGAAGAGCTCTCATGTGAAACTGTGCAAACGGCAACGCCTCGAAGGAGGATACCATCAAACTCACCAGTTTCATCCCCTGTCGGATAGAGGGACAAGGACTGTCCAGAACAAGGCGGATCAAGCCCTGAATCCCCTGCACCTTGGTCTGGGGCAGAAACACTCTGGCCCGAATGGTATCCAGATTCATGCCCAAAAATGGGCAGATGGGGAGAGAGAAGACTTGGTGCGGTTGATCGCCCACCCGAACCTTTCCAGGGTCGACACCACCTGGTGGGTGTCCAGCTCCGCCTGATGGAGGGAAGAAGCTGATAAACAGATCGTCTAGATAAGGCACAATGCGAATGCCCTTAGATCTGAGCAGAGCCATTATGCCCGCCAAAACCTTGGTGAAGACCCTCGGTGCCGAGGTCAGACCGAAGGGAAGAGCTACAAACTGATAATGTTGATCCTCCACCACAAACCGGAGGAATCTCTGATGTGCCTGAAAAATCGGAACATGCAGATACGCATCCTTGATGTCTATGGATGTCATAAAATCCCCTTGGCGAAGGGAATTGATAGCCGAGTCTCCATGCGGAACTTTTTGGCTCTGATAAATCTGTTGAGAACCTTGAGATCTAGAATGGGTCTCACCGAACCCTCCTTTTTGGGAACCGTGAAAAGGTTGGAGTAGTAACCCCTGCCTCTCTCCGACAGAGGCACCGGGCATATAACCCCCATGTCCAGAAGGTTTTTTACTGCTAACAGGAGACCCTGTGCAGCCTGAGGGTCCGAGGGCACCCGAGACCTTAAGAATCTTGGGGGCGGCCAGTACTCGAACTCCAGTTTGTACCCGGAGGAGACTACTTCCAAGATCCAATTGTCTGTGACCTCCCGGGCCCAGACCTGGAAGAAGAGACGCAGCCGCCCCCCCACCCTTGCGGGTGAGGGCGCCCCTTCATTGCTGAGACGGTTTAACGGCAGGCTTGGGCTTGGAACCCCAGGTAGCCGCGGGACGTGCCCGACCTCTGCCTCTGTTCCAGGACAAGCCCCTGACACCTGAGAAGGCCAAACCCCTAGTCGCTCTGGCCCCTCGAAAGAAGGAGTGAACAAGCCCGCTGTTTCCTCCGCTGAGGTAACTTACCTCCTTTAGCAACAGCATCCAGTTTATCTCCAAACAGCCGCGAACCCAAGAAGGGAAGAGCTGTGAGCGACTTCTTGGCCCCAACGTCCGCTGTCCACTGGCGGAGCCAGACCAATCTGTGCATAGCCACCAGTAAGGCTGAAGTCCTACTACACACGACAATAGAATCTTCCATCGCAGCCATGACAAAATCCATGAACAATTCGCATTTCTTAAGGATAGCGAACCCAGCGCCAGCTGGATCAAACTGAGCGTTATTCAGCCAGTCCCTGATAAGAGACCTGGTAGCAAGCGACACCAGGGCAGATGCACTAACAGGCCACAGGGCCGAGCCCACGTTGGCAAATGCGTGGCACGCCATCTGATCAAGGCGCTTATCCTCGCCATCCTTAAGGGAAGTGGCGTCAGGGGTGTTCAGCACAGAAGAGTTTGTCAAACCTAAAAACTGGCGCGTCAACCTCGGGAGGAGAAGACCAGCGCTTAACCGCCTCCACCAGAATTTTGTTATCCCATCCCTGAGGCACACCAGGAAGCCGACTGGGCCTCTCCCATTCTCTAAAGATCAGCGCATCAAAATGACCCTGGGTAGGGAATTTCCAGACGGGGTTTGCAGGCCCCAGAAATTCCCCCTTCTTAAGGAGGGGGCGCCTCAGGCGGTTCCATATCCAACACCTCCAATAAATGTGACAAAACAGTGGCTGTATCTACGGCATCCCCCAGCGCCTGCCCGACACTGGAATTCCCAGACTGAACATAGTCAGCCTCTGTTTTCTGATATAATTTCCCCTCCTCTAACGGGGAATAATCTGACAAATCAGCGGAATCGTCGTCAACATCCCACAAGGGCTGGGCCGACGACAAATGTCTCTTTTTAGCCTGGGCCTTCTTGCCCACCGTGCTATCAATAATTTTCTCGATGCTGGCCAACCTAGCCCAAACATCAGAAAGCGACTCTCCACTGGTACCAATGTCACTTGGCGTACGGATAAGGTGGGGAGGGGAAGGCGATGAAGCGGGAGGAGCCGACCCAGAAGGCTGGGTACCAGACTGCCGCGTTATGGCCTTTTGTGCGCATGGTATACAGATCAGCACATTCTACCCCATAAGGGATACCCCACACATGGCCCGGATTGTCCCAGAGGGATCCCGAGCCAAGTATCCTGCGGAGCCTCCATATGGTGAATTTTTGTGGTCAGTCGCAAGACCGCAGGGAATTACGCATAAGCAACCCGGGATGCCCCTTAAAAGTCCCGGTGGGAGGATTTTAGGTGGACAATTTTACACTAGGGACTCCAGGACCAGGAGGGACCCCTTAATATGCACATATACAGGGCAACCTGTAACACACAAAACAGGCAACATAAGTGCAGAGCTGAGTAAAAATGGCCATAGCCTTACAGTATAAAAGACCACAGCATTTGATCTTGCAGCCACACAATCTATATACATATATTATATATATATTATATATATATATTATATTATATATCCCAGCCAGACAGTGTAAATAACACACACGCTCTAGACCAGTGGGGGCCCCCGCTAAAGAGGAGCCCCCACACACAAGCTGAGGAAGTGGCCATGGGGCCCTTACCACACCGATCTGCTATGCGGCCTGCTCATAGAAGATGGCCCCCACGAAGCCTCATGCATGAGGAGGGAGAGCAGGGGGAGGGCGGGCCAGCGCAGAACGTGCATTTGCCGAGGCAACGACCCCCTCCCAGCAACGCGGACCCCTAGAAATGAGCACAGCAATCGCACCAAAGAGGGGGCGGGGCTACCACGGCCACGCCGAGAGCCCGGCCCCGCCCCCTTCCCGAACGCAGCCTGAGGGGGAGAAGCTCCCCCAGACTGCAACTAGCCCTGTTATGCCAGTAAAGGCACTTGTCACTCACACACATACAGTAAAAACACACTAACCACACAGGGACATAAGCTGGGGAAAACGAAATATCGCCCAGGCCAGGCAACCCCCCCTGGAGGGGAATAAGGGACCCGGAAGGGGGGGAACCCTGCCAGAAGCCTAGAGGGATGGGGCATCCCACACCAGGATCACCAAGAAACCTGGATAACCGCCTACCCCATAGTGAGGTCTCACGGTGGAGCAGTGCTCCTGCTGCACCCATAGGGTGCTCCTACCTTCACCAGAACCCGCAGCCTAAGCTGGGAGGCTCAATATAGGGGCAATTTAGAAGGGTCCTGGCAGTAATAGGGACAATAGAAGGCCGGGCGCGAGCCCGGCTTACCTGTAAGTAAAGAAGTCTTCATCTTCTGTCTTGTCGCCTTCCCTGCAGAGAAGGAACTGGGGAATTGGTGGGAGGTCCCAGGTATATATGGACCGGGAGGGGCTTTTTTGCATATTCATCTCTGCAGAAGTTCGCCCTCTACTGGAGATTACCCAGATGTCATGAAGACCGTGGAGTGTATGGCACACTTAAAATACTAGATCCTGAACCCCTAAATAGGTTCTTGACGTAGGTGCTAGATTCCTCTGAGGATTCCGTCTGAATACACCTACGATTGGCCTTAGCCTTCCTGGGCTTGCAGAGGTAGACTCGGGATGCCCCTGCTGACAAAGGCCACTGACCATGCTCCAACTGAGCCACCCTGCCCGCCATGTCCGAAGGAGGAACCCCATCCGTGAGCAGACCTTGGGACACAAAATGGACCTGGCAGCCATCCCCCCCCCCCCCCCGACAAGTCCGAGCATGAAGCCGCAGGGGAAACTGGACAGCTGCACATAACGTCCCAGCTGCGTAAGGCAGCTCAGGACAGTAGTGCACCCAGCGCACAGGGGTCCCTCATCCGAGGTCAGGTGCACTTGGCACATGAGACACGTGGCACGACTCTCAAGTAAAATACGAAAACCCGATGTCTATAATGCCTCCGACATTGTAAAATGCCTGCATCGCTGCCAAGCGATGGTCCACGGATGTAGCAGGGACCTCTGAGGACCGCACAAAGTGGCAATGCCTCATGATGTTAGCGAGGAGGAGAGCAGAGTGGCGGACCTCACAAATGCGTCCATTCCCCCCTTCCTCCACCGTAAGGCCCGAGCAGGCTGAAGCCACCCCCCCCGCATCACAGGGTGGCCCGTACCCTTCGCGAGTTGGCCAACAGGCAGGCCCCCTCGCAACGAGACTGCCCCCCAAATGCTGGCAGCCGAGCTGTGAATGAGCTATGACCTGCATGGCTGCTAGCAGTAGTAATCACAAACACACTGACACAAAGGAGCCCAGCCACCTAGCTCAGGCCCCATCCAGCAGCCATAGAGAAGGCAGATTGCGTTTCTCACAGGGTGTAATGGAATGGGGGTAGATTACCCAGGGGTAGAGGGACAAGAGCTCAGTGGAAGATACACAGCAGGGCCACCATGCAAAGCCCAGAGAACAGGTACCCTGCAGGGAGTGGACCGAGTCAGACGAGCCCTGGCACGTTTACCTGGACCCATGCGCACTCCCCTCACTAAATCCCATGCGCACAATCCCACGCCATCGGCTTAGGAACCGACTTGTGGCATCTAACGGGGGTCTCCAGGAACGTTGTAGCTGGCGTGGGGCTGGAAGACAGAGAGTCGAAGCCCCTGCTTCCGGTCAGCACTGTAACTAAAAAAAAATACACACATCTTCACAGTCCCTTGTGACTGCAAGTAAAGAACTGAGGAGGTCCTGCCACAGCCTAGTTTTTTTTCTATCTTCAGTCCCCGCCTATGTCTGAGATTAACCTACGCATAGCTACTGGTGGTCCCCCAGAAAGGAAGATATGAGATTTATTTAGATTTACTTTCAGGCCCATTATTATGGATTTCAAGGTCAACAAACCCAAACAGACAATGATCTAATAACTGTTAATGGAATGGAACTGGCCAGAAATTAGATTTCTGATCATGCTTTTGGAAGAAAATAGAAAAGCAGTTATAATCAATACTGAGTATGAATGCTCTTGGATAATACATGTCTTATAATGTCACATTACTTACTCAGAGATGTGTAGAAAAATATCAGGCCCTCCATCTTCAGGTATAATGAAGCCATGTCCCTTAGAACGGGAGAAGCATTTACACACTCCTTTGTAGACGGGCCCTTCTGAAGCCCTTACGGTACTGTCACAGAAAAATTATTAGGCATATTAAAATGAAGCCATTTATCAAACCTGGAAACCGTTTTACTCCTCCCCATTGCATTATGTTTACCCTAATTCAGGATAGCTCTCTTACCTACAGTGGCCTATGTTGCTTGTCCCTGAAGTGACTACTGTAAACACAGACAGGTCTACAGCCATTCACTTGGAAAAACAGTGATTTTTAGATATGATATTACAGTTTGGTAAGGTAAGTGTTTATCACTAAAAATACAATTCTGTGAAACTCACCTGTAGAATTGTTTTTGAATATATCCAGTCCAGGTCGTACCAGAAGTAATGACAGTTGGGTAGTCCGCCACCAGGTGGCGCAGTTACTGCAAGATCCAGAGCTGTAACTCCTCCCGGTCCCCTATAAAATGAGCTGTCTCCATAGAACTCCCAGTGGTCAAAAAGCAGTAAAAAGGAGACAGGCCGAGAGGCAAAGAAACCAGGTTAACTCAGCATGTACTCTCTCCAACAAACACAAGGACAACGGTCCAATGTAAAAGGTAATCACCCAAACAGAGATAATGAAACCAAGGGCGGGGTGGGACGATCTGGACTGGATATATTCAAAAACACAGAATTGTATTTTTTACTATATCCAGTCCATGTCGTCCCAGAAGTAATGACAGTTGGGACATCCAAAAGCAGTGTCCAGTGCGGAACAGCATGTAGTTCATTTCACTACTGCCTGAAGCACCTTTCGGCCAAAAGCAGCATCAGCTGAGGCCCTAACGTCAACCTTGTAAAACCTTGTAAAAAAGGTATGAACGGAAGACCAGTTAGTGGCCTTAAATACTTGCTCAACAGAGGCCTAGTGCTGAAAAGCCCAGGAAGCACCAATAGCTCTAGGAGAAAGAGCTGTAACACAAAAAGGGGGTTCCTTCCCCTTGGCAGAATATGCCTGTACCACCGCCGAGAGTGGACTTGGCTGGTGGCAAACCCTTCCTAGAACCCTTAGTGAGGACAAAGAGCGAATCCGATTTCCTGAAGGATTCAGTCACAACCAGGTAGTGCTTAATGGCTCTGACCACTTCCAGGGAATGGAGGGTCCTTTCCTTAGAATTAGACGGTTCTGGACACAGCGAAGGCAAAACAACTTCCTCATTAAGATGACCTTAGGCAAAAAATCAGGTCTAAAGCGAAAAACCACCTTATCCTTATGCCGCACAAAGTAAGGAGGCTTCAGACAAAGCGCGGCCAGTTCTGACACGCGACGCACCGAGGTGATAGCAACCAAAAAGACCACCTTTAGGGTCAAAATAGACAATGCAGCATCGCACAAAAGCTCAAAGGGGAGACCCTGGAGAGCAGAAAGCACCAAATTCAAATCCCACACCGGTAATACAGGCTTACGCGGTGGACGTACATGGGTAACTCCTTGGAAAAAAATCCTGATCAGTCTATGATTGTCAAAGGATCTTCGGAAGAAGATGGCCAAGGCCGAGACCTGGCCCTTGAGGGTGCCCAGCTGTAGACCCAAGTCTAAGCCGTGGTGTAAAAATTCCAAAATCCTAGAAAGTGCGAAGAGGGAAACTCTTGGATTCACACCAAGCAATGTAGGCATGCCAAACTCTGTAGTAATCATGGAAGACTTCTTCCGCGTCTGAATCATGGTCTGAACAACCATAGCAGACAACCCCTTCTCTGTCAGGATTGAGGTTTCAATAGCCAGCCGTCAAAGCCAGCGTCTGTAAATTGGGGTGCTGCAGCGACCCCTGTGTAAGAAGCCCTGGGTCATCAGGCATGATGTAGCGATCCACTGACATCTGAACTATGTCCGCAACAAACTCCTTCATGGCCAGCAAGGAGCCACTAGGATGGTTGGAACCCCTTCCTGGGCCATCTTGCGCAGCACTCGGGCCAGGAGTGCAAACGGAGGGAATGCATAAAGGAGCCTGAACTCCATCCATCGAATTGCCAGAGCATCTGTGGCATAGGCCAGAGGATCTCTTGACAGAGAGACGAACCTTGGGAGCTTGTGATTGTGTCTGGATGCAAACAGGTCCCCGCGGTAGACCACAGCGGATACACAGAGCGTCAAGATCTTGTTGCTAAGAGACCATTCCCCCAGACGAGAGGCCCCCCAGCTCAGGGAGTCTGCCTTCTGGTTCTCTACCCCGAGGATGTAAACCGCCGAGATGCAGGGAGCATTCTCTTCTGCCCAAGTCAGGATCTGGGTCACCTCCTGGAGGCCTTGTTTGCTCTGAGTCCCGCCCTGGTGATTGATGTAGGCGACCGCTGTACGATTGTCCGAGCGGATTTGGATCGCACGACCCCAGAGATGGGGAGTCAAGTGAAGAAGTACAAACCGGATCGCTCTCAGCTCCAGGAGAGTGATGGGCAAGTGTAGCCCCCACTGGCCCTGGAACTTCAGCGTTTACAAAAAACCACCCCAGCCGGTAGACTGGCGTCCGTGGTGACAATCTCCCAACGGGGAGTCAGAAAGGACTTGCCCACCGACAGATATCTGGGGTCCACCACCACGAGAGGGACTGTCTGGCCAGGGGGGACAGAGAAAATTCCTGTTCCAGGGACTCCAGCGTCCAGTACCAACCAGTCAACAGATTCAATTGAAGAGGCCGCATGTGGAACTGGGCGAAGGGCACTGCCTCGAAGCATGACACCATTAGGCCCACCAGTTTCATCCCCAGACGGATCGATGGCCAATGACAAGACAGTAAGGCCTGCACCTGCGTCTGGAGGCCCACCACCTTCTGCTGGGGCAGGAATACCTTGACCTGAGAGGTGTCCAATGTCATGCCCAGGAAGGAACTCACGATTGAGGGAGTGATAGAAGACTAGGGGTAAATGATTACCCATCCGAAATCCTCGAGAGTGGATAACACCGTCCAGGTGTCGCTCTCGGCTTGCTGAAGGGACTGAGCCGCAATCAGCAATTGTCCAGATAAGGAAGCACACGAATGCCCTGGTTCCTCAAGATAGCCATGATGCCCGCCAGCACCTTGGTGAACACACAGGGGGCTGAAGCTACCCCGAACGGTAGTGCCACAACTGATAATGCTGATCCTCCAGAGCAAACCTCAGGCACTTCTGATGTCCCTGAAAAATAGGGATGTGCAAATTAGCATCCTTGATGTCCACCATGGTCATGGAGTCGCCGCCCCAAAGCGAGCTCACCGCAGACCGTAAGGTCTCCATGCGGAAATGTCTGACTGACAACCCCGTTGAGACCCTTCAGGTCCAGGATAGGTCCCAGCGTTCCGTCCTTCTTGGGCACCGTCAACAGATTGGAGTAGAACCCTCGACCCTGTTCCTGGCGAGGCACGGGACAAACACACCTGATAGCAGAAGGCGTTGAACGACCATTCTTGGGCCCTGCGCCGTCAATGTGTTCTGGGAAATCCATGATCGAAGAAATCTTGAGGGCAGCCATACTGCCAGCTCTAATTTGTACCCCGGAGGAAATCCTGAATCCATTGATCCAAGACGTGCTGTCTCCAGATGTGAGCAAATAGCAGGAGCCGTCCCCCCACCCGGATGGGTGAGAGCACCTCCTCATGCCTGAGAGGGTTTGGCAGGGGGTTTGGATTTAGCTCCCCCGGAGGGACTGGGTCGCTGCGAGACCTACCTCGTCCCCAGGAATCTCTGCGGCCACCAGAAAAATGAAGAGCCTCTTCCTTCTCGAAAGGAGTGAAAGGCAGATGAACCCCGAAAGGGCCGTGCAGGCTTCCGTCGCTGAGGGAGTCTTCCATCCTTGGCCAGAAGGTCCAGCCGCTCCCCTGGATAACCTGAGCCCCAGGAAGGGGATACTAGTGAACGACTTCTTGGCCGCAGCGTCAGCCGACCACTGCCGCAGCCAGAGCGAGCAACGAAGTGCAACAGGCAGGGCCGAAGCCCTGGCGCTAAGCCGGGCACTATCGACCATGGCCGAGACTACAAAAGCAAAAAAATCCACACAGGCTTTGGAGGTCTTTATACTCCTCCATCCGCTTGCAAGACTTGGCAAATTCAACAAGGCATCTCACCTTCCTCCTGATGGTCAAAAAGACAATGGCCGCGGCACAGACTGGGCAAAGCCCAGCACCCACAAGGTGAACGCATGACAAGCCAGCTGATCCATGCGCCTGTCAGCAGGGTCGCACAAGGAAGCAGTATCGGGCGACTGCATAAACTTAATGTTGGATAACCCAGACACAGGGGCATCCACATCGGGGAGACGAGACCAAAGGCGGATCAGCTCCTCAGGGAAGGGGTACCGCCTGTCCAGGCCCTTAGGCACCGATGGCAATTTATTAGGTCTTTCCCATTCCTTAAACACCATATTGGAAAAGTGGGACTGCTCCGGGAAGACAAGCCTCTGTCTCTCAGGCCAAAATAAATACCCCTACTTCCTTTTAGCCGCTATAGGAAGGACAATATGCAAGGTCTCAAACACAGAAGACCGCAACTTCTCTGTGTCGTCAGGGACCCACGTGTCCTCGTCCGAGGAGGCACCAGGCTCGCTGTCATAGCCAACCGATCATATCATCATCAGCAAAATCCGAGTAACCCGGCTCGACGTGCCGCATCTTACTCATGGCCTTCCCAGTAGCCATGCGAGATAACTGTCTCTCCAGGCTGGCCAGCCGGTATGCCAATCAGCTTGGGACCCCCTGCTGGCTTCCCCCTCGCTGAGGGCTGAATGCAATAGTGGGGGAGTTGGCGAGGCCGCAGGCAAAGGAGAGCTAGGGGCAGGGACGCCCGCCCTATCATGCTCTAAAAATACGCTCCTGGCGCAAGTGACACAAACTGTGCTGGTCCGCCCAGGGGGCTGGTACCGCACATGGGGCAGAGCTTCACCCGCCCAGATGGGGCCCCTAGCTCACTAACCCCAGAAGCCTCCATTATGGTGATTATAGTGGAAAAAATACAGGTTACAAGGCACTAATGGCCCAAACCTGAGCGATCCCCAATTTAATCCCTTTTTGTGATCCCCCTTAAGGGTGCGAAGAAAGAGGGGGGGTGGTAGGAGACCGGGAAGAACCACAACCCTCAGCTGGGAGACAGGGGGCCCACCTAGAGGACACAAGCATAAAGAGCCATAGCATTCCACAGCACATGCCCATAGAAATAACAGAAAGACTCCCGAAACCTGACCGGCGTGAGTAGGGGGTCCAGATGGCAGGCAACAGGTGCTCCCTCTTAGCACCAAACTGTAGACAGAAAATGTGACCAGCACAATGGGGACCAGATGGCAGCGCAGCAGCAGAAAATGGTGCTAGAGTGCAGCCACGCGAACCTCAAGGGGCGGGTCACACAGTCGTGACGCAAAACACGCCATCGCGCGGCCCCGCCCCCCCGCTGCGGGCATGCCAAAAAGCACCCACAGCATCTAAAATGGCGCCCAGGAGAGCAGAGAGGGAGGGAGGCCCAGCAGGGACCCCCCCCCCCCAACGCGGCGCGCGCCCCACTACTACACGCCGAGGACACGGCAGATGGCAGTGCAGCAGCGGAGAAGAAGGCCCCGACAGGCGCCGCTCCCGCCCCCCCCTCCCACAGCGCTGTCTGTCAAGATGGAGGGGGAAGGAGAAGAGGCGAGGGAACGAGGGAAGGTGAGTATCCAACACAGCTGCCAGCAGTGAAAGAAAAGCATGAAGTAAGGCACAATGCACAACACATGACAAAGCTTGTGGGCGCAGATGAGGGAGACCCCGGGCATTTTAGGTGGTTCCTCCCCCCCAATAGGCTCACCATTGCCTATGGCCGGCTACCCTTTAAGGGAGGGTCTGCGGCCCAGAGCCTAGCTCTGTTAACGCCTGACCCAGGCGTTCTCCCTACCTTCATCTGTCCTGTCAGCCGAGGCTGGGAGGCATACGTGGGAACAGTGGTAATAGGGGTGCAGCGGCCGACAGGCTTAAAATGGCCCGCTCAGCTGCAGTATCCAGGAAAGAGAATCCAGATGATCCTAGCAGCAGCTACTGCAAGAGAACTCTGGGAGTTCTATGGAGACAGTTCATTTTATAGGGGGCCGAGAGGAGTTACAGCTTTGGATCTTGCAGTAACTGCGCCACCTGGTGGCAGACTAACTTCTGGGACGACCTGGACTGGATATAGTGAAAATGTATTTATCCAGCTCTAGGTCTGGGGATTCCAGAGACCACTAACATGCAACAACAACTCATATATCCTAGACACCTTTTGTAATTATCATATACATATCATTACATCATTTTAACTCTGCTTCGGACTGTCCTCCAAATTTGTGCATAATTGCCTATGGCTGCCCCAGTCTGATTCAGTGGATCTCTGTTGTGGCTCCTTCACAATGTATCTGCATGCTGTGGGCTAAATTCTGTTTGCATCCATGAAGGCTGGATAATTCTTTCAGTATAGCTGCATTCCTTTTCTGCATGGCAAGATGATTACTGGATTCTTTGAGGCAGGGAGGAAAAAATACCATTTTGTGATTACTCACCTGTAAAATGGGTATTAAAAGTATGTGACACACCCCGCTTCAAGACATTCATTACATGTGGGTATACTGACCTGTAAATGGCGATCTTGCAGAGATGTCAAAAAAAGTAAGACCCTCCCCAGTATAAAGATAGCAGTAAGGTAAAGGGACCAGGAAAGCCAATTAAAACTACCAAAGGTTCACCATATAAAGGATCCAGAATACCAAAGGGCAGGGTGAAGCGGGTTGTGTGACATACTTATAATACCCATTTTACAGGTGAGTAATCACAAAATGGTATTATTCTAAGTATGTTACACACCCCGCTTCAAGACATTCATTACATGTGGGACATCCAATAGCAGTGTCCAGAAAGGGCAGGGATCCAAAAAAAAGGCAACAAGGCACAAACTTAAACCACTGCAGCTTGCAGAACCTTGCGGCCAAAAACAGCATCCGCTGAGGCCCGCACATCAACCTTGTAAAACTTGGAAAAAGTGTGAACCGAAGACCAAGTAGCAGCCTTACAAACCTGCTCAACAGAAGCCTGGTGCTGGAAGCCCAGGATGCCCCAACAGCACAAGAAGAATGAGCTGTAACACGAAAAGGGGGAATCTTCCCCTTGGCAGAGTAGGCCCCAACAATGGCCTGGCGAGCCCATTTACTAATGGAAGACTTGGCGGGAACCAAACCCTTCCTAGGCCCAGAGGGCACCACAAAAAGGGCGTCCGTCCTACGAAAAGAGGAAGTAGCCACCAAATAGTAATTCACACAGCGAACCACATCCAAAGAATGCAAAACCCTCTCCTTGTCGTCATTGCTAGGCTTAGGACACAAGGAGGGTAGAACAATGTCCTGATTGAGATGGAAAGCAGAGACCACCTTAGGAAGGGAATCTGTCTTGAAGCAGAAAACAACCTTGTCCTGATGCCTCTCAAAGTAAGGGGCCTTAATGGACAAGGCCGCCAACTCCGATACACGCCGAACGGAAGTGATGGCAACCAGAAAAACAACCTTCTGAGTAAGCGTAGAAAGTGCAATATCCTGCAAAGGTTCAAAAGGAGGACCCTGCAAGGCAGAAAGAACCAAATTCAAATCCCAAGCTGGGAGCAAAGGCTTCCTAGGAGGCTGCACATGCGTAACCCCCTGGAAAAAGGTCTTAACCAGAGGATGAAGAGCAAAAGACTTTTGAAAGAAAACCGCCAGGGCAGAAACATACCCTTTCAGCGTACTAAGCTGCAAACCTAGGTCCAGACCATGTTGCAGAAATTCCAAAACCCTAGGGATAGAAAACGCCCTGCAAGGCAAGGCCCTGACCTCACACCAATCAATATAAGACCTCCAAATCCTATAGTAGATGGCAGAGGAAGACCGCTTTCTAGCCCTAACCAGAGTCTGAATGACAGCATCAGAAAGACCTTCCTCCTTCAAGATGGAGGTTTCAGCAGCCACGCCGTCAAAGCCAGCGTTGGTAAATTGGGGTAGAGCAGTGGACCCTGAGTAAGTAGATCCGGCAGAAGGGGCAGAACTAACTGATCCTCTGCCAACCTTACCACGTCTGCGAACCAAATCTGTCTTGGCCACCCTGGAGCCACCAAGATTGCTGACGCGACCTCTAGGGCCAGTTTGTGCACCACTTTGCCCACCATGGGAAACGGAGGGAACAGGTATAGAAACCCCAGATCCCTCCAGTTCAGAGACATGGCATCTGCTGCCAGAGCCAGCGGATCCCGCGAGAAAGACACAAATGCCGGAAGCTTGTGATTGTGACGAGAGGCAAAGAGGTCCACCTCCGGAGTCCACCACCGGTGGCAAAGCGACCGAAACACCTTGGGGCTGAGCGACCATTCCCCCCAGCGAGATGACCCCCTGCTCAGGGAGTCCGCCTCCGTGTTCTCCACTCCCGGAACGTACACTGCCGAGATGCATGGGGCATTGCCCTCTGCCCAATCCAGGATCAAAGACACTTCCCTGAGGGCACGCCTGCTGCGAGTCCCCCCCTGTTGATTGATGTAGGCAACCGCCGTCCGATTGTCCGACTGAACTTGAACCGGTAGTCCCCGCAACTGATGAGTCAAGTGAGCCAGAACCAACCTGATGGCTCTCAACTCCAGAACAGTGATGGGATCGTGAGCCTCCAGAGGCCCCCACAGTCCCTGAAACTGAAGATCCTTCCAAAATCCCCCCCAACCTGACAGGCTGGCATCCGTGGTGACCGTCTCCCAACGAGGGGTCAGAAAGGACCTGCCCCTCGTCAGATTGCTTGGTTTCAGCCACCACCGAAGGGAACGCCGCACCCGGGGGGACATCAGAAAAGACTGATCCAATGACAGTGGGGACCCGTCCTAGGCCACCAAGAGATGGAGCTGGAGCGCCCTTGTGTGAAACTGCGCAAAGGGAACCGCCTCGAACGATGCCACCATCAATCCCACCAGTCGCATCCCCAGCCGGATGGACGGGCGGGGGATAGATAGGAGACGCTGAGTAAATTCCTGAATCAGAAGAGCCTTGGCCCGGGGGAGGGACACCCTGGCCTGAGAAGTATCCAGAGACATTCCCAGGAACTCCACCACCCTGGGAGGGAGAGAGGCAGGACTTGGGATAGTTGATCACCCAACCGAAACTCTCCAGAGTGGACACCACGGTCCTGGTATCCAGCTGCGCCTGACTGAGGGAAGACGCCATGATGATAAGATCGTCCACATATGGCACGATGCGGATACCCCTGGCTCTGAGGATGGCCATCACTCATGCCAACACCTTGGTGAAAACCCTTGGAGCCGAGGTAAGGCCAAACAGAAGAGCCACAAACTGAAAATGTCGATTTTCCACGACAAACCTGAGAAATCTCTGGTGTGCCGGAAATATCAGAATATGCAGGTAAGCATCCTTGATGTCTATGGACGACATGAAGTCCCCCTGACGAAGTGAGTGGATGGCTGAACGCAGAGTTTCCATACGGAACTTCCGGGGACGGACGAACCTGTTGAGCAACTTCAGATCCAGAATGGGACGAACGGATCCGTTCTTCTTGGGCACCATGAACAAATTGGAATAGAAGCCCAGGCCCCGGTCTGAGGGGGGCACTGGACAGATGACAGCCATGTCCAAGAGACTTGCTACTGCCGCCCGAAGCCCCTGAGCGGCCAGAGGATCTGACGGCACCCAAGACCTGAAGAATCTGGGAGGGGGCCGGAACTCGAACTACAGCTTGTAACCGGAAGACACCACTTCCTGAATCCACCAGTCCGAGACCTCTTGGACCCAGACCCGAGAGAAGAGTTGCAGCCGTCCACCCACCCGCAAGGGTGAGGGCGCCCCCTCATTGCTGAGCCGGCTTGGCAGCGGCTTTAGGCTTAGAGCCCCAACTGTGTCCTGGATGGGCCCGACCCCTGCCCCTGGACCAGGAATCACCTCTGGACGAGGGGAAAGCCAAACCCCTGCCAACTCTAGCCCCACGAAAGTACTGAGTGAAGGAAGCCGCCCCCCGAAAGGGGTGACGCTGCTTCTTACGCTGAGGTAACTTACCTCCCTTTGCCACCGAATCCAATTTCTCTTCAAAGAGCCGCAACCCCACAAAGGGAAGGGCCCTAAGCGACTTTTTGGACACAAAATCAGCCGCCCACTGGCATAACCAAACCAACCGCCGGATAGCCACAAGCAAGGCCGAAGCTCTGCTATACATCACCAATGTATCATCCAAGGCGGTCAGCACAAAGGACAAAAACAACTCGCATCGCTTAAGGGCGGCAAACTCCTCACTAGCCGGGTCAAGCCCGGAAGAGGTCAATAGTCCTCTAACAACCGACCTGGCAGCTACCAATAAAAGCGCTGAAGCATAAACCGGCCGCGAGGCCGACCCAACACTGGCAAAACCATGACAAGCCATCTGGTCAATGCGTTTATCCTCACCATCCTTGATGAGTAGTGCACTCCGGAGAATGCAGGATTGAGGAGCTGGACAACCCCAAAACAGGAGCATCCACTTTGGGGGGGGGGGGGGGGGGGGACGACCAGTGCTTCACCGCGTCCACCGGAAAGGGATATTTTTTTGTCCCAACCCGGAGGGACACCCGGAAGCCGAGTCGGCCTCTCCCATTCCTTGAGAATGATACCATCAAAATGCTTTTGATAAGGTCACCTCAAAGAACTCCCCCTTCAGCGGAGGAGCCGCATAGCCAAGACCTCAAACATATGAGCCAGGACCCTAGAGGTATCCAAGGAATCGCTCTGGCCCTGCTCGGTATCAGCACCCACAAACTGCTGGTCATCGGAGCCCTCAGACTCCTGAAACAGCTCCCCTTCCTCAAGCGGGGAACAATCAGACCAATCCAGGGAGTCAAACTCCTCCATATCAAAGGCCTGCGTGGCTGTATACAAATGTTTTCGCTTTGCCGTGGCCTTTTTGGCAACAGCACTGGAAAACAATTTTTCAGGATTGGCCAATCTGGCACACACCTCAGATTGCGACTCCCCGCCAATGACCACATCACATGGGGTACGTGTCAAGCGAGGGGGAGACAGAGGAGACTGGCGGAGCAGAACCAGACGCCTGAGATCCGGACTGCCGCGTAATAGACCGTTGCGCACAGGGTACACAAAGAAATACATCATCCCCCAAAAGGGATACCCCACACCCCAAACACAGCCTGGATTGCCCAGAGGAGGGCACAAGTTCAGTATCCGGGGAAGCCTCCATATGGTGATTTTTTATAAATATGCACAATGGCCCGAGGGAATTACGCAGTAATGCAACCCGGGATGCCCCTTTAAGTCCCGCGTGGGAGGAATTTAAATTTAACCAGGGACCCTAGGACCGGGAGAACCCCCCTTTAATAGGAACAATGGTCCACCTGGAACACACAACCAAAACACAGCAATCAGACCACATAGTAAATGTCCAAAGGGGTTAATAACAGAAGCGTTGCCAAACAACCCCAAGGAGGGGCATGAATAACTATACATAGCAAAACTAATGGGGCCCCAGGCCACTCACCGACCGTCACGCTTGGCAGGGAAGGAAAAAGGCGCGCAGGCCGAGGAAAAAGGAGGGCGGGCTGGCGCGGTTCGCGCGGCCCCGCCCTGAGAGGAAGAAGCTCCCCCTGGGCACCGCCATGACAAACCCCAGAGGCCGGCGCCGGTCTAAGTACCGCAAATGTACATGTAACCAAACACACACATTACAATAAAGGATGAATCTATAAGAGACCAGGCCCCCCCCCCCTCTAAGGGTATCCGGGAGAGGGGGAATCCATGCTAGGGCAGAAGGCCAAGGGACAGGGCATCCCAAACCGGGGTCACCAACCCGGTTAGCTGCCTACCCCTTGTTATGGGGTCTCACGGCGGAGCGTAGCTCCTGAACACCTAGGGTGCCATCTACCCTTGCCCGGACCAGCAGCCTAGGCTGGGAGTCAAGTAAAATCAATAAAGAATCCGGCCAGGAATAGATTAAATAGAGGGCCAAGAGTCATCCCAGCTACCTGCAAGGAGGAGACATCCATCTTCTGACTTGCTCGCCGTCTGCAAAGATGAAAGACTGGGCAATGAGTGGGAGGTCCCGGGTATTTATGGACTGGGAGGGTCTTACTTTTTTTATTGACATCTCTGCAAGATCGCCATCTACAGGTCAGTATACCCACATGTAATGAATGTCTTGAAGAGGGGTGTGTGACATACTTAGAATAAGAAGAGCAGCAGTGAGTGCTTGAGATTTCCTATCCTTTGCCCAGCGTGACAGAGGCTGTGTCAGTGTAGCGGAAAAGCAGATGGGCCAACATACCGTTGAACACACCTAGGGTGCAATACATTTTTTTTGTGTCACATTACAGTATAGTTTAACCAGAGCAACACTACCTTAATTGGTACATGGGGGGCGAGTGGCAGCAGTCATTGTTCTATTAATGGCTCCTGTGTGTCAGATCCTGGCTAAGAGTACAGCCAGTCTTGAAGGTTTCCCAGTTTCCATGGTAGGACTCAGTAGGGCCTGGTGAATGCCTTAGAGCTAATGGCTAGCCTGAAGGAATGTACGTTCTGGTGGGCCTGACAAAATGTGCTATGAAAATAGATCTTCTTTATGTATATCAAGGCTAATAATTTCTTCCCAGGATCGTGAGCACTGGCCTGAGGGACTCTATTCTGAACATCCTCTGGTGCACACACAGCACTTTATAAGCAGAACTCAATTAGGTTAAATACTGGAGAAAAGCTTATAGTCTGGGGCTGCAACTCTTACTGGACATGGATCAGGATAGATCAGGTAAGAGCTGAAGCATCGCACTAGGGGCAATGGTCTGAGTGGGTGAGAAAAATGCAATTCTGTGATTACTCACCTGTAGAATTGGTATTGAATGTATACAGCACGTCCTATTGACAAGCAGTTAAAAAGAAGCCGGGAGAACAATAATAAACAAGAATTCAAAAATGAACATATGAACAATCACCATACAGAGGTAACTGAGAATAATAATAATAACAAGGGTGGCATGGAACAGGACGTGCTGTATACATATACCAGTTCTACAGGTGAGTAATCACAGAATTGTATTATTCTAAGTATACAGCACATCCTGTTCCAGAATATTCCTTACTCCTGGGACATCCAATAGCAGTGTCCGTAAGGTAGGGTGGGATCCCCAAAAAGAGCGGGCAGTTTGAACCACTGCCGCCTGCAGAACTTTGTGACCAAAAGCAGCATCAGCTGAGGCCCTAACATCAACCTTGTAAAACTTAGAAAAAGTATGAACAGAAGACCAAGTAGCTGCCTTGCAAACTTGTTCAACAGAAGCTTGGTGCTGAAAAGCCCAAGAGGCACCAATAGCACAAGTAGAATGAGCAGTAAGGCAGAAGGGAGGCTCCTTCCCCTTAGCAGAATAGGCCTGTACCACAGCCTGGCGGATCCACTTGCTGATAGTGGACTTAGCTGGAGCCAGACCCTTCTTAGGTCCAGACGGGAGCACAAAAAGATCATCAGTCTTTCTGAAGGATTCAGTAGCCACCAAATAGAACTTCAGAGTCCTGACCACATCCAGAGAGTGTAAAACCCGCTCCTTAGGGTTACTAGGATTAGGGTACAGAGAAGGAAAAACAATGTCCTAAATGAGATGAAAAGCAGTCACAACCTTAGGCAGAAAATCTGGCTTAAAACTAAACACCACCTTGTACTGGTGTCTCTCAAAGTAAGGGGGTTTGATGGAAAGCGCCGCCAACTCAGAAACACGCCTAACAGAAGTGATAGCCACCAAAAAGACTACCTTAAGCGTCAAAATGGACAAAGGGGCCTCACGCAAAGGCTCAAAGGGAGACCCCTGCAAGGCAAATAAGACAAAGTTCAAATCCCAGACTGGTATCATAGGCTTACGTGGAGGACGCACGTGAGTAACCCCCTGGAAGAAAGTCTTGACCAGACAATGGATTTCCAGGGATTTCCCAGGAAAATTATATATTGTTTTTTTCAACAGAGTCTGGGCTTTAACATGAAATGTCTTGTTTGTATTTTTTAGGTGTATTCTCAATTTTTTGGGGTGAAATGTGTGAAAAAAAATAAAAAAAAAATATTTTTTTACAATTTGTAGAGTTTTTTTGTAATAAAAAATGTAAGTTTGTCAATAAAATCTTATTGCGTGAGAAACCCCAATTTCTCCCGGTTACAGCGATACCACATATGTATAGGTAGACACCCTTTCCTGCCCAGAAGCCTTTTATAGCTGCTGGATGACAAATGGTTAATTAAAAAAAAAAATGACATAGGGTCCCCCTTCCCGGGGAGGGGGACCCCATTTTTTTTTGGATTTTTAAGGGTTAAAAACCCTTAAAAATCCCCAAAAAAAAAATGACGTGGGGTCCCCCTTACCCAAAGTAACCAGCCCGGGACCAGCTATGGGGGCTTGTAGGCACAGAGTGGGGGGGCCAGCTTTGGTGGCCCCCCCACCCTGCAGCCTACGAGCCCACATAGCCTATGTGGGCCCGGGCTCTTCTGCCCCCCCCTGGCCTTTGGGGAGGCAGGTAATGGGGGTGCGGGGGTTAATGGCAAGCCACCCGCTAGGGCAGGTGACTTGCCACCCCCCCAGCCTTGTGAACTGGTATAAGGGGTCTCATGGACCCCTTACCAGCTCACAAAGGGTTAACTGTTAAAAAAAACCACGACACAATAATAAAAAGTATTTTATTAGAAAAAAAAAAATTTTTTTTTTACTGTACTTACCTTCGATTGAAAGCTCTTGTCCCTCGCCGCTCAGCTGACAGATGCCGGTGATCGGCATCCAGAGAAGGAGAAGGCAGGAGATCAGAGGATCTCCTGTCACCTCCTTCCCCAGCGCCGATCACCGGCATCTGAGAAGCTGAGAAAGCTGAAGCCCGTTCGGGGCCGGGATGACTTCATAAGCCCAAGGGGGCGGGGCTTAGAGGCATGATGGCGGCCGCCATCGAGAAGAAGAGAGGAGAGAGCCTCCCAGGCTCTCTCCTGAAGATCGGTAAGTCCTGGGGGGGGGATCGGAGGCCCCCCAGGTGAAGAGGAGGGACAGCGGGAGCCAGCGCACACACAGGTAAGTGAATGTCATTTTTTTTTTTTTTTTTTTTTTTACAGTTAGAAGCTGCTGCTGCAGAAGCGGGGGGGGGGGGGGCGGCCTATTCCGGGGGCTCTCCTGGAGCCATCCGACCCCCCACGGGGGATCGGATGGCACCAAATTAAAGAGGAGACCCGGCCGGATCCAACAAGGGGTCAGGTGAGTATTTTTTATTTTTACTTTTTAAACTAGAAGCGAGGAAATTCAAGCACGTAACACCTACGGGCTTGGCACTTAAGGCCCAGCCAAGCCAGCACGTAGGTGTTACGGGCTTGGCAACAAAAGGGTTAAGGGTACTAATTTGAAGACCCAAATCCAAACCATGTTGCAGAAATTCCAGAATCCTAGGGATAGAAAACACCCGACAGGGAAGCGACTTCCCTGTCGCACCAGTCAATGTAAGTATGCCATACCCTATAGTAGATGGATGACGAGGACTTCTTCCTAGCCCGAATCATGGAACTAACAACAGAGGCAGTCAGCCCCTTTTCCATCAAGATGGAGGTTTCAGCAGCCAGGCCGTTAAAGCCAGTGTTTGCAAATTGGGATGGCGTAGCTGTCCCTGAGTGAGCAGGTCTGGATCCTTGGGCAGGGCATACTGATCCACTGCCAACTGTACGACGTCTGCAAACCACACCCTTCTTGGCCAACAGGGGGCCACCAGAATGGTTGGCACCCCTTCCTGGGCAATCTTGCGCAGCACCCTGTCCAGCAGAGGAAAAGGAGGGAACCAGTAGAGGAGCTGAAAGCTCTTCCAAGACATTGCTAGTGCATCCATGGCCAAGGCCAGAGGGTCCTGTGACAGAGAGACAAAGACTGGAAGCTTGTGATTGCGACGGGACACAAACAGATCCACATCTGGCTGACCCCAGCGGTGGCACAGGGAGTGAAACACCCTGCTGCTGAGGGACCATTCTCCCAGACAAGAGGTCCCCCTGCTGAGGGAGTCTGCCTCCAGATTCTCCACCCCCGGGATGTACACAGCCAAGATGCAGGGAACATTCTCCTCCGCCCAAGACAGTATCAGGGACACTTCCTTGAGGGCCCTCTTGCTCCGGGTCCCACCCTGATGATTGATGTAGGCAATCGCCGTCTGGTTGTCCGAGCGTCCCCGAAGCTGTGGAGTCAATTGGGCGAGAACCAACCTTATCGCCCTCAGTTCCAGAATGTTGATAAGGGTGTGGGCCTCCTGAGGGCCCCACTGACCCTGGAATTTCAGGGATTTCCAGAAGCCCCCCCAACCTGTCAGACTGGCATCTGTGGTGACTGTCTCCCAGCACAGGGCCAGAAAGGACCTGCCCACCAACAGGTTTCTTGAGTCCAGCCACCACGAGAGAGACCTTCTGGCCAGAGGGGGCAGAACCAACACCTGATCCAGGGACCGAGGGTCCCGATCCCATACCGACAAGAGGTGAAGTTGAAGAGGTCTCATGTGAAACTGAGCGTATGGAACCGCCTCAAAGCAAGACACCATCAGGCCCACCAGCTGCATCCCCTGCCGGATTGAGGGATGAGGGCAAGACATAAGAAGCCTGACTTGGGCTTGAAGACTCTCCACCTTCTGCTGAGGGAGACTTGAGATGTATGAGTCATGTGAGGCAATTATTTTGGCGCAAAATGTCTCCCATTACTGAATATAAGGGGCAGTTCGCCATTGATCCTGAAGTGCAAGCTTTTCTCTTTCTGCAGAATGGAGATAAGAGTGGCCACACTAGCCCCATCCACACTGGGAATGGTCGCTGGATTGCAGAATACACCACCGCTATGAAGAGAAGAAAAAACACCTTTAAGACGGAGCGCGCCTATTGATTTTTGTGGCATAGATGGCCATTGTATACTTGCTCACACATAGGAATTTTTTACATTTTACAAAATGTATGGAAAATTAAAAGTGAAATTAAAAAATAATGTTTTATTAAAAAACAAAATATGTTAAGCTATGAAATGTGCAGAGCCTGGCAGCCAGGTGCTGAGTTTTTACCAAAGGCTATTTAACTACAAGCCTCATTTGTGTGGTTTTATTTTGGTGTGTCACTTCTAGAACTAGTAACAAGGAATAAACTTTGTTTTGTATCACTTTACAGTGTGCACAGGAAATAAGCACAGCTTGATTTCCTGTGTAATTAACTCAATATTAAAAAATACAGTTTGAGAGTACTCCCCTTTAAAACGGGTATTATGAGTGTGCCATACACTCCACTTCGATCTTCATGACATCTGGGTAATCTCCAGTAGAGGGCGAACTTCTGCAGAGATGAAAATGCAAAAAAAGAAAGCCCCTCCCAGGCCATATATACCTGGGACCTCCCACCAATTCCCCAGTGTATAAAAGCAGTAAAGGGACCAGGAAGAACCAATTATAACCTTAACAATCAAAAACCAATGGTTCACCATATAAAAGCCCCAGAATACCTGAAGAAGAGGGGTGGGGCGAAGTGGAGTGTATGGCACACTCATAATACCCGTTTAAAAGGTGGGTACTCACAAAACTGTATTATTCTAAGTGTGCCATACACTCCACTTCGATCTTCATGACATCTGGGTCATCCAATAGCAGTGTCCGTCATGGGTGGGAACCAGAAACAGTAAAGAATGCACCAACTCAAACCACTGCAGCTTGCAGAACCTTGCGGCCAAAAACAGCATCCGCTGAAGCCTGCACATCAACCTTGTAAAACTTGGAAAAAGTGTGAACAGAAGACCAAGTAGCGGCCTTACAAACTTGCTCAACAGAGGCCTGGTGCTGAAAAGCCCAGGACGCCCCAACAGCACGAGTAGAATGAGCAGTAACACGAAAAGGGGGAACCTTCCCCTTGGCAGAATAGGCCCCAACAACGGCCTGACGAATCCATTTACTAATGGAAGACTTGGCGGGCGCCAAACCTTTCCTGGGCCCGGAGGGCACCACAAAAAAAGCATCCGTCTTACGAAAGGAAGACGTAACCACCAAATAGTACTTCACACAGCGAACCACATCCAAGGAATGCAAGACCCTCTCCTTGTCCTTGCTAGGCTTAGGACACAAGGAGGGCAGAACAATGTCCTGATTAAGATGAAAGGCAGAAACCACCTTAGGAAGGAAATCCGGCTTGAAACGGAAAACCACCTTGTCCTGATGCCTCTCAAAGTACGGAGCCTGAATGGACAAAGCCGCCAACTCAGATGCGCCGAACAGAAGTGATAGCTAAAAAAAATGCCACCTTCTGTGTAAGCGAAGACAAGGCAATATCCCGCAAAGGCTCAAAAGGAGGACCCTGAAGAGCAGAAAGAACCAAATTCAAATCCCAAACTGGGAGCAAAGGCTTCCTAGGAGGCCGCACATTCATAACCCCCTGGAAAAAGGTCTTAACCAAAGGATGAAGAGCAAAAGACCTTTGAAAGGAAACCGCCAGGGCAGAAACCCCCTTCAAAGTACTAAGCTGGAGCCCCAGGTCCAGACCATGTTGAAGAAACTCTAGGATTCTGGAAATAGAAAACTCCCTACAAGGCAATGCCCTGACCTCACACCAATCAATATAAGACCTCCAAGTCCTATAGTAGATGGTAGAGGAAGACCGCTTCCTAGCGCTAACAAGAGTCCGAATCACAGCATCGGAAAGACCTTCCTCCAAGATGGAGGTTTCAGCAGCCACGCCGTCAAAGCCAGCGTTGGTAAATTGGGGTAAAGTAGTTGACCCTGGGTGAGCAGATCCGGCAGCAGGGGCAGAGCGAACTGATCCTCTGCCAACCTTACCACGTTAGCGAACCAAACCTGTCTTGGCCACCTTGGAGCCACCAGGATTGCCGACGCGCCCTCTAGGGCCAGCTTGCGCACCACTCTGCCCACCATGGGAAACGGAGGGAACAGGCACAGAAACCCCAGATCCCTCCCGTTCAGAGACATGGCATCCACTGTCAGAGTCAGTGGATCCCGCGAGAGAGACACAAATGCCGGAAGCTTGTGATTGTGACGAGAGGCAAAGAGGTCCACCACCGGAGACCCCCACCTGAGGCAAATCAAGCGAAACACCTTGGGGCTGAGAGACCATTCCCCCCGGCGAGATGAGAACCTGCTCAGAGAGTTCGCCTCCGTGTTCTCCACTCCCGGAATGTAAACTGCCCGAAATGCACTGGACATGGCTCTCTGCCCAGGCCAGAATCAAAGACACTTCCCTGAGGGCACTCCTGCTGCGAGTCCCTCCCTGGTGATTGATGTAGGCGACCGCCGTCCGATTGTCCGACCGAACCTGAACCGGCAAGCCCTGCAACTGATGAGTCAAGTGAAACAGAACCAACCTGATGGCTCTCAATTCCAGAACATTTATGGGCTCGTGAGCCTCCTGAGGCCCCCACAGACCCTGAAACTGACGATCTTTACAGAAACCCCCCCATCCTGACAGGCTGGCATCTGTGGTGACAGTTTCCCAACAAGGAGTCAGAGAGGATCTGCCCCTCAACAGATTGATCGGATCCAGCCACCACTGAAGGGAGCGCCGAACCCGGGGGGGGGTCATCAGGAAAGACTGATCTAGCGACAGTGGAGACCTGTCCCAGGTCGCCAACAGATGGAGCGTCCTTGTGTGAAACTGAGCAAACGGAACCGCCTCGAAGGAAGCCACCATCAACCCCACCAGCCTCATCCCCAGCCTGATGGCCGGACGAGGGACGGACAGGAGAAGCCGAGCCAACTCCTGGTTGAGCCAACTCCCAACTCCTGGAAGAAACACCCTGGCCTGAGAAGTATCCAGAGACATTCCCAGAAAAGACACTACCCTGGACGGGGAAAGGGAGGACTTGGGGTAGTTGATCACCCAACCGAATCTCTCCAGAGTGGATACCACAGTCCTGGTGTCTAATTCCGCTTGGCTGAAACAAGACGCCATAATGAGTAAATCGTCCAGATATGGCCCAATGCGGATACCCTGGGCCCTGAGGAGAGCCATCACCCCTGCCAGCACCTTGGTGAAAACCCTTGGAGCTGAGGTTAAGACCGAAAGGAAGGGCCACAAACTGAAAATGCTGATCCTCCACCACAAACCTGAGAAATCTCTGGTGCGCCGGAAAGATCGGAACATGCTGTAAGCATCCTTGATGTCTATGGACGTCATGAAGTCCCCTTGACGAAGAGAGTAGATGGCTGAACGCAGCGTTTCCATGCGGAACTTCCGCGGCCAGACGAACCTGTTGAGGATCTTCAGATCCAGGATGGGGGCGAACAGAGCCGTCCTTCTTGGGCACCGTGAACAGATTGGAATAAAAGCCCTGGTACGAGGGAGACACCAGGCAAATGACAGCCATATCCAGAAGATTTTTCACCGCTGCCCGTAGCCCCTGCGCGGCCAGAGGGTCCGAAGGCACCCGAGACCTGAAAAATTTGGGAGGGGGCCGGAACTCAAAACTCCAGCTTGTAGCCGGAAGACACCACTTCCCGGATCCATCTGTCTGAGACCTCCTGGTCCCAGACCTGGGAGATGTGTCGCAGCCGTCCCCCGCCGCCTCATTGCTGAGCTGGCTTGGCAGCGGCTTTGGGCTTAGAGCCCAACTGTATCCTGGACGGGCACGTCCCCTGCCCCTATTCCAGGAATCACCTCTGGGTGAGGAGAAAGCCAATCCTCTGCCAGCTCTGGCCCCACGAAAGGAAGGGGTAAAGGAAGCCGCCCCCCCGAAAGGAACGACGTTGCTTCCTGCGTTGAGGTAACTTACCGCCTTTGGCGACCGAATCCAATTTCTCTCCAAAGAGCCGCAACCCCACAAAGGGAAGAGCCGTAAGCGACTTCTTGGACACAAAATCAGTCGCCCACTGGCGCAACCAAACCGAACATCGAATAGCCACAAGCAAGGCCGATGTTCTGCCACACATCAACAATGTGTCATCCAAGGCGGCTAGTACAAATGACAAACACATTTCACAGCGTTTAAGACCAATGAACTCGTCACTAGCCGGATCTAGCCCGGAAGCAGTCAACAGGTCCCTGACAACCGACCCGGTAGCCACCACCAACAGCGCCTCAGCACAAACAGGCCGCAAGGCCGACCCGACACTGGCAAAACCATGACAAGCCATCTGGTCAATGCGTTTATCCTCACCATCTTTAAGAGTGGAACAATCAGGAGAATTCACCTCAGGAGGAGACAACCAACGCTTTACCGCATCCAACGGAAAAGGATATTTTTTATCCCAACCCGGAGGAACACCTGGGAGCCGAGTAGGCCTCTCCCATTCCTTAGTAATAATGCGATCAAAATGCTTTTGATTAGGAAATTCCAAGCGCGGCCTAGATTCCTCGAAAAAACTCCCCCTTTTGCAGAGGAGCCGCCTCAGGAAGAGAAATAGCCAGAACCTCAAACATCTGAGCCAGAACCTTAGGGGTATCCAAGGAATCCCCCAGCCCTCGCTCGGCATCAGCGCCAACATACTGCCGATCGTCCGAATAATCCGAGTCCTCAAATAACTCCCCTTCCTCTAACGGGGAGTAATCGGACCAGTCCATAGAATCAATATCATCAAGGTCGACAGCCGGCGTGGCTGGAGACAAGTGCTTTCTCTTAGCAGGAGCCTTTCTGGCAACTGCGCTAGAAAATAATTTCTCAAGATTGGCCAATCTGGCACACACCTCAGATTGCGACTCCCCACCCATGACAACGTCACATGGGGCACGGGTCAGTCGGGGAGGGGTAGGAGAGACTCCAGACGCCTGGAGTCCGGACTGCCGCGTAATAGTCTGCTGCGCACATGGTACACAAAGGAACAGATCATCCCCCATAAGGTATACCCCACACCCGATACACTTCCGGGATTGCCCCGAGGGGAGCCCAAGCCCAGTATCTGGGGATGCCTCCATACGGTGAACTTATAGGTAGTCGCAATGACCAAGGGAATTACGCATATAAGCAACCCGGGATGCCCCTTTAATGTCCCAAGTGGGAGGATTTACAATAAAGCCCAAATGAACCCAGGGACCCTAGGACCGGGAGAACCCCCCTAATTAACCAATGTAGACACAAAATAAACCCTGATCAGAATAATCAGACCCATAAGTAAAATATATATGCACACACAATTAAAAATACATGTATTAAAAACCAAGTAAATAAGGCCCACAGGGCCACTCAGCACCAAAATGGAGGCAGAGGCAGCACCACGCGGAGAGAGGAAGACGACAGAGAGGAGAAGGGGGCGTGGCCAGCGCGGTTCGCGCGTCGTGCCCTGCTCCACCCCCCCCCTCCTCCATCACACAGCACATCTCCCGGCCAAGAAACCGGGCTACACAGTGGCGCCAGCCGCACGTCACGCCGAACGCCCGGCCCCGCCCCCTACACACAATCACCGGAGGGGAGAAGGTCCCCCGACACAGCCACTCACAAGGGCCGGCGCGGCGGCGGCAGCGGCGCTGGTCAGCCAAAAACAATACTGCAGAAAACAGAGTGCACAGAACACCCACAAACACACATACATTAAAAAATAAACTATCTGATACGGAATAAGGGCCGCCCCCCCTCTAAGGAGAAGGGCATCCAGAGAGGGGAAACCCACCCAGGTATAAGGGGAAGGGACAGAGCATCCCAAACCGGGGTCACCAACCCGGTTAACCGCCTACCCTCTAGTATAGGGTTTCACGGTGTAGCATCAGCTACTAAGCACCTAGGGTGCCATTCTACCCTCGCCCGGACCAGCAGCCTAGGCTGGGAGGCAGGGTAAACAAACAGGGATCCGGGCGGAAATAGAGAAATAGAGGGCCGGGAGTTATCCCGGCTACCTGAAATCCCCCTGTGCAAGGAGGAAGCATCATCTTCTCACTTGCTCGCCGTCTGCAGAGATGAAAGACTGGGTAATGAGTGGGAGGTCCCAGGTATTTATGGACCGGGAGGGGCTCCCTTTTTTTCCTTACATCTCTGCAATATCGCCATCTACAGGTCAGTATAACCCACATGTAATGAATGTCTTGAAGCGGGGTGTGTGACAAACTTAGAATAATGGCGCCGAGCGGACCTCGAAGGCCGGGCCAGAGAGGGCCGTGACGCGGAGCTCGCCAGGCCAGGCCCCCGCCCCCCCCGAAGAGCGCGAAGCCTACAGGCAAGCAGCCAATGATACCTCAGACGCTTCTGCGTTAACGTCCGGCGCGGACATCCAAATGAAGTAAAAGACGCGCGCGGCAGCGGCCATGTAATAGTAAAACAGACGAGTCAGCGCGGCGGCTGACACATATCTAGTCAAAACAGACAAAAAGCACTCACCCACACCCCGCCCCCCTACTTTCCCCCCCGAAGGCTACAGGGAGAATGAGGGAGGATGGCGGCCCTCTGTACAGGACCCACCGCTACACGGGGCATGTGGCAATAAGGCGGGCGGGGCATTCCATAAAGGCTCACCATCAGCCTATACCGCCTACCCTTTGGTGGGGGACTGCGGTGGAGCAGCGCTCGATAAGCACGCATGGTGCCGCCTACCTTCACCCGACCAGCGCAGCCCAGGCTGGGAGGCACATCACACGAGGAACGGGTGGGAGTAGTCCAACAGGGCCACAGGCTAATAGCCCCGCTCACCTGCGATAGAGTGATAATTTCATGTCTTCGCAGTAAGCACTGCAGAGAAATCTGGGGATTTGTGGGAGGTCCCCGGGTATTTGAGGGGCCAGGTGGAGCCTGTTTTACATGTCTCTGCAGTGCAGCGCCATCTGGCGGAGGATAACCCAAGTGTAAGTAATCTATCTGGAGCAGGACGTACTGTATACTAAGAATAAAAGGTGGGGGACCACTGCTCTAGCGCACCTCGAATGAGAATCCATTATGCGTGGAATGTCCCATAATTTGATTATTATCAATGGCTGTAATGGTTATAAGGAGACAAAGCCTTAAGAAGAACATTTTCAAACTGAAAAATCAGCTTGTCCTTGTAAAATATATTTAGGGAGACTAAGCCACCAACTCTAACACAAACAGAAGTGATGGCCACCAGTCAGTTGAATCCAGGCAGGAGCATGGCTGAGATGCTAGGAGAGGAACCCTAAAATGGCCGCTAACTTTCTTTCCTAACTGTACCTGTCTGTTGGTCCGGTTTAAAAAGGGCAATTCTATTTTCGATGGAATTTTTAAAAGTTTCTATTATTGTGTGGCAAAATGAGGTCTTCAATGTGCTAAGCTTATGTTTTTTTTTAATTTTCTATTTGTTTGCAACGTTGTTATAAAAGAAAACAGTTTTCCATAGCAACAATGTGTTTACCTTAGCTATGTACACCAAAGTGGTGATTTCGAGTACATATCATAAACTTCCTCACTCTAGCCAATCAGATGGTTTGCAAGCTAAGGCAGGGGAGACATGTTTAACCCATTCTGCTGAAATTCAACTGCTTCAGTTTGGAAGGATCACAGTCTTGTGTTCTAGTAGCAAAAGGGTTCATGGCCAGGTTCTCAGCTGGATATGTTATTAAGCTGCTCAGACTTTTCCAAAGCTGCTAAAGAGTTCACCCGTTACATTGGAAGAATTTTGGGAGTTGTAGTCCATGTCTTACTCAAGGCCATGAAACCACTCCCACTGTAGCAAAACGGAGCCCCAGGAATACAATAAACATGGAAACAGCATGCTGAAAAGTAAATCACAGGTATGGGGGCACCTAACACAAATGATTATTTTACATTCCAGAAGAGGAAAACAGTAATGCAGAACACCAAGGAAGTTTTCCTTAAGAGTTATAAATAGCAGAGAAGGTTCCACTGTGGGTTTGAAAGGAGATCATTGTAAGGCCGAATTAGACTGAGATCCCACAGAGAACCATTGACTGGCAGGTGTGAGTAGCCCCCTGCACGGAAGTCTTATTCAGATAATTCATGCCAAAGAAACCTGCCCCTTGAGGGTGGGGAGCTGCAATCACTGAAGCCTTTCTGCGGGAAATCCAAAATGTTGGAATTGGCATTATTGAAAAAGTGCAAACAAAAACTGCCAATGTCAAACGCAGCTGCCAAAACAAACTCCTACTGCAAGCCATTAACACCGCAAATGCGGATAGACAGGTGTCAACGTAACCAACATAAACGTTAAATTGCATCTTGCTGTATGTATTAATCTTTACCTGTGGTGCATTTATTAATGCATTAACCACAAATTATACACACACACACACTAGTATAGTATATATAGTAAATGAGGCTAACTCCTCAGGGCATATACTGGATCTTCAGATTGCAAACAAGCTTGGAAACTCCAGAAACCTGAGCACTAGGTTTGTTACTGCACAAAGCAGAGAAAGTCCATGCACAGCTAAAACTATGTGCCAGTTAAAGTGGACCAACACCCTGGGGTGATCGGCCCGGGAATCTATAAGATTCCCGGGCCGATCACCCCCCTCACCGCGGGACATCCGAGATCGGGATGTCCCGCGGTGAGGAACCCCCCCGAAAACCCCCCAAAAGCTCACCTCCTCGGCGGCGGCTGCTAGCCCCTCTAGCCGTGCGCGCGCCCGCGCCGGCCGTTTGTGAATGGCCGGCGCGGGCGCGCGCGCTGTCAGAGGGACGTGCGGGAGGCGGCGGCGGACGCGCTGGCTTGTCCGTCGCTGTCCGCGCTTGTCCGTCGCTGTCACCCGGCCACGTGGGAGCGTTTTGAGGTGAGTATTGGGGTGTTTCTGGGGGGTTTTACACAGCGGGGCACCCCTAATCGGGGTGCCCCCCTGAAGTGGACCAAAACCCAGGATAGTCAAAATCCTGGGTGTTGGTCCACTTTAAGGTTAATCGCCACAGCAACATCTCTGCTGCAATAAGATGCCACCTATTAGACCAGTCTTCCATGAGCAGCAACACTAAACATCATGACAGGTCCATATCAGAACTGAACACTAATTTTCATTTTACAAACAGAGCATAAAACAAAAGTATACCCCAGAAATCAGATCTAATATGCATTTACACATAGGGTCTTGAAACCATTTGCATCTCGGTCTGGAATTTAAAGACTGTGAAACCAGTCTTACAAAAACTTGTATGTAACTGTATACACGCCAAATACACTTTTGTCAATTACAATTAAAGAAATAAAACAAAAAAACAGAATTACTACTTACGCAGAAAATGTCCTGGTACGCCTAGTTGGAAGAGGGCTTGGAATGAGGTGGCTTCTCATTGGCGATGGAGAGCGATCTCTAGCTACCCTTGAGCTTGGCAAATTGAGAGTCCTTGGAGGAGATATCGGCGATTCACTTGATGGGACACTAACAGGGGAATTTGAGTCAGATGACATTTTAGCTGCTTTTCTAAAAAAAAAAAAAAAAAAAAAAAAAAAAAGACAAACAATGAACAAGCCTACATTATTGAAATGTCTAAATGTCAGAGTAAACGGTTATATGCATAACACACAAAAGCATGTGCATAAATACACACAAATATTCCAACATATAAATAAATTCCCAAACCATTAAAAACAAATAATGTTCAGTTTAGAAAAAACTGAGGAGGTGGTAAGACATTGGCGCAAGCTATCAGACTGAATTATAAATAGGGTGAAGAACATATGTTAACATATATAATTCATAGCCAAGATGTATAGCAGCAATACAAATAGCATGAGTCCCCAGATTACTACATTTTTCTTTATGGATCCTGGTGTTGGTCCAGTCTGCTTCTCTTGGTCAATGGCAATATATATTATTTTTTTATAGTATATTGGGGGGGGGGGTACCACCTCTGTGCTTTATAGATTTAGAGAGCCAAGGGGGGCACATCATGCTAAATTTTATGTTGTACAGTATTTCTGAGCAGCCAGATTGACAAACGTAATCTAAGATTAGGCTTTGTGTGTACATTTGGATGCTCCAGTATGAAATCCAATAGCAATCAACTTTTGAGTAATTAAATAATCACCGACAAAGGGGTTGGATAACCCATTATTAATCATAGGACACAATGGTATGAACGTAGCAAAGGTTTGTTCCTATAACCTTTCTTGGTAACCCAGCATTTCAATCTGCATATACCTGGTGAATACATAAATGTTAAATATGGTATATGTAGAGGACTTTGTAGATAAATATGGAATAGTCTCACAGGCATACACATGGGAAAAATTATTTTTCTTGTAACTCTATTAATAAATTATGTACAAGGATGGAGAGACAATTTGGAGAAAGTAAATAATAGATACATGGGGAGTTATCTGGCGAACTCTTTCACAAGCTTCATTGACTCTCGCGCCACAGAGACCAGGTTAAAAGTGTTAAAACGGTGGTATCTAGTACCTACAATGATCAATAAAATTGACCCAGACGTATGTTTTTCGGTGATGTAAATACAATTATTTGGCGGGAATGCCCAGTTACAAATACTGGGGGAAAGTTTTTGCCTTAATTGAGAAACTAACAGGTATTTGACTTGCATCATCCCTAGATTTGGTGTTACTTTACTTCCCTAACCGCTGGTTTAAACATTTTTATTTAACTTGCGGGAGCCATTTTCTGTTTTGCTGCAGTGAAAAGCAAAGCCTTCCTAGGATTAAATTAAATTACAATACTCTAGTCTATGATAGTGAATGCATTTCTCAATGATAATATACATACCAATAAGTGATATAAAAATTTCAATTAAAAATACATATGTATCTTTTTTTTCTTTTAGGCCATTTTGAAATAACAGAAATTAAGATAACTGGATGGAAAACATTAGGGGGAAAAACACAAGTATGGTGGAAACAGATCTTGTTTGTCTGGAATATGTATCCATGTGAAGAGATTGCAGATTAAAATGATTGCATAGTAGCAGGCATCTATATTGACTGTGTCATGAGTAGTGATGAGCGAGTAGTATTCGACCGAGCCGGTATTCGATCGAATACTACGCTGTTCGTCATACTCGATTTCGATCGAGTACAGCGGCGATGGCGCACTCACAATTCGTTTCCCCTCCCACCTTCCCTGGCGCGTTTTTTACACCAATCACCATGCAGGGGGGGTGGGACAGGTCCTGGGAGGACGCTGGCATCGCGAAAACGGCGTCTACACGCATTGGCTGGAAAAACCATTTGACCTCGAATATACAAAACTCAGCACTTCCTCTTCGTCAGCATTAGCAGCTTGAACTTAGTGAGGGACAGACGCTCACAGCAGGGAAAGACAGGCTGTCGCTGGCAGGGCCCCAGAAGCTCGGAATATCGCTTTTACCACCATCTATACCAGCTACCAGAAGACAAGACAGTCCTTAAGAGCCCTTATTAGGGCTGCTACGCTGAACAGTATATAGCTCATTTTCTATTTAGTCAGGCAGGGCCCCAGAAGCTCAGAATATACCTTTTACCACCATATATACCAGCTACCAGAAGACAAGACAGTCCTTAAGAGCCCTTATTAGGGCTGCTACGCTGAACAGTATATAGCTCATTTTCTATTTAGTCAGGCAGGGCCCCAGAAGCTCAGAATATACCTTTTACCACCATATATACCAGCTACCAGAAGACAAGACAGTCCTTAATCCCTTATTAGTGCTGCTATGTTGAACAGTATATAGCTCATTTTCTATTTAGTCAGGCAGGGCCCCAGAAGCTCAGAATATACCTTTTACCACCATATATACCAGCTACCAGAAGACAAGACAGTCCTTAATAGCCCTTATTAGGGCTGCTACGCTGAACAGTATATAGCTCATTTTCTATTTAGTCAGGCAGGGCCCCAGAAGCTCAGAATATACCTTTTACCACCATATATACCAGCTACCAGAAGACAAGACAGTCCTTAAGAGCCCTTATTAGGGCTGCTACGCTGAACAGTATATAGCTCATTTTCTATTTAGTCAGGCAGGGCCCCAGAAGCTCAGAATATACCTTTTACCACCATATATACCAGCTACCAGAAGACAAGACAGTCCTTAATAGCCCTTATTAGGGCTGCTACGCTGAACAGTATATAGCTCATTTTCTATTTAGTCAGGCAGGGCCCCAGAAGCTCAGAATATACCTTTTACCACCATATATACCAGCTACCAGAAGACAAGACAGTCCTTAATCCCTTATTAGTGCTGCTATGTTGAACAGTATATAGCTCATTTTCTATTTAGTCAGGCAGGGCCCCAGAAGCTCAGAATATACCTTTTACCACCATATATACCAGCTACCAGAAGACAAGACAGTCCTTAATAGCCCTTATTAGGGCTGCTACGCTGAACAGTATATAGCTCATTTTCTATTTAGTCAGGCAGGGCCCCAGAAGCTCAGAATATACCTTTTACCACCATATATACCAGCTACCAGAAGACAAGACAGTCCTTAATCCCTTATTAGTGCTGCTATGTTGAACAGTATATAGCTCATTTTCTATTTAGTCAGGCAGGGCCCCAGAAGCTCAGAATATACCTTTTACCACCATATATACCAGCTACCAGAAGACAAGACAGTCCTTAATCCCTTATTAGTGCTGCTATGTTGAACAGTATATAGCTCATTTTCTATTTAGTCAGGCAGGGCCCCAGAAGCTCAGAATATACCTTTTACCACCATATATACCAGCTACCAGAAGACAAGACAGTCCTTAATAGCCCTTATTAGGGCTGCTACGCTGAACAGTATATAGCTCATTTTCTATTTAGTCAGGCAGGGCCCCAGAAGCTCAGAATATACCTTTTACCACCATATATACCAGCTACCAGAAGACAAGACAGTCCTTAATCCCTTATTAGTGCTGCTATGTTGAACAGTATATAGCTCATTTTCTATTTAGTCAGGCAGGGCCCCAGAAGCTCAGAATATACCTTTTACCACCATATATACCAGCTACCAGAAGACAAGACAGTCCTTAATAGCCCTTATTAGGGCTGCTACGCTGAACAGTATATAGCTCATTTTCTATTTAGTCAGGCAGGGCCCCAGAAGCTCAGAATATACCTTTTACCACCATATATACCAGCTACCAGAAGACAAGACAGTCCTTAATCCCTTATTAGTGCTGCTATGTTGAACAGTATATAGCTCATTTTCTATTTAGTCAGGCAGGGCCCCAGAAGCTCAGAATATACCTTTTACCACCATATATACCAGCTACCAGAAGACAAGACAGTCCTTAATAGCCCTTATTAGGGCTGCTACGCTGAACAGTATATAGCTCATTTTCTATTTAGTCAGGCAGGGCCCCAGAAGCTCAGAATATACCTTTTACCACCATATATACCAGCTACCAGAAGACAAGACAGTCCTTAATAGCCCTTATTAGGGCTGCTACGCTGAACAGTATATAGCTCATTTTCTATTTAGTCAGGCAGGGCCCCAGAAGCTCAGAATATACCTTTTACCACCATATATACCAGCTACCAGAAGACAAGACAGTCCTTAATCCCTTATTAGTGCTGCTATGTTGAACAGTATATAGCTCATTTTCTATGTAGTCAGGCAGGGCCCCAGAAGCTCAGAATATACCTTTTACCACCATATATACCAGCTACCAGAAGACAAGACAGTCCTTAATAGCCCTTATTAGGGCTGCTACGCTGAACAGTATATAGCTCATTTTCTATTTAGTCAGGCAGGGCCCCAGAAGCTCAGAATATACCTTTTACCACCATATATACCAGCTACCAGAAGACAAGACAGTCCTTAATAGCCCTTATTAGTGCTGCTATGTTGAACAGTATATAGCTCATTTTCTATTTAGTCAGGAAGGGCCCCAGAAGCTCAGAATATACCTTTTACCACCATATATACCAGCTACCAGAAGACAAGACAGTCCTTAATCCCTTATTAGTGCTGCTATGTTGAACAGTATATAGCTCATTTTCTATTTAGTCAGGCAGGGCCCCAGAAGCTCAGAATATACCTTTTACCACCATATATACCAGCTACCAGAAGACAAGACAGTCCTTAATCCCTTATTAGTGCTGCTATGTTGAACAGTATATAGCTCATTTTCTATGTAGTCAGGCAGGGCCCCAGAAGCTCAGAATATACCTTTTACCACCATATATACCAGCTACCAGAAGACAAGACAGTCCTTAATAGCCCTTATTAGGGCTGCTACGCTGAACAGTATATAGCTCATTTTCTATTTAGTCAGGCAGGGCCCCAGAAGCTCAGAATATACCTTTTACCACCATATATACCAGCTACCAGAAGACAAGACAGTCCTTAATAGCCCTTATTAGGGCTGCTACGCTGAACAGTATATAGCTCATTTTCTATTTAGTCAGGCAGGGCCCCAGAAGCTCAGAATATACCTTTTACCACCATATATACCAGCTACCAGAAGACAAGACAGTCCTTAATCCCTTATTAGTGCTGCTATGTTGAACAGTATATAGCTCATTTTCTATGTAGTCAGGCAGGGCCCCAGAAGCTCAGAATATACCTTTTACCACCATATATACCAGCTACCAGAAGACAAGACAGTCCTTAATAGACCTTATTAGGGCTGCTACGCTGAACAGTATATAGCTCATTTTCTATTTAGTCAGGCAGGGCCCCAGAAGCTCAGAATATACCTTTTACCACCATATATACCAGCTACCAGAAGACAAGACAGTCCTTAATAGCCCTTATTAGGGCTGCTACGCTGAACAGTATATAGCTCATTTTCTATTTAGTCAGGAAGGGCCCCAGAAGCTCAGAATATACCTTTTACCACCATATATACCAGCTACCAGAAGACAAGACAGTCCTTAATCCCTTATTAGTGCTGCTATGTTGAACAGTATATAGCTCATTTTCTATGTAGTCAGGCAGGGCCCCAGAAGCTCAGAATATACCTTTTACCACCATATATACCAGCTACCAGAAGACAAGACAGTCCTTAATCCCTTATTAGTGCTGCTATGTTGAACAGTATATAGCTCATTTTCTATTTAGTCAGGCAGGGCCCCAGAAGCTCAGAATATACCTTTTACCACCATATATACCATCTACCAGAAGACAAGACAGTCCTTAATCCCTTATTAGTGCTGCTATGTTGAACAGTATATAGCTCATTTTCTATTTAGTCAGGCAGGGCCCCAGAAGCTCAGAATATACCTTTTACCACCATATATACCAGCTACCAGAAGACAAGACAGTCCTTAATAGCCCTTATTAGTGCTGCTATGTTGAACAGTATATAGCTCATTTTCTATTTAGTCAGGCAGGGCCCCAGAAGCTCAGAATATACCTTTTACCACCATATATACCAGCTACCAGAAGACAAGACAGTCCTTAATCCCTTATTAGTGCTGCTATGTTGAACAGTATATAGCTCATTTTCTATGTAGTCAGGCAGGGCCCCAGAAGCTCAGAATATACCTTTTACCACCATATATACCAGCTACCAGAAGACAAGACAGTCCTTAATCCCTTATTAGTGCTGCTATGTTGAACAGTATATAGCTCATTTTCTATTTAGTCAGGCAGGGCCCCAGAAGCTCAGAATATACCTTTTACCACCATATATACCAGCTACCAGAAGACAAGACAGTCCTTAATCCCTTATTAGTGCTGCTATGTTGAACAGTATATAGCTCATTTTCTATTTACTCAGGCAGGGCCCCAGAAGCTCAGAATATACCTTTTACCACCATATATACCAGCTACCAGAAGACAAGACAGTCCTTAAGAGCCCTTATTAGGGCTGCTACGCTGAACAGTATATAGCTCATTTTCTATTTAGTCAGGCAGGGCCCCAGAAGCTCAGAATATACCTTTTACCACCATATATACCAGCTACCAGAAGACAAGACAGTCCTTAATAGCCCTTATTAGGGCTGCTACGCTGAACAGTATATAGCTCATTTTCTATTTAGTCAGGCAGGGCCCCAGAAGCTCAGAATATACCTTTTACCACCATATATACCAGCTACCAGAAGACAAGACAGTCCTTAATCCCTTATTAGTGCTGCTATGTTGAACAGTATATAGCTCATTTTCTATGTAGTCAGGCAGGGCCCCAGAAGCTCAGAATATACCTTTTACCACCATATATACCAGCTACCAGAAGACAAGACAGTCCTTAATCCCTTATTAGTGCTGCTATGTTGAACAGTATATAGCTCATTTTCTATTTAGTCAGGCAGGGCCCCAGAAGCTCAGAATATACCTTTTACCACCATATATACCAGCTACCAGAAGACAAGACAGTCCTTAAGAGCCCTTATTAGGGCTACTACATTGAACAGTATATAGCTCATATCCTATGTAGTCAGGCAGGGCCCCAGAAGCTCAGAATATACCTTTTACCACCATATATACCAGCTACCAGAAGACAAGAGAGTCATTGAGAGCCCTTATTAGGGCTACTATGCTGAACAGTATATAGCTCATATGTAGGCAGGCAGGGCCCCAGAAGCTCAGAATATACCTTTTACCACCATATATACCAGCTACCAGAAGACAAGACAGTCCTTAATCCCTTATTAGTGCTGCTATGTTGAACAGTATATATCTCATATCCTATGTAGTCAGGCAGGGCCCCAGAAGCTCAGAATATCGCATTTACCACCATATATACCAGCTACCAGAAGACAAGAGAGTCATTGAGAGCCCTTATTAGGGCTGCTAAGTTTTAAAAATTGTGTGGAGGCCTTAGGGCTGCTATGTTTTAAAAATTGTGTGGAGGCCCAAGAGCTGAGACCTTTTAAAAATTGTGTGGAGGCCCAAGAGCTGAGACCTTTTAAAAATTGTGTGGAGGCCCAAGAGCTGAGACCTTTTAAAAATTGTGTGGAGGCCCAAGAGCTGAGACCTCTTAAAAATTGTGTGGAGGCCCAAGAGCTGAGACCTCTTAAAAATTGTGTGGAGGCCCAAGAGCTGAGACCTTTTAAAAATTGTGTGGAGGCCCAAGAGTTGAGACCTCTTAAAAATTGATTGTATTAAGCATAAGAGGTGAGCCATAATTTTTTTCATTAATACAGCAATTCTACGGCGGTTAAGGAGGAGGAGGAGGAGGAAATGGCACTTCATACAGATGGCACTTCACTCTTGGCTGCTTTCCACTGTTGTACAAGCAAAGTCCGGGTCAATCCACTTGCTGTTCATTTTGATTAGCGTCAGCCTGTCGGCACTGTCGGTTGACAGGCGGCTGTGCTTATCGGTTATAATGCCCCCGGCTGCGCTGAACACACCCTTTCTGATAGCACGCTGGCGGCAGGGCAGGCAAGCACCTCCAAGGCGTACAGGGCCAGTTCCAGCCACGTGTCCAACTTGGAGACCCAGTAAGTGTAGGTCGCCGAGGGATCGGGGAGGACAGGGGTGTGGTCTGCCAGGTAGTCCCGCAACATCCGCCGATACTTGTCCCTCCTGCTGATAGCGGGCCCCGCAGTGATGGAAGTTGCACGAGGGGGTGACATGAACGTGTCCCACACCTTGGAGAGTGTTCCCCTGGTGGCTGTGGGCCTGATCGATGTTGTCAGACTCTGGGAGACACTCTCCTCTCTGCCGCCAGCGATGCTGGGTGGGAAAATCTGCATCATGTTCTGCAAGAGTTCCCTCTGGTATTCCAGTAATCGATTCGTCCTCTCCTCTACCGGAATAAAAGAGGAGAAGTTATCTTTATACCGGGGGTCCAGGAGTGCGAAGACCCAGTATAGTTTGTTCTCCAATATCCGGACAACACGTATGTCCCGGGAAAAGCAGCCCAGCATGAAGTTAGCCATGTGTGCCAGACTCTGAGTAGGCATGACCTCACTGCCCCCACCAGAAGGATCATTTTCCATTTCCTCCTCTTCCTCCTCCTCTCCGCCCCATCCGCGCTGAACCAATGGGACGCACACAGCCTGACTGCTACCCTCGCCGCCAGCATCCTCTTCCACAGCCACCTCCACGTTGTCCTCCTCCTCCTCATCCTCCTCCTCCTGCAACTGCCACCGAGCAGCAGACAAAAGTGTGGTCTGACTGTCTACCTGCGTTGCGTCTCCTCCTACCCCCATCTCCTCTGTGTGCAATGCGTTCTCCCTTATTGCGATGAGCGATTCTTTAAGGACGCATAGGAGCGGGATGGTTACGCTCACTATAGCATCCTCGCTGCTGACCTTCTTAGTGGACTCCTCAAAGATACGCAATACATCGCATATGTCTGCCATCCATGGCCACTCGTGGTTGGCAAACTGAGGGAGCTGAGTTGGAGGCACGCGTGGATGCATCATCTGGTACTCCATCAATGCTTTCTGCTGCTCACACACCCTGGCCAACATGCAATAGGTGGAATTCCAGCGAGTGGGCAGGTCGCACAACAGCCGATGTTGAGGCAAATGGAGGCGTTGCTGGATTTTTTTTTAAGCTAGCAGCAGCTACAGTTGACTTCCGAAAGTGAGCGCACAAGCGCCGCACTTTGACCAGTAGCTCTGCCAGGTTGGGGTAAGTCTTTAGAAACTTTTGTACTACCAAATTAAAAACGTGGGCCAGGCATGGTACGTGATTGAGTTCTGCAAGCTCCAGAGCCGCCACCAGGTTACGGCCGTTATCGCACACGACCATGCCTGGTCCTAGCTGCAGCGGCGACAGCCACATCTCTGTCTGCTGCAATATGGCGTGCCTCACCTCTGCGGCGCTGTGCTTCCTGTCGCCCAAGCTGATGAGCTTAAGCACCACCTGCTGACGTCTCCCCGTGCCAGTGCTGCAACGCTTCCAGCTAGGGGCTGAGGGCGATGTTAAGGCAGAGGAGGAGGAGGAGGAGGAGGAGGAGGAGGAGGAGGAGGAGGAGGAGGAGGAGGAGGAGGAGGAGGAGGAGGAGGAGGAGGATGAGGAGGAGGATGAGGATGAGGAGGATGAGGAGGATGAGGATGAGGAGGATGAGGAGGATGAGGATGAGGAGGATGAGGAGGATGAGGAGGAGGATGAGGAGGAGGAGGAGGAGGAGGGGGGTCTATCAGAACCTGTGCTGGCAATCTTGGGCGGGGGTGGTATGTAGGCCGTCCCTGTTTGCGACCCCGTCCCCGCTTCCACAACATTCACCCAGTGTGCCGTCAAAGAGATGTAGCGTCCTTGGCCGCAAGCGCTTGTCCACGAGTCGGTGGTCAAGTGGACCTTTGCGCTGACTGCGTACCTCAGGGTCCGCCTGATGTTACGTGACACGTGCTGGTGCAGGGCGGGGACGCCACACCGGGAAAAATAGTGGCGGCTAGGGACGGAATAGCGAGGTGCGGCAGCCGCCATCAGGTCGCGGAAGGCCTGCGTCTCCACAAGCCTAAATGGCAACATCTCCAGGGCCAGCAGTTTGGAGATGAGGCAGGTTAAGGCTTGGGCTTGGGGGTGACTGGAGGCGTACTTCCGCCTGCGGTTGAACGCCTGCGAGATGGACAGTTGATGGGACGAGGAGATGGAAGGTGCAGACGAAGATGCGGGGGAAGGTGGGGCTGAAGGAGAAGGCCCCAAAGTAGCCGAGGCAGAGGCAGATGTGGAGGTGTCCTGGCTGGAGGTCTGGACCGCAGTGGCAGCACACAACAAAGGGGAAGAGGCAGTGGCAGCAAGACGGGGCGCAGGTTGTATTGCGTTTGCTCTCTCCCACTCAGCCCTGTGCTTGAATTCCAAGTGACGGCGCATGCCTGAGGTGGTCAGATTGCTCTTCTCAGAGCCCCTACTCAGTTTTGAGTGGCAGATTGCGCAAACCGCGCTCAGTTTGTCATCCGCGCAAACGTTAAAAAATCTCCACACCACAGAAGTACGAGGCCTCGATGGGGGAGCTTCGCGCGACTGCCTGCTGCCGGGAAGAGCTTCGGCCCTGCTGGCTGTGGCCTGCCTTCTCTGTCTGGACTGTCCTCTGCCTCTTGCTGCCTTATTCGGTGATGCGCAGACCGCATCTCCACTGCTTTCCCCGCTGGACATCACCCCTGTCCAAGTGGGGTCGGTCATTTCGTCGTCCACCACCTCCTCTTCCACTTCCTCTCTCTGCTCCTCCTCCTGCCCACTGGACATTCCAACAGCCTCCCTTGATGGCAACTGCGTCTCATCATCATCGCTCATGATAGCAGATGCTGGTTCCGGGTCCACATCACTAGCAGATGGCGGATACTCAAGTGTTTGGGCATCACTACAAACAAATTCCTCTGCTAGCTCCTGGGATTCTTGCAGCACATCTGCAAAAGGACCCGAAAAGAGGTCCTGGGAGGGGTCAAGGTTGGGCTGACTCTGTTGGCCAGGTTGGGAGGAAGGAGGGTCAGAGTGAGACTGTGTGGATGACTGGGTGGTGGACAAGTGACTGGAAGCGTTATCGGCCATCCATTGCACCACCTGTTCACGCTGCTCAGGCCTTAACAGAGGTGTACCCCGCCCCCCGCATAACTGTCCCATAAAGGCAGGGAAGCTGGATGAGCGTAATGCTGGCTGCCCCTCACCAGCACGCATTGTATCCCCACTGGCTTCAACGCGGTTTGTGCCCCCACCAGCATTTCCGCGCCCCCGTCCTCGTCCACGTCCCTTTGCGCTAGCCCTCCGCATTTCAGACGTTTTACTTTTTTGGCCACGCGTTATGCCAAATATAAAAATATTTTTAAGAAGAACACCTGGCTATACAGCCGTATACTGCCAGAAGGTGAAATGGTGCCTATACGCACCGTGTATAAAACAGTGTTTTGTTGGCACAGAGGACACAAAACAGTAGTGCCAAATATAAATATATTTTTATGCAACACAAACAAACGGGGCCGCACCAAACTATCTGCCTTTAAAATCGTACCTAAAATAAGTAGCTATCAATATAGGTTATGGTGTGCACACCAACCCTAGCGCTGTAACAATAGAGGCAAACACATAAATGGAGGGAAGACCACAATCCCTCCTGAACACTATGGGTACTGAAAATAAGTGGCACCACCTCACATATTATCACAAAATATATCTCAATTTATTGTACCATTAATACAAATTAAAACCATATATACACAAATACACTACATACAGACACATACAAAAACAAAGAGGGGGGGGGGGGGCGCCTGGGGTCCTATAAATAACATACAATGTCAGTGAATAAGTTCATTCAAATAATGACTTGAATATATACCTTACATAACACTATATAATCTTTTCTATCTAAAGCCATGTGCAATTGTGCTAATTATGTGCAAAATATGAAGCATACAAATAATTGTATCACCAAGTGATCAATAGAAAAAACATGGATACATCCATGGGTGATTGGATAAGATCCTAATAATATACAGGGCAACGCGCCAGAGTGAACACAATAAGAGAAAAAAAATCACAAAGGAGTATATATATACAAACCGACCACGGGCGCCCCCACCAGTATAAGCCGCCAACGCGTATCGTAGTGACACGTGCACTACTTCCTCAGGGCGCTGTGTTCAGGGGGGCCTATCCCCCCAGTATTTAAGGGGTCAACAGGGACCGCCCACTGATATTATTGGGCTAATGAAGAAAAAAATATATAGAACCCACCTCCAAAGACACCTCCCCCGAGTCTCCAGGCCGTCTGCCCTTGCAAATGTATGCAGCCAGCACGTGGTGATCAACAACCACCTGTGTTATACGTGTGGCGTCATGAGTATGTACTGCGTACCTGCGCTTCAATGCCGGCATCACTGTGTGACGAGAGCGTGACAGGAGGAGGCAGGCGAGACCGTGCGCGCGCACTCCGGCCGGAAGTGCGTCACGCAATGGTCCCGCCCGCCGTTGCTAGGCAATGGTAGACGCCTAGAGGGCTGAGATGTCAGCGATCACGACACCGGGCAAATGCCTGGTAATCCTCAAACGAGCACACTCTCGGCAGACATGCTCCCGGATCCATGACCCACGCAGAGCACAGGCGCGCCCCATAAACATGTATCACCACATAAATCACTATACCAAGGTGGCCCACAATACTAAACCAAATATGTGCGCACGCGCACAACCAATGGTAGAGAAAGCCATATATAAACTGGAGGCAGCCGGGGGAGAGAAAGAACGTGCCAAAGGAGGGGGTACCAATAAAACAGGGGCTCATAATGAAAGAAGCATGCCTGAAACTGCATGCATGTTAACCGTGTGAGCCCACAAAACCCCATAATAGGCCCCCTAGAACACAGGGACAATTATTGGTTTAGGCCATACTCTAAAAACACATAACTATATACAAATGCTAATATCTATGACACTATAAAGTATACCTACATAATAATTATATAATACATAAATATAACAAGGTAAATAAATATGAAAAAACACTGCAAGACTATTTTGAGATGTATACGGTCTTTAGAATATAAGGGAAGCTCCATGGCAAACGCCATCCAATAATCACGAGCTACAAGCAGCATCATCCAGTGCTACAAATGCAGCGATATAAATTCTTACACAGAAATCAGGCATCTGCGGAGGGAACTTTTGTTGCATAGCTCTATAGGCCAAAAATCATATACAATATTAATTGCTTGATAAATGTCCAGAGAATAGAACATTGTTCAAAAGTGAAGAGTGCTAGAGTTGTGGGGCAGCAAAAAGCTGCAATGCTAGAAGGTATGTTCCATGGCTATTCAAAGGCCAGAGGGATCCTGACAAGGGTATATTCCACTGTTTCTGCGATAAATAACAAAGATGAAAGCATTCCATTTATTCACAGCGACAGCTCCAAGGGCTCCTTTATCAAGAAGGCTAGTACAGGTGCCTATGTGAAGGTTGCTCGTCCTCGCGCAGGGCCACAGAGGGTACCAAAAGGTCGGTGGGTACCAAAAGGACTTGGACCCACCGACCTTTTGGTACCCTCTGTGGCCCTGCGCGAGGACGAGCAACCTTCACATAAGCACCTGTACTAGCCTTCTTGATAAAGGAGCCCTTGGAGCTGTCGCTGTGAATAAATGGAATGCTTTCATCTTTGTTATTTATCGCAGAAACAGTGGAATATACCCTTGTCAGGATCCCTCTGGCCTTTGAATAGCCATGGAACATACCTTCTAGTATCGCAGCTTTTTGCTGCCCCACAACTCTAGCACTCTTCACTTTTGAACAATGTTCTATTCTCTGGACATTTATCAAGCAATTAATATTGTATATGATTTTTGGCCCATAGAGCTATGCAACAAAAGTTTCCTCCGCAGATGCCTGATTTCTGTGTAAGAATTTATATCGCTGCATTTGTAGCACTGGATGATGCTGCTTGTAGCTCGTGATTATTGGATGGCGTTTGCCATGGAGCTTCCCTTATATTCTAAAGACCGTATACATCTCAAAATAGTCTTGCAGTGTTTTTTCATATTTATTTACCTTGTTATATTTATGTATTATATAATTATTATGTAGGTATACTTTATAGTGTCATAGATATTAGCATTTGTATATAGTTGTTATGTGTTTTTAGAGTATGGCCTAAACCAATAATTGTCCCTGTGTTCTAGGGGGCCTATTATGGGGTTTAGTGCAAAATATAGTTTTGTATATAGGTGCTAATACACCACTGAAGTCTTTCTGTCCCTATTCCAGCATCAGCAGCTACCCCTCACTAAAGCAGCCGTTTTGAGCAGAGTGTATATAGTTTTGTATATAGGTGGTAATACATCACTGAAGTCTTTCTGTCCCTATTCCAGCAGCAGCAGCTACCCCTCACTAAAGCAGCCGTAGCTGCAGCACTAATAAGTGCTCAGCTCTTGGGCCTCCACACAATGTTTGAGAGGTCTCAGCTCTTGGGCCTCCACACAATGTTTGAGAGGTCTCAGCTCTAGGGCCTCCACACAATTTTTAAAAGGTCTCAGCTCTTGGGCCTCCACACAATTTTTAAAAGGTCTCAGCTCTTGGGCCTCCACACAATTTTTAAAAGGTCTCAGCTCTTGGGCCTCCACACAATGTTTGAGAGGTCTCAGCTCTAGGGCCTCCACACAATTTTTAAAAGGTCTCAGCTCTTGGGCCTCCACACAATGTTTGAGAGGTCTCAGCTCTAGGGCCTCCACACAATTTTTAAAAGGTCTCAGCTCTTGGGCCTCCACACAATGTTTGAGAGGTCTCAGCTCTAGGGCCTCCACACAATTTTTAAAAGGTCTCAGCTCTTGGGCCTCCACACAATGTTTGAGAGGTCTCAGCTCTAGGGCCTCCACACAATTTTTAAAAGGTCTCAGCTCTTGGGCCTCCACACAATTTTTAAAAGGTCTCAGCTCTTGGGCCTCCACACAATGTTTGAGAGGTCTCAGCTCTAGGGCCTCCACACAATTTTTAAAAGGTCTCAGCTCTTGGGCCTCCACACAATTTTTAAAAGGTCTCAGCTCTTGGGCCTCCACACAATGTTTGAGAGGTCTCAGCTCTTGGGCCTCCACACAATTTTTAAAAGGTCTCAGCTCTTGGGACTCCACACAATTTTTAAAAGGTCTCAGCTCTTGGGCCTCCACACAATTTTTAAAAGGTCTCAGCTCTTGGGCCTCCACACAATTTTTAAAAGGTCTCAGCTCTTGGGCCTCCACACAATTTTTAAAAGGTCTCAGCTCTTGGGCCTCCACACAATTTTTAAAAGGTCTCAGCTCTTGGGCCTCCACACAATGTTTGAGAGGTCTCAGCTCTTGGGCCTCCACACAATTTTTAAAAGGTCTCAGCTCTTGGGCCTCCACACAATTTTTAAAAGGTCTCAGCTCTTGGGCCTCCACACAATTTTTAAAAGGTCTCAGCTCTTGGGCCTCCACACAATTTTTAAGAGGTCTCAGATCTTGGGCCTCCACACAATTTTTAAGAGGTCTCAGCTCTAAGCTTCCCTTACTGCTGGGGTGACACACTGTAACAAACCTCCTCCTGTAAGCTTCCCTGACTGCTGGGGTGACACACTGTAACAAACCTCCTCCTGTAAGCTTCCCTGACTGCTGGGGTGACACACTGTAACAAACCTCCTCCTGTAAGCTTCCCTTACTGCTGGGGTGACACACTGTAACAAACCTCCTCCTGTAAGCTTCCCTTACTGCTGGGGTGACACACTGTAACAAACCTCCTCCTTTAAGCTTCCCTTACTGCTGGGGTGACACAATGACACAAGAGGACATGTCTGACCACATCTCACACACACACACACACAATGACAATTAGGGGTGGGGTCTATTTATTTTCCCCCTTGCCTATGCCATCTGTGGTTGTCATTAGGCAACGTGATTTTAAGGGGTGCAGAATTTTGTTCTTTTTTGTACAGTTTGGCTTGGGGTCCATGGCAATGTAGAGGAAAGAAGGTTTCCTTGTCTTGTCTCACTTTACGTAGAAGTAATATTGTGTTTGGAGTGTATTGTTGAGAGGCTGTGATAGTGGCGTAATAGTGCGACTTGGGCGCGTTATATGCACCCAGACATGCTTCCCCTGCTGTCCCAGTTGCATTCCAGCAGTGTTGGCATCATTTTCTGATGTTTCAGGGTGGACTTGGTGACCTCCAAGTGGTCGAATTGAGATTTCCAAGTGTCGAGCATTTTTTTCCCATAGACTATAATGGGATTCGATATTCGGTCGAGTAGTCGAGTAACGCGGTCTATTCGAATCGAAATTCGAAATTTCGAATATTTCACTACTCGCTCATCTCTAGTCATGAGATATACAAAACAGCAATTTCTGGCATGTTGTGTGTATCTGTGATTCCCCGTGATGTAGGTATCTCCTTCACTGTCAATAGAAAGCCCTTCTATTATGATATTATCCAAATCCAGTATTAACCACCAAGCGGCTCACATGGGTTCTAGACTTGACTGCTAAAGTGGACCAAATTTAAGTGACGCTAGGGCCGGCCACTAGCCTGATGGTAATCCCCTTTAATCCAAATGTGTATGGCCAGCATTAGTAGCTATTCCAGGATTAATGAAGAATAATGATAACAACGGTGGGATGGAGCAGGACGTGCTGTATACTTATAATACCAATTCTACAGGTGAGTAATCACAGAATTGTATTATTCTAAGTATACAGCACGTCCTGCTCCAGAAGATTCCTTACACATGGGACATCCAATAGCAGTGTCCGTAAGGTAGGGTGGGATCCCCAAAAGCAACAGCAGGCAGTTTAAACCACTGCCGCCTGCAGAACTTTGCAGCCAAAAGCAGCATCAGCTGAGGCCCTAACATCAACCTTGTAAAACTTAGAAAAAGGTATGAACAGAAGACCAAGTAGCGGCCTTGCAAACTTGTTCAACAGAAGCTTGGTGCTGAAAAGCCCAAGAGGCACCAATAGCACGAGTAGAATGAGCAGTAAGGCGGAAAGGAGGTTCCTTCCCCTTAGCAGAATAGGCTTGAATCACAGCCCGACAGATCCACTTGCTGATGGTGAACTTAGCAGGAGCTAAACCCTTCTTAGGCCCAGAAGGGAGAACAAAAAGAGCATAAGTCTTCCTGAAAGGTTCAGTAGCCACCAAATAGAACAGGGTTCTAACCACATCGAGATAATGTAAAACCTGCTCCTTAGAATTACTAGGATTAGGGCACAGAGAAGGCAAGACAATGTCCTGATTGAGATGAAAAGCAGGCACAACCTTAGGCAGAAAATCTGGCTTAAAACAAAACACCACAACACCACCTTGTCCTGGTGTCTCTCAAAGTAAGGAGGTTTGATAGGCGTGTTTCTGAGTTGGCGGCGCTTTCTAACAGAAGTGATAGCCACCAAAAAGGCTACCTTAAGCATCAAAATAGACAAAGGGGCCGCACGCAAGGGCTCAAAGGGAGACCCCTGCAAGGCCAATAACACCAAGTTCAAATCCCAGACTGGGAACATAGGCTTACGAGGAGGACGCACGTGAGTAATCCCCTGAAAAAAGGTCTTAATCAGACGATGGTTGGCAAAAGATCTTTGGAAGAAAATAGCCAAGGCTGAGACATGACCTTTGAGGGTACTAAGTTGAAGACCCAAATCCAAACCATGTTGCAGGAATTCCAGAATCCTGGGGATAGAAAACACCCGACAGAGAAGCGACCTAGACTCACACCAGTCAATGTAAGTATGCCATACCCTATAGTAGATAGATGACGAGGACTTCTTCCTAGCCTGAATCATGGTACTAACAACAGAGGCAGGCAGCCCCTTTTCCATCAAGATGGGGGTTTCAGCAGCCAGGCGTTAAAGCCAGCATTTGTAAATTGGTATGGCGTAGCTGTCCTTGAGTGAGCAGATCTGGAACCTTGGGCAGGACATACTGATCTACTGCCAACTGCACAACGTCTGCGAACCACACTCTTCTTGGCCAACGGGGGGGGCCACCAGAATGGTTGGTACCCCTTCCTGGGAGATCTTGCGCAGCACCCTGCCCAGCAGAGGGAACGGAGGAAACACATAAAGGAGCTGAAAGCTCTTCCAAGACATTGCTAGCACATCCATGGCCAAAGCCAGAGGGTCCTGGGACAGAGAAACAAAGACTGGAAGCTTGTGATTGTGACGGGACGCAAACAGATCCACATCCAAACCCCAACGGTGGCACAGGGAGTGAAACACCCTGCTACTGAGGGACCACGCCCCCAGACGAGACATCCCCCTGCTGAGGGAATCTGCCTCTAGATTCTCCACCCCCGGGATGTACACAGCTGAGAGACAAGGGACATTCTCCTCTGCCCAGGACAGAATCAGGGACACTTCCTTAAGGGCCCTCTTGCCCCGGGTCCCTCCCTGATGATTGATGTAGGCAATCGCTGTCTGGTTGTCCAAGCGGGCCTGAACAGCCCGACCCCGAAGGTGTGGAGTCAATTGAGCGAGAACCAACCTTATCGCCCTTAGTTCCAGAATGTTGATAGGAGTGTGGGCCTCCTGAGGACCCTAATGACCCTGGAATTGCAGAGACTTCCAGAAGCCCCCCCAACCAGTCAGACTGGCATCTGTGGTGACTATCTCCCAGCAAGGGGTCAGAAAGGATCTGCCCACCAACAGGTTCCTCGAGTCCAGCCACCAAGAGAGAGACCGCCTGGCCAGAGGGGACAGAACAAACACCTGATCCAGGGACATAGGGTCCCGATATACTGATAAGAGGTGAAGTTGAAGAGGTCTCATATGGAACTGAGCGAATGGAACCACCTCAAAGCAAGACACCATCAGGCCCACCAGCTGCATCCCCTGCCGTATGGAGGGATGAGGACAAGACAGAAGAAGCTGGGCCTGAGCTTGAAGACACTCCACCTTCTACTGAGGGAGAAGGATCTTGACCTGAGACGTATCCAGAGTCATGCCCAGAAAGGACCTCATCAAGGACGGGGACAGGGAAGACTTGGGGTGGTTGATCACCCAGCCGAAAGACTCCCTCTGGGTATCCTGCTCTGCCTGCTGGATAGACTGAGAAGTGATGAGAATGTCGTCCAAGTAAGGAAAGATGCGAATGCCCTGAGATCTCAGTAGAGCCATTACTCCCGCCAGTACCTTGGTGAAAACCCTGGGAGCCGAGGTGAGACCGAAAGGCAAGGCTACAAACTGATAGTGCTGATCTCCCAGAGAAACCAGAGAAATTTTTGGATGACCTGGAAAAATTGCTACATGAAGGTAAGCATCCTTGATGTCTACAGATGTCATGAAGTCGCCCGGGCGCAGTGAACTGACTGCAGAGCGCAGGGTTTCCATGCGAAAAAGGCTTGAATCTGACAAACTTGTTGAGACGCTTTAAATCCAGGATGGGTCTGAGGGACCCGTCCTTTCTGGAGACAGTGAAAAGATTGGAATAGAAGCCTCTGCCCCTTTCCCTGAAAGGGACCGGGCAGATGACCCCCAACTCTAAAAGGTTTTTAACAGCAATGCACAGAACCTGAACAGACAGGGGGTTTTGAGCCATCCGGGATTTGATAAATCCTGGGGGTGGCCAGGCTGCAAACTCTATCTTGTAACCGGAGGACACTACCTCCTGAATCCACCGGTCTGAGACGTGAAGCCTCCAGACGTGAGCAAAGAACCGAAGCCGTCCCCCACCCGGATGGGTGTGAGGGCGCCCCTTCATGCCTGAGGGGGCTTGGGAGAGGACTTAGGCTTGGGACCCCAGGAGGGGCGGGGGCGGCCACGTCCTCTGCCCCTTCCCCAAAAATCTCCGTGGGCCCCAGCAAAGGAGGCTCCACGCACAATTCTGGAACCACGGAAGGAAGGGAGAAAGGCACCTGTACCCCGAAAGGACTGGGACTGCCTCCTACGTTGAGGCAACCTGCCGCCCCTAGCAAACAAGTCCAAGAGTTCACCAAAGAGGCGCAGCCCCTTAAAGGGAAAGCCAGTAAGAGCCTTCTTAGCAGCATTATCCGCTACCCACTGACGCAGCCAGACAGAGCGGCGTATAGCCACCAGCAGAGCAGATGTCCTCCCACACATTATGGTATCATCCATAGCAGACAGAACATATGCAACAAATTCATAGCAAAGCAGGAGAGAACCATACACTCCCGCGTCATCAGAGGCCCCATCTAAGAGACTCTTGAGCAAGCCTTTAATAGCAACAGCTGTAATGGCAGAAGCACAAACCGGGCGCAGCGTGGTCCCCACACAGGCAAAAGCATGGCAAGCCAGCTGGTCCATGCGCTGGTCCTCACCATCCTTCAATACTTCCGTCATGCATTCCCCTGAGACTACTACTCTGGACAGCCCCAGAACCGGTGCATCCACTTCGGGAGGACATGACCAACGCTTAACCACATCAGCAGGAAAGGGATACCTCCTATCCCAACTCTTTGGCACCCCAGGAAGCTTGCTAGGCCGTTCCCATTCCCAAGAGAGAAACAGCGGGTGATAAATGCCGCTTCTTAGCAGAAGCCTTACGCGGGGCAGAAACAGCAACAGCTATATATAGCTTTTCAATGCTGGCCACCCGTGCAGCCAAATCAGGTTGAGACTCCCCACTGGTATGCACCTCACTAGGAGTCAGATGCAAGCATGGGGGGGGGGTAACCCAGACTGCAGCGCAAGCACCTGTTGGGCGCAGGGTACACACACCCTGACGTCATCACTTATAGGGGATACCCCACACGCAACACATAGCCGGGCTTGTCCCGAAGGAACCCCAAGCACATTATCCGAAGAAGCCTTCATATGGTGATTAATGTGGCACCGCAGGCCAATATGGGATTAACGCTAAATATAGCTACCCGGGATTCCCCAGGAGCCCGCTAGGGAAGTGGGAGATATATAAATACAATAGCCCTCCAATATAGGATTAACGCTAAACCAAGGGGAGAGGACCGGGAGAAACCACAAAAAGTTTGACCCGCCTGAAAGACATAAGCAGAAAACCGCATAAGCAAACACTGAAAATAAATCAGACATAAAAAAAGGCCACCCCATAGGTGCACTTATGGACCGCGTTAGGAAGAGAGCAGCCACGCAGCACAAGAGGCAAAATGGCGCCCGCATATACCTTCGAGGGGCGGGCCGCGGAGAAGTGATGCTGAAAATGTCAACCGCAAGGCCGCCTTCCCCCGAAGAGCGCGAAAACGCGTCCACGTGACTGAGGCAGCCAACAGCGCCTGAGGCGATGTCGGCGCCGTCCGCGGAGTGCAGTACAAGCGCGCGGCGGCAACAAGACAAAACACATGAAGCGGATCTAAAAGAAAGCCATTCTACAACCCTGCATTGGCTGCCGCAGAACACATGCACACCCCCCCCCCCCCGGAGATGTCCCTAGGGACAGCGAGGCGGGGGAGCAGTAGCCAACCTAAGAAAGGGGCCCAACTAAGGGGACAGGGAGTAAAGGGGGACCCCAGAGAGCGGGAGGGGCATCCCATAAGGCTCACCACGGGCTTATACCGCCTACCCTTTAAGACAGGAACTGCGGTTGGAGCAGCGCTCCTTAGCACCTGACCCCGCTGCTGCCTACCTTCACCCGAACCAGTGCAGCCCAAGCTGGGAGGCAGTGGGTTCGGAACGGGTGGGAATAGTCCTACAGGGCCGCAGGCTAATAGCTCCGCTCACCTGCACAGCATAAAGAGCCATCTTCTAATCTTCGCAGCCCATACTGCAGATAAGAACTGGGGCATTTGTGGGAGGTTCCTGGTTTATATAGGGCCGGGAGGAGCCACAAGCTGTTTTCTGCAGTCCAGCGCCATCTTGTGGATGTATTACCCATGTGTAAGGAATCTTCTGGAGCAGGACATGCTGTATACTTGGAATATTGAACTGGCAACAGCAATCAGAGAAAGCTGGAGCCAGATTGGTGAAGAGTACCGTTTGTCACTCATTAAGTCAATGCCTCAGAGACTGCAAGCAGTTATAAAAGCCAGAGGTGGTGCAACAAAGTACTAGTGATGTGTTGGAGTGTTATTTTGTTTGTTTTTCATGATTCCATATTTTTTTCCTCAAATTTGAGCGATTCCATAATTTATTCCCGGTGCTTGTTCTAAATATGTAACTGTTACTGGCTACCACAATTATTTTTCTTGATTTCTTTTAGTATTTCTTAAAGCCAGAAAGTTGCCATTTGAAATGCCTTTAGTTTCTTGTCATGTCTGCGATCTGCTTTTTTTCAAAAAACATCCTCAGAGACTGGTAATTCCATAATTTTTGCCACGGGTTGTAGATAACCGGGCCGATCGGGCATAGGTTTTGGTCCACTTTAAAGGCATTGTACAACCATCTGCTATAATAAGGCAGAAAACTGCTCACCTGATGCCTGTCCATATACATCTCCTACATTTTCTGCAGCACGGAACAGAAGCTGTAGCAGGGCTCCAAACTTTGCTCTCCTTTCAATTTTATCTCTCTGGGCCCACACAAAAAAGTGGTGTAAGCCTTGGTGCCCTCAGCATGAGCGAGTATGGCAAGCCACAGGAGTCCTACAGCTGTCTCTGACCAAAGTAGAACACGCACATGGCTCAAAGCTGTGCCATGTCATGCCCTTCCCAGCTCAGCTCTAACCCTAAAAAATGAGGCAAAGAAAGTGGCATAGCTTAGAATACACAATGTATTTACATATGGGAAATTTTGAGGTGCTTTGAAATGACTAATTCATACACGGTTCTCCAGGCAGATAAGAGGAGAGAAAGTGAAAAACAGGAGTACAACTAGATGTAGATATTTCCTTGAGCGCTAAATCCTGATTACTAATTTTTTTCTACTTAAAAACTTGATACGATATAAATACATATTGTACAGTGGTGCATTCAAATTTATGAACCCATCTGAACATGCTATATTTCTGCATATATTTGACAAGCATTGGCTAAAGTATGTGTACCGTTAGGATTCACAGATCATTTGAGTGAGTGAGCAACCAGTTTTAGCTCGGTTTGGTTCACATCTATGATTATGCTGGGAACATCAGGGAAAATGTTGCCATATTGGATGGGCCAGGTAACATATATACGCTTGTTGAGAAAAAATTGCAAGCAGTATTTCAAAGCAACAAACCTCTCAAACAGGCCTATAGAAGTCTATGGCAACCATCATGAGAATCCCAGGTGTGCATCCCAGAACAGTAGTTTGGAATAGCATTTTTACTACTATAAATGTAATAAGTAAGTTAGATGACTGCCTTTTCCATCTACCATAGTAGTAGTTTAATAACATACTGTTAGTGCACATGCAGTGTTTTTATCACTAGGTACACATTTGTTTTGTCTGGAAAAACAATGACCCTAGAGATGAATTCATCCCCTTGTGTTTTACCAACAACTATCATGGTGTTACATCAGCGAGATAAAATAGAATAGCAAGCTGCCTCTAAAAACAAGGCCCAGCAGGAGAGGAGAACTTAGGTGAAACCATGCAATAGAAGAATGCTCTGCTTTCCATGTCTAAAATAGCAGGAGGGTCTATATAACACCATGTCTTGATGCATTTATTTTATTGGCCTTGCAGCTCATTACATTTTAGACTGCAATTCATTTTTTAGAAAATCTCAGACTGGGCGCTTTTGATCCCCACACCTTTGATTTAAAAAGGAATGCAATGGGGGATGTAGGGCTTTACCTTCATTTCAGTTAACTCATCATCATTGCCATATGCCATGCATATTTATTAAAAGCAGCTAAAACCCCTGTGCTAGCCTTCCCCCGGGGCATCCTACACCGCATGTCGTGCTGTGTGAACCCCCTCTGGGCACCAATAATCTCTTAAAAGTGCTGTCGGCGTGGCTGCCACGGTGAAAGAGTGGGTGGGGGGCACTGAAGGATAAGCGGTGGACCAAAAAATGGGCTTTGCAATTGGGAGGGGCTGCCTCCCCAGTTCCCCTTCAATTGGGAGGGAGGGTAGTCTTTTAGATTCCAGGGCAGGGTGCTCTGGATTTTATTCCGCTTAAAAGCGATCCTCTTCCCAATAAATGCCCTATTGGTTAAAAATACCATTTTGTGATTACTCACCTGTAAAATGGGTATTATAAGTATGTCACACACCCCGCTTCAGAATATTCATTACATATGGGTACTAACCTGTAGAGGGTGATCTTTGCAGAGATGACATGTAAAAAAGGAAGTCCCTCCCAGTCCATAAATACCTGGTACCTCCCACTCATTTCCCAGTATCAGACAGCAGTAAAGGGACCAGGAAGAGCCAATAAACAGTAACAGTAAAAAAGGTTCACCATATAAAGGATCCAGAATACCAAAAGGGCGGGGTGAAGCGGGGTGTGTGACATACTTATAATACCCATTTTACAGGTGAGTAATCACAAAATCGTATTATTCTAAGCATGTCACACACCCCACTTCAAAATATTCATTACATATGGGACATCCAATAGCAGTGTCCGTCATGGGTGGGGATCCAAACAAGGCAAAAATGTACAACTTAAACCACAGCAGCTTGCAGAACTTTGCGGCCAAAAACAGCATCCGCTGAGGCCCGCACATCAACCTTATAAAACTTGGAAAAAGTATGAACGGAAGACCAAGTAGCAGCCTTGCAAACTTATTCAACAGAAGCCTGGTGCTGAAATGCCCAAGAAGCTCCAACAGCACGAGTAGAATGAGCAGTGACCCGGAAAGGAGGAACCTTCCCCTTAGCCGAATAGGCCCCAACCATGGCCTGTCGAATCCATTTACTAATAGAAGACCTAGCGAGCACCAAACCTTTTCTGGGCCTGGAAGGTACCACGAAAAAAGCGTCCCGTCTTACGAAAAGGAGACGTAGCCACCAAGTAATACTTCACACAGCGAACTACATCCAAGGAGTGTAAGACCCTCTCCTTGTCATTGCTAGGCTTAGTACACAAGGAAGGAAGAACATCATCCTGATTCAGATGGAAGGCAGAAACCACCTTAGGAAGAAAATCTGGCTTGAAACGAAAAACCACCTTATCCTGGTGTCTCTCAAAAGTAAGGGGCCTGAATGGACAGGGCCGCCAACTCAGAGACACGCCGAACAGAAGTGATAGCCACCAAAAAGGCCACCTTCTGAGTGAGCAAGGAAAGTGCAATATCCTGTAAAGGCTCAAAAGGAGGCCCCTGTAGAGCCGACAGAACCAAATTCAAATCCCAAACTGGCAACAAGGGCTTTCTAGGAGGCCGCACATGTGCAACCCCTTGAAAAAGGTCTTAACCAGAGGATGAAGAGCAAAAGACCTTTGAAAGAAGACCGCCAGGGCCGAGACCTGCCCTTTCAAAGTAGTACTAAGCTGGAACCCCAGGTCCAGACCATACTGCAGAAACTCCAGAATCCTAGGAATAGAAAACACCCTGCAAGGTAAGGCCCTAGCCTCACACCAGTCAATATAGGACCTCCAAGTCCTGTAGCAAATGTTAGAGGAAGACCTCTTCCTGGCCCTAACAAGCGTCTGAATCACAGCATCAGAGAGACCTTCGTCCTTTAAGATGGAGGTTTCAGCAGCCACGCCGTCAAAGCCAGCGTTTGTAAATTGGGGTAACTCGACCTTGAGTGATCGGATCCGGAAACAGGGGCAGGTGGTACTGGTCTACTGCCAGCCGTACGACGTCTGCGAACCAAACCTGTCTTGCCCACCTTGGAGCCACCAGAATTGCTGGTGCCCCTTCCAGAGCCAGCTTGCGTACCACCTTGCCTACCATGGAGAAGGGGGGAAATAGGTACAGGAACGCTAGATCCCTCCAGACCAGAGACATGGCATCCACTGCCAGGGCCAGAGGATCCTGAGAGATAGAAATGCAGGAAGCTTGTGATTTTGACGGGAGGCAAAGAGATCCACCTCCGGAGTCCCCCACTTGTGGCAGAGGGACCAGAATACCTTGGGATTGAGAGACCATTCCCCTTTGCGAGATGATGATCTGCTCAGGGAGTCCGCCTCCGTGTTCTCCACTCCCGGAATGTAAACAGCTGAGATGCATGGGACATTGCTCTCTGCCCATGCAAGAATCAGAGACACTTCCCGGAGGGCACTCCTGCTGCGAGTCCCTCCCTGGTGATTGATGTAAGCAACAGCTGTCCAATTGTCCGATCGAACCTGAACCGGCAAGCCCTGCAAATCAGGAGTCAAGCGAGACAAAACCAACCAAATGGCCCTCAGCTCCAAGACATTGATGGGTGTGTGAGCCTCCTGAGGCCCCCACAGTCCCTGAACTGATGTTTCTTCCAGAAACCCCCCCAGCCCGACAGGCTGGCATCCGTGGTGACCGTCTCCCAACAAGGAGTCAGAAACAATCTGCCCCTCGTCAGATTGCTTGGTTCCAGCCATCACTGAAGAGACTGCCGAACCCGGGGGGACATCAGAAATGACTGATCCAGTGACAGCGGACACCTGTCCCAGGCCGCCAAAAGATGGAGCTCAAGAGTCCTCGTGTGAAACTGAGCAAAGGGAACCGCCTCGAAGGAAGCCACCATCAATCCCACCAATCTCATCCCTAGCTGGATAGACGGACGAGGATTGATAGAATAAGCCGAATCAGATCCTGAACCATTTGGACCTTGGACAGAGGCAGAAACACCCTGGCCTGAAGGGTATCCAGAGTCATGCCCAGAAAGGAAACCTCCCTGGACAGAGAGAGAGAAGATTTGGGATAGTTGATCTCCCAGCCGAACCTCTCCAGAGTTGACACCACAGTTCTGGTGTCTAGCTCCGCCTGACAGAGAGGATGCCATTATGAGGTCGTCCAGATACGGCACAATGCGAATGCCCTGGGCTCTGAGAAGGGCCACTAATCCCGCCAGCACCTTGGTGAACACTCATGGTGCCGAAGTCAGCCCGAAAGGGAGAGCCACTGTAAATGCTGATCTCCCACCACAAACCTGAGAAATCTCTGGTGAGCCGGGAAAACTGGAACATGCAAGTAAGCCTCCTTGATGTCTATGGATGTCAAAGTCCCCCTAACAAAGAAAACTGATGGCAAACCGCAGAGTCTCCATGCGGAACTTCTTGGTTCGGATGAACCTGTTGAGAAGCTTCAGATCCAGGATGGGTCTTATGGAGCCATCCTTTTTGGGAACCGCAAAGAGATTGGAATAGTAACCCCTGTCTCTCTCCGACAGAGGCACCGGGCAAATGAGTTCCATGTCCAGAAGGTTCTTTACTGCCAACAGGAGCCCCTGCACAGCTCGGGGATTCCGAGGGCACTCGAGACCTGAAGAATCTTGGAGGGGGTCGGAACTCGAACTCCAGCTTGTAACCAGAGGAGACCACATCTAGAATCCATCTGTCTGAGACCAACTGATCCCAAACCTGGGAGAAATGCCGCAGCCGTCCCCCCACCCGCAAGGGTGAGGGCGCCCCCTCATTGCTGAGCTGGCTTGGCAGCGGGTTTGGGTTTGGAACCCCAGGTGTGACCTGGACGGGCACGTCCTCTGCCCCTGTTACAGGATCACCTCTGACATAAGAGAAGGCCAAACCTCGGCCCGCTCTGACACCGCGAAAGGAAGAGCTAAAGGAACCCGCCCCCCAAAAAGGGCGACGCTGCTTCTTGCGCTGAGGTAACTTGCCTCCTTTCACCACTGAATCCAATCGTTCTCCAAACAGACGCAACCCCAGGAAGGGTAGCCCAGTAAGGGATTTCTTGGCCGCAATGTCAGCCGCGCAACCAAACTGCTCGCCGAATAGCCACAAGCAAGGCCGAAGTCCTACTACACATGCAAATAGGGTCATCCAAGGTGGCCAAAACAAAAGACATGAATAATTCACACCTCTTAAGGGCCGTGAATTCATCACTGGATGGGTCAAGCTGGGAAACACAGTCGTAAGCGCAGAAGCACAGACCGGCCGTAAGGCCGAACCCACACTGACAAAGGCATGGCAAGCCATCTGATCAATGCGTTTATCCTCACCATCCTTGAGAGTGGTGGCGTCAGGAGAATGGAGAATACTTTCTATCCCAGCCCTGTGGAACACCAGGAAGCCGACTAGGTTTCTCCCATTCCTTAAGGATAATGCTATCAAAGGGCTTCTGATTTGGGAATTCCAAGCACAGTTTAGAGGTCCCAAAGAATTCCCCTTTTTGTGGAGGGGATTCCTCCGGAGGAGAAATAGCCAGAACTTCAAATAAATGGACCAGGACCCTGGGGGTATCCACAGCATCCCCCTGGCCAAAATCAGCATCAGCACCAACAAACTGCTGATCGTCAGACCCGTCAGATTCCTCAAACAATTCCCCTCAAGCGGGGAATAATCAGACCAGTCAAGGTATCACAGTCATTAAAATCCATAACCGGCGCGGCCGGAGACAGGTGCCTTCTCTTAGCCGGAGCCTTTCGGGCCGCAGAACTAGAGATCATTCTCTCGATGTTGGCCAGTCTAGCACATACATCAGATTGCGACTCCCCACTAATGATGACGTCACTTGGGGTACGGATCGGACGGGGTGAGGTAGGTGATGAGGCCGGCGGCACTGACCCAGACGCCTGGGACCCCGACTGCCGCGTTATAGCCTGCTGAGCACATGGTATACAAATCAATACATTATCCCCCGTAAGGGATGCCCCACAGCCCACACACTGCCGGGATTGTCCCGAAGGGAGCCCGATCCCGGTATCCTGGGAAGCCTCCGTATGGTGATTTTAATGGTAGCCGCAATGACCAGAGGGATTTACGCTGATAAGCAACCCGGGATGCCCCTTTAAGTCCCGCGTCGGAGGATTTGAATGATACCCAATTTAGGACTCAAGGGACCCTAGTACCAGGAGAACCCCCCTTTTAACAAGTGAAGGGGATCCTCCTGAAAGACACAAATGAGGGGGACATGACACATGCATCCGGAAAAAGGCATACATATAGGCACAAAATAAGAGCATAACACAATTAATAATAAATTAATTAATAATAAATACTGCGCATAACCACAGTTTGGGACGCTGTCCCAAGCGCCGCACATAACTGAAGAAGGATGAGGGGCCCACAGGGGCACTCACGAATAATAATGGCGTCCACCAAAGGCCAGCACCGCATGGGAGAAGGGAGGAAGAACGGCGGGCCAGCATAGAGCGCGGGACGTGCCTGGCCCCGCCCCCCGTCCATAGGGACGTAGTTCCCGGCCATTGACAAAGCTGCTCGCTGGCGCCAGAACAGGGGAGGGGGCGGGCCGCGCGAGGGCGCAGAGTGCCCGGCCCCGCCCCCCCCCTCTCCGGAGAAGACGCGCCTGAGGGGGAGAAGCTCCCCTGCTGAACCTGATGACAGCGCAACCAGTCTGAGGGATAGCTCCTATGCACCACATCAACTAGTGCGCACCAAGCAGGACACCATACACACTGTCACAAAGTAAAAAACAGCACACTGACAAGAAGGGAAGGGACAGTGCCCCCCCCCCCCGAGAGGGAAACACACCCCAATGTGGAGGGATAATGGGCAGGGACAGGGCATCCCAAACCGGGATCACCAACCCGGATACCGCCTACCACAATATGGGGTCTCATGGGGGAGCATGGCTCCCTACACACACCACGGTGGTGTATCCCACCTTCGCCCGGACCAAACAGCCAAGGCTGGGAGGCATGCTAGGGTTAAAAGATAATGAGGTCCAGGCAGCAATGAGACAATATGCCGGGATAACCCGGCTACCTGCAAGGAGGAGACAGCCATCTTCTGACTTGCTCGCCGACTGCAGAGATGAAAGACTGGGGGGAATGAGTGGGAGGTCCCAGGTATTTATGGACCGGGAGGGGCTTCCTTTTTTACATGTCATCTCTGCAAAGATCGCCCTCTACAGGTTAGTACCCATATGTAATGAATATTCTGAAGCGGGGTGTGTGACATACTTAGAATATAACTGCAATAAATCTGAAAGCATTACAAGCTAAACTGCCACATACGTTCAGTTACGAGCGAAACTGCCAGATTAGATGAATCATCGCTGAAAAGCACCAGGGGGCACTGCTGCACAGCCAGGGAGCCAAACAGCCAACACTCAACCATCATACTGCATCCTGTTCGTGTTTATATGAATATTAGCCAAAGGCCTGATAATTGTGCCTAGGGGCCCATGAACTGTGGGAGCCTGGAGCAGATAGATATATAGATATATCTATATATCTATTTAGCAAATCCCTGAACATGTCCTTAAAATGTGAGGGCAAATGCAAAGGAATGGCTTACACAGATGACGCTTGAGGCACTGCATTGGGGTGGCATTCTTACTGCATTGTGAAGCACAGTTTTCCTTATTCAATGGAAACGCACAGTTTTCCTTATTCAATGGAAACGCACAAGTTCCAGTGGACCAAAAGTCTATAGTTTATAATTCCAGGGGAAATTCTGATTTGGGAAGTTGGCAGTACACCAATCTAATAAAGCTGAAGATAAACTGCAGTGCTGCGGTGCATGGTTGCAAAGATAGCAGGAAAATGGAGTGCTTTAACTAACGAAGCAGAACCTGTGTTAGGGGTGGAAGGACTGGTTCCTACACTTTATTTAAAAACATTATAAGGCGGCTAATACTGAATGGCAATGGAGAGTAACACTGCACATACGCCTACTGCAGTAAAAAGCAAAAATGAATAGCACATTCTATTGTACCAAGGACATGCTCTGCAGTCAATGCTTGGACGTCATCTGTGCTCTTGGAAACAGCTGCATTCACCAGGTTGGGTCAGCCAACCAAAACAATTTGAAAAACATAGCAGATGCGCGGTCATAAAAAAAGAATGCTGCCAGCAATACAAGCTCCCCATGACGAGCCAAGGCCCCCTCTTCCCATATGATTATAACATTAATAAAAATCTAGAGGCAGATTACATTTAAGCAGAATGACCCCAAAATGCATGTTAACCTGCCAAATACTGCAAAGAAACTAAAGCAAAAGTGAATTAAAGAGCAACAAAAGCCGGAAGTTCCAGGTTTTGCTCCATTCCTCTGCGGCAGCCCGAATTGCGATGCCCCACTGTGTGAAACCCCTCAGAACGCCACTAATCACTCACCTCTTATGCGTTCCAGCAGTGCATGCGCAGGCTCTCGTACACTGCGAGCCGTCTGCCATCACTAGGTCATCGTTTAATGGGGAACGCTGCCGCTTATCTGAATGGCTTGGTTGGGAGCACACATATGCTCCCGGGGATGCAGGGGATATGGCAGCATGCGCTCTTCATTAACAATGAGAGCCGTTTGCTGAATGACAGTCACGGCAGGCGACTCTCACTGGACAAAAGCCTGCGCATGTGCCATTGGAGCAAGGAAAGGTGAGTGTGTATGGGCACCGCTGGAAAGTTTCACACAGCAAGGCATCCCAATTCAGGATGCTCCAGGAAAGGCCAGTGAGCCCCACTGGGTATTGTTCCGCTTTAAGTATCTTGCTTCCAAAAAGGACAACTGGAATAAAATGCACCCAGGATTGGAGACCGACATTGTGTCAGTGCATTCCGCAGAGAGGATGTTCTGTCCAATGGGCAGCCCTGTAATGGCTACACAGTGCAAAGCAGAGCGGTGAGGCCGGTCTTGAAATGACAAAATGTTCTAACTCCAGTATAAAAAATAAAAACTAACATTGTATAATGAATGTAACTTTATTGGAAGTAGAAATGCTTATCAGAAATATATTTTATGTTCTCTCACTCTAACGGTACGATTTGCGAAGGGAAAAATACAATTCTGTGATTACTCACCTGTAGAATTGTTTTTACGATGTACAGCACGGCTTGCTTCATTTCAATTCTTTACATGTGGGTAATCCGCCACAGGTGGCACAATCGACTGCAGAAGACTTGTTGCCCCTCCCAGTCCAATAAAAGGAAACTCTCTGAACAAAAATCACCATAACAAGGCAAAAGAGAACAAAGATAACAAGGGTGGGATGAAGCAAGCCGTGCTGTAAACCGTAAAAACAATTCTACAGATGAGTAATAACAGAACTGTATTTTTCCACGTGTACAGCACGGCTTGCTTCATTTCAATTCTTTACATGTGGGACATACAACAGCAGTGTCCAAAAAAGAAGGGTGGGATCCCCAGAGAGTAATGGCAGGCAGTTCAAGTCACTACCGCCTGAAGCACCTTGCGGTCAAAAACAGCGTTAGCTGAAGCCCTAACATCAACTTTGTAAAACGTGGAAAAAAGTATGAACTGAAGACCAAGTAGCGGCCTTACAAACCTATTCAACTAAAGCCTGGTGCTGGAAGGCTCAAGAGGCACCAATAGCCTCCTTCCCCTTGGCAGAGTATGCCTGCACCACCGCCTTACTGATCGTGGATTTGGCTGGAGGCAAGCCCTTCCTAGGTCCGGAAGGAAGCAAAAAAAGAGAATCAGACTTCCGAAATGACTCAGTGGCGACCAAATAATACTTGAGTGCCCTGACCACATCCAGAGAGTGAAGGTTCCATTCCTTGGAATTAGCAGGGGCAGGACAATAGGAAGGTAAGACAATGTCCTCATTGAGATGAAAGGCAGATACAACCTTGGGAAAGAATTCCGGCTTAAGACGGAACACCACCTTATCCTGATGCTGCTCAAAATAAGGAGGTTTCATGGAAAGCGCCGCCAGCTCAGAGACACGACGCACCGAAGTGATAGCAATCAAGAAGGCCACCTTAATAGTCAGAATAGAAAGAGCAGCATCGCACACAGGGGCTCGAAGGGGGGACCCTGAAGAGCAGAAAGTTCAAATCCCACACCGGTAGCAGAGGCTTACGCGGTGTACGTACATGAGTGACTCCCTGGGAAAAAGTTTTGACAAGCCTATGATTAGCGAAAGATCTTTGGAAAAAAATTGCCAAGGCAGAAACTTGTCCCTTGAGGGTACTCAGTTGTAGACCCAACTCTAGACCGTGTTGAAGAAACTCCAGAATCCTGGAAAAGGAGAAGGTGCGCCAAAGGAAGGCCTTTGATTTATTACAGGGTCTGGCATGCTTACATTGCCTGGTGTGAGTCTTAGAAGAGGAATTTTTCCTGAGCCTGAATCATAGTACTGACGACCGAAGCCGGCAAACCCTTATCCATCAGGATGGAGGTTTCAGGAGCCAAGCCGTCAAAGCCAGCGTTTATAAATTGGGGTGGCGCAGTTGTCCCTGAGTGAGGAGCTCTGGAATGTCGGGCTGGACGTACTGATCCACCGCCATCTGGACGACGTCTGCAAACCATTCCCCCCTCGGCCAGCGGGGGGGCCACTGGGATGATCGGTACCCCCTCCTGGGCTATCTTGCGCAGCACACGACCCAACAGAGGGAAGGGAGGAAAGACATAAAGGAGTCGAAACTCCTTCCAAGGAAATGCCAGCATGTCCGTGGCGAAGGCCAGAGGATCTCTTGACAGGGAGACGAATCTCGGAAGCTTGTGATGGGACGCAAACAGGTCCACGGCCGGTTGACCCCAGAGGCGACACAGGGCATGAAAGATCTTGTTGTCGAGAGACCATTCCCCTAGGCGAGACGTTCCCCTGCTCAGGGCATCTGCCTCCTGGTTCTCCACCCCGGGGATGTAAACCGCCGAGATGGAGGGAACAGTCTCCTCTGCCAAAGACAACCCCGAAGGTGGGGAATCAACTGGAAGAGAACCAACCTGATCGTTCTCAACTCCAAGAGTTTGATAGGCGCGTGGGCCTCTTGAGGGCCCCACTGGCCCTGGAACTTCAGCGATTGCCAAACCCCTCCCCAACCGTTCAGACTGGCGTCTGTGGTAACAATCTCCCAGCACGTCAAAAAAGGCCTGCCCACTAGAAGATTCCTCGAGTCCAGCCACCACGAGAGGGACCGTCTGGCTAGAGGGGACAGAGCGAATTCCTGCTCTAAGGACTCTTGACTCCGACGGTCCCAGACGGTCAAGAGATTCAACTGAAGGGGTCTCATGTGGAAATGAGCGAAAGGTACAGCCTCGAAGCAAGAAACCATGAGACCCACCAACTGCATCCCAGACGGATGGAGGGATGAGGGCAAGCTAACAAGGCCCGCGCCTGCATCTGAAGGCCCTCCACCTTCTGCTGAGGAAGAAACACCTTGACCTGAGAAGTATCCAGCGTCATTCCCAGGAAGGATCTTACCGATGAAGGAGAGAGTGAAGACTTGGGATAATTGATCACCCAACCGAAGGACTTGAGGGTGGACACTACCATCCGAGTATCCCTCTCTGCCTGATGCAAAGATGGAGCTGCAATCAAAAGGTCGTCCAAGTAAGGAAGAACGCGAATGCCCTCAGAAGGGCCATGACACCCGCCAGCACCTTGGTGAACACCCGGGGGGCCGAGGTGATGCCGAACGGCAAGGCCACAAACTGGTAGTGTTGATCCCCCAGAGCGAACTTTAGGAACCTCTGGTGTCCCAGGAAGACAGGAACGTGCAGATAGGCATCCTTGATGTCCACAGTGGTCATGAAATCGCCTGGCCGAAGAGAGCCCACCGCCGACCGTAAGGTCTCCATGCGGAAGTGTTTGAACCTGACAACTCTGTTGAGACCCTTTAGATCCAGATCTCTGTTCTTGAAGAGGCACATGGCAAACCACTCCTGATGACAGAACATGTTGAACGGCCAGCCTCAGGCCCTGCGCCATCACAGGATTTTGGGAGATCCGGGATCGAATGAATCTTGGGGGCGGCCAAGCTGCCAGCTCTATCTTGTATCCAGAGGACACCACCTCCTGAATCCACCAGTCCGAGACGTGTTGCCTCCAGACGTGAGCAAAGAGCAGAAGCCGTCCCCCCAACCGGCTGGGTGAGGGCGTCCCCTCATGCCTGAGGGGCCTTGGAAGAAGGCTTAGTCTTGGATCCCCAGGCAAGGCCGGGACGACCTCGGGCTCTACCTCGCCCCCACGAGTCTCTGCGGCCACCAGAGAAGGAAGATCCTCGTCCTGCCCGAGAGGGGCGAAAGGAAGAAGAGCCCCGAAAAGGCCGTACCCGATGCTGAGGAAGTCTCCCGTCCTTAGCCAGGAGGTCCAACCGTTCCCCGAACAGCCGAAGTTTCAGGAAGGGAATACCTGTGAGAGCTTTTTTGGCGTCAGCATCCGCTGGCCACTGTCGTAACCAAAGCGTACGGCGTCATCCATGGCCGATATAACAAAAGCAAGGAAGTCCATTCAAGCCAAAAGCTCCCTATACTCCTCCGCTCTCGTGAGATTTGGCAATATCCGCAAGACGCCTTACCTTCTTCTTAATGGCCATGGAAACAATGGCCACAGCACAGACAGGCGTGTCACAGACAGGCGTGACAGGCTAGCTGATCCATGCGCCTGTCAACATGATCACGCTAGCTGATCCATGCGCCTGTCAACATGATCACGCAAGGAGAAAGTCTCAGGAGACGGCATAACGGAGGTATTGGAGAGCCCCAGAACAGGAGCATCCACTTCCGGGGGATGGGACCATAGGCGAACCAAATCCTCAGAAAATACCATTTTGTGGTTACTCACCTTTAAAATGGGTATTATAAGTATGTCACACACCCCGCTTCCACTATTCATGACATATGGTTATGGTCCAGTAGAGGGCGAACTTCTGCAGAGATAAAAGCAAAAAAGAAGCCCCTCCCGGTCCATAAATACCTGGGACCTCCCACACATTCCCCAGTATGACAGCAGTAAGGAGACCAGGAAGAGCTAATAAAACATTCTTAACCATAAAAGGTTCACCATATAAAGGATCCAGAATACAAAAGGACGGGATGAAGCAGGGTGTTTGACATACTTATAATACCCATTTTAAAGGTGAGTAATCACAAAATGGTATTATTTCAAGTATGTCACGCTTCCACTATTCATGACATATGGGACATCCAATAGTAGTGTCCGTCATGGGCGGGGATCCAAATACAGCAAAAAAAAAAAAAAAATGCACCAATTTAAACCACTGCAGCTTGCAGAATCTTGCGGAAGACCAAGTAGCAGCCTTACAAACTTGTTCAACAGAAGCCTGGTGCTGAAAAGCCCAGGAAGCCCCAACAGCACGAGTAGAATGAGCAGTGATCTTAAAAGGAGGAACCCTCCCCTTAGCAGAATAGGCCTGGCGTATCCATTTACTAATGGTAGACTTGGCGGGCGCCAAACCTTTTCTGGGCCCAGAAGGCACCACGAACAAGGCGTCAGTCTTACGAAAAGGAAAAGTAGCAACCAAATAGTACTTAACATAACGAACCACATCCAAAGAGTGCAAAACCCCATGGGTGAGGGCGCCCCTTCGTGTCTGAGGGGGCTTAGGGGAGGGATTGGGTTTGGAGTTCCAGGAGAGACCGGGACGACCACGGGGTCTACCACAGCCCCAAGCATCTCTACGGCCACTGTGGAGCAGAGAGCCCCGGCCTCCTCTGGGAACACGAAAGGAAGGGAGGGGGGCAGAGGACCCACGAAATGGCCGAGACTGCCTCCTACGCTGAGGCAGCTTGCCATTCTTAGCAAGAACATCAAGACGCTCTCTAAAAAGCCACAACCCCGCGAAGGGGAGACCAGTGAGAGCTTTCTTAGCAGCAGCATCAGCAGCCCATTGGCGCAACCAGACAGATCGTCGCATAGCCGCCAAGAGCGGAGGCCCTGGCACTTAGCCGCACAGCATCATCCATAGCAGCAAGAATAAAGGCCACTAAATCAGAGCAAACCAAGAGAGTCCTAAACTCATCCCCCTCTCCACGAGCTGAAGTGCCATCCATGAGGCGCTTGAGCAGAGACTTAAGAGCAATAGCCGTAATAGCCGCGGCACAGGTCAGGCGCAATCCAGCCCTCACACAGGTAAAAGCATGACAGGCCAACTGGTCCATGCGCCTGTCCTCACCGTCCCTCAGAGTGGTAGTGTCCGGGGAAGGCATGACCGAAGTGTTGGACAAGTCCAGCACGGGAGCATCCACTTCAGGGGGAACTGACCACCTCCTAACAAGATCAGCAGAAAAGGGATACCTCTTATCCAAACTTTTGAACACAGCAGGTAGCTTGTTAGGACGTTCCCATGCTTTAAGTATCAGAGTTGAAATGACCTTGCTCAGGAAACTCCAGATGCTGTTTAACAGGACAAAACAGCTCACCCCGTTTCCTTTTAGCCTCAACAGTAGGGGCAATGGAGGGGCAATGTGTAGGATTTCAAAAATATGAGAGACAGTAAATTACCAGTGTCCTCAGGATACCATGAATCCCCAGACGCAGCGTCACTGTCACAACTCTCCTGCTGATCTCCCGAGGAGTCAGAATCCGGAGGCAATTCTCCTTCCTCCAGGGAATAACGTCCAGCTGTGGTATCCAATTCCCCATACTCCTCAGTAGAACGTGAGGGAGTGGAAGTCAGGTGCCGCTTCTTGCCAGAGGTCTTCCTGGGAACAGACTTGGCAAGCTGTCTCTCAATACTGGCCACCCGCAGAGCCAAATCAGAGTGCGACTCCCTGCTGACATCCCCCTCACTGGGACCCAGTCGCAGGAGCCGGGGGGGTAGGTGATATGCTGAGCTGGAAAGCGAAGCAGGCAAACCAGCTTTTAGCGCAATGACCCTCTCAGCGCACGGAACGCACACCGTGACACCGTTACTCACAGGGGACACCCCACACATTGAACACAGCCGGGATTGCCACGAAAGGCCCCCAAGCACGCCATCCCCAGCAGCCTCCATATGGTGATTAACACAGGTGCAATAGGCCAGCGGTGGGTAAAGGCTATACAAAGGCCACCCGGGATGCCCTTCCACAGGATGCCCCCAGAAATTAGTGAAGGGGGGAATGAAGGGAGGGAAGGAATGGAGCCGGGATATGCCCCAACCAAATGGTATCCCGCCTGAAAACATAAGAAAAAAGACACATGAGCATCCCGTAGCACATACACCCTTCAATAAAAAAACCCCCAAGGGGGACTCACGAACCAAAGACACCACAGCGTCACTCAGGCACCGCCACAGGAGAAGCGACACACCGGAGGAGCAGCTCACTCAAAATTGCGCCAGCAGAGGTACTTCGAGGGGCGGGCCGCGGGGAGACGGCGCGATATGCGTCACCAAGTGCCCCCCCCCCCGAAGAGCGCAAAAACGGCGCTCACGTGACCCGGCCGGCGCCACGACAATAGCAACCACGGAGCAGTTATAGCAGCCACGGAGCGTAGTATAAGCGGCGTAGCAGCTAAAAACACCCTAAAAAACACAAAAAAACGTCAAAACACCACAGATATTACTCTTCGCCGCTACCCCCCCCCCCCCGAACAAGTCAGAGAGGGGAGGGGGAGAAGAGAGGGACAATGAGGCAGCGGCGAGCAGCCATGGCTGGGGGGGGGGGAGGGACCCCAAAAGGAAAATAAGGGGACACAGTCCCCAACAACTCACCCCTCAGAGGCTAGGGCAGGAACTCCACATCCCAAGAAGGCTCACCATAAAGCCTATGGCCGGCTACCATTTGTGGCACAGGGTCTGCGGCTTGGAGCAGCGCTCCAGGAGCACTTGACCCTAGTGCTCTTCTACCCTCACCGGATCTGTCAGAGAGATAGCCATCTTCTAACTTTACAGTGTCACTGCAGAGACAACACTGGGAACTTGTTGGTTAATCCCGTTTTTATAGGGAGCCGGGAGCTGCCACAGCTTTCTGCAGTGCTGCTGCGCCACCTTGTGGCGGAATAACCCATCAGTTATGAATACCGAAGCGGGCCGTGCCATGCATTAAAGAAAAAAAAAGGTACCAACAAGAAAAGACCGGACTCACGGACCAAAAGGGAGCCAGTTGAAGAGCCTGTGCAGCCTGTCAGCAGACCAAGGAGCAACGGCGTGAGGTAAAAACGGGAACTTTACCTCAGGAAACTCTGAGGAGAATGGCGCCCGGGACAAGGAAGACAGGTAGGGAGGGACCGCTCTCCCTTCCTCCGCCGCGTAGAGCACCCGGAACAAGGCCAGCAACCGCCGCCCTCACGAACGAGGGTGCGCCCCCCCCCCCCCCTATAACGTAGAGGAGGCAAGAGGAGCAGGAGTGGGGAAGGGGAGTATATTGTGAGGTAAAAACACAACATAAAATGCACAATAATAAAGCATGTGGGACACATAATGAAAAGGGAAAAAGGGTGGTTCCTCCCCTCCCCCCTCCTATAGGCTCACCATAGCCTATGGCCGGCTTACTCTGAGGAAAGAGTCTGCGGCCCAGAGCATAGCTCTGCCGAACGCCTGACCCTCGGCGTTCCCCTAACTGCACCTGATCTGCAGACATGGCTGGGGGGCAAGAAGGGTCCCAGAAGCAGGTGGGAATAGGGCTTGCAGCGCCCGATGGGCTAGTAATGCCCCACTTATCTGCGAAGTCCATAGAGAGAGAGAGAAAGAGAGACACAGACAATCTTCGCAGCCAGACTGCAGGAGAAGACTGGGATCTTCTGGGTAATTCTGGCCCTTTTATGAGCCAGAAGGGGCCACACGTCTTCCTGCAGTCGATTGCGCCACCTGTGGCGGATTACCCACATGTAAAGAATTGAAATGAAGCAAGCCGTGCTGTACACCTGGAAAAACGCTAGTCTATGCGAGTCTTGAATGACGACTCGCGTTCACATATTTGACTATTGGCAAATATTCATTAAGGTGATTGTAATTAAAGTGGACCAACACCCTGAGGTGATCGGCCCGGGAATCTATAAGATTCCCGGGCCGATCACCTCACACACCGCGGGACATCCGAGATCGTTGTAAACCCCCCAAAAGCCTTACCTCTCCAGCCGCTGCTTCCGCCGCCGCCGCCTCACTCGCGCTCCTCTAGACGTGAGCGCGCCCGCGCCGGGCGTCTCTGAATGGCCGGCGCGGGCGTGCACACGTCAAGATTGACGCGCGGGAGGCGCGGCCATGTGAGCGGGGAGAGGTGAGTTTTGGGGGCTTACTGGGGGGTTTCACACAGCGGGGCACCCCCGATCGGGGTGCCCCGGGGAAGTGAACCAATACCCAGGATAGTCAAAATCCTGGGTGTTGGTCCACTTTAAGAATGTATTAAAAGTATTTGAATAGTCCAATTTATAACCTGTTACTGTTTCCACATGCCAAAGTTAAGGGGATAAACAAGAAATTTTGTGTCAGCCAAAACAATAGGACGCTCGAATTCTCGTTGAGCGCTTGATTGCAGCTAGCATTTCCACTGATTAATCATCATCTTAATGCTTTCACTTTAGCCTTTATTCTAGTGGTAAAAAGGTAGAAAACGCACTCTTCTATTCCTTATACTTGGTATCTTAACGCTGCCCCAAGGCCTGAAAGCGGACCAACATCCCTGCGGCAAGCTAATTATATATATATAACCATTCTGTCTTCCAGCACTGGCAGCGGCTCATGGAATCCCGTTTATACCCCCATACCTTTACTCCATTCTTTGCAATGCATTTTGCAGGCATGTTAGGGGGTGGTAACATGTATTGATGGACTCCGCCATGTCTGCCTATAGCTCATTCTCTCTCATCGGTAAATATAAATATACCGGCACTGCACAGAGCAGCTGCGGGGGACAAAAGAAGAGTATGGACTTTATGTTATTGTCTGAACAGGAACTTAAGTTATTAATTCAGAAACTCTATTTCAATAAATATGCTTTATGATGTTTGGTGAGGGAAGGTAGAGGTGGGGTATAGGGTGGAGGGAGAGGGATCACTTAATGTTTATAGGTGTTGGATGAATAACTAAGGTTTCCGTTTGGGTGTGGTGGTTGGAAACTGGGTTATTTTTTATCCTGCGTGGGAGGAAAAGACAGACTTCCCCTCTGGATTCCTTATAGGGACAGTCCAGGCAGTAAAATAAGTAAATGAATAATGAATAAATGGCACCTACCTGCCAGCCCGGAGGGTCGATCTGGTCCTGCAGACTCCTGTTCTTAGGTTTTAGCGCTACTGGCCATGGGTACACCTATGTACCTTATGTATGCCTACCTTTATACCGCTAGCTTGCTTAGGAATGTCTGTCTGATCATTACATACTGTAGCCTTTCAGCCTCCAAGTCCATAGAAAAAAAAACACTAGACTCCCCTTTAATACTCAGCAGTAAATTGCTCCTATTCTGACAGTTCGATTGATCTAGTCCAACGCTCAATCTCATTGATGGACACATGCCCCCTCCTTCAGTCAGTCACACCTGCTCCATTCACTGCAATAGAGCTGGCATAGGCACATCCCTGTGAAGACGTGATGGGGGGTGTGTCCCACAGTGACTGACAGCACTGAACTACAGTTATGTCCATAAATATTTAGACAGAACATTTTTCTAAATTTGGTTCTGTACATTGCCACAATGATTTTTGAACAAAACGATTCAGATGAAGTTGAAGTTCAGACTTTCAGCTTTAATTCAGTGAACTGAATACAAATATTGCATAAAAATGTGAGGAACTAAAGCATTTTTCTTTTTAAACACAACCCCTTCATTTGATGCGCGACTTTGCGCTAATTGTTGCAAAAACAACAACCCACTATTATACAAGGGCAGCTTGCCTAAGAAAAAGCTCTCAATGATAAGCCTGTAGCATGACATGCTGCATTATTTAGTCACCTGACCCAATCAGGCATATTGTCAGTGAAACCAGAGTCAATACAATGGAGAATCACTTATCGAACTTCACAATACAGACAGCTATTTGCGGTCAATAAAAAGTTGCAAATGTAGTCCGTTATGAAAGCGATTACGGTATTTCTCACACTACGCTTTCCGATTCTAATTATTATTCATGGCACAGTAAATGCTGACAGAAGAGAAAACAACAATACAACGAATGAGGAGATTCCACTAGATCAGCAGGCGACCATGTACAAAGGCTCTCTCCAATTCACCCATTTACTGTGACTGGGCCTGAGTCACATGACACAATATTCACAAGGAGAAAGGTTACAACTGTTGCATAAACACACCACTATTTTCTTTTATTGTTGCAGACTGATTAATATGGAGGAGGAACTGACCTTGAACTGTACAATTTGCCTAATCTTATGCCTGGAATGTCCCTTTAGGACACTGTAGAAATAAAAGTACACAGGTGTGGTAATCAATGGTAAGGGTTATCTGAATCCCAGCATGGGGTGATGGTAAGGTGGTACCTCAGCAGACAAGCACTCAACCGCAAGCATCAGCGGTGAAAGAAACAACTTTATTTTATTGCTGAAGGGAAAAGTAAGAGTTAATGCTTTAATCCACTTCAGTCAAATGTACAGTTCAGAGGCCAGATAAACTTGCTTCACTTCTAGGCAGCAGACACGGGCACACTTGCTTTATAAGGATGTTTCGGCATAAGAGTAAACTGTCTTGTATCCCTCAGGCAGAGGACAGAGGTACACATCAGAACATTTCAGCATAGGGGCCCATACTGTTCCCCAACCTGAGGGCTTCTCCCTCACACAACACTGCAGGGGACTCAGACTTAGTGTGGCTGTCCCTGTCCAAGTACTGCAGCACTCCATCCCAGCCTTACGATCCCATAGGATCCTCTTACTATAAATAAGGGGTGCCTCGCCAGCCACATCAGGACTCCCCCGGGCTTCTTCCCGCCAGGGCCCTTTTCACTCAGCACCTCAGCGTGAGTCACCTGCACCACAGCCACATATTCCCACTCACTCCAGCTGCACCCAGATCTCTTTGTAGTAGCCCCACCAGCCATCTTACACAGGATTTCTTGGTGTCAAGCCCTGTGGGAAAACCATCTTCAGGCGAGTCTGCAACCCCCCCAATCTCCGCTGCTGCTTCTGCCTATAGACAAGCCCCCTTTCACTGGGATGCTGGACATGTTTGCCACCAGGACTTTGGTAGCACAAAGGATGCAGACTTTCAGGGTGAAGGCAGGTGAACCAGGGACTTGGGGGGACTGGGCGACATCAGGCTGGCCGGGACAGCTTCGGGCTCATTGGCCTGTGAACCTGAGGGCCAACAAGGGCACCCTGCACCACATAAATCGATAGGGCTCAATGGCCCATTCAAATGGTCTTCCGGCAGGCACTCTGTCTGCAGCGCTGCCAGAGGGCATAAAATGTGCTCGAGTGCGCGTGAGCAGGGACAGAGGAGCCGGGGATGCAAGAGGAGGACACAGCAACGGCTCGAGCGACAGCATGCCATGCGGGGTCTGTGCGCCTTGAGCGGCCAAGGATCATTGTAACTCTGGGCTACTCCAATTTCCCCCCTTAGTAGCCACACCAGCCGTCTTGCATAGGGTGCGGGCTACAAACGATCTCCCTGTATGTTCCTCTAGCTTCCCCTTATATAACCTCTGTTCTCTTACAATATTGCCTGCAGTTTCCCTCTAAAAAACGTCAACCAATCCCAGCAGTTTCCTATTGCTCCAATGGTATCTTCTGTCCCCCAACTCATTCTAAATGAGAATCCTACCAACATTTGTGGTCTTACACATCTATTTAGTGTCAAAAGTTGGAACAGTAACTACAATGGACAGTTCACACTATATTCCTTACCCACTTCTTTTTAATGCTCAGTTAATTGAATACACCTGTGTAATAGGGTCCCAACCCTTCTGCATAAGTGGATCCCGGATGTCTCCTCCCTCTGCTGGCGTTGCGGTAGGGAGAGGGGAGATTTCCTCCACATATTTTGGTCGTGCCTCAAATTGTCGAACTTCTGGGAGAAAGTTGGGAATGCAATGCAGCGGATGACTGAAGGGGTGGTCCCATCGGGTCCGGCCTTCTTCCTCCTTCACCACTCTGAGATGCCCTCTAAAAAATACCAGCGATCTGTCCTAAGCCAGATGGCAAATGCAGCGAAGGCATGCATCCCTGCGCTCTGGAAGACCCAAACACCTCCCACCATTTCTTCCTGGTTAAACAGGGTGGCAGAGATCGAGAGATTTGAGGGCCTGATCGCAGCACGAACCGAATCCACCGAGAGCCACCGTCTCAAGTGGATCAGCTGGGTGGAGTTCACGAACACACAGGACTACAGGTCCCTTCTAGAGGACGGCCTATGACCGGTTTTGTGCGCTCCCCTCCCTCTGCCGCACGTCCTTCTCCCTGTTTCTTCCCCTCTTGCCAACCCTTCCTTTCTTAATCTGGTCCTTCACCCCTCTTCCACCACCCCCCTCTCTTCCTCCCCCTCCCCATATCCACGGCCCTTACCCTATACTGTTTTACTTGTTTCTCGTTTATAAGATTTCCAACGTGTCGAGCTTTCACCAAACACTGGGGCATCGGAACCCCCTGCTCCGGGTGAGACGACCCCGGCATGCCGTTGATTCTCTTCACCATATCTACTCGACATCCTTTAACATTAACAATTGATGCAATATGAGACAGACTGTATTTCTTTCCTTCTCTTTATTGTTGTTTTACTGTTCTGTAATGTAATAGTGAAAATGGAAAATAAAGAATATATAAAAAAAAAAAAAAAAAGAGAATACACCTGTGTGAATGGCATTTCTTGCTGCTACACAGGCCCTGTACAGGAACATAACGCCATGCAGCCATATTTTCAGACTCAAATAATTTTAAGAATCTAGGTCAGGAGTGTTATTACACAGCACAAACATTTCCCTCCAGGTTTGTCACACAGAGGTTTCCCCGATCTTGGGGCGAACATTTGCGGCCCCGTCAGTCACAAACATTCTTATGTGGCCTGAGCACGCCTGCTAATCAGCATTATACAGGTACATTTGGATTAAGCCCCCATCAAAGCATCACAAGCTAAATAACCTACACAGGTTATTTACTTTTGTTTTAAAGCCCCCTGAAGTTGGGGGGGGGGGATGGAAAAGACACAAAAATCACAAATGCTGACTGTCATAGCTTTCATTTTTTTTTTTTTTGGTGCTTGTTCCTAAACACCTGGCACAGCTATGTTTGTGTGTCAGGAAATGGCACATAATGCTCTGTAAGTGGGCACAGCAAGCCACAGTGGTCTTGTAGCTGTCTAAGAGCATGCTCAATACTTTTAAAACTGCACTATTACATGCCCTTCCCAGCTCAACCACAAACCATGAATTGAAGCAAAAAAAAGCAGCTTTAATTTGAATGCATACACTATTCTCATATAGCCAAAGATTTTGAGATGCTCATTTTACACTGTTCCCATGGGGGATAACGAGGGAGGGAGTGTCAGGAAATTTAACTGATGATCACTCCTGGCCCGCTTAATCACTGCCCCACTGCAGGGATGTGCACCATGTGACGGAGACAAAGCTCAAACAAGCCACAGCACGTGTGTCGGGGGTGACCTCTAGCAAAAACACCAGTGTCAATCCACTGACCTCGGCACCACAGGAATGCAGACAAGTAAAAACACATCCCCTCCTTGGGGCATCACATTTAAAAAAAATCCTTGACTGTGGCTTTAGGATGACTCATTGTCATTGGTGTAGAACAGTCCCAACTACCCCACATGCCCACACGTTTCCAGAGAACTGGCGGGTATAAAACTCAGCTGTGGATCAGACCGGTCGCAAAATGAACAATTAAAGTGGACCAACACCCAGGATTTTGACTATCCTGGGTCTTGGTCCACTTCGGTGGGGCACCCCCGATCGGGGTGCCCCGCTGTGTGAAACCCCCCCTAACCCCCCGAAAAACTCCCCGCTCCCAGCGCCGACGTACAAGGGAAGATCTTGAACGTCTAAGCGGCGGCGGCCGCCGCCGCCTCCCTCGCGTCACTTTGAACGCGCGCGCCCCCGCGCCGGCCATTCGCAGACAGCCGGTGCGGAGGCGCGCACGCCTACAGGGGCGCGAGGGAGGCGGCGGCGGCCGGCCGCCGCCGAAGATAAGGTAGGTGAGTTGGGGTGTTTGGGGGGGGGGGTTTCACCCCGCGGGACATCCCGATCTCGGATGTCCCGCGGGGTGGGGGGTGATCGGCCCGGGAATCTTATAGATTCCCGGGCCGATCACCCGTGGGTGTTGGTCCACTTTAAATCAACTAAATGGCAGGCCAGCTTAAGATTTGCATTTCAGTGCAATCGTTTTTCTGACTGCCTCTATTTGCATTGTGTACCATTATACTTCTGTATATACTACTAGTACTATGTACTACCACACCTATCTGTCTCCAATCAAGTAATGTCACTATAAAAGGCAATACCCTATCAAGTACTATTTAGATTTTTGTTACCATCTGGAAAACAAAGCGCACCAGTCTGGTAGGAAACATTTATAAAAATACATTTTACCCCCCTGCATCCACACCCACACTGTTGGCATTTACCCCCTTGTGCCCCCCTCCTGAACTCAGTCTGTATTTATGTCCCCCGTGCATTTACCCAATTAAAGCGGACCAAACATGGGGAGGCCAGACCTGGAGTGTAAAACCCCAGTAAAACTTATCTTTCCCGGTGGCTCCCACCAGCATTGTAAACATTGGTGCCATATCTTGGGCGAGATGCTACACACTACAGGAAGGATGAGGATGTGTCCACTCCTGTCGTGTCTGAATAGACATCCCAGCATACAGGGCTGACTGGACGAGTGCCTGTGCATGCACTGTGGGACCAGCGAAAGGCAAGTTTTGGGGGCAAACTGGTTGGTTTCACACAGCGGGGCATCCCAAATCTGAAGATCCTGGGTTTTGGTCCACTTTAAACCACCCCCTAAAACCGTCTACATTTAAACTAGACCAACACCCATTTTACAAAAAATGGGTGTTAGTCTGTTCTGGGGGGCATCCCAAGCTGAGTCCAAACCTCAGTCAACCCCCTGCAAATGGCTACACATTTATTAAAGGGTTGAGTGGGGCAGTCCATGGCAAGTGGGAGAGGATGGGTGTGATTTTTTGTTTCCACCAGACTCAATAATAAGGGTGCCTAAGACTGCATGAACACCAAATAAATAAATGATAAAGGCCTTTATAATACCAATGCCGTGTGAAGACAAAAAAATGCTGCTGGTTGTCACTCCCGTGTATGTGCGGTGCAGGCCCATGCACTGTGTGAGATCAGCCTTACAGACATAACCTAGCATCTGACAGATATTTACACCTAACATATTGCTTTTATGGAAGCCAGAATATTATGTAATGTACAAACAACATCTGATTGTGTCATTTTATATGCTTTTCTAACAAACCCAGTTAGACATCTTTTAAAAAGTAGGATGAAGACAAAGTCTGGCCACACTTGAAGCACAGTAGTCGCCCAACACCAATATTGCCATGAACAGAGAATGGAGTTGTGGTGACTTGTTGCACTGAATGAAAGACATGTCATTCTCTTTTTACAATGGAAATGGTTGATAAAAATACAATTCTGTGATTACTCACCTGTAGAATTGGTATTATGAGTATACAGTACGTCCTGCTCCAAATCTAATACTTACACGTGGGATATACTCCGCCAGATGGCGCTGGACTGCAGAGACAGGCTCCTCTCGGACCCTCAAATACCCGGGGACCTCCCACAAATCCCCAGCATTGAAAAGCAGTTAATGAGAAGCAGGGAGAATTAAACAATTCAAACTATCAACTATAACAATGATAACAATCACCATACAGGGGATCCAAGATAATGCAAAACCAAGGGTGATTTGGAGCAGGACGTACTGTATACTCATAATACCAATTCTACAGGTGAGTATTTCACAGAATTGTATTATTCTTAGTATACAGTACGCCCTGCTCCAAATCTAATACTTACACGTGGGACATCCAATAGCAGTGTCCATAAAGTAGGGTGGGATCCCCAAGAAAAATCAGCAGCAGACAGTTTAAACCACTTCCGCCTGCAGAACCTTTCGGCCAAAAGCAGCATCAGCTGAGGCCCTAACATCAACCTTGTAAAATTTTGAAAAGGTATGAACAGAAGACCAAGTAGCGGCCTTGCAAACTTGTTCAACAGAAGCCTGGTGCTGAAAAGCCCAAGAGGCACCAATAGCACGAGTGGAATGAGCAGTAAGGCGGAAGGGAGGATTCTTCCCCTTAGCAGAGTAGGCCTGAATCACAGCCTGACGAATCCACTTGCTGATAGTAGACTTGGCAGGAGCCAAACCCTTCATAGGACCAGAAGGGACCACAAAAAGAGCATCAGTTTTCCTGAAAGGTGCAGTAGCCACCAGATAGTACTTCAGACACCTAACCACATCCAAAGAGTGCAAAACTCTCTCCTTAGCATTGCTAGGATTAGGGCACAAAGAAGGAAGAACAATATCCTGATTCAAATGAAAAGCAGACACTACCTTAGGCAGAAAGTCAGGCTTGAAACGAAACACCACCTTGTCCTGGTGTCTCTCATAGTAAGGGGGCTGAATGGAAAGCGCCGCAAACTCAGACAGACGCCTGACAGAGGTGATAGCCACCAGAAATACAACCTTGAGCGTAAGAATGGCCAGAGCAGCATCCTGCACAGGTTCAAAGGGAGCACCCTGCAAGGCTGACAGAACCAAGTTCAAATCCCAAACAGGCACCATAGGCTTACGTGGAGGGCGCACATGAGTGACCTGGAAAAGTCCTAATCAGAGAGTGCTGAGCAAAGGACTTCTGGAAGAAAATAGCCAGGGCAGAAACCTGACCCTTCAGAGTACTGAGCTGGAGTCCCATCTCCAACCCATGCTGCAGGAACTCCAGAATCCTGGGAATAGAGAACACCCGACAGGGAAGAGACTTAGACCCACACCAGTCAATGTAGGCACGCCAAACCCTGTAATAAATGGAAGAGGAAGACTTCTCCCTAGCTTTAATCAAAGTATCCACAACCGAGGAAGACAGCCCCTTCTCCATCAAGATGGAGGTTTCAGCAGCCAAGCCGTCAAAGCCAGAGTTTGTAAATTAGGATGGCGTAGTGAGCAGATCTGGCACCAAGGGCAGAGCGTACTGATCTAGTGCCAGCTGCACCACGTCTGCAGACCACACACTTCTTGGCCACCTGGGTGCCACCTGAATTGCTGGCACCCCTTCCAGAGCAATCTTGCGCAGAACCCTGCCCAGCAGGGGGATTGGAGGGAAGACATACAGGAACTGAAAGTCCTGCCATGACATTGCTAGAGCATCCGAGGTCAAGACCAGTGGATCCTGGGACAGAGAGACAAAAGCTGGGAACTTGTGATTGTGGCGGGACGCAAACAGATCCACATCTGGTTGGCCCCAACGGTGACACAGGGATTGAAACACCCTGCTGCATAGGGACCATTCTCCCTGGCGAGAGGTCCCCCTGCTCAGAGAGTCCGCCAGGCGATTTTCCACCCCCGGGATGTACACAGCTGATATGCAGGGGACATTGGCCTCCGCCCAAGTCAGGATCAGAGACGCTTCCTGGAGGGCCCCCTTGCTCCGGGTCCCTCCCCGATGATTGATGTAGGCTACTGCCGTCTGGTTGTCCGAGCGCACCTGAATAGGCAGGCCCCGAAGGTGAGTAGTCAAGTGAGCCAGAACTAGCCTGATCGCCCACAGTTCCAAGACATTGATAGGAGTGTGGGCCTCCTGAGGGCCCCACCTCCCGTGGAACCTCAGAGACTTCCAGAAACCCCCCCATCCCGACAGACTGGCATCCGTGGTGACCGTCTTCCAGGAAGGGGTAAGAAAGGATCTGCCCCCCAACAGGTTCCTTGAGTCCATCCACCATGAGAAGGACCTCCTGACCAGGGGGGAGAGCACACAGACCCTGTCCAGGGATGCTTGATCCTTGTCCCATACTGACAATAGGTGAAGTTGCAGAGGCCTAAAGTGGAACTGAACATAAGGGACCGCTTCGAAGCATGCCACCATCAGGCCCACCAGCTGCATCCCCTGCCTGATGGAGGGATGAGGACAAGCTAGGAGGGACTGAGCCTGTGCAATCAGACTGTCCACCTTCTGTTGAGGAAGGAAGATCCTTGCCTGAACTGTATCCAGATTCATTCCTAGGAATGGAGTTACCAAGGAAGGGGACAGTGAGGACTTGGGGTGGTTGATCACCCATCCAAATGACTCCAGAGTGGACACCACCAGCTGAGTATCCAACTCTGCCTGATGTGGAGACTGGGAAGTGATGAGAATGTCGTCCAGATAGGGAAGCACGCGGACACCCTGACATCTGAGCAGAGACATCACGCCAGCCAGCACCTTGGTGAACACCCTTGGAGCTGAAGTGAGGCAAAAGGGCAAGGCCACAAACTGGTAGTGATCCATCAGAGCGAACCTGAGGAACCTTTGATGACCTGGAAACACAGTATGAAGGTAAGCATCTTTGATGTCCACAGAAGTCATGAAATGCCCTTGGCGCAGGGAACTGATGGCAGAGCGCAGAGTTTCCATGCGGAAACGCCTGCCCCTGACAAATTTGTTGAGGATCTTCAAGTCCAGGATGGGCCTGATTGACCCATCTTTTTTGGGTACTGTGAATAGATTGGAATAAAAGCCCTTGCCTTTTTTTTTTTTTTTCTTAAGGGGACCTGGCAGATGACCCCCAGCTCCAGGAGGCCTTGCACAGCTTGCACTAGCTCCTGAGCTGACACAGGGTCCTGAGGAATCCGGGATCTGATGAATCTTGGAGGGGGACAGGCAGCAAACTATCTTGTAACCGGAGGACACTTCCTCCTGAATCCATCGGTCTGAGACATGAAGCCTCCAGACGTGAGCGAAGTGCTGCAGCCGTCCCCCCACCCCGATGGGTGAGGGCGCCCCATCATGCCTGAGGGGGCTTGGGGGAAGATTTTGCTTTGGGACCCCAGAAGGGCCAGGACGTCCACGTCATCTGCCCCTGCCCCAGAAATCTCCCCGGGTCCCAGGGAAGGAAACCCCCCTCCCTGTCTGGCACCACGGTAAGGGGAGGAGAAGGAACCCTGACCCTGAAAGGGCCTAGATTGACGCCTGCGCTGGGGTAGCCTGCCTCCCTTAGCAAAAAGGTCCAGGCGGTCTCCAAACAGACGCAGTCCTTTGAAGGGAAAACCAGTGAGGGCCTTCTTGGCAGCGTTGTCAGCAGCCCACTGGCGCAGTCAAACCGAGCGGCGTATAGCCACCACAATGGCAGAGGTTCTGGCACACATTCTGATGGTGTCATCCATGGCTGAGAGGACAACATTTACAAAAACACAACTGGAGAGTGCATTGAACACCTCACAAGGCAAATCATCGGGGGCACTATCAAGCATATTTCTGATAAGGGTTCTAGTGGCCACAGCAGTAATGGCAGAGGCATAGACCGGGCACAGCACCGTCCCCACACATGCAAAGGCGTGGGATGCCAGCTGGTCAATGCGCCGGTCCTCAGCATCCCGCAGGGTAGTAGGGTCAGGGGAATGCATGACAGAGGTGTTAGATAGCCCTAGGATTGGGGCATCCACCTCGGGGGGGGGGGGATGACCAACACTTTACCACCTCAGCAGGGAAGGGGTACTTCCTATCCCAACTTTTTGGAACCCCGGGAAGTTTACTGGGGCGCTCCCATTCCTTGAGCACAAGGTTATGGAAATGTACCTGCTCGGGAAATTCCAAACGTGATTTTGCTGTATGGAAAAGCTCCCCTCTCTGTCTGGGGGCCGCAACAGGGAGAGAGATGGACAGAACCTCAAATATCTGGGTCAATAATCTGTCAGTGTCATCCGGGGCCCAGAGGTCAGAGCCAGAATCGTTGTGACCCCTTGGTCTCTCATCAGATGAGCCTGAATCAGAAAACGGCTTCCCTTCATCAGACGGGGTATAGCCACAAGATTCAAAAACTCAGTTTCCATAGGGAAAATAGTGACATTAGGCGTTAAGGCCCCTGCTAAAAAGCGGCACTTACGCGCTAAGGACTTGGCAATCAACTGCTCAACAGTAGCCAGTCTAGAAGACACATCAGGCTGAGAATCCCCACTTGTATGCAACTCAGCAGGAGTGAGGTTTAAGCTTGGGGGAGTAGGTGAAGTGAAACGAGGTGCAGCCACTGGCAGGCCAGATTGCAATGCAAGCACCTGCTCAGCACAGGGTACACAGAGTATATCCCACGTGTAAGTATTAGATTTGGAGCAGGACGTACTGTATACTAAGAATAACAGCTAACCTCCTGTTGAGGGCCATGACGGGGTGGCATGATTGCCCAGGGTGGTAACTACAGGGGGCCCAACCCATGAGGCCAGGGTTTCCGTCACTGTTGCTTCTCCACCTAATTTAGCTGATCTGAGCTTACACGGCATAATATACAGAAAGGAAGCACCATTTATCCCATCTGCCAAAGTCTAATATTATTGTTTATTTATAAAGTACTATCATAGTTTGTGGTGCTATATAATATTAAATTCACTGCAAAAGAAGGAAGAGTGTTACTGTAAGAACCTCTTAGACTTCAATGTATTGAGCATGGGACTCAGATTGCTGGAGCCCCTCCCCCCCATAAAACCCCCTTGCAAATCTGTTTCACTTGCCTCTACCACAATACCCCAGTGGTGGTAAATACCTCAAGTGTTATTGGTCCACTTTAAACACATCAATTTAAAGCAGACCAAACGTATCTTTTAGACTAATAAATATCCCCCATATGCCTAACGCCACAGACAGTAACGTTTGGATGGTTTGCCATACCGTCTGCTCTGCTTTACTAGTAATAGATACCCCAATGGTCCAGAGTCTCCACTGCTTCTCCAGCCACTGATGGAAAGCCAGCTAAGTGATCCCCGGCAGCAATCACAGGACTTGCATACTCAGAACATTGGCATCCAATACTTTGTTTTCTAAAAGAGAAAAACAATTGAACTACTGAAGGGGCCCTATTTAAAGGAGACTACAACTTGAGTAACAGCTTGCCCATGGGGCATCCCGATTCAGACTGTGTGAAACTTCCATGATCGCCAATATACTCCACTCAGGAAATGATCCTAAATCACACATACATCCTCCAGGAATAGCCAGGGGGTGGCACAGGGCAATCGCTTGGAAATTACTTAGAAAATTCCCATATATAATCTCAGATTGGATGACAGCCGTCCACACATGCACGTGGGAGCGTGTATTGTGGCGAGTAAACCCCCCAGAATTTCACACACGCACCCCAAACCATAATCCCATCCCTGTTAACCCAGATAAGTAGAAAACCTTTTTTTTTGTTTAAATCAGCTTTAATGCCTCCACCAGGGCCCAGACATCATTCGTTTTGCCTCAGGCCAGCGGTAACAGCTCCAGGAAAGAATCTCGGCCATGGCTGGAAGCTCAGGGCTGCTTCTGACTTATTGTACTTTGTCACCACTGAATAACCTCTGTACTGTACAGCCATGTCCTGTGCAGCGCCATGGCATAGGACAGCGCTATATACATCGCTGCTAGTTTCCTGTGCATGGAGGAAAGGCACAGCCAGGCCGGATGATGGAGAGACAGATACACTCTTCTAGTGACTTGTGTAGCAGAAATGAAGGGCGCAGAGGACTTACCCGGCACAGGGCAGCCAGAGAAACTTTCCTCAGCAGTTACAATCCGGAATGGAGGCGGCAGCTGCTTCTGTGACTGCAGAACACGCTCACCTTCTGCCTCTCCCCAGCCGCACACACCACCGAACCTCCTCTCACCCGCCGGGTAATTGTAGACCTAAACTCCCCGGGGCTTCTCTGCCCCCTCCCCTGTGTGACATCAGTTCTCCCACCCCCATTACTACATGCGCGCCATGCCCCTTCCTCCCGGCCACTAATGAGCCCTCCCCTCACAGCACCGGGCCGGGATGTCGCCCAACCCTTTGCCTGGCCCGACACATCCACCGCCCTCACCCGCCCGGGATATAGCGACCCCGCCCTCACCCGGGGGATTGCTCCCCTCACCCGGGAGATAGTGACCTCACCCGGGAGATAGCGACCCGGCCTGCCCTCACCTGGGAGATAGCGACCTCACCCGGGAGATAGCGACCTCGCCCGACCTCACCCGGGAGATAGTGACCCCGCCCTGCCCTCACCCGGGGGATTGCGCCCCTCCCTGCCCTCACCTGGGGGATTGCGCCCCTCCCTGCCCTCACCTGGGGGATTGCGCCCCTCCCTGCCCTCACCCGGGAGATAGCGACCTCACCTGGGAGATAGTGACCCCGTCCTCACCCGGGAGATAGCGACCTGCCCTCACCCGGGAGATAGTGACCCCGCCCTGCACTCACCTGGGAGATAGCGACCCGCCCTGCCCTCACCTGGGAGATAGCGACCCCAACCCGCCCTCACCCGGGAGATTGCGCCCCTCCCTGCCCTCACCCGGGAGATAGCGACCCTCCCTGCCCTCACCCGGGAGATAGTGACCCGCCCTGCCCTCACCCGGGAGATAGCGACCCGCCCTGCCCTCACCCGGGATATAGCAACCTCACCCGGGAGATAGTGACCCCACCCTCACCCGGGAGATAGTGACCCGCCCTGCCCTCACCCGGGAGATAGCGACCCCGCCCGCCCTCACCCGGGAGATGGTGACCCCGCCCTACCCTCACCCGGGGGATTGCGCCCCTCCCTGCCCTCACCCGGGAGATAGTGGCCTCACCCGGGAGATAGTGACCCCGCCCTCACCCGGGAGATAGTGACCCTGCCCTCGCCTGGGAGATAGTGACCCTGCCCTCGCCTGGGAGATAGCGACCCCGCCTTCACCCGGGAGATAGCGACCCCGCCTTCACCCGGGAGATAGTGACCCCGCCCTCACCTGGGAGATAGCTACCCCCCCCGCCCTCACCCGGGGGATTGCGCCCCTCCCTGCCCTCACCCGGGATATAGCGACCCCGCCCTCACCGGGGAGATAGCGACCCCGCCCTCACCCGAGAGATAGCGACCCCGTCCTCAACCGGGAGATAGCGACCTCACCCGGGAGATAGTGACCCCGCCCTCACCCGGGAGATAGCAACCCGCCCCGCCCTCACCTGGGAGATAGCGACCCCGCCCTCACCCGGGAGATAGCGACCTCACCCAGGAGATAGTGACCCCACTCTCACCCGGGAGATAGCGACCCCGCCCGACCTCACCCGGGAGATAGCGACCCGCCCGACCTCACCCGGGAGATAGCGACCCCGCCCGACCTCACCCGGTAGATAGTGACCCCGCCCTGCCCTCACCCGGGGGATTGCGCCCCTCCCTGCCCTCACCTGGGGGATTGCGCCCCTCCCTGCCCTCACCCGGGGGATTGCGCCCCTCCCTGCCCTCACCCGGGGGATAGCGACCCGCTCTGCCCTCACCCGGGATATAGCGACCCCGCCCTCACCCGGGAGATAGCGACCTCACCCGGGAGATAGCGACCCCACCCCGCCCTCACCCGGGAGATAGCAACCCCACCCCGCCCTCACCCGGGAGATAGCGACCCCGCCCTTCCCTCACCCGGGAGATGGCGACCCCACCCTCACCCGGGAGATAGCGACCCCGTCCCTCCCTCACCCGGGAGATAGTGACCTCACCCGGGAGATAGCGACCCCACCCCGCCCTCACCCGGGAGATAGCGACCCCACCCCGCTCTCACCCGGGAGATAGCAACCCCGCCCCGCCCTCACCCGGGAGATAGCGACCCCGCCCTCACCCGGGAGATAGCGACCCGCCCCGCCCTCACCCGGGAGATAGTGACCCCGCCCTCACCCGGGAGATAGCGACCCCACCCTCACCCGGGAGATAGTGACCCCGCCCTGCCCTCACCCGGGAGATAGCAACCTCACCCGGGAGATAGTGACCCCGCCCTCACCCGGGAGATAGCGACCTCACCCGGGAGATAGTGACCCCGCCCTCACCCGGGAGATAGCGACCCCACCCTCACCCAGGAGATAGTGACCTCACCCGGGAGATAGCGACCCGCCCTCACCCGGGAGATAGCGACCCCGCCCTCACCCGGGAGATATCGACCCCACCCCGCCCTCACCCGGGAGATAGCGACCCCGCCCTCACCCGGGAGATAGCGACCCCGCCCTCACCCGGGAGATAGCGACCCCACCCTCACCCGGGAGATAGCGACCCCACCCTCACCCGGGAGATAGTGACCCCGCCCTGCCCTCACCCGGGAGATGGCGACCTTGCCCTCACCCGGGAGATAGTGACCCCGCCCTCACCTGGGAGATAGCGACCCACCTCGCCCTCATCCGGGAGATAGTGACCCTGCCCTGCCCTCACCCGGGAGATAGTGACCCTGCCCTCACCCGGGAGATAGCGACCCCACCCCGCCCTTACATGGGAGATAGCGACCCCGCCCTCACCCGGGAGATAGTGACCTTACCCGGGAGATAGCGACCCCACCCAGCCCTCACCCGGGAGATAGCGACCCCACCCCGCCCTCACCCGGGAGATAGCGACCCCACCCCGCCCTCACCCGGGAGATAGCGACCCCACCCCGCCCTCACCCGGGAGATAGCGACCCCACCCCGCCCTCACCCGGGAGATAGCGACCCCGCCCTCACCCGGGAGATAGCGACCCCGCCCTCACCCGGGAGATAGCGACCCCGCCCTCACCCGGGAGATAGCGACCCCGCCCTCACCCGGGAGATAGCGACCCCGCCCTCACCCGGGAGATAGCGACCCCGCCCTCACCCGGGAGATAGCGACCCCGCCCTTCCCTCACCCGGGAGATGGCGACCCCACGCCGCTCTCACCCGGGAGATAGCGACCCACCCCGCCCTCACCCGGGAGATAGTGACCTCACCCGGGAGATAGCGACCCCACCCCGCCCTCACCCGGGAGATAGCGACCCCGCCCTCACCCGGGAGATAGTGACCCCACCCTCACCCGGGAGATAGCGACCCCACCCCGCCCTCACCCGGGAGATAGCGACCCCGCCCTCACCCGGGAGATAGTGACCCCACCCTCACCCGGGAGATAGGGACCCCGCCCTCACTCGGGAGATAGCAACCCCACCCCGCCCTCACTCGGGAGATAGTGACCCCGCCCTCACCCGGGAGATAGCAACCCCACCCCGCCCTCACCCGGGAGATAGCAACCCCGCCCTCACCCGGGAGATAGCGACCCCGCCCTCACCCGGGAGATAGCGACCCCGCCCTCACCCGGGAGACAGCAACCCCACCCCGCCCTCACCCGGGAGATAGCAACCCCGCCCTCACCCGGGAGATAGCGACCCCGCCCTCACCCGGGAGATAGCGACCCCGCCCTCACCCGGGAGATAGCGACCCCGCCCTCACCCGGGAGATAGCGACCCCGCCCTCACCCGGGAGATAGTGACCCCGCCCTGCCCTCACCCGGGAGATAGCGACCCCGCCCTCACCCGGGAGATAGCGACCCCGCCCCGCCCTCACCTGGGTGATAGGGACCCCACCCTCACCCGGGAGATAGCGCCCTGCCCTCACCCGGGAGATAGCGACCCCGCCCTCACCCGGGAGATAGCGACCCCGCCCTCACCCGGGAGATAGTGACCCCGCCCTGCCCTCACCCGGGAGATAGCGACCCACCCCGCCCTCACCCGGGAGATAGCGACCCACCCCGCCCTCACCCGGGAGATAGCGACCCGCCCCGCCCTCACCCGGGAGATAGCGACCCGCCCCGCCCTCACCCGGGAGATGGCGACCCACCCCGCCCTCACCCGGGAGATAGCGACCCGCCCCGCCCTCACCCGGGAGATAGCGACCCACCCCGCCCTCACCCGGGAGATAGCGACCCACCCCGCCCTCACCCAGGAGATAGCGACCCGCCTCGCCCTCACCCGGGAGATAGCGACCCTGCCCTGCCCTCACCCGGGAGATGGCGACCCCGGTCTATATACCTGAAGGCGGCCTATATACCTGGCGACATATGTGACAATTCAGACTGATGCTGGTCGCTTCTGTTGCAACGTTATTGGTACAATCATCTACATAAGCTTTATAACGCTTTTCCAGTAATGGACTGTATGAAATAGATGCATAAAATAATATACAGTCACTGTAGGTGCTTGTAATGTGCAGTTTAGGTGAGCTTGCATGGATATTGTGCTGATCAGATTATAAAGTGTATAGGGCCAGCAGGTAAATAAAACCCGGCCTGGAGTCTAAAACGTGGGTTACTAACTGTGTATTACCTCTTTGTTTCCTTTCTCTAATTATCTCAAGTATCACCTGGTTGGCACCTATGAGTTGTCAGTTGTTAAAGTGGACCAAAACCCGTAAGATTCCAGGACTGCTTGATTTCCTACCCTTGGGGAATCCAGATTTGGGATGCCCCACTGTGTGAAACAGCCAAGTCTCAATAAACTCACCCTCTCCCCCATCACAAATTGATGTGAGCGGATCCAAGCATGCCGATTGGATGAGAGGCCCTGCATGCGCCACAGGATAAGGGAAAGTGAGTTAGACTGGGCAACCTGGGGGTTTCACACAGAGTGGCATCTCGGATCAGAGTGCCTGGAGGCAAGGACTAAAGCCCAGGATAGTCAAAGTCCCGGGTGCTGATGTAGGATGCCCACCTGTGTCACTCACCTTTCCACCCTCCCAAACTTGCACTTGCAGGGACTTAACGCTTTATGCGGCGCATACTAATATACTAATGAGTGGCATAAAGCCGCTGACTATAACTTAGCGCCGGCATAGGTGCACCAGCATAGCTACAGAAAAGCCGGGGATGTGGCTGCCAGCAAAGACAGTATCACGCCAGGATCAGGTAAGGTTACCGGCGCCGGGGGGGGTTCAGGGTGGCTGCACGGGGTTATTGGTCCACTTTAAACACATCAATTTAAAGCAGACCAAAACCTATCTTTAAACTAATAAATGTCCCCCATATGGACCCCTGTGGAGCTCCAGAATGGCCGCTACCTTTATTTTCCAACTGTGGCAGGCTGTTGGTCCAGTTTAACCCCTTCTGCTCTAATTTAACCTTTTCAGATGGGGGATCACAATCTTGTGTTCCAGTAGCTAAAAGGTTACTGTCAGTGTTTTATTTATTCGCGTTACTGCTGCTTGATTTAGCTAAAGCTGCTGATGAGCTCACATGTTACAGTGGAAGGAATTTGTGATTTGTAGTCTGAAACTATACTAAGAGCTTTAATCAGCTCCAGGAAAGCCACTTCCACAACAGAAACACAGAGCCACAGGAATATGGCAATCATGGAAACGGCATGCTGATATCAATATCACAGATATGGGGGCACAATCCTAACACATGTTTATTTTACATGCCAAAAGAGGAAAACAATAAGACAGACCACCAATAACCTGAGAAAAAGGGAGTTTTCCTTTAAAAAAAAAAAACATTTTGCCACTGTTGATTACCAGAGCCTGCCTCTTACTGCCCTCCCCCCCCCCCCAAAAAAAAAAAAATTAACGTCAGGTCCAGTCTGCGCTGGTCTCTGGCTGAATCTCAATGCTCACCACTACCATGGTCATTGGTAAATGAATACATGGGCCTCTGCATGTGTGCACCACCACATTCAAGTTCAAAATGCAGCTTGCCATTTCTTTTTTACATGACCTCTTGTATTGTGGTGAGTGCTTGTGTATATATATATATATATATATATGTATATGTATGTATATGTTGGGGGTGCATGCTGTGCAGTCGACTCCCCCCCCCCATATGTGAATCACCAGTGGTAAAGGGTTAGATCCCAGGAAGCCTCAGGTAAGTTAGGTAAGTTCAGATCTCAGTTTATCCTTTGCTTTGTGCTAAAATAGTAGGTGTGCTCTCACGGTTCAGAGTAGGACTGTAGGTGTCGTGGTGTGGCCCTGCAGTTTCCCATACATTTGCAAATGTGTACACTGAATATCTTTTTGTTTTGACCAACTTTAGATAGACTGTAGGGATTTGTTGCAGGCTGGTAGGTATTTGGGTGCTGGGGTATATTCCTTTTTGTTTTAACTGTACCCAGCCTTAGTTAAAGTGAACCTCCAGTCAAAAAAAAATCAATCAATTAAGTCCCAGCCAGCAATCAGTGGCGTACTCTATTTAGGTGGCTTAACCCCATGCAGATGTTGTGGAATACCATGCAGATGCTGCACTCCTGAACTGCATGAGGGTGGCCTTCCTACTACACACCTAACAGCCCTGCATCTGAAAAACACAGACCCACAGTCACAAAATGTATTAGTAACATTAATAAACATTAATAAAAATAAATATATGCACAAAAAGTGCTTATACAATGTATAAAATAGCTATGAAAAAATTGAAAACATTTTTGGTTATTTATAAAATCCCTATAAAGGATTGGTTTATAGGGGGATTTAACCTTCCTTTTAATATGAAAGTCTTTCTCTCTTGAAACACCGTACCGCCGCCACATACAAGAGGAAACTGCATAGAAGCCCCAGCAACGCCCCCCCTCCTCGTCTCCACTTCTCTCCAGCTACTACGCAGGGGTGCTCCATGATGCAGCAGCAGACCATGGAAAGGTTCTCCCCCACAGACAACATGGTTTCTTCCTGGCTGATGAGAGCCTCCACTCTTCATCTGCTACCACTGTACAAAGGGAAGATGTAAGCTTTTTTGGATCCACACACATTTGCTTATCATTCCATGACAAGTATTATTTCAATCTTTGTTCTCAACCTAAATTTGCGATAGTGCTCCTTTAAGGGGTTAATTAGCAGACATGTAGATGACATTTGGCCGAGGCACAATCAGAAATGCATGTATGCATGCTAGATTGTTGCCTCCCCTTTGTTTAAACGTAAACACAATACATTCGGCCTGTGAGTGTGTATAATAGAAATAGCAGAAGGATTTGTTTAGTTAGTACTATGGACATGAGTACTTTAGGCAAATTGGAAAAACCATGTCCCCAATCTTACGTAGGCCTTCAATTCATAAAAGAGGTAATGTAAACATATAGGGTAGTGTGAAAAATTGCACACGTAAGCCAAAAAAACGAATGTCATGTAACCAGATATTTACAGAGTTTAGCATAATGTGAAGAATGTGGCAACATAATGAGTAACAACTATTAAATTGTAATTAATATGCTTACGTTTTTATCCATTTAACAACAATAATGAGCTTTTTTTCTCCCTACAGCTTGCAATAATGAGCATCGCAAACTCTGGCAGTACGTCTGCTGGACCCGATATCTGCTGCTGGGAAAGAAGAAATAGCCATACCGTGGGGGGTATGGGTTTGGCCGCTCTGCGGAATTTTCAATTGACCATGTTGGCCTTTTTTTTTAACAATAAAAATTTTTCCATTTTTAACATTTAATTGTGTGTTGACCTTGAAACCATAGTTAAAGTGAACATGAACCCATTAGTTATTTCATTCTGAAACACATTGTTAGGCCTTACATTCTTGAAGCATTGTAATGTAGCCAAAATTATTACTGTAGCAATTTTTCCAAAACATTCACATATATACCGTAGATATAGAGAGGTGTTAATGTCTGGGTTAGTAGCTATGTAATTAAGTATCAAACACACATTAGTCAAGATATACAAGAATTTATTAAATTAAATAAAGTCAAACCAAATTATAACAGCATTTGATTTGACCCAAGAAAAAAAAAATTAGTCCCTGGGTGGCCTTGGTGGTGCCGACTCATTGTTAGGGGCGGTGTTGGGGGCCAACAGTGCAGTAAAAAAAATAGACTACTGCTGTATTCGCGGATGTAACAACAACAAAGTTTCGTCCTGGCGATCTATAGATTGTTGGATGCCATGCATCATTTGTTGGATGGCATGCATCATTTCGGCCTGTGGTTGGTTTCGCAAATCTCTAACTTCTTGCCTCAGTTCACGAATTTGTTGTTGGTCCACCAGCGATTGGGTTTCCAACGCGCAATGAGCTCCTGAGTTCCATCACGCGGCTGTTGGCAACTGTAGGCCTCCAGCATCCGGCCCCCTAACTCATACAGGTCGGCACTTGTGGGGGCAGCTTGGGCAATTGGTTGTTGTGCAGGCTAAAACAGAAAGCAATATTTTATTTTCCATCTATGGTTAGATTAACATGTACCATTGGTACTGCCTCTGTAGCCTGGCCACATGGGACTTGTGAGGAGGGCACATCCTGGGTGGGCGCCAAGGATTCCTGCTAAGATCAAAGTATGTTGTATGTTACATGGGTTTACCTGAGTATCCCCAAAACATGTAACCGTTGCTCAATGATAAACAATTCATCAATGGTACCTGAGTGTGCTCCTCCTCAAATAGTACAGGTGTCTGGCTGCCAGAAAGGGGCAAATCATCATCCGAGAGTGGCGGCAACATCACATGCTAAAGAGAAAAGTCGTGTTATTTGTTTGGCTGTTGTTATTGTGTGTCCATTTTTTCTAACCAGTATAGAGTCAATACCTGTCCAAAGTTACCCATTGGCCAATACACACACCCTTTACATTTAGTAGATATTAGGAAGAAAGATCGCTGTTAAACAAACACGCTAAACTAATTGTGTTCACACAGATCATAATCACATATCTAAAAACACACATACCCGCCACCTCGGATATGTCCAGACTTAGGCCATCACTAGAGCTTTGCCCTAAAAATAAATGGTTCAGAGCAAATGTCAAGAGGCACACAACATTTCATGAAAAACAACATCCTTACCTTAACAAATTCAAACACATTCTTATCCTCATCCCTAGCAGCTGCGCGGTGAAGGGTCCTTTCAGGACCAGCACTTCCTGTATTCAGGCCTAACATAAAGCAGAATTGGTATTACTTTAAGCTGCCATAGTATTGTTAATGTAAATGTATTATAATAGCAGCCTAATGCCAAAACATGTATTTTACATTTTCATTATTTGAGAACTCGGAAATAGCATCCGTTTGCTGCACAAACATAACCAACTATCCAGCTTGGAATGTGAAGTATCATGGTTTGCCATTTTGATATAGTAAAATCTACACATTCGATAACAAAATACACAAAGAATACAGTGTGCTTTACAATACACACCAACAGGGTCCTGTAGGCCTGCAACACAGGAAGTGGGGTCCAAAGATGAAGTAGGGACTTGGCCTACAATTAAAAAGCATGATTGAGATACATTCACACATTTAAATTACTTTAACAAAAGCCAGGTTGCCACATGTACTTACTGGCATCCAAAGAGTAGGTAGACTCATGAGGAGATGCTGGTGCAATTCTGAGGGCATCTATGTGAAACAAATTATAATAATTATGCATTGTTAATGTGCGCTCGAAAAAATAAACAGCAACAACAATATCATAAAATCACATTATCAAGACTATTTACCTTCAACCTCAGACTGGGTTAAGGTTGAGGCTGGGGGAAGGGCAGGATTCTGGGACCCCTCATCACCCGACTCATGCGAGTCCTCATGTGCCACTATGCATAAACCAAGAGAAATTTTATTCAAAAAATACATAGCTATATGATACTTACCCTGACCTACTTTTAGTATGAGAAAGAGTTTTGTTACAGAAATGGGTCATCATTATTAACAACAATAATTTACAAGGTTAAATCAATGTACCTTCTCCCCAACTGGTGGTGTCATCCCCAGCATCCACACCCTGCAGCCGACAGAGTGGAATCTTGCACTTCAGCATCTCCTCATATGGCCTGTATTTACTCTTTGGACCCTGCTTTGTCCCACTGTCTACAAGTAGATCATTCTTCATCTTTAGCATAAGGGCCCTTTGCAAAATGTAAAAGCGTTTCTTGCAGGCTGGGCCACTACGTGGGTATTGAGCAGTGCTAGTAAGCTGCTCACCAATGGCATCCCACAATTTGCTCCTTTCTTGTTTGCCTAAACACTGACTTTGGGCTCCAAATAATAACTCCCATTTAGCCAGTGTCAGACACACAAGAGTATTATTATCCGCCAAATTAAATTCTGGCTCCCTCTTGGCAAATGGACGCTTGGCCTTGGGTGGGGCTTCACCTTCAGGCTGTGCCCTTTTCCTTGAGGAAGGTCTGCGGCCACGACACACACCACTGGTACTGGGCCCACCAGGAGACACAACAGTGGCCGACAGTTGTCCAGAATTTGGCTCCATCCTGTAGCTGCACACACCACCAAACAACAAACACACAAGGACGCATGAAAACTACAGAATGGCAACAACTGCTGAATGTGTCTGCCAGAATTTATGTGCTTTAGTAACCAATCACAAACAGGCCCAGTTAATTAATTGACACATACTGTGCAGATGTTTGGAGATACATCTTGACTAAAATGACTGATTTTCAGCCAAACATGTGTTGCAGTCAATAAACTAATTAAGTATCTACTTACCAAGCCAGATAGACATTAGAAAGTAATGGGATCCATGTCTCTTAACAACATTGGAAATGGTGTTCCAAAAACAGCTATTTGAAATTTGAAAATCTTACCTTGGATTGGGCAAAAGATGTCTGTGCAACCAGATCCGCACAAGTACGCTATTATGGAAGCGCTAGGCGTTTCCGCAACACCTGTGGTAAGCTAATTTCAGACCGGAAACTGCTAACAAACGCAAGAGGCTGCTAAGTGGACCAGTCCTTTGGATAAGTATAAATTCCAAATACTTTAATCATTCTTTTCTTGATACACTGTGGCAAAGGCTGTGGTGTTGTTGTTACTTTGCCCTAGCTTGCACAAAGTGGCTTGCTGTGTTTAGTGATTACTATCTGTGGCTTTGTTGAGCTTTTCTGGCATCAGTGCTGTTTCTTTGTGAGATTTGTTTTGGTGGCATCTGCAAATATTGTGTAGCATCCAGCAAGTGTGGAATGTTTTGGGGACCTTTTGTGGGTTGTGCAGCAACTCCCCTCTTGGTTGTGCCAAACTTTGAAAGCATACTTTCAGCAGGCTGATGGTTCTAACCACTTTACATCTGGTTTTGTGGTGAGCTGCATTTGTGTGATTGTGTGAGGATTGTGATTGTGTCTGAGGACTGGTTGTGTGTGTGTTGAGATTGTGTAATTTTTGGGGGCCAGTGCATGAGCTATGGCCAGTGATTGTGAGATGGATGTGAGGGTGATGTTTGAGTTATGGATGTATTGTTGTGGGAGCGTACAGGAAGGTCAGGAGTCAAGGGAGGAGGGTGCGAGGCTTAGGGCACCCCGATCCTTTTGCATCTCTCTCTCTCTCTCTGTATGGGATTTAAGTGACGAGCAGAAGTCGATTTCGTCTGAATCATGCAGCACTACAGTCCCTATATGATCAGATTAAGGCCAAAATCGATCCATCCACCAGACGCACCCATAGTTCACCTATGGGCCATGCTAAATATAGTGGCACAGGGGAATTTCCAGGCAACCTCTGCTCTCCTCAGCGGGATCAGCCAGGCTACAATGAGCCGCATATTTTACAAGGTAGTCCTGGCTATTTGCGACCTTATCCCCGTTTATATAAAATTTCCTGAGGATGAGGAGGAGGTTGCCAATATAAAATGTGCGTTCTACCGCATGGGAGGGATCCCTAATGTGCTAGGGTGCGTGGATGGTACACATATCCCTTTCCGCCCTCCCCGTGCACAGGAGCTGCATTATTGGAATAGGAAACATTTCCATTCCATGAACGTCATGGTAGTATGTGACCATGACATGAAGCTGCGGGCAGTGAGATCTGGCTTCCCCGGCTCATGCCATGATTCTTACGTGCTCCAGCAATCAGTCCTGTGTCGGAAGTTTGAGAACAATAAAATGCCACCTGGCTGGCTACTGGGTAATTAATAATCCTTGACATAATTATAAGTTTAATATGTGGACAAGTACATTTGAAAACTAGATCACAGAAGCTTTAATGTATACATTATGTTCATGGTACTTTACTAATTGCTCTCTCTCAATTTGTTTATTCAACAGCGGACAAGGGATATGGGCAGAAAACGTGGCTAATGACTCCGGTCAGAAACCCACAAACGTGGCTAATGACTCCGGTCAGAAACCCACAAACGTGGCTAATGACTCCGGTCAGAAACCCACAGACCACTGCCCAAGTACGCTACAATGCAGCACATCGCAAAACCAGATGCATTGTGGAAAGAACCATCGGGCTGCTGAAAGCACGCTTTCTCTGTTTGGAACGCCCAGGAGGAGAGATGTTGTACAGTCCACAAAATGTCTCCAAAATCATCCTTGCATGCTATGTCCTACACTATATTTGCATATGTCACCGAATCGAACCCCCCGAAGAAAACAGCACTGGTGCCAGAAGTCCCCAACATGGCCGCAGACAGTAACGAGGACACCCAGACTGGGTTTGAGCTACGGCAAAGCATGATTAGCTCTTTTTTTTTCGGTAAGCTAGGTCACATTAACTATACTACAACTACTGTACTACAGGGCCCTTCTAAACATTACTTTAAAAATATGTGGGTGGTCTAAAATTAGTAAACAGAAAAATGTGTAGCTTAAATTAATAAAAAAAAATATATGTGGGTGGTAGTTTATATTGATAAATACAAAGTGGCTTGCTTTCATTCTATAAAGTTCCAAGGTGTTTTGTATGTAATTAAATTCAACAACACCAAACAAAGGGGATTTTGGTAAATATATTTTTAAGCAACTACATTAACTAACAATTTTTTCTCCATTTCAGGCACCATGAAAATGGCAACATCTGTTTTTTGATTTTACAATTAAAATAAATAATCTTCTTTAAATAATAAAAAAAAAAAAAATCTGGTTCCATGTGTTATATGCATAACGTTAAATCACATTTCCAAATTTAACAGATTGATTTCTATCCAACAGAAAATAAACGCTCAGGCGCTGTATTGAATACGGAGTCACAACTCAACAGCGCCTCTAAAGCACATCTGAAACATCACATTCAACATTGGCAGCGTGATTACCAATAACGGCAGGTAGCGACTGAGGAGCCCTGTAATAGCGACTGACAGCTGATTGTGGCGGCCACTAGCGGTCGCTCATAGCGCCGCTATACAGACGCTCATCTGTCGCTACCTGGCGTTAGTGATGAATCAACCTGTAAAGACTCTCCCTACCTATCTAGAAACTTGTACTATCCTAAAGCCTTTGGACATGTCAGCCTCTGGAATCTCTGATCCTATGTGGATAGGCAAACTATGTATTTCTAAGTTCGGTCCATTCTAATAACTAGTAGGGTGAGAAGAATGGATAGAAAGCCACGTTAAACAACTGGAAGTTAGCTGTGTTGTGATTAGACCTAAAAATAAAGCATCCTTCCTGATGTTTTAGGGTTAAAATTTAAAAAAATGTCAACAAACAGAATCAGATAGGTTTACTTTTTAGGTGCTCACCTTTAGTTTATGGGCCAATTCACACAGACACAATGCGCTGGGATAATGACTTCCAAGAAACCACAATTCCAATTTGCGATAGCAGTTGCACAGTGATTTCAAAGCTTTTGCGATTGCCCATCATTGGAGTGCACGCCAACACTGCAGTTGACAGGACTTTTGCATTTGCGAATGCATATATGGATGGACCCACATGAGTTACATTGCCAGCAATTCCCCCCCCCCAAACAAAGCACATCATGCCTGAGTGACCTAAAAGGAAAACTGTTATTTGTGCTCCTGTTGTATCTGTTTCTGCAAAATAAGCGCTGATTATAAACAATGCATTACTTACACAGACCACAGTGTGCTAAGAGCTGTGTATGGTTGTTTTGCCAATGTTGCTTGGTTCCCATATTAATAATTTGTTAAACATTGCAGTATTTACACAGTCTAAGGTCTGCTAAGGGCTGTATATGGCTTGTTTGCCATTGCTATCCATATTAAGATATTTTGTTTTTTAAATCTTTACTTACCATTTATATACCAGTAATATTAATTTATATACATTTATATACATTATAAAGAACATGATAACATATGTTTATTTTAATGTTATTTTAAAGTCAGGGATATTTCCAACGATACTGAAAATGTACCTGAAGAGCAAAGCCTTTTATTCTACTTTTTCATTACACACTACTATCTAGGCTGAATCAAAACATAAAATATCCAGTCAAAATGACGTGGCAGATCAGCTGCAGGCAGGGAGGGATCTTTGAATAGCTTATGGAATTAAATGACCCTTAAATTTTATTTAAATCATTCAAGATAACATAACATGACCAGGGATTATCCAGGGACAGGTCAGGTTCAACTGGTGCAGAGTAAATGGTTCAGCTTCCAGCAAAGGGTTTTGCCAAAGCAATTGACGGTACTGGGTAATGCCTTTTTGGCCACACATGGATCAGTGTTTAGTAAGCCACTCAGCACAATCAAGAAGCCAAACTTTAATTTTAAAAATTCTTTATTTTTAGTACTTTAGATGCAGCCATGCAGCCACAACGGTGTGTTCAGAAGTGTCTTTTTCTACCTGTGCAGGTTTCACATGCTTCAATCAGTGACAGCTATCACCACACCTGTACTCAGACCCCCTTTGGTGCCATCCTGACCTGCTGCACCCAGGGCACATGCCCCTCCTGCCCCCCCAGTTATGCCCCTGCAAATTATGAAATACATAGGTCCACATCCTACCTATGGTTCATCCCTGAAGGATGCCTGGTGCCCAATGTGAAAATCCTATAGGATTCTCTTCGTATCAGCTGTTTTATTCTGTCTCCTCCTCTAACATTGGAGTTAAGTTTCTTAGTTCCTAAAATTGGCAAGGTGTCCTGCATGGACATCTTTGAAATGTCCGGATACATTAGACGAATATCTTGAAACCCCTGACGGCTGCCATATATATGTGCCTTTGTTTTGCTTTCTTGCTTCTTATTTTGAGCATACAGGTGGTGAAGCCCATATATTGCTGTCTACATTCAATACAGGCAACCAAATCTATTACATATGTTGACCTGATGATATATTGCTTTTGTCTTAAAGACTCTAATAGTTGTAAAAGACTCAAATTCTCTCTCTACCTCCAGATAGGGGCTTAGTGCACAGCTAAGGCCTACCATGGATAGCTATGTCTGTTTGGTCTGATTTTCCTAAGTATTGCAGCTTTTATACTCTACTCACAGGATATTCTTTATTTCAGGATCACAGTTTAATAAAAGTAAATACATATTGATGATCTGTCTAACCTGCTTAAACTGGGAACTATATGCAGTGATCAAAGAGAGTGTACTTTCACTGGCAGTAGGCAATTGTCTTCTACTACACGCCAACATAAACTCCCAATCTCTAGACTTTGCCTATAAGTGGGCTTCATCTAATTCAGAGGGGGGATAGCCCCTAGCCATCGCCCTTATGGAGATATAATTTGCTTCTTCTAAAAAGTCTTCTAACTCCGAACAATTGTGGTGTGCCCAAAGCATCTTGCCTTTAGGTATCTCTTTAATAATGTGGCGAAGATGGCAGCTTTCCGCCAGTAAAATTCCATTACCCTCTGTCAACTTCCGACACGTTTTGGTTCTTATTGGGTGGTCTCTTTCCCCAGCCATCAACAATAAATCTAAAAAAGGCCTCTCTTTTTTACTGCCTACAATTTTTAATTAAGGCAGTTATAATTAAGGAAAGCATCCTCTATGTCACTTCTCCAAATGAACAACAGGTCATCAATGTACCTCCCATACAAAACAACACTTCCTCAAGTCACCCCCAAAGATGCAGGACCCTTCCCACCAACCCATGTATTGATTGGCAAGAGAGGGCGAAAAAGGAGCGCCCATCAAGCCCCCACTCCTCTGGAGGTAAGAATACCCACCATAGAGGAAAAAAAAGGTTGTGTGTAAGCAGATACTCTACTTAAGGAATAATGAATGGACACAAATATTTAATGTAATTCAAGTATCTAGTAAGGTGCTAGTATACTTCTTTTAAGACCTGATCATGATAGATTGAAGAACATAAAGCTGAGATGTCACCAGAATGCTGTAAATGGCCCGGGAGACGACGTACCAGTGTCTGCAAGTAGGAATCAACCAACTGCCCCAGCCTGTCATTCAGCCCCCCAATTCCTGCCACAATCGGACGGCCAGATGGTGTGAAACCATCCTTGTGGATTTTAGGGAGATGATGAAAGACCCGACAATTGGCGTCCCCACTAGCAGCCGCTGGAGTACTCCAAGGGCAACACCATCCTTAATCAGAAGCTCCAAATCCTTTTTTAAATTCCTCAGTGGGGTTGCCCTTTAGCTTAGAATAGGTAGCTGTGTTGCTAAGTTGAAGTAGGGACTTTGAATGGTAAGTATCCCTGTCAAGTACAATGACACTGCTCTCCTTGTCTGTGACATGTATCACAATATATTGATTGATCTTTAAATTATCAATAGCTTTTCTTTAGCCAACAGACAGATTCAATCTAGGACAACTGTCATTCGTTTTTTTCCGTACCAAGTCCTTCTCCACTTGTTCCTGAAAGACATCAAGAACAGTGGGGCAAGCATGCACTAGATAAAAGATGGTGTCTTGGGGACATCAACCTTCTCAATGTTATGGCAATCCAGATGTTCCAAGTCATTGATGCCACATAAATCCTCAGATGACTCAATCCCTGGTACATCTATATTCCTGTTTCGAATACATCTGGAACAATCATTTCTTGGCCTGATCTATCTGAGAAATGCTTTCTAAGTGTTAAGCAAGGAACAAATTGGTTGATATCCAAGATAGTGTTAAAGGAAAGTTAGCTATGGGGAAAAAATAAGGCCTTTGATTAGAAGAGAAAAATCAGAATCTGTAAGTATATAACTCGACACCTCATGCTTCTAGACTCATTCTCTCTGATCTATCACTTTCTGCTAAATAGTCCGAAGATGACAAATAAAATGAGACTGATTTTGTGCATGTAGTGTTACACACAAGCAGCTGTTAAAGGGGATTTCTTCTAACTAGATTACAGTTTGAATTGTTTTTGTGTCTGCTGTAAAAACCCCAGACCAATGGGCATCCCATATTAGCACATTTGACCCTATCTGTTACACACAAGCAGCTGTTAAAGGGGATTTCTTCTAACTAGATTACAGTTTTAATTGTTTTTGTGTCTGCTGTAAAAACCCCAGGCCACTGGGCATCCCATATTAGCACATTTGACCCTATCTGTTACACACAAGCAGCTGTTAAAGGGAATTTCTTCTAACTAGAGTACAGTTTGAATTGTTTTTGTGTCTGCTGTAAAAACCCCAGGCCACTGGGCATCCCATATCAGCACATTTGACCCTATCTGTTACACTCAAGCAGGTGTTAAAGCGGATTTCTTCTAACTAGAGCACAGTTTTAATTGTTTTTGTGTCTGCTGTAAAAAACCCTGCCCACTGGGCATGCCATGTTTGCACATTTAACCCTATCTGTTACACGCAAGCAGCTCTTAAAGGGGATTTCATCTAACTAGAGCACAGTTTTAATTGTTTTTGTGTCTGCTGTAAAAACCCCTGCCCACTGGGCATCCCATATTAGAACATTTGACCCTATCTGTTAAACACAAGCAGCTGTTAAAGGGGATTTCTTCTAACTAGATTACAGTTTTAATTGTTTTTGTGTCTGCTGTAAAAAACCCTGCCCACAGGGCATCCCATATTTGCACATTTGACCATATCTGTTAAACACAAGCAGCTCTGAAAGCGGATTTCTTCTAACTAGATTACAGTTTGAATTGTTTTTGTGTCTGCTGTAAAAACCCCTGCCCACTGGGCATCCCATATTGCCAATTTTCATAGTATCTGTTACATAGAAGCAGTTCCTCAGTTTATTTACCTTCTGCTTTTTAAAGTAAACACATTTTTTAAAGTGCCTGTTGCGCATTTCAAATACATAAAAATGTCAAGCAGACAATTGCCAGGATATTCACAGAGGAGTGGCTGAGGCCTAGATTTAGCAGGCAGAGGTCGCAGCAGACTAGGGGCGAGTGGCAGCAGGAGTCGTGGTGAGAGACCTGATCTGCCAGTATCTGCTAGCAGTCGTGTCTCCACCAGTAACGTATCTGCCGTCGTAGATTGGTTAACGTGGTCATCCACATCATTACAAGTTACATCTGACACCCCCAGTCTACAGTCGGTAGGTTCCTCTGACACAACCCTGAGTTGGCATGGCCCGGGAGCAGCCCCTGTCCTCCCATTGCCTCTGTCCTACGCCGTTCCCTCCCCAGCGACGTATCCTATGCTTTTGATTCAGCTGCACTCTTTAGTGAGGACGATCAGATAGAGGACAGTCAGCAGCTACTGCCCAGCCAAGAAATGGAGGTGGCTTCTTTCGCTAAGCAGACAAATAGTGATGTGGAGAGTGGAGTGGGAGGTGGTGTGGCGAGCGTTCCAGCTCCTGCACCAGATACTGATGAAGCTGATCGCACTTGGGAGCCGGGTGCAGAAGGGGCTTCGTCATCATCATCAGGAGAAGAGGGGCGCAGGTTGCCCCGGAGTCAGCAGCTGAGGCAGCAAGGTGTTAGCAGCATGGTTGGCAGTCAGCATGGGGGCAGAATTGTAAAGTCTGGAGCCAAACGGGGCCGGGGTAGATCACTTGCTGCACGGCAGGCTACCTTCTCGGGAGGTAGTGGAGCAGTGAATCAGTGCGGGCTGTTGGTGGGAAAATTAGCTACTCGGCAGTGTGGCAGTTTTTCATCAAGCATCCGCAGGAGGGTAACATGGCCACATGCAAGATGTGTAGGCAGAAGGTGAAGAGTGGCCAGGGCCCAAATGTTGGCACCACGGCCCTTCGTCAACATATGCTGCGTCACCATAAAGCGGCCTGGGAGAACCGAGGCTCCAAAGAGGTGGTCCAGGCTGCTTCCTCACCAAGTGGCACACCGCTCCAAATTTCTGCCTGCCAAGGCTCCAGCACCTCAGTTGAAGGCAGCTGTGCGTCATACCCATCCTCTGTCGCTCCAGATGCTTCTGCTCCTCCTCCAAGTCATGCATCCCGCCAGCAATCCATCAGCGAAGCCATGTCAAGAGACAGCAGTATGCGCCCACTCATCCTACGGCGCAGAAGCTGAATGTGCTCCTGTCCAAGTTGCTGGTGCTGCAGTCGCTCCCTTTTCAGGTGGTGGACTCTGCACCTTTCAGAGAACTGATGGCTTGTGCCGAGCCGAGGTGGAGAGTCCCAAGCCGTCTTTTCTTTGCCAAGAAGGCAGTACCAGCGCTGCACAATTTTGTTGAACAGAGGGTGGGCCAGTCCTTGACAGTACATGTTGTTTACGGCCCACTGGGTGAATGTGGTTCCTTTGCAGCAGCAGCAACTTGGACAGGTCACGCCGCTTCAGCCTCCGCGCTTCCTGGGCATTGTGCCTGTGACATCGTGCGACTCGCCCTCCTCATTCTCCGCCATCTCCTCACCCTCCACTGTAGGGTCAAGTCTCAGTGCCCCAGTCTACCATGTGTGCAGGGCATGAAGGTGTCATGCTGTGCTTCACATGGTTTGTCTTGGCGAACGGAGTCACACAGGGGAGGAACTGCTAAAATGTATTCATCAAGAAATCCAAACATGGCTTACTCCGAGAAAACTGAAAATGGGAACCATGGTTACCGACAATGGGAAGAACATTTTGTCTGCGCTGCGACAAGGAAGCCTGACCCTTGCACCTTGCATGGCTCACGTCTTCAATCTGGTTGTCAAGCGGTTTCTGAAGTCTTCCCCCCATCTGCAAGACATCCTAACAACGGCAAGGAAACTTTGCATGCACTTCAGCCACTCCTATACCACCAAGCACACCCTTCTTGAGCTACAGCATCAGAACGGTAGCCCCCAACATAGTCTGATTTGCGATGTTTCCACCCTCCATATGTTGGACCGACTATACGAACAGAGAAAAGCCATCACGGATTTCTTGATGAGCCAAGCGGATAGGGGGATTCCCCTGTGTAACTTCAATGTCAACCAGTGGTAGCTCATACGTGACACCTGCCGTTTGCCCTGGCCCTTTGAGGCAGCCACTTTATTTGTCAGTCGCCAGGATTACGAGATGAAAGACGTGATTCCACTGCTTCATGTACTACAACACATGTTGGAAACCATGGCTGGTCAGGGCACTGGAGACATGGCGTCTACATCTTACGGCCACATGAACCCCATTGGAGCTGAACTGGAGGAGGAAGAGGAGGGGCACAGTGAAGCACAGTTTAGGCTTGGTTTAATGGCTGGTTTATCTAGTCAGCGGACAGGAGAGGAGGAGCAGGAGCAGCCAGAGGAGCTAAAGGGTTGTGAGGAAGGCGAGACAGAGGACCCAGGCACACCGTGGCAGTATGCAGTGGAGATGGAGACAGGTAGTCCCTCGGAGTCACTTGCACAAATGGCAGGAAGCATGCTCACGTGCTTGCTTAGTGACCCCAGAATTGTTTCCATTTGTCAGCGAGATGACTTCTGGCTGTCCACCTTATTGGACCTTCGCTTCCGGCACAAAATGGGGGCATTTTTTAAACCCGCCGAGAGGGAGGACAAACTGACCTACTGCAAAGACATTCTATGTAGTCAGTTGGCCGATGCCTATCTGCGCCATGGTCCATACTCTCGCAGGTCTGACTCGGGGGGACCTCTGCGCTCACCTTCCACTGCCATGGCTGCTGGGGGGGTGGCAGGAGCAACAACAGCAGCTCCATCCGCAGCAACCTCAGTCTTCAGTCGCTAATGAGTAGCTTTCTTCACCCCGCATAGTGAGGCTACTCATGAGCAGCAGGAAGACCTGGAGCAGGACCTGAACCAGCAGGTCGTGTCATACCTTGACATGACCATGCCAACACACCTTGAGGATCCGCTGGACTTCTGGGCAGCTAAACTTGACTTGTGCCACAACTAGCAGAGTTTGCCCTGGAAAAGCTGTCCTGCCCGGCCAGTAGCGTGCCATCTGAGCAGGTGTTTAGTGCGGCGGGGGCCATAGTAACGCCGAGGAGAACTCGTCTGTCAACTAAAAATGTGGAGAGACTCACCTTTGTGAAAATGAATCAGGGATGGATCAGCCAGTATTTCCACCCACCAATGGCTGATGCATGCGAGTAGATTCAGCATGATGCCTCGTTTTACACTTTTCAAATGGTGGAAAACATATTTATGTCTTTAGGCCAATTTTTGGGCTCCTGCTGATGCTAACTTCAGGGTGTACCTTTGAGCCAATTTTTGGGTTCCTGCTGATGCCAACTTCAGGGTATGCCTTTCAGACAATTTTTGGGTTCCTGCTGATGCCAACTTCAGGGTGTACCTTTGAGCCAATTTTTGGGTTCCTGCTGATGCCAACTTCAGGGTATGCCTTTCAAACAATTTTTGTGTTCCTGCTGCTGCCAACTCCAGGGTGTGTCTATCAGTCAATGTTTGAGTTCCTGCTGCCAACTCCAGTGTCTCTTTCAGCCAATTTTTGGGCTCCTGCTGCTGCTGCTGCCAACTCCAGGTTGTGTCTTTAGGCCAATTTTTAGACTCCTGCTGCTGCCAACTCCAGGTTGTGTCTTTAGGCCAATTTTTGGGCTCCTGCTGCCAACTCCAGTGTCTCTTTCAGCCAATGTTTGGGCTCCTGCTGCTGCTGCCAACTCCTGTGTCTTTCAGCCAATGTTTGGGCTCCTGCTGCTGCTGCTGCCAACTCCAGTGTGTCTTTAGGGCAATTTTTGGGCTCCTGCTGCTGCCAACTCCAGGGTGTGTCTTTAGGCCAATTTTTAGGCTCCTGCTGCCAACTCCAGTGTCTCTTTCAGCCAATGTTTGGGCTCCTGCTGCTGCTGCTGGCAACCCCAGTGTGTCTTTAGGCCAATGTTTGGGCTCCTGCTGCTGCTGCTGCCAACTCCAGTGTGTCTTTAGGCCAATTTTTGGGCTCCTGCTGCCAACTCCAGTGTCTCTTTCAGCCAATGTTTGGGCTCCTGCTGCTGCTGCTGAAAACTCCAGTGTGTCTTTAGGCCAATTTTTGGGCTCCTGCTGCCAACTCCAGTGTCTCTTTCAAGCAATGTTTGGGCTCCTGCTGCTGCTGCCAACTCCAGTGGGTGTCTTTAGGCCAATTTTTGGGCTCCTGCTGGCAACTCAAGTGTCTCTTTCAGCCAATGTTTGGGCTCCTGCTGCTGCTGCTGCCAACTCCAGTGTGTCTTTAGGCCAATTTTTGGGCTCCTGCTGCTGCTGCTGCCAACTCCAGGTTGTGTCTTTAGGCCAATGTTTGGGCTCCTGCTGCCAACTCCAGTGTCTCTTTCAGACAATGTTTAGGCTCCTGCTGCTGCCAACTTCAGTGTCTCTTTCAGCCAATGTTTGGGCTCCTGCTGCTGCTGCTGGCAACTCCAGTGTGTCTTTAGGCCAATGTTTGGGCTCCTGCTGCTGCTGCTGCCAACTCCAGTGTGTATTTAGGCCAATTTTTGGGCTCCTGCTGCCAACTCCAGTGTCTCTTTTAAGCAATGTTTGGGCTCCTGCTGCTGCTGCCAACTCCAGGGTGTGTCTTTCAGGCCAATTTTTGGGCTCCTGCTGCCAACTCCTGTGTCTCTTTCAAGCAATGTTTGGGCTCCTGCTGCTGCTGCCAACTCCAGGATGTGCCTTCCAGCCAATTTTTGTGCTCCTGCTGCTAACTCCAGTGTCTCTTTCAAGCAATGTTTGTGCTCCTGCTGCTGCCAACTCCAGTGTCTTTTTCAAGCAATGTTTGGGCTCCAGGAGAGAGAGACAGGAGAGGAGGAGCAGGAGCAGCCAGAGGAGCTAGAGGGTTGTGAGGAAGGTGAGACAGAGGACCCAGACACACCGTGGCAGTATGCAGTGGAGATGGAGACAGGTAGTCCCTCCGAGTCACTTGCACAAATGGCACGAAGCATGCTCACGTGCTTGCGTAGTGACCACAGAATTGTTTCCATTTTTATGCGGGATGACTACTGGCTGTCCACCTTATTGGACCCTCGCTTCCGGCACAAAATGGGGGCATTTTTTAAACCCTCCGAGAGGGAGGACAAACTGACCTACTGCAAACACATTCTACGTAGTCAGTTGGCCGATGCCTATCTGCGCCATGGTCCATACTCTCGCAGGTCTGACTCAGGGGGACCTCTGCGCTCACCTTCCACTGCCATGGCTGCTGGGGGGGTGGCAGGAGCAGCAGCAGCAGCTCCATCAGCAGCAGCCTCAGTCTTCAGTTGCTAATGAGTAGCTTTCTTCACCCCGCATAGTGAGGCTACTCATGAGCAGCAGGAAGACCTGGAGCAGGACCTGAACCAGCAGGTCGTGTCATACCTTGACATGACCATGCCAACACACCTTGAGGATCCGCTGGACTTCTGGGCAGCCAAACTTGACTTGTGCCACAACTAGCAGAGTTTGCCCTGGAAAAGCTGTCCTGCCCGGCCAGTAGCGTGCCATCTGAGCAGGTGTTTAGTGCGGCGGGGGCCATAGTAACGCCGAGGAGAACTCGTCTGTCAACTAAAAATGTGGAGAGACTCACCTTTGTGAAAATGAATCAGGGATGGATCAGCCAGTATTTCCACCCACCAATGGCTGATGCATGCGAGTAGATTCAGCATGATGCCTCGTTTTACACTTTTCAAATGGTGGAAAACATATTTATGTCTTTAGGCCAATTTTTGGGCTCCTGCTGATGCTAACTTCAGGGTGTACCTTTGAGCCAATTTTTGGGTTCCTGCTGATGCCAACTTCAGGGTATGCCTTTCAGACAATTTTTGGGTTCCTGCTGATGCCAACTTCAGGGTGTACCTTTGAGCCAATTTTTGGGTTCCTGCTGATGCCAACTTCAGGGTATGCCTTTCAAACAATTTTTGTGTTCCTGCTGCTGCCAACTCCAGGGTGTGTCTATCAGTCAATGTTTGAGTTCCTGCTGCCAACTCCAGTGTCTCTTTCAGCCAATTTTTGGGCTCCTGCTGCTGCTGCTGCCAACTCCAGGTTGTGTCTTTAGGCCAATTTTTAGACTCCTGCTGCTGCCAACTCCAGGTTGTGTCTTTAGGCCAATTTTTGGGCTCCTGCTGCCAACTCCAGTGTCTCTTTCAGCCAATGTTTGGGCTCCTGCTGCTGCTGCCAACTCCTGTGTCTTTCAGCCAATGTTTGGGCTCCTGCTGCTGCTGCTGCCAACTCCAGTGTGTCTTTAGGGCAATTTTTGGGCTCCTGCTGCTGCCAACTCCAGGGTGTGTCTTTAGGCCAATTTTTAGGCTCCTGCTGCCAACTCCAGTGTCTCTTTCAGCCAATGTTTGGGCTCCTGCTGCTGCTGCTGGCAACCCCAGTGTGTCTTTAGGCCAATGTTTGGGCTCCTGCTGCTGCTGCTGCCAACTCCAGTGTGTCTTTAGGCCAATTTTTGGGCTCCTGCTGCCAACTCCAGTGTCTCTTTCAGCCAATGTTTGGGCTCCTGCTGCTGCTGCTGAAAACTCCAGTGTGTCTTTAGGCCAATTTTTGGGCTCCTGCTGCCAACTCCAGTGTCTCTTTCAAGCAATGTTTGGGCTCCTGCTGCTGCTGCCAACTCCAGTGGGTGTCTTTAGGCCAATTTTTGGGCTCCTGCTGGCAACTCAAGTGTCTCTTTCAGCCAATGTTTGGGCTCCTGCTGCTGCTGCTGCCAACTCCAGTGTGTCTTTAGGCCAATTTTTGGGCTCCTGCTGCTGCTGCTGCCAACTCCAGGTTGTGTCTTTAGGCCAATGTTTGGGCTCCTGCTGCCAACTCCAGTGTCTCTTTCAGACAATGTTTAGGCTCCTGCTGCTGCCAACTTCAGTGTCTCTTTCAGCCAATGTTTGGGCTCCTGCTGCTGCTGCTGGCAACTCCAGTGTGTCTTTAGGCCAATGTTTGGGCTCCTGCTGCTGCTGCTGCCAACTCCAGTGTGTATTTAGGCCAATTTTTGGGCTCCTGCTGCCAACTCCAGTGTCTCTTTTAAGCAATGTTTGGGCTCCTGCTGCTGCTGCCAACTCCAGGGTGTGTCTTTCAGGCCAATTTTTGGGCTCCTGCTGCCAACTCCTGTGTCTCTTTCAAGCAATGTTTGGGCTCCTGCTGCTGCTGCCAACTCCAGGATGTGCCTTCCAGCCAATTTTTGTGCTCCTGCTGCTAACTCCAGTGTCTCTTTCAAGCAATGTTTGTGCTCCTGCTGCTGCCAACTCCAGTGTCTTTTTCAAGCAATGTTTGGGCTCCAGGAGAGAGAGACAGGAGAGGAGGAGCAGGAGCAGCCAGAGGAGCTAGAGGGTTGTGAGGAAGGTGAGACAGAGGACCCAGACACACCGTGGCAGTATGCAGTGGAGATGGAGACAGGTAGTCCCTCCGAGTCACTTGCACAAATGGCACGAAGCATGCTCACGTGCTTGCGTAGTGACCACAGAATTGTTTCCATTTTTATGCGGGATGACTACTGGCTGTCCACCTTATTGGACCCTCGCTTCCGGCACAAAATGGGGGCATTTTTTAAACCCTCCGAGAGGGAGGACAAACTGACCTACTGCAAACACATTCTACGTAGTCAGTTGGCCGATGCCTATCTGCGCCATGGTCCATACTCTCGCAGGTCTGACTCAGGGGGACCTCTGCGCTCACCTTCCACTGCCATGGCTGCTGGGGGGGTGGCAGGAGCAGCAGCAGCAGCTCCATCAGCAGCAGCCTCAGTCTTCAGTTGCTAATGAGTAGCTTTCTTCACCCCGCATAGTGAGGCTACTCATGAGCAGCAGGAAGACCTGGAGCAGGACCTGAACCAGCAGGTCGTGTCATACCTTGACATGACCATGCCAACACACCTTGAGGATCCGCTGGACTTCTGGGCAGCCAAACTTGACTTGTGCCACAACTAGCAGAGTTTGCCCTGGAAAAGCTGTCCTGCCCGGCCAGTAGCGTGCCATCTGAGCGGGTATTTAGTGCGGCGGGGGGCATAGTAACGCCAAGGAGAACTCGTCTGTCAACTAAAAATGTGGAGAGACTCACCTTTGTGAAAATGAATCAGGGATGGATCAGCCAGGATTTACACCCACCAATGGCTGATGCATGCGACTAGATTCAGCATGGTGCCACGTTTTACACTTTCCAAATGGTGCAAAACATATTTATGTCTTTAGGCCAATTTTTGGGCTCCTGCTGATGCCAACTTCAGAGTATGCCTTTCAGACAATTTTTGTGTTCCTGCTGCTGCCAACTCCAGGGTGTGTCTATCAGTCAATGTTTGGGTTCCTGCTGCCAACTCCATTGTCTCTTTCAGCCAATTTTTGGGCTCCTGCTGCTGCCAACTCCAGTGTGTCTTTTGGCCAATTTTGGGCTCCTGCTGCTGCCAACTCCAGGGTGTGTCTTTAGGCCAATTTTTGGGCTCCTGCTGACAACTCCAGTGTCTCTTTCAGCCAATGTTTGGGCTCCTGCTGCTGCTGGCAACCCCAGTGTGTCTTTAGGCCAATGTTTGGGCTCCTGCTGCTGCTGCCAACTCCAGTGTGTCTTTAGGCCAATTTTTGGGCTCCTGCTGCCAACCCCAGTGTCTCTTTCAGCCAATGTTTGGGCTCCTGCTGCTGCCAACTCCAGGGTGTGTCTTTGGGCCAATTTTTGGGCTCCTGCTGCCAACTCCAGTGTCTCTTTCAGCCAATGTATGGGCTCCTGCTGCTGCCAACTCTAGGGTGTGTCTTTCAGGCAATATATGGGCTCCTAATGCTGCTGCCAACTCCAATGTGTTTTTCAGGCAATATATGAGCTCCCTATGCTGCTGCCAACTCCTGGGTGTGTGTTTCAGGCAATATATGGGCTCCTAATGCTGCTGCCAACTCCTGTGTGTGTTTTTCAGGCAATATTTGGGCTCCCTATGCTGCTGCCAAATTCAGGGTGTGTTTTTTAGGCAATATATGGGCTCCCTATGCGGCTGCCAACTCCACTGTGTGTCTTTCAGGCAATATATGGGCTAATCATGCTGATGACACCTCAAGGCTCTGTAATTGTGCCGCTCTGCATCAGCGAATCTAATAGCGACGCCTCTGATCTGCATTTCATACTTCTTTACAATAGTATTTCACTAACCCAGCATGCATTCTGTGCATGTTACAGCCAAGCAAAACGTTCTGCAACCCTATGGAGGCTCTTGGACGCCCAGGAATAGACGTTTTTAATAGCGATTCGTTGCGAATAAATTCGGACCGAAACGATTTTTCACGGAAAATTCGGCGAATCAGCCGAATCGAATTTTTCAAAAGTTCGCTCATCTCTAGTAGTGTCCTTTAAAATGGACATCAGATAGCATTTGTATCTACTACTTCTACTACTCCAGGTATAACCAGGTTGTAGGGATGGGGTAAAACTGAGTAATAAAAAAATTGCCTCAGTCTTCAGTTGCTAATGAGTAGCTTTCTTCACCCCGCATAGTGAGGCTACTCATGAGCAGCAGGAAGACCTGGAGCAGGACCTGAACCAGCAGGTCGTGTCATACCTTGACATGACCATGCCAACACACCTTGAGGATCCGCTGGACTTCTGGGCAGCCAAACTTGACTTGTGCCACAACTAGCAGAGTTTGCCCTGGAAAAGCTGTCCTGCCCGGCCAGTAGCGTGCCATCTGAGCGGGTATTTAGTGCGGCGGGGGGCATAGTAACGCCAAGGAGAACTCGTCTGTCAACTAAAAATGTGGAGAGACTCACCTTTGTGAAAATGAATCAGGGATGGATCAGCCAGGATTTACACCCACCAATGGCTGATGCATGCGACTAGATTCAGCATGGTGCCACGTTTTACACTTTCCAAATGGTGCAAAACATATTTATGTCTTTAGGCCAATTTTTGGGCTCCTGCTGATGCCAACTTCAGAGTATGCCTTTCAGACAATTTTTGTGTTCCTGCTGCTGCCAACTCCAGGGTGTGTCTATCAGTCAATGTTTGGGTTCCTGCTGCCAACTCCATTGTCTCTTTCAGCCAATTTTTGGGCTCCTGCTGCTGCCAACTCCAGTGTGTCTTTTGGCCAATTTTGGGCTCCTGCTGCTGCCAACTCCAGGGTGTGTCTTTAGGCCAATTTTTGGGCTCCTGCTGACAACTCCAGTGTCTCTTTCAGCCAATGTTTGGGCTCCTGCTGCTGCTGGCAACCCCAGTGTGTCTTTAGGCCAATGTTTGGGCTCCTGCTGCTGCTGCCAACTCCAGTGTGTCTTTAGGCCAATTTTTGGGCTCCTGCTGCCAACCCCAGTGTCTCTTTCAGCCAATGTTTGGGCTCCTGCTGCTGCCAACTCCAGGGTGTGTCTTTGGGCCAATTTTTGGGCTCCTGCTGCCAACTCCAGTGTCTCTTTCAGCCAATGTATGGGCTCCTGCTGCTGCCAACTCTAGGGTGTGTCTTTCAGGCAATATATGGGCTCCTAATGCTGCTGCCAACTCCAATGTGTTTTTCAGGCAATATATGAGCTCCCTATGCTGCTGCCAACTCCTGGGTGTGTCTTTCAGGCAATATATGGGCTCCTAATGCTGCTGCCAACTCCTGTGTGTGTTTTTCAGGCAATATTTGGGCTCCCTATGCTGCTGCCAAATTCAGGGTGTGTTTTTTAGGCAATATATGGGCTCCCTATGCGGCTGCCAACTCCACTGTGTGTCTTTCAGGCAATATATGGGCTAATCATGCTGATGACACCTCAAGGCTCTGTAATTGTGCCGCTCTGCATCAGCGAATCTAATAGCGACGCCTCTGATCTGCATTTCATACTTCTTTACAATAGTATTTCACTAACCCAGCATGCATTCTGTGCATGTTACAGCCAAGCAAAACGTTCTGCAACCCTATGGAGGCTCTTGGACGCCCAGGAATAGACGTTTTTAATAGCGATTCGTTGCGAATAAATTCGGACCGAAACGATTTTTCACGGAAAATTCGGCGAATCAGCCGAATCGAATTTTTCAAAAGTTCGCTCATCTCTAGTAGTGTCCTTTAAAATGGACATCAGATAGCATTTGTATCTACTACTTCTACTACTCCAGGTATAACCAGGTTGTAGGGATGGGGTAAAACTGAGTAATAAAAAAATTGCAATCAGAATACGTTAATACACTTTATACAGTACAGCAGCCATGCTGTCAGGTCGGCTGGAAACAGTAAAAGTGTGTATTTTACAGCAATATACTCATCAAGAGGGAGATTCAGACGTAATGGCTCCTACTTAAAGTGGACCAACACCCAGGTGGATCGGCCTGGGAATCTATAAGATCCAAAATCGGGATGCCTTGCTGTGTGAAACCCCCCAGGATGCCCAGATACCTTACCTGGATCCCGATCCAAGGGCACATGCTCGGGCCGCGGCCGCATCTCGCGTTTCTCTCTAGCAGGGCGCGGGCGCACTCACTGTTAGAGAGAGCGGCGAGATGCGCCAGCGTGCTTGGAGCTGCTGTGGTAAGACTTCTCATTGATGCACATACCACAGCGGCTCCGAGCGCGCTGATTGGACGAGCAGCCGCGCATGCGTCGTAGAAGCGTGGTAGGAGCAGGGTGAGGTGAGTTTTTACTCGCGATCTGGGGGGTTTCACATAGCGGGGCACCCCTGATCGGGGTGCCCCGGGGTAGTGGACCAAGACCAAGGATAGTCAAAATCCTGGGTGTTGGTCCACTTTAATAACCATTCAGAGGAAACACAGAATGCATATGTAGACATTTCCTGAGTAAATAAATGAAACTGCAACCAACATATATTGATATGACAAGATACACGCTGACTACATCTAGTGGCCTTTTGTAGTTATAACACCAAACTATACGAAAGAAAGACATCCTTCATATGAAATGTCCGGAAGATAGAACACCTGCTTGCTTCAGCATTATTGGGTTAAGTATATTCCATTGAGAATATAGAATTGTAGTCTCTTCCAGAAATAAACATTTTTCTAAATTTATAAGCTGAGAAGCTAAAAATGCTTTTGATAAAATAAAGTGGCACTGGTTGTTTGGCTGCTTGAACACCTGGGCTTTGGAAGTAAATTCAGGTCTATAATAAGACCCCTCTACCAATCGGTATTTAACAACTTACGTGAAGCATTAAAATGTTCACTTCAGAGGTGTTCACTTTCCCAATTTTTTAAATAATTCACTGTACACCATATTGAGAGCTTTAGAATTCTTATATCACTCTAGGGGCTCTTTTTATAAAACTCACTGTGTTCACAGATTACTAACTTCGGCCCTCTTCTTCATAATGGGATACCTGGGTCCATTTTAGGTTAAAGTGGACCAACACCCTCCCGTGATCGGCCCGGGAATCTATAAGATTCCTGGGCCGATCACCTCCCTCCCCGCGGGACATCCGAGATCGGGATGTCCTGCGGGGTGAAACCCCCCCCAAACACCCCAAATCCCCTTACCTTGTCTTCGGCGGCGGCCAGCCGCCGCCGCCTCCCTCGCGCCCCTCTAGACGTGCGCGCGCCCGCGCCGGCCATCTGTGAATGGCCGGCGCGGGCGCGCACGCGTCAAGAGTGACGCGCGGGAGGTGGCGGCGGAGGAGCCGCTTGTCCGCTCCTGTCAAATGCCTTGTCCGTCGGCGCTGGGAGCGGGGAGAGGTGAGTTTTCCGGGTGATCGGGGGGGTTTCACACAGCGGGGCACCACCGAAGTGGACCAAGACCCAGGATAGTCAAAATCCTGGGTGTTGGTCCACTTTAAGAAATATCTATTTATATGGAACAAAGAGGTTCTGCTTTACCAAGGCAACTCTATCACAAAGCATATGCACAGGTTGTATGAAACTAAAATGGCAACCTTACTGAGAAAATCAAAATGGAATTTGTTTTTTTTTTATCATGCATGGTCTATCGCTTTAACACTTCTTATTACATATTTCCCCTACATACTTGAGTGGGACATTCTGGGGATATGGCCTGACAAGGAGCAAAGAGTGTGTAAAGGAAATAAACAGATTAGCAGTTATACCCTTATGAATTGTACTAATCCCCCTTCCTTGTGATTCTTCTTTGCTAAACTCAGACATTTCTTCAGGATAAAATTAACTGATGTTCAACCTAAAAAATTGGAAACATTTTATTGAAATGTTCCCTCAAGACCTTAGATATAACTTGACCTCTTGCTTTGGCCAAAACATGGGCATTGGAAACCCCCTGGCATAAAAACAACCGCTGACTAAAAGTGTTTGGGGAGCCACTAAGATGTTCAGTGGTAATGTTGCTGGACAGAATGGCAATTGTGTAATGGAGGCATAATAGGAAAAATACAGAGTGGCCAAACTACAACTCAAAACTTTATTAAGTGCCAGCCTGATGGCTCTAGGGCCGGGGGGAGATGAAAACAAAACGCGTGTATTGCAAAGATGACGGGTGTTGGGATAAGCTGGGAGAGTGCCTGTGAGTAACTGTGAAGTGTAACGCCAGATAACGTTACCGAAATCTAAGATGGCACAATTGTCTTCACTAGATAGAGCCCCTCCCCCACACACACAAGGGAAGACATACTGGGCATGCGCAAGAAACTAGAGAGACATACTGCCAGAATGTTTCTCGACTTGATTTCTTGACTGAGATGTCATGAATATATTGTACCTCCATTGTTTTAAAACTTCTATCATCTTATGTGATAAATGCCAATATCGGCGATTGTAACTAAACCTTTCCAATTAATCATAATCTGTACAGGTATGCCTTAAAGCAGACCAAAACCCACTGCATTGTGAAATACATTAGACCAAAGCCCATGCCAATACTTCCTTTTTGGGTTGTGGAGCTAGAAATGGATATTTTTCCTTTTTGAATCAGTTTTTTTTCTGTCGCTTTCGGTAAGATGGCAGGCGATCAGTCATTGCCTAAGTGTGGCAATTAGATCATTGCAACACAGAATAGTGGCAGTGAATGGAGGAGGCGAGGCTTTACTGCTAAAACAGAAGGCATTATCTGGGATTAGAGTTAAGCAGGATCAGTGAAAATTGGCAAAAGGTGCTTCATGGGAGGAGCAATTCAGGGGATATATAGTAACATAGTATGTAAGGCTGAATAAAAACTTTAGTCCATTCAGTTCAGCCTGTTTATCTCCTTCCAGTGGTCTAGTAGCCATAGCTGGAAATGTTATTACATGCCAGGAAGGCATCAAGGCCGCTTTTGAATGTTTTTACTGTATCCATCATTGCTACCTCCTCTGGCAGCGAGTTCCATAGTCTCACTGCTCTTACAGAGAAGAATCCCCTCCTGTGTCGATGGAAAAAGCACCTTTCCTCTAACCTTAGTGGATGCCCTCAGGTGATAGTTACACTCCGGGGTATAACTAGATTGTGGGACCCCAAATATATTTATACATAGTTATTAGATCACCCCTCAAGTGCCTCTTTTCTAAACCAAATAAGGATACTCTAGCCCCCGCACTCCTTTTATTAACTTTGTTGCCCTTCTTTGAACGCACTCCAGTTCTGATATGTCCTTCTTAAGCACAGGTGCCCAGAACTGTACACAGTACTCCATATGGGGTCTGACCAGTGACTTGTACAGGGGTAAAATGATGCTCTGGTCATGAGCACCTATGCCACTCCTGATGCACCCCATGATCCTATTTGCTTTGGCAGCAGCTGCCTTGCATTGATTACTACAGTTGAGCTTATTGTTAACTAAAACCCCTAGGTCCTTTTCCATTGTTGTTTTACCAAGTGTTTCTTTATTTGGTGTGTAATCATGGCACAGATTTCTCCTTCCCATGTGCATAACCTTACATTTATCTGTGTTAAACTTCATTTGCCCATGCTTTCAATTTATCTAAATCTGTTTGTAGCTGCCTGCTGTCCTCTTTTGTTTTAATTACTTTACACAGCTTAGTATCATCTGCAAAGATTGAGACTTTACTGTTTAATCCATACCCAATGTCATTTATATATATATTGAAGAGAATTGGTCCCAGGACTGACCCTTGTGGTACTCCACTAGTAACAGTGACCCAATCTGAGTGTGTACCATTGATAACCACCCTCTGCTTCCGATCTTTAAGCCAATTTCTCACCTATCTGCACACGTTTTCCCCCAGTCCCAGCATTCACATCTTTTGTGCCAGCCTTTTATGTGGAACAGTATCAAATGCTTTAGAAAAGTCAAGATATGTGATATATAATTACTCCTCCTGATCCAATCTTGAACTTACCTGCTCATAAAAGCTGATTAGGTTTGTCTGGCAGGAGCGATTCCTCATAAATCCATGCTGATATGGAGTAATAAGGTCATTTTCCCCAAGATGCTCCAGGATAGTATCCCTTAAGAAATCTTCAAACAGCTTGCCCACCACAGATGTTACGTTTACCGGTCTGTAGTTCCCAGGTTCCCCCCTAGATCCCTTTTTGAATATTGGCACCACATTTGCCAATCGCCAATCCCTCGGAACAGACCCTGTAGTTATTGAGTCCACAAATATTAGAAATAACGTCTATTACTGTACATAACTCCCTTAAATCACGAGGATGTATGTCATCTGGTCCTGGTGATTTATCGAATTTTATCTGCTTGAGACGGTGCTGGACTTCTTCCTTGGTTAGACCAGTGACATTTTATGGAGGGTTTCGGTTATTCCCCTCACTCGGCATGTCACATTCTTTTGTGAATATAGAAGCAAAGAAGTTGTTTAGTAAATTTGCTTTCTCCTCATTTCCCTCTATAGGTGTCCCCTCCTTGATTTTCAGGGGGCCCACACCCTTTTACAGTTTATGTAGCTAAAGAATAATTTGGGGTTAGTTTTACTCTCTTTCCTGACCAGTCTTTCTCTCTCCAGCTTAGCTGCCCTTATCTGTTGTTTACATTGTTTATTTTCTTCTTTATAGTTTTTTAACGCTTCCGCTGTCCCTTCCTGCTTTAAACGTTTAAATGCCTTTTTTTTGTTGTTTATTACCCCCTAAACTTTTTGTTTAGCCACATCGGTTTACATGTGTGTCTAACAGTTTTATTCCGGTGTAGACAAAAACACAATACTACTCCGCACCACTATTAATCTAAGGGTGTGCTGGTCATATACAGGTCCCAACCAAAAATGGTGTGGGATACAACTAGTTCCACCCGTGGGGCATGGCCCAAAATGCCCCTGAATTATACCTGTATGTTTAGACCGCAACAACCACAGTATGAATAAATTGATAAAAACCCTTTATTTACACATGGGTGTTAGTACAGCACTAGAACACACTTTTAATCTAAAAAACAAACAATTAAAATGATCTGGTCAGACCCCCTGGATCATGTATGGACGATGATTAATATATACTTAGTTCATAAAAGATGTCCCTAGGGGTATCATAGCTGTGAATAACCCTATATACTCCTATATACAGTCCTGTATATAGTGACTGTGAATTTCATACCATACCTAAAAAAGCATTTCATACATGTGCAATTTGTCCATAAAAAATATAAGCTATCTTAAAGTGCCATGTGCCAAACTAAACTTATATATTGCAAAAAAACTTATTTATATCAAACAGTATGTGTAAGTGATGTCTATCCAATGGTGATAACATACAGTGCCAGTGACTACCCAATTATGCTAACCTACCATTAAAGTGACTATCGTCTAGCTATGACTAGCCGAATGGGACTAGTAAACAAATGTGTAATGGTACTTCACCCGATATGTATATCTGTCCTCCTGGGGGTCCGGACCAAGCGAAAGGCGACGCGTAGCGTGACCCGGCTGGATCACTTCCTCAGGCCGTCTCGCTATTGTTGCCGCCATGTCCGCCTTTTATCTGCGGTGTGTGCGCTCCGAGTGACGCGAGGACGGAGCACGTCACCACGCGCCCCGCCCGCCACCCCGCTTGGGGAGCGTAAGGGCTACGTGACGACGCGCTCCACCCCACACACTCACCCAGAGCACACCCGCCGGGAGTGTGGCGGTGTGGGGCCGCGCGCGCGCCGCGCGTCCGGCGCGCAGGCGCACTCCCCTGCAGTAGGAGGCACCCGCCCGCCGGAACGCGCGACAGCGCCCGCGGCCCACCACCGCCCCCCCCCCCGTCAGCTGACTGATGTGTACATGCACGCCAATGGTCCCAGTGTGATACTGGGTTGGCTTGCTGCAGCTGTAAGATACGGGGCAGAACACGGCCGCAACCATTTTGATACATTAAGAACACACTATAACATTATTATTAATAAAAAGATATATCTATTTAGAACACACTATAACATTATTATTAATAAAAATATATATCTATCTACATGAGTGTTTCTAGTGATTTGTCTGTTTTGTATTATATATTTACTGGTAAGGCACCCCACTCTGCCTTTTGACACTATATTAAGAATATGTAAAGAATATATAACCAATTATAGACTGCCTGCAATTAATTTGCTCTATCTTGTGGTGCTGGATCCTAGTAAGCTTGCTTCCACAAGGCTCTGTTTTAAATAATTGCCTTGCAATCACAATATCTTCTATCCACTTGGCTATTTTCCATATTTCCATCTTCCCGTCTTGATGCATTCCCAGGAAACTTCTCAATCTATTCTCTCCTGCTTCTGTTTCCCGGATCAGTCTCCAATGGGGCCTCCTGTTGTATTGTGACTTCTTTATTTTCATTATGGTAACTCTGTTACTTCTTCGGTTTGTAGTTGTAACTCCAATAGATTCTGGAGGCATTCAAAAGCTGTCCTTAAGATGGAGACTCAAATTGATGTGCAAAAAGTTCGGAGGTTTCCATGAGGGAAATTAAATCTGAACAGGGATTTCCTCATTTCCCCACCTATTTAGAGATGTTTGTATCATGAAGGCAGAGAGGTTCTGGGTATTCTCCCGCCCTGGGTGTTTGTTGAGTCTTCCTCTGGGCACTCCTCTTCACCGCCTGCAATGCATGTATATGATGTCTTGGGGCAGCCTATTCAAGGATGAGGTCCTGTTCGGGGGATTTTACAGTTGGATCTTCATAATTCCTCCAGCTGCTATTAGTATAGCTGAAACAAAGAAAGATTTTAAATCATGGATGTCTGGGTCCTTCCATACTATGGGTCCCCTGTCTGTATGTGTCAATACCCTTATACAACCTGTGATACCATCACCATACTGCCTAACACCCATAACAACAATCAAAAAACACCCAAACAACCCCAACCGTGATACATACTCCTAACCAGTGAATAAACAATTACCTAATGTGCACTACCCTCTCAGTCACGTCCTAAGAATGGAAAGAATGAGAAGTCCTCATTCAACCCTGCTGGTGCCCTAGTATTCAACTTGAACATCCATTCCAATTCCCTTTGCTGCAGTTTCTTTTTCAAATTGCCCCCCCTGCCTCCCAAGAATATCTTATCCAAGAAAGTAATCTGTACCTTATCTACTTTGGCATCATGTGCTTCAAGAAAATGTTTCGCAACCGGTGTGAGGATTTTGCCCTGTTCCTTGTCTCTGCTTGCTAATTTTATACTCGACATGTGCTTTTGAATACGAACTTTACCTGCATTGACTGTTTCACCGATATATCGTTTCGGGCAGCTACATTCTATCATGTAGATAATGCCCTCTGACCTACAATTCAGGTAGTGTTTGATAGGATATTTCCTACCGGAAGCAAGATCTTTCACATGGTCACTGGTTGTGACCATGGGGCAGATATTACATCTGCCACATGGTCTGGAGCCTTTTGGTCTTCCCTTTTCTAGCCAGGTTTCGGGTTTCCTGTAGTGGCTACTACATAGGCGGTCCCTTAAATTGGGTGAACGTCGAGCTGTTAATAGTGGTCCCTTCCTAACCCATTTCATCAGGTGGGGATCTGCCTGTAGCACCCCCCAGTGTCTCTTCAGAATGTTCCTGATCGTACTCCAATTGCTGTTGAACTCGCTAATGAATCTCACTTCCCCTGTCTGTTCAGATTTGTTCCTCTTACCTTTCTTGTATTGCAGGAGTTGTTCCCTCGGTATAGCCTCTGCTCGTTTAATAGCTGATTCAATGGTCCTTCTAGGGTAGCCCCGTTTGCGGAATCTCAACTCCATATCTTGGGTCTCTTTTTTGAAGTCCTCGTTGTGCGAGCAATTCCTCCTTGCTCTGATCATCTGACCATATGGGATCCCCGTCTTAACTTTGTTTTGATGAAAACTATCAAAGTGGAGTAGGCTATTCGTTGCTGTTTCCTTACGATAGAGTTTGGTCCGGATACTCCCGTCTTTCTCAATTATAATTTCCAGGTCTAGAAAGACCACCTGATGGGGAGACATGGTATGTGTGAGGTAGATGTTCAGGGAGTTCTTATTCAGTTGTTCTATGAACTCTTTACCCAATTCTGGTGTACCATGCCACAGTATAAGTAGGTCGTCTATATAACGATACCAACCAAGTATACACTGGTGGTACCGCTCCATGTTAGTACTAACATGGAGCGGTACCACCAGTGTATACTTGGTTGGTATCGTTATATAGACGACCTACTTATACTGTGGCATGGTACACCAGAATTGGGTAAAGAGTTCATAGAACAACTGAATAAGAACTCCCTGAACATCTACCTCACACATACCATGTCTCCCCATCAGGTGGTCTTTCTAGACCTGGAAATTATAATTGAGAAAGACGGGAGTATCCGGACCAAACTCTATCGTAAGGAAACAGCAACGAATAGCCTACTCCACTTTGATAGTTTTCATCAAAACAAAGTTAAGACGGGGATCCCATATGGTCAGATGATCAGAGCAAGGAGGAATTGCTCGCACAACGAGGACTTCAAAAAAGAGACCCAAGATATGGAGTTGAGATTCCGCAAACGGGGCTACCCTAGAAGGACCATTGAATCAGCTATTAAACGAGCAGAGGCTATACCGAGGGAACAACTCCTGCAATACAAGAAAGGTAAGAGGAACAAATCTGAACAGACAGGGGAAGTGAGATTCATTAGCGAGTTCAACAGCAATTGGAGTACGATCAGGAACATTCTGAAGAGACACTGGGGGGTGCTACAGGCAGATCCCCACCTGATGAAATGGGTTAGGAAGGGACCACTATTAACAGCTCGACGTTCACCCAATTTAAGGGACCGCCTATGTAGTAGCCACTACAGGAAACCCGAAACCTGGCTAGAAAAGGGAAGACCAAAAGGCTCCAGACCATGTGGCAGATGTAATATCTGCCCCATGGTCACAACCAGTGACCATGTGAAAGATCTTGCTTCCGGTAGGAAATATCCTATCAAACACTACCTGAATTGTAGGTCAGAGGGCATTATCTACATGATAGAATGTAGCTGCCCGAAACGATATATCGGTGAAACAGTCAATGCAGGTAAAGTTCGTATTCAAAAGCACATGTCGAGTATAAAATTAGCAAGCAGAGACAAGGAACAGGGCAAAATCCTCACACCGGTTGCGAAACATTTTCTTGAAGCACATGATGCCAAAGTAGATAAGGTACAGATTACTTTCTTGGATAAGATATTCTTGGGAGGCAGGGGGGGCAATTTGAAAAAGAAACTGCAGCAAAGGGAATTGGAATGGATGTTCAAGTTGAATACTAGGGCACCAGCAGGGTTGAATGAGGACTTCTCATTCTTTCCATTCTTAGGACGTGACTGAGAGGGTAGTGCACATTAGGTAATTGTTTATTCACTGGTTAGGAGTATGTATCACGGTTGGGGTTGTTTGGGTGTTTTTTGATTGTTGTTATGGGTGTTAGGCAGTATGGTGATGGTATCACAGGTTGTATAAGGGTATTGACACATACAGACAGGGGACCCATAGTATGGAAGGACCCAGACATCCATGATTTAAAATCTTTCTTTGTTTCAGCTATACTAATAGCAGCTGGAGGAATTATGAAGATCCAACTGTAAAATCCCCCGAACAGGACCTCATCCTTGAATAGGCTGCCCCAAGACATCATATACATGCATTGCAGGCAGTGAAGAGGAGTGCCCAGAGGAAGACTCAACAAACACCCAGGGCGGGAGAATACCCAGAACCTCTCTGCCTTCATGATACAAACATCTCTAAATAGGTGGGGAAATGAGGAAATCCCTGTTCAGATTTAATTTCCCTCATGGAAACCTCCGAACTTTTTGCACATCAATTTGAGTCTCCATCTTAAGGACAGCTTTTGAATGCCTCCAGAATCTATTGGAGTTACAACTACAAACCGAAGAAGTAACAGAGTTACCATAATGAAAATAAAGAAGTCACAATACAACAGGAGGCCCCATTGGAGACTGATCCGGGAAACAGAAGCAGGAGAGAATAGATTGAGAAGTTTCCTGGGAATGCATCAAGACGGGAAGATGGAAATATGGAAAATAGCCAAGTGGATAGAAGATATTGTGATTGCAAGGCAATTATTTAAAACAGAGCCTTGTGGAAGCAAGCTTACTAGGATCCAGCACCACAAGATAGAGCAAATTAATTGCAGGCAGTCTATAATTGGTTATATATTCTTTACATATTCTTAATATAGTGTCAAAAGGCAGAGTGGGGTGCCTTACCAGTAAATATATAATACAAAACAGACAAATCACTAGAAACACTCATGTAGATAGATATATATTTTTATTAATAATAATGTTATAGTGTGTTCTAAATAGATATATCTTTTTATTAATAATAATGTTATAGTGTGTTCTAAATGTATCAAAATGGTTGCGGCCGTGTTCTGCCCCGTATCTTACAGCTGCAGCAAGCCAACCCAGTATCACACTGGGACCATTGGCGTGCATGTACACATCAGTCAGCTGACGGGGGGGGCGGTGGTGGGCCGCGGGCGCTGTCGCGCGTTCCGGCGGGCGGGTGCCTCCTACTGCAGGGGAGTGCGCCTGCGCGCCGGACGCGCGGCGCGCGCGCGGCCCCACACCGCCACACTCCCAGCGGGTGCGCTCTGGGTGAGTGTGTGGGGTGGAGCGCGTCGTCACGTAGCCCTTACGCTCCCCAAGCGGGGTGGCGGGCGGGGCGCGTGGTGACGTGCTCCGTCCTCGCGTCACTCGGAGCGCACACACCGCAGATAAAAGGCGGACATGGCGGCAACAATAGCGAGACGGCCTGAGGAAGTGATCCAGCCGGGTCACGCTACGCGTCGCCTTTCGCTTGGTCCGGACCCCCAGGAGGACAGATATACATATCGGGTGAAGTATCATTACACATTTGTTTACTAGTCCCATTCGGCTAGTCATAGCTAGACGATAGTCACTTTAATGGTAGGTTAGCATAATTGGGTAGTCACTGGCACTGTATGTTATCACCATTGGATAGACATCACTTACACATACTGTTTGATATAAATAAGTTTTTTTGCAATATATAAGTTTAGTTTGGCACATGGCACTTTAAGATAGCTTATATTTTTTATGGACAAATTGCACATGTATGAAATGCTTTTTTAGGTATGGTATGAAATTCACAGTCACTATATACAGGACTGTATATAGGAGTATATAGGGTTATTCACAGCTATGATACCCCTAGGGACATCTTTTATGAACTAAGTATATATTAATCATCGTCCATACATGATCCAGGGGGTCTGACCAGATCATTTTAATTGTTTGTTTTTTAGATTAAAAGTGTGTTCTAGTGCTGTACTAACACCCATGTGTAAATAAAGGGTTTTTATCAATTTATTCATACTGTGGTTGTTGCGGTCTAAACATACAGGTATAATTCAGGGGCATTTTGGGCCATGCCCCACGGGTGGAACTAACAGTTTTATTCCTGTAAGGTATATATTTGTCACAATGAAAATTAAAGATTCCTTTGAAAGTATCCCATTTAGTGTCCATGCTTTTGTTTTTAAGGACATTTTCCCAGTCAATGCAGTTTAGGGCATCTCTAAGCTGGTCAAACTTTGCCTTTTTGAAGTTCCGCGTTCTTGTGGCTCCTTGATAAGGCACCCTAGTGACTGCTAAGTGGAAATTAATGATATTATGATCACTGTTTCCAAGGTGTCCCCCAACCTGTACCTTTATTACTTTGTCTGGTACATTGGTTAGTATTAGATCCAATATGGCTTTCCCCCTTGTTGGAGCTTGTACTTGTTGGGAAAGGTAGCCATCTTTTGTTTTAGATAAAAAAACTATTACTTTTATGAGAACCACATGTTTCAGCATCCCAGTCTATATCTGGGTAGTTAAAGTCCCCCACAATCACTACCTCATTTAGTTTAGCGGCTATATCTATTTGCCTTACCATCATATTTTCTGTGGATTCGAATATATATCTGGAGGTTTGTAGCAAACCCTCATCAGTATTTTATTTTTGTTTCTCCCTCCATATATTTCTACCCATACAGACTCCACATGGTCATTCCCCTCACATATATCCTCCTGCAGAGCGGGTTGTAGAGAGGATTTTACTATTAAGCAGACTCCACCCCCTTTGCGTTTGTTATGGTCCCTCCTAAACACACAGTAGTCCTGTAGATTTACTGCCCAGTCATAGCTTTCATCCAGTCAGGTCTCTGTTACCCCAACTATGTCATATTGTTCTTCTGTTATTATGCTAGTTAAAATGTGGGTTTTGGTCTGCTTTCAATAAAAAACTCCCTTTTTGTCAGGTTTTTGGTGTTATTATCTGAAAAGGCTGAATTAATTCAGAGGGCCTAATCATGCTGTCTCTGCCTCAGCCATTGTGATGGTTAGTGAGTCAGGAAGTCTCTGATATGTACTCCAAAACACCACTTTGGTGTATGTTGCTAACATAAACACATTGTTGCTCTAGAAAAGGTTTTTTTCTTCACAACAAATAGAAAAGAAAAAACACAGAAAAGCTCAGAACCTCAGCACCTCATTCTGGCACACGTTAATGGAAACTTTTAAAGATGGCTTTAAAAGGGGAATTTCCCTTTAAGTCTTTAAATGCCAAGTTCATAGAATCTGCATGGCTGCTTCTTTGACTGTTAAGCGCCAGCCACGGAGATTATAATTGCCTGGCATTTCCCCATTTACAGCAATAAAAACCTCACCTCTGTCCAGGATCCAGTGCTGGGGTCTCCTCTCCCTCGGAGGGTGAGTGGGCTCAGATCAGGGCAAAGAACAGCGAAACTCTGCCCCACAGGGCCTTTTATGCTGAAGAGTGCGCTAATTGGGACTGTGCCTTTGGACAGCACCGGGAGATGGAAGGAGGTAAGGAGGTCATTGAGACCCTTATACCATTATAAAGGACAGGAGGGGCTAGCAAGTCACCTGCTTGCTGGCAGGTGACTTGCCATAGCCCTCCTTCCCATTACCTGTATCTCCTAAATCCAGGGGGGGCGTGCAGAGGAGCCCAGTGCCCATGTGGGCTGGTAGCTGGCTGGGCCAGGGGCCAGCCACTCGGCCTCCACACCCTGGTCTATCAGCACCCATAGCTGGTGCCTGGGCTGGTACAGCACATTTATTTTTTGGGGGGGATTTTTAAGTCCTACCTTTATAATGCACATAGTAGTTGTATTTTTTTTTAAATCTCAAGAAACGCTCATTTCAGTTTTGGGGTGCCTCCTGGGCAGAAACGGGTGTCTAATACATATATGGTACCATTGTAATAAGGTATGATGCTTTTACATGCAATATAATTTTCTTGAAAAACATAATTTTTTTATTTAAAAAACATTACAAAATGTAAACATAGATTTTTTTGTTAAAAATCCACATATCCTGAGGACCCCTATAACAGTTTAATTGCCATTACCCACACTACCAGTAGCTTGGGTGGTGCAAAAGAGCCCGGTGGCCCATAGCATGTGCCCAGTGCAAAGCACTGGACCTGTGCTATAGGGCATAAGGGCTGGTAATGTCCAGCACTGGGGGCCAGCAGTTTGGCCCTTAAGCCCTGGGATTTCCAGCCCCTATGCTTGGTTTGCTGGGCTAGTAAGCTTTGGGGGGCACACTTTTTCCCCTGAATTTGAGGAGAAGGGGGACACAGGCCCCCCTCCTTTCATCCCATCTTCCCAGCTGGGGAGTGAGAAGCCGGGGGAAGAATGCTTTTATACTGAGAGGTGGAGCCTCTTTGGTATCTCCTCTGGAAAATCGTGGAATCGTGACTTACACATTACAGGAGGGAAGGGGGTGGGGGGGGGTCTCTCCCCTCGTGAGATGTATGTAGTCACGTGGGGTCCACTCCTGGCTCCTCACTCAATCCCTGGATGGGAGCCAAGATGCAAGGAGGGGGGAATCTGTGTCCAACCATTCTCCAAATGGCAGCACTGGCAGTAACAGCATTTGATGCCTGCCGCCCATAATGAATACAGCGCATAGGGCACAATTGAGCTGAAGTGGAGACCTGGTACTGGATGTTGGACACCCCACTGGACCAGATGAGTACGTCAAGCAACTGGGGACAGAAAGAAGGCCGATAAGTAGTGAATATAAAAGAATATTAAATATTAGGATTAGGATTAATTAGGACATTAGGATATTAAATTAACTTTAGTCAGTTAGTGACGTCAACATTTTACTTATGCTTTCAGCAGGGGCAAGATGCCGGCTCTTGGAAACCAGATTGCGCACATATTTCCTACCAGCAAATCTCCTTAGTCACACGTAATTAATTTTTTTTTAGGTAAATATACATGTGAGATTTGGCCTTCCGAATCGGGGGTAAATGAGAACGTTTTTAACTCACAAAAAAGTGTGTGCAAATCCCTTGGCTCACGGTGCTGAATTTACCCATAAAAAGAGACACAACAGAACAGGTCGAGCAAGAAGCATATGAAGCTGTTATAAGTGTAATCAGATCACACGATAAGCTTAGTGTTGATTACGTAACTCACATGTTAAATATACAGCATAGGCTGACCACAAATCCACAGTATAATTTCTTATCTTCGTGAATGTTGTTTTCTGCCAATCTGATCTCTAAAACCTCTCCAAAACTAGGATTGGTCCCTAAAGGTTTGCAAAGGCGGGGGGGTTCCATGTTTAATCACTCTCAAGCATAAACACTTACATACTAAATACATAACATTATCCTTTTTTAGCTGCACATCAAATTGTTACTGAACTCAGAAGGCCAGAAGGGACAGACAAGTAGATAAATAAGCTAGATTCCCCCCTGCAGGCACAACATATGGTGTACCCCACGTTGTCTGATGCAAGGGGGAGGAAATAGGTACACCTTTTTGTATGAAAGAAAGGTGGTCAATCAATAAAGCAGGATAAATCCTCTGCATGGAAGGTATTTTCTTACCTGGCGAGAGATCCATATTGCATGTGATAGCCCCATTTCTCCCGATTACAACGGTACCACATATGTATCGGTAGCCACCCAAACTGAAACGAGTACTTTATAACATTTACAAATAAAATACAACTACTATCCACACTATAAAGGGTTAAATCAAGAAAAAAATTGGCGTGGGGTCCCCCTTCCAGGGGGGGGGGGGGCACTCCATTCCTTGGGGGGAATTTTAATGGTTAAATACTCTTAAAAATCCAAAAATAAGGACATGGGATCCCCCCTACCCAGCATAACCAGCCAGGGGATCAGCTATGCAGGGCTTGTAGAACAGGGCACAGGGGCCAGCTCTGGTAGCCCCCGCCCTGCCGGCGACAAGTCCGTACTGCCTAAATAAGCCCAGGCCCTTCTGTCCCCCCTGGGCTTTGGGGAGGCAGATAATAGGGGGGCTGGGGGTTAATGTCAAGTCACCCACTAGCCGCAGGTGACTTGCCAGCCCCCGAGCCTTGTGAACTGGTAAAGTGGTCTCATGGACATCAACACACCACACACAAAAAAAAATATTTTATTTTTTTTTTTTAATACTTACCCCCCATCCATCTTGCACTGTGCCCCTTCCAGTCACTGGCTTTTGCTCGCCTGCTGGAAGCCTTTTACAGCTGCTGGGTGACAGAACATAAGGGGGTTATTTTTGGGAATTTTAAGGGTTAAAAACCCTTACAAATACAAGAAAAAAAATGACATGGGGTCCCCCCTACCCGAAATAACCAGCCTGGAACCATCTATGCAAGGCTTGTAGGAACAGGGCGCCGGGGCCAGCTTTGGTAACCCCCCTCCCTGCAGCCTACAGGCCGGCATAGCCTATGGCCATGGGCTCTTCTTCTCCCCCTGGGCTTTGGGGATGCCGGGGGTTAATGGCAAGTCACCCGCGAGCCGCAGGTGACTTGCCAGCCCCCAGCCTTGTGAACTGGTATAGGGGTCTCATGGACCTCTTACCAGTTCACAATGGGTTAAATGTAAAAATAAACACACTGACACAAAGAGAAAAACATGAAATTAATTAATTTTATTTTACTCTACTCACCTCTGATCCTGTGTCCCTCGCTGCTGTCCCGTGCCGAGGAGGTGAGTGAATGTCATTTTTTTTTCTGTGGAGACCTGGTGGAGACCTGGTACTGGATGTTGGACACCCCACTGGACCAGATGAGTACGTCAAGCAACTGGGGACAGAAAGAAGGCCGATAAGTAGTGAATATAAAAGAATATTAAATATTAGGATTAGGATTAATTAGGACATTAGGATATTAAATTAACTTTAGTCAGTTAGTGACGTCAACATTTTACTTATGCTTTCAGCAGGGGCAAGATGCCGGCTCTTGGAAACCAGATTGCGCACATATTTCCTACCAGCAAATCTCCTTAGTCACACGTAATTAATTTTTTTTTAGGTAAATATACATGTGAGATTTTGCCTTCCGAATCGGGGGTAAATGAGAACGTTTTTAACTCACAAAAAAGTGTGTGCAAATCCCTTGGCTCACGGTGCTGAATTTACCCATAAAAAGAGACACAACAGAACAGGTCGAGCAAGAAGCATATGAAGCTGTTATAAGTGTAATCAGATCACACGATAAGCTTAGTGTTGATTACGTAACTCACATGTTAAATATACAGCATAGGCTGACCACAAATCCACAGTATAATTTCTTATCTTCGTGAATGTTGTTTTCTGCCAATCTGATCTCTAAAACCTCTCCAAAACTAGGATTGGTCCCTAAAGGTTTGCAAAGGCGGGGGGGTTCCATGTTTAATCACTCTCAAGCATAAACACTTACATACTAAATACATAACATTATCCTTTTTTAGCTGCACATCAAATTGTTACTGAACTCAGAAGGCCAGAAGGGACAGACAAGTAGATAAATAAGCTAGATTCCCCCCTGCAGGCACAACATATGGTGTACCCCACGTTGTCTGATGCAAGGGGGAGGAAATAGGTACACCTTTTTGTATGAAAGAAAGGTGGTCAATCAATAAAGCAGGATAAATCCTCTGCATGGAAGGTATTTTCTTACCTGGCGAGAGATCCATATTGCATGTGATAGCCCCATTTCTCCCGATTACAACGGTACCACATATGTATCGGTAGCCACCCAAACTGAAACGAGTACTTTATAACATTTACAAATAAAATACAACTACTATCCACACTATAAAGGGTTAAATCAAGAAAAAAATTGGCGTGGGGTCCCCCTTCCAGGGGGGGGGGGGCACTCCATTCCTTGGGGGGAATTTTAATGGTTAAATACTCTTAAAAATCCAAAAATAAGGACATGGGATCCCCCCTACCCAGCATAACCAGCCAGGGGATCAGCTATGCAGGGCTTGTAGAACAGGGCACAGGGGCCAGCTCTGGTAGCCCCCGCCCTGCCGGCGACAAGTCCGCACTGCCTAAATAAGCCCAGGCCCTTCTGTCCCCCCTGGGCTTTGGGGAGGCAGATAATAGGGGGGCTGGGGGTTAATGTCAAGTCACCCACTAGCCGCAGGTGACTTGCCAGCCCCCGAGCCTTGTGAACTGGTAAAGTGGTCTCATGGACATCAACACACCACACACAAAAAAAAATATTTTATTTTTTTTTTTTAATACTTACCCCCCATCCATCTTGCACTGTGCCCCTTCCAGTCACTGGCTTTTGCTCGCCTGCTGGAAGCCTTTTACAGCTGCTGGGTGACAGAACATAAGGGGGTTATTTTTGGGAATTTTAAGGGTTAAAAACCCTTAAAAATACAAGAAAAAAAATGACATGGGGTCCCCCCTACCCGAAATAACCAGCCTGGAACCATCTATGCAAGGCTTGTAGGAACAGGGCGCCGGGGCCAGCTTTGGTAACCCCCCTCCCTGCAGCCTACAGGCCGGCATAGCCTATGGCCATGGGCTCTTCTTCTCCCCCTGGGCTTTGGGGATGCCGGGGGTTAATGGCAAGTCACCCGCGAGCCGCAGGTGACTTGCCAGCCCCCAGCCTTGTGAACTGGTATAGGGGTCTCATGGACCTCTTACCAGTTCACAATGGGTTAAATGTAAAAATAAACACACTGACACAAAGAGAAAAACATGAAATTAATTAATTTTATTTTACTCTACTCACCTCTGATCCTGTGTCCCTCGCTGCTGTCCCGTGCCGAGGAGGTGAGTGAATGTCATTTTTTTTTCTTTTACAGCCGCAAGTGTCAGCGGCGGAAGCGGGGGGGGCGGGCAATTTTTGGCCCCATCCTGAAGCTGGGAGACCACGGGGTGGGGATCGGATGCCCGAGGAAGAGGAAACCCCCATCTTTCCATCCATAACGGAGGTGAGTTTTTATTTTCTATTTCTACAGTAGCAGGGGGAATGTCAAGAGCGTAGATTCTACGTGCTTGGCACTTAATGGTCGGAGAAGCAACAACGTAGAAACTCCGTTCTTGGCATTTAAAGGGTTAATCTTACTCAGTAAGATTCCTATGGGGAATTATAGTACAGCACAATGTGCTTCACAAGTCAGTCCTGTGTTGGTGGATTGGCTAGGAGAAAAGTAAGCTGGTAACCTCCAGGGGGTCATTCAAACCAATATTCTGGAGCCATAATACACATATCAGCTATAGACCATGATAATGAGGGTTCTTGAGCTTACAGCAGTACCACGGGTGGTGCACACAATCCTATTAGGTTCTGCTAAGATAGGTTGCAAAAGGGCCTGTACCCCAACATGATCTATCCATCTATACTAGTCACAAGCCTAATACAAAACTGCAACGCAATGCAATAAATAAGCAAGCAGATCACCTTATGCCTTATGCATGTGTCTTTCCTCTATTTCCTGTAGAGTTGGATAGAAGCGGAAGCAGGCCTCTAAAGTTTGCAATTTATTTAACTCCGGAACCACACAAAAAGGGATCCTGCAGCTACTCTGTCTCTTAGTGCTCTCTGTGTGAGCTAGCATGGCAAACCACAGTGGTCCCACAGCTGTCTCTGACCACAGGAGACTATATTTAATACTCATAAAAATGCACCATGACACGTCCACACGTTCCAAGCTCAGCCATGAACCCAAAAAATTAAGCAAAGAAATCAGTTTTGCCTAGACTACATAAGGTATTTACATGAGAGCTGAGACTACGTCATTCAGCAGATGGCTTTCATTTTTTATAATAAGGAGCTTATCTGCAAATCTGTGTTATAAAAGAAAACAATTTCATTGTAGCAACATTTACATTTTACATTCCAAAAGAGAAAAACTATAAGGTAGAACACAAAAAAACCTGACAAAAAGGCAGTTTTCCTTTAAGTGCTTAATCTTTGTTATATCTATTCATCCACATTCAAAGGCCAAAGTCCTGCTCCTTTATGAGAGTTCATTGCGAGGAAGAGATGGCAGCTCTGCTTAGATAAAAGATGATTACACCCAGCCAAAGGGTGTTGTCAACAAGTGCAGCTGCCCTAATAAACAGAGGGCATCCATCCCTTGATCTGGTGATAACGATCTTCTCATCTTTCTATCATAGACATCAAATCAAGCCATAAGCAATCCAATGTTCCATGAATTGTGGACAAATATGAGTGTGTATGTGTGTGTGCGTGTAGAAAATGGCATCCTACACCAGAATAGATTTTGCAACATGGACATTTTAACATGTGGAGGCTGATTCACTACTAGCGCCATATATTGCCAAATGAGCGACTGTATAACGGCGCTTAGAGCGAGCGCTAGTAGACACTGTAAGTGGGTATCGGGCGCTGTAACCTAGCGTTGCAGGCGCCGTAACCTAGCATTGTGGTCGTTGTAGTAACCAGGCCGGCATTGATGAATGTGATGTGTATTGAGCGCTCTAACAACAATATAACGCTGCAGCGAGCGAGAGGAAGCGCCAGCTCAGTGCGTCCAGCACTCGGCACTCAACACCATATTTAAGAAAAAACTACACACATTCCCCTCGATTCAAAGAGCAAAAGTTAATTGATTTCGTATCGAGAATCGTAAGTTTGGGTGGGTGTTAGTCATTTTTTCCTGTTTTTTTGGCCATTTCCGACTCGCACGAGCCTACGTACGAATGCGTATATGCTCTTACGATCAGCGGAAGTTCGTTCCTAAATTTTAGGATCAAAACGTAAAACTTAGGATCAAATCCTAAAACTTACGATCAAAACGTAAAACTTAGGTTAATTGGATGTGTTTAGGTGTGATTCAGAGAAACCTCTAAACGCGTTTTAAAAGAAAGCCACAGCCGACACCTTTTAGCAGCCGGATTGCTGTTCGTGAACAGGTTTTTTGGCTATGTGGAGGAGTCTGCGCGTCTTGAGCTCCAATGAACTGCATGTATCAGCATGGCCGAGGCCATAAATTGTATGGCAATGCATACCTGATTCATGTATGCCTTATAAAAGCATTTTAATGTGGACCTTAATTAGTCCTTTGCATGTAAACCTTTATTTTGCAATATATTTGCGTTAATTAAAGAAACTTATGTCCTTTGTTTTTTATTTTAAAATTGAGGTACTAGAATAATATTTTTAGATTGAATTTATTGGTGTAGTTGTTTACCTTTGCTTTGTTTAATTATTTAAGCACATCTTTGGTCAGATGCATCACACTTACTGAGGAGAGGAGAGCGGGATAAAGTGCAGGATGTGGGTTACTGCTGTATTTTGCACAGACACAGCAGAGCTGGGGGCATGGAAAGGTCAGAAATCAAAGAATCCAGAGCAACACAGTCACAAGGCCCTTTCTGTTTGCAGGCTGCCCGATAATACCTGAGCCGCCATCTTGGCTGTTTCTAGGCTCATAACATGCAGAAGTTGCTGGGTGTTTTTTAATATTTGTGAGCAATCTGTATGGAGAGGGTGTGGGTAACCACACTAAAAATTTAAAGTTGTACCATTTGAAGCCTAAATATTAAAATTAAATCCACAAGTAAAAAATGCAAGTTAACTAAAAATTAAACAAAGTAAGATTTACTTATGCAAATGCATTCATTAATGGTTGGTTACTACAAAATGAATGAAATAAAGAAAAATAAAAGACCAAATATTTAGAATGCACTTTAATGAGGTAAGTTTGTAGTGCGGAGCCGCAAGATCAGAAGGATTTACGTCCAGACAAAAAAGGAAAAAGGGCAAAACCAATGTTGCAACCTGAGAAATGAAACGGAAAAATCAGGATGGAAACTGACATAGGTCTGATTCCCGAACTGCCATACGAACGGACGTATATTTTAGGATAGAAACGTATTTGCTTATTGAATCACTCGCAAGTTCATACGAACGCACGAGCGTTCGGGAAAAATAGGATGATCGTGAGCCAAATCCAAGCTGTTACATGTTTCTTTGAATCAACCCAATAGCGTCGGCACTCTAAAGCTGGGTGCTTTAGCATAGAGCGCCAGACGCTGCATGATTAAACTCTGTTTTTGAACACATATACACCAGTAACAAAGCGAAAACACATGGAATTATATTGTTTTAACACTGTGACATTAACACTTTAGTGCCAGACCTGTAATGACATTTCTGCATAAAAATATAAAAAGTCAAAAAGATTTATAAAAGTGTTTGTTTGCAGCCAGGAGAAGTCACACAATGATTTGAGCAAAAAACAAAACCTTTATTGCCAATCACACAATTTAAACACAAACAAATGAAAGTCCATTGAAATGTATGGGAGAGCGGCATTGAGTGAAAGGTAATACGTTGCGCTCCTGAACCTATAGCGCCGGTTCTATACGCTAAGCCGCCTGTAGTAATACATGTGAGGCTACATGGAGCTGTTAGAGGCGCTCACCAGATTCACTTTCTTAAATGTGGTTTCTTGTACAGCGCCCAACGTTCACCAGACACTGCCTGCCGTTACGAAGCTCTACCCTGCGCTATCCCTTCTTAAATAACCCCCATAGATTACATCTCGTGTCTGGCAGTTGTGGATCTCCAAATTTTAACAGTCTCCCTAAGTATGGAATTCTTCCCTTGACAAGGATACATATCGAGCACCAACCACATGGAAAGCTCTGCAATACCTTTGTCTGTGTGTAGTCAGATAAAAACCTGAAGTGCCTATGCCACTAGGTATCCCTTAGGTACGGGGATAAAAAGCAGGTAAAAGCAGTCAAAAATTTGCTGTACTACCTGGTGACAGTGAACACCACAGAACTAGATCTCAGGAAACTGTGAGCCTTTTCAGGGGACAAAAGGTGACCATTTAAAGCCCCAGGACACCCCGATTTAGGCTGTCAGCAGTGTGAAACCCCTCAGGTTTACGGCGCATGGGTGTGCTCTTGTCCAATCAGCGTGCTTGGCTCCATCTGTCATTTTCGGCTAAGGGCCTTTGGAGCCAAAAATAGATGAATGCAGCCAAGCGCACTCCCAGCCGTATACCCTCTAGCCTCTAGCAGGGGATGTGTCAGAGCCAGCCATTTATATATGCCTGGCGCGAGCGCACACCTGGCTAAGGGTGAAGCGTAGTGCGGCCATGGCCTGCAAATACTGGGGACTCGGGACTACTTAGGTTTGGTCCACTTTATAATCAGATGAAATCCTAAATTCCTTCCAGTGATGCACTTTATTTTGCAGCAATAATGTTTAAATCCACAAGATGTCACTATCTGCAACATCTTGTTCAGTACAGTGTTGGGAACTTGTGTTTGATGGAGATGGCCGTCTTTCTGGAAAATGTCTGAATCACTAGATTATTTGATTAAGGCAATTACAGAGTAACAAAATTATTTATGTAGATGGTTGGAAAAACACAGCGAAACCTGCACTTAGCAATTTGCTGGTAATTTTCATCTGCATTTTTTATATGATTACAATTGATTTAATCATGTGCTGCTTAAAGATTCTTTGTTCTGGTTGAGGCAGACCTAAAGTCAAAATGGTCCAGTTTATCCATCACCCCAGAAATTCTGATTTGGGGTTCCTGTTTGCCAGCTTAAACCCTTTAAATTGCAAGCTTGCAATGGCAGAGCCAGCACTAATTTCCACTGTAGAAAATTATAAAAAGAAAAAGGTGAGTTGGCAATATGTTATTTTAAGTTGAATTGTCCTGTGGCAATTTAGATTGTAGCACATAAAAATTCATTAACTTTTTTCTAACCCCTGCTGGGGTAAAATTAAAAAAAAAGATGACCGCTCATGGGCTTGCAGTGAGTGATTCAGGGATGCAGATAGTTAGCACATAAACTCGTTAATGCACGGAATCGGTTCCCCAAAGAAAATCCTACATTGTTTCCATGCCCGAGTGATGATGCCCTTTGCGGAGGTTGTTAGAAATGTAATGAGCTGAAATGGTTTCTTAAAACAGGACGCAGGCTTGAGGTTTAACAGAGCTACTAGTGGGGATGGCTCAATTTTAACATCAAGTGCTTTTCTAATGGTATAAAATTCTTTAGACCAGAACATACGGACAAATCTGCACCAGATGTGCGCTCGGGTTTCTTGCTTGGAAACATTGTGACGGGTAGGAAGGAAGTGCTTTATGTAAGATACCACCCATAGAGCACTTTAACATTACATACTATGGTGGAAATGTTGAACATGCAAGTAAAAGTCAACACAAACTCTGCCAAGCCTTATCATCTATGGATACTTCCAGGTCAGAAGACCATTTAATTGCATAAATGGAGAAACTGAGTGTTTATGGGGTGTGATACAAGCAAGTTGGACAAATAAGATATGCTCTTCTCTGTACAGATCTTCTCGAATGGGGAAAGGTGATTTGGAGCAAAACTGAGTTTGAGCTTAGTGGAAAAGGAAGAATTCCCAAGGTGAAATGTTATATCCGGCTTTAAGTTGCGTAAAGATTCGAAAACCTGAAGAAGACTAATAAGGCCAGATGTCCCCACCATAGGAAGTCTGAAAACAGACCTGGGGGAAACTCAGGGTTGCCTGTTAAAGACAACAAGGAAGTGTGTGAAGATATAATTACCCGATGCTTCAGAATAAGGTTGGATAACTTCCCTCTGGCTTTAGGGCGGATCCATAATAGAAATATATACATGGGTACAATTAGAAGCCTCCAACTCAACCCAAAGTGGTTGAGATGAAAGGCAACTTGGTACGCACATTAGTATAGACATATATGCAGAACTGGCAGGCCCCCCTGTGCTGTTGATCTAAACACTATATCACAAGCCACGTGTAAGGGACTTACCTCTGCCAGGGGGCCCGCGGCGAGCGTTTGCTGAGCGGCGCGGCGCTTGCTGGCTTCCCTCTGCAGGGCGTGACGCTCCGAGATGACGGGGAGCACGGCGCACCGCTCCGGCCGCCTCCCTCGCTCTTCTGTAGCTGTGCTGGCTTCTGCTCAGGCGCACGCCCTGCAGTCCAGCATGTATGCTGCCAGGAGGTGCTGCACTGCTAGTGGCAGGGGGCGCAGCATCCTCCTCACCTGCCTTGAATCAGGGGCTGGTCAACCCTGCTGCCGGGACTGACCAGCCCCTGGAAGTTTTGCACCAATCACCAATCACAATTAGTATTGCACCAATCAGCACATACACACCCCCCCAGGGTGGCCATTGGTCAGTTCCCCAATAAAGATGGAGTCAGCCCAGTACTCAGTGCCCATGATAGTCGTTTGTGATTAGGGTGTGATTTAGTTATCTGCTTCCGACCCGACTTGATCCACGTCCGCTGCCTCTACCGACCTCTGCTTTGTCTGACCTCGAACCTGCCTGCCCCTTTGGATACCCCGCTATCTCTGACCTCTCGGCTTGACCCTTTGGCTACCCCTGACTACGCACCTGCCTGGTCCCTGTACTCTGACGCACCATCCAAACTGTCTTCCGGTGTATGACCTTGGCTTTGGGATACCCTCACGGTTCATCGACCTTCACCGTAAGCAGACATCCTTTGCTTCTATTAGGACCTGGGGGAAACCGTGTCCGGCAAGGCATTCCTAGCATCCCGGCAAATGGGGTCTTGACTATAGGCAGAAGCGGCGGTGGAGATTGGGGGTTTTCTGCTTACAGAAGGCTGGTGTCCCGCTGGGCATCACATTATCACAGGGCCCACAAATGGACCAAATTTTGGAACAGGTGCAGGCCTTGACTGCGGCCGTGGAGCACCTTGTGCTCCGAGTGGTGGCTCAGGAGAACCGTCCAGCTCCTGCACCCCCTGTGCCCCAGGGGGCAACAGCCGCATTTCTGGTTGAATCCAATATTCCCCTTCCAGAGAAGTTTTTGGGGGGCCGGTGTAAATTTGCCAATTTCCGGGATGCCTGTAAGCTCTATTTTCAGCTTCGCCGGACTGAGGGGCTGCTACCAATGCTAAGCTACGTTCTCTAAGACAGGGGCGAAGACCGGCAGAAGAATATTGCTCAGAATTCCAACGCTGGGCAGTGGATTCTCGCTAGAATGACCCAGCATTGTGTGGGCAGTTCAGGCTAGGTCTGTCAGAGGCCATAAAAGATGTCATGGTAAATTATCCAGTACCTAACACTTTGGGTGAAACCATGAAATTGGCTAACCGCATCGATCGATGCATACAAGAGAGACGCCTGGAAAAAGGGGCTCAGTCTGAAGTCAGTATGAAGCCTAAGGCCTTAGTCCCCTCTTCTTCTGAAGAACCTATGCAGCTTGGGACCACCAAGCTGTCTGAGGCTGAGAGGCGAAGGCGTCTGTCGCAAGGTCTATGCCTTTATTGCAGAGAAGTCGGTCCGGTCCTGCCCTCGAAAACAGGCATTGAGAAACTTCAGAACCTAGGGTCGAGGAAACCCACCTAGGCTGCAAGGTATCTCCTCTTTGTTGCACACAACTTACATTGCCTGTTGAGATTTTGCGTCTAAATCAGTAGACGCTCTTTTGGATTGAGGGGGTTGCTGGAAATTTTATGGATTGGGGCCTGGCTCAAGCTTTAAAGATTCCGCTGCAATCTTTAGCCAATCCAATTAGAGTCAAAGCCATTGATAATACTCCCCTTGTCGGAGGCCTGATTTAGTACAGAACCCCACCAGTGTTTGTTAGAGTGGGGGTGGGACATACCAAACTAATGAGTTTTCTTTTCCTTAAGATGCCTCTTACCTCTTTGGTTTTGGGACTTCCCTGGCTGTCTAAACACAATCCCCAAATTGACTGGGTCTCTGGGCAGATTATCAAGTGGGGGCCACAATGTTTCCAGTCTTGTCTTGAGCCTCCTGTATGTGCCACTCTCTTGACTGCTAAGGGAATCCCTACTCCCTATGCAGATTTTGCAGACGTGTTTTCTGAAAAAGCCGCTGATGAACTCCCTCTTCATAGGCCTTTCAATTGCCCTATTATCTTCTCCGTAACTATGCTGCCTCGGTAAAAGATTTATAATTTAACCCGAGCTGAGAACAAGACCATGAAAGAATACATAGCTGAGGATCTGCAGAAGGGTTTTATTTGGGTGCCTAGATTTTTCTTTGTGGAAAAGAAAGATGGTGTCTGCGCCCCTGTATAGACTATAGGGGCCTGAATAAAATCACAGTTAAAATTAAATACCCCCTTCTCTTAATAGAGGGACTCTTTAACCAGGTTATTGGGGCCCAGGTTTTCTAAGCTTGACCTGAGGGGGGCTTACAATTTAATCAGGATTCGGCAGGGGGGCGAGTGGAAGACTGCCTTCAACACCCAGGAAGGGCACTACGAATAATTAGTTATGCCTTTTCGGCCTATGTACATCCCCGGCAGTCTTCCAGGATTTTGTTAATAACATTTTTAGAGAGTACTTGGGCCATTTCGTTGTCATCTACTTAGATGACATCCTAATATTCTCCCCGACCGTAGCCGAGTATAGAAAACATGCACGGATGGTTCTAACAGAAATTGAGAGAGAATCACCTCTACGCCAAGCTTAAAAAATGAGTTTTTGAAGTTTCTGAGGTTTCGTTCCTGGGACACATTGTCTCCAATACTGGTTTAACAATGGATCAGGCCAAATTATCTGCTTTTCTCCAGTGGGAACAACTCAAAGATTTGAAAGGGTTACAGAGGTTTCTGGGGTTTGATATATATTTTATATATATATTTTATATTTTATAGACACCTTATTAAAATTTTTTCCACCTTGGGGGTGTGGCTTGGCCATGCAGGAGTGAGGAGCGTCCGTGAGAGCTCTGCTGCGGCCCTTGATCTTTTCAGTGACTTTGGCACCATAAAATCTCCCCCAAATCTGCAGTATGGGGAGCAACAAAAAGAGGAGAGCTGGGGGCTCCACCAAAAAGTCCCCCAAGAAAGCTGTCAGCGATTTTTTCAGACCCAGGGACTCGGTGGGGCAGAAGGTCCCGATCGGCAAGATGGCGCCTGCAAAACTCAGCGGAGGAGAAGACTACCAGGAGAGACGGGAGACCGGAGGCGAGTCTGGGGAGCCCCGGGGAGCGGCGAGCCTGACACTTACCTTGTGCCCTTCTCTAACAACTGGAGCCGTGATCGCGTCAGGTGCTGGAGCCGTGACCCCTCCGGGAGTTGAACCGGCGGGTCCATCGGGCGGCCGGGCCCCTACTGGGGCGGAGAGGAACCGGCGGGAGACGCGGCGGGGATCCGAGGCGGAGATAGAGAGCCGCTGCCTGCCTGCATCGGCCATCGGCAGCCGGAGGAGCTGGAGAGCGATGACGCCGGATGCCGGGGGCGGGCCCCGGGACTTCTGTGCGGCGCGGTGGAGGAGAGGACCACTGCGCTGCAGGCAGACAGGCTCGGCGGGTCCTCCCACATGGCCGCATCGCCGAGTCTGGAGGGGAAATCCCCTCCTATACAGTACCTTTCAGAGGGTGGTGAGAGCCCAGTCATGGGGGAGAGGGCAATAAAATCAAGTGCTGGCCCAGTATCCTCCCCAACTTGTAGCCCCTTATCCCCAGAATACACTTCCCAAGTGCTGCCAATCATAATGGCACCTGTCTGGCCGGATGGCCCTGACCCCACCATAATTAAAACATTGGCTGACATTCACCCGATCCCCAAGAGGAATGACGCTCAGTGCACGCCGGCCCAAACATCCTTAGGGGCTGTGTTCCTGGAGTGGTCCTCTGGCTCCAGCTTGGACTCGCTGGGAGGCATATCCCCAGGACAGAGGTCTGCAGGCAGTGCGGCGGGCCTGAGACCGGCCACGCTTGACCGAGTGGATAACGACCCCTTCAGTGCCTCGCCCGGGATGCCCCCACTCCATGCGCCAGCTACCCAGTTGCTCTTGCACCCACCTATTGACCCCAGCAGAGCCTCCCGACCAGAGCTGAGCTTAAAGCGGACCTGGAGGCAGTGGCGACTAGAATCGAACGGGCTTTACGCAGGGAAATTGAGGACTTGCAACAAAAATCCTCTGCCTTGGATACTAAAGTTGCGTCTCTTGAGGACTCACGTGCAGACCACGAAACACGCCTGGCGATCCTGGAAAGAAATCAAGAACTGCACCAGCAACAGATGATCGACCTCCGCTTGCAAACGGATGACCAAGAGAACAGGAAGAGGCGCAACAATTTGAAGATACGCGGAATTCCTGAAACAGTCAGATCGGAGGCACTCGGCCCCCTGGCAACAGAGTTGTTCAATCACATGCTGGGAAGACCGTTGGAAGCTGAACTGATCATCGATAGAATCCACAGAGTGGCTGGTCGCCCGGCCGGGGACCCTCAGGCCCCCAGGGACGTATTGTGCAGGATTCATTTCTTCACCATTAAGGAGGACATTCTGCGCCGGGCTTGGGAAAGAGGAAGGTTTGAGTGGAAGGGTTCGCAACTCACAATCTTGCCGGATGTGTCACGCCGCACCTTACAGATGAGGCGCGTGCTGCGGCCTCTCCTTGGCAGGATAAGGGAGGTTGGGGCCTCCTATAAGTGGGGCTACCTGTTCCACCTTATAGCACGCAAGGATGACTCCACGTACGTCCTCAGAAGTAAAGCGGACCTACCGGGGTTGTTTATCTTCCTGGGCCTGGATCCCTTCCCGGTCCCGGATTGGCTGACGGCTGACCCGCCGCCCCCTCTCCCACCTCGGGTGGCCGGTGAACGGAGGGGTGGCGCCCCTAGAAGGAACATGGAACGCTGAGCCCTCTTTGGCCCTCCCCCCCTCCGATGTCCGCGGTCCGTTTTCCCTGTTCTCCCCCCCTCCTGGTGCCCCGACGGGTGCGGCCCGCCGGGCGAGGACTTACATGACTCTATGGTATGGCGGCGCTGATGGTGTCGCGGTTCCTCGGGTCGGGGTGAGGGGCACGGCTTGTGGCTGTGCCCCTTCTCCCGACCTGGGTGGTTGGGGGATCGGCTCCCTCCCTGGTCCTGTCTGTGATCTGGCGGGCAGTGGGGACGGGTTCATGGTCTTTCTACGGTTAAAAGAAACGGAGGTTGGGGGTGCTCCTCGGGGCCCGGGGAATAGTAATGTTTGTTGGTTTGATACGAGTTCGTCAATGTTTTAGGGGTTACCTGGTGTTTCAATCCCGGTTTGTTTGGAGTGTAGACGAAGAGAAGGGAGGAGCCACGGCAGATAGTGCGACTAGAGCTAACAACTGTACCTTACCTACACGTTCTTCTCCCATCCCCACAACACTTATAGTCGCCTGGACTACATCTTCCTCAGCCACCATGCACTCGCACGTGATCCTGATACCTCTATTGGGCAGATACTTTGGTCGGATCACGCCCCTGTCTTCTTGAGCCTCCCGACCCCAGATGTGACCCCCAGGCACTATAATTGGCGTCTCAACGACAACTTGTTGAAGGACACCCTGTGTCTGGCCGAAATAAAGACCACTATAATCAATTTTCAATCTGACCATACTAATGATGTGACCCTGCTACCATTGCAGTGGGAAGCGCTTAAATGCGTACTGCGAGGGGTCTTCATAAAACATGGGTCTAGGCTCAAGAGAGAACGGGCGCAGCAGATCAGGGCTGCACTGGAGCGTATTAAGGATCTAGAGGAGGCACACAAGGCCTCCTCCACTCAGGCGGTTCTGAGGGAGCTACTAGATGCCAGGCAGAGCCTGAAGGGATTGTACGATCAGAGCTTTCTCAAATTCAGGGATAGATGTAGGGCCCGAATGTACGAACATTCGGATAAATGTAGCAGGATGCTGGCCCAATCTCTCCACCCAAGGCAAGGCTGTGCGTTTATTCCCACCATTAAGGGGACCGGAGGCATGGAAATCCACAAGACGACCCAGATAGCAGGAGAGTTTCAGGCTTTCTATTCCAAACTCTACAACATTGAGACCACCCCTGCCCCGAGGTCGCAGCAGGAGACGAATACCCCGATAGCGGACTACATAAGGGAAACTGCCCTTCCAACCTTACCCCCGGAGGAAAGTGAGGCCTTGGAGGATGCATTTAGGATAGAAGAGGTGTTCCGGGCTATAGGGCAATCCCCTGCTGGAAAGAGCCTGACGAATTCACCTCCCGGTTTTACAAAAGACTGGGGCCTATGATTTCCCCCTTCCTTGTCAGGGTGTTCAACTCAATCTCGGGCTCCTGCCCCTTTCCGAGACAGGCCCTAGAGGCACACATCGCAGTAATTCCAAAACCCGGTAAGGATAGCTCCTTGCCGGGAAGCTACAGACCGATCTCTTTGATTAATGTAGATCTCAAAATATATGCCAAAATCATCTACACCAGAATACAGCCCCTGCTTCCCTCACTGATCAATTTAGACCAAGTGGGGTTTGTCTCGGGGAGGGAGGCCCGGGATAATAGCATCAAAACTATTTCTCTGATGCACTATGCACAGTCGCGGGCTATCCCGGCCTGCGTACTGGCAGTAGATGCGGAGAAAGCCTTTGATAGGGTGCATTGGGGGTTCTTGAGAGCGACACTAGACCAAGTGGGGATGGGCCCGATCATGCTGGCCAGAATTATGGCCCTTTACCAAGACCCTACCGCAAAGGTAAAAATCAATGGCTCCCTGTCGGGCCCCTTTGGTATTCGGAATGGCACTCGCCAGGGGTGCCCCCTATCTCCACTGCTCTATGTCTTGGTGATGGAACATCTGGCCAATGCCCTGAGGGCTAATCATTCCATCAAGGGGATTTCCTGCGGAGAGAGAGAGCACAAGCTCTCTCTCTTTGCTGATGACCTGCTTATGTATATAACCTCACCGCATATCTCTATGCCCTCTATCCTAGCGGAGTTCAAGCGTTTTAGCGAACTCAGTAACTTTAAGGTTAACCTATCTAAAATGGAGGCCTTAACCCTTTCGCTGCCAGCCTACCTGCAGCATTTGCCACTCCCTGTTGCCAGACTGAGTTTGACTGTTTCGCGCTACACATGTTCAACTGTCATTTTTGAAAGGATTTCCAGGGATTTCCCAGGATAATTATATATTGTTTTTTTCAACAGAGTCTGGGCTTTAACATGAAATGTCTTGTTTGTATTTTTTAGGTGTATTCTCAACATTTTTGGGTGAAATGTGTGAAAAAAATTAAAAAAAATATATTTTTTTACAATTTGTCGAGTTTTTTGTAATAAAAAATGTAAGTTTGTCAATAAAATCTTATTGCGTGAGAAACCCCAATTTCTCCCGGTTACAGCGATACCACATATGTATAGGTAGACACCCTTTCCTGCCCAGAAGCCTTTTATAGCTGCTGGATGACAAATGGTTAATTCAAAAAAAAAAATGACATAGGGTCCCCCTTCCCGGGGAGGGAGACCCCATTTTTTTTTGGATTTTTAAGGGTTAAAAACCCTTAAAAATCCAAAAAAAAAAATGACGTGGGGTCCCCCTTACCCAAAGTAACCAGCCCGGGACCAGCTATGGGGGCTTGTAGGCACAGAGTGGGGGGGCCAGCTTTGGTGGCCCCCCCACCCTGCAGCCTACGAGCCCACATAGCCTATGTGGGCCCGGGCTCTTCTGCCCCCCCCTGGCCTTTGGGGAGGCAGGTAATGGGGGTGCGGGGGTTAATGGCAAGCCACCCGCTAGGGCAGGTGACTTGCCACCCCCCCAGCCTTGTGAACTGGTATAAGGGGTCTCATGGACCCCTTACCAGCTCACAAAGGGTTAATGTGAAAAAAAAACACCACACAATAATAAAAAGTATTTTATTAGAAAAAAAAAAAATTTTTTTTTACTGTACTTACCTTCGATTGCAAGCTCTTGTCCCTCGCCGCTCAGCTGACAGATGCCGGTGATCGGCATCCAGAGAAGGAGAAGGCAGGAGATCAGAGGATCTCCTGTCACCTCCTTCCAGGGCACCGATCACCGGCATCTGAGAAGCTGAGAAAGCTGAAGCCGGTGATCGGGACCGGGATGACGTCATAAGCCCCGCCCCCAAGGGGGCGGGGCTTAGAGGCAAGATGGCGGCCGCCATCTTGAAGAAGAGAGGAGAGAGCCTCCCAGGCTCTCTCCTGAAGAACGGTAAGTCCTGGGGGGGGATCGGAGGCCCCCCAGGTGAAGAGGAGGGACAGCGGGAGCCAGCGCACACACAGGTAAGTGAATGTCATTTTTATTTTTTTTTTTTTTTTACAGTTAGCAGCTGCTGCTGCAGAAGCGGGGGGGGGGGGCGGCCTATTCCGGGGGCTCTCCTGGAGCCATCCGACCCCCCACGGGGGATCGGATGGCACCAAATTAAAGAGGAGACCCGGCCGGATCCAACAAGGGGTCAGGTGAGTATTTTTGATTTTTATTTTTTAAACTAGAAGCGAGGAAAGTCAAGCACGTAACACCTACGGGCTTGGCACTTAAGGCCCAGCCAAGCCAGCACGTAGGTGTTACGTGCTTGGCACCAAAAGGGTTAAATGTCTCCCTAGATATGCAGACTCAGCAGCTCCTCCAGGCGAACTTCCCCTTCAAGTGGCAGGGAGAGGCCATTAAATACTTAGGGGTACAATTACCCTCAGACCTGGGGAAACTTTACAAACTTAACTACGCCCCACTCCTACAATCAACGACTACCAGCCTGAGCCTCTATAGCAAAAAGCAGTATTCATGGTTGGGTCGCATCAACATACTTAAAATGGACGTCCTACCCCGATTCCTATATTTATTCCAGGCAATTCCACTTGCCCCGGAGCGTGGCTTCTTCAAGCTGCTTCAAGAGACCCTTTTTAAATTCATATGGGATAACAGGAGACCTAGGGTACGGAGAGCAACACTCGGTAGACCCAAAGGTGGGGGGGGGGCTGGGGGTCCCGGATCTTAGGTTATACCATGCCGCGTCAGTGCTGATGCGCCTCTCAGATTGGTTCCACCACAGGGAAAGTAAGTGCTGGGTCAGCATTGAAAGTGACATCTCCCCGCTTGGGCTAACGGCTCTGCCTTGGGTGTACCTCTCGCGCCGGCCCAAAAAACAGGAGCTTCCCTTTCTGGTGGGACCCTTGCTGACAATATGGGATAGGTTCCTGAGGAGGGGGGAATTGTCATCCAGGCCCGGACCCCTTACCCCATTGTTCGGCAACCTGGCATTCCCCCCCGGAATGAACACTAGAACATTTCTTCTCTGGGAAATATCTCAGGACACCAGGCTGGGTGACATAGTGTCGAGCGCGGGCCCGCCCTCCCTTTCGGACTTGCGGACCCAAGGTGGAGATGGGAATATCTCCTGGTTTATGCACGCTCAGCTGGAGGCCTTTATCAAATCCCATATCCCCGTGTCGGACTTCTCACGCCCCCTCAAGGCCCTGGAAAAACTATTGAAAGACCCAGTAGCCCCTAAACATGTGATCTCTACCCTATACAAGATCCTTCAGGATGGGGAGGAGGGTCGGGAACTGCCCCGGTTCTGCAGGAGGTGGGAGAGAGAACTGGGACAAACCTTTGAGGATGAGGACTGGGAGAAGTCTTTTGTGCTTACCCATAAACTGTCTATGGCGTGCAGGGCGCAGGAAAGGAATTATAAAATCTTAGCGAGATGGTATGCATGCCCGTCGGACCTGATAAAATTTGGGGGGGGCGGAGTCCGGAGACTGCTGGAGATGCGGGAGGGCCCCCGGGACCATGGTTCATATTTGGTGGGAGTGCCCGATGGTTAAGACCTTTTGGGAAGGAGTGCTCGAAATATACGAGCACCTAGCACTTGAAAGCGTTCCGAACACGCCACAAGTAACCCTCCTTTCAATGACCCCAGGGTCAGTGACGGCAGGCAAGAAGGGACTGTTGAGGCACCTGCTCACGGCCTCCAGATCAGTGATTCCCAGGCACTGGCGTACCGCTGTTGCTCCTTCCCTCTTAGAGTGGTACGGGGAGGTGGAAAATATTAAAAGGATGGAGGAACTGGCACTGGAGGGGATCGAGGGGGGGACCCAGGGATTCCTCAAAACATGGACCCTCTGGGAGACCTCACGAGTCTCACCAGACTTCCGGAAGCTTTTGGAACGTGCCTAGGGGTGGGAGGGAGGTAGTCGGGGAGACCCGACCCCTGGATTGCTGGGGAGTAGTCCGATCGGGGTGGGGGGCGGGGCCCGGGCAGGGGATACGGACCTCTTGGTTTCCTTCTCTTTCCAACGTATTCTTTCTGTTTTCTCTTTTTCCCTATCAGGGGCTGGGGGGGGGGGGGGTGGAGTGGCCGCCTGGGCGCTGTAGACTCCGGTCAGGCTGTCGCAGTGTAGGGGGGCAGGCACCCCCGGAGCCTGGGAGACCCAGAATGATGCAGGGAGTAGCTATAAGGTGCTGGACAGCGGATCTCTTGCACCTGGAGGCAGGCCATGCTCCGGGATGCCAAAGACGTTGATCTGGTACCCTGTAGGCCGTACAAGATTGTAATTGCATTACGATGTGTGGTTGTGTCGCCCTCACCTTGTGCTGCCTTCCCCCCCTTCCCCTCTTTTATCTTTTCTTGTTTTATCTACCGTTCTGTATAAAATGAAAAATTTCAATAAAGATATATTGAAGTAAAATTTTTTCCACCTTGGTAGCCCCACTCACCGACCTCACTAAGAAGGGGGCGTTTACCCCTACTTGGTCGGGCCGATCCATCCAGGCCTTTGAGAACTTTAAGTCTGCCTTTAGTACAGCACCTGTGTTGGCCCATCCTGATATCCAACGAGCCTTCATTGTCGAAGTAGATGCCCGTCGATGGTCTCTTTTTTTCTCCCGATTTATTTTCACTATTGCATATAAACCAGGAACAAAAAATATTAAAGTTTACGCTCTCTCCAGAAATTTCACAGTCGATAAAGTCCCTGTAGAGGAGATTCTTCCCATACTCCCACGACATAAGGTCATAACAACCTGATCTATCCATTGAGCTAAGCCGGTTTCTATCGTATTCTCCTCCTGGCAAACCCGATCACCTCTTTTTTGTACCCCTGTCCCACCATCCGGCAGTACTCCAGCAGTTTCATGACTCCAAGATGGTGGGTCATCCAGGGGTTAAAAAGACTTTGGCCCTTCTAGCCCGTCATGTCTGGTGCCCATCTTACAGGAAAGATCCCCAGGCCTTTATTCAGGCTTGTAAGATTTGTGCCCGTAGTAAAACCACCAGGTCAGCTTCTGACGGTCCTCTGGTGCCCCTGTCCACTCCTTCACAGCCTTGGATGCAGTTGGCAATAGACTATTACTGATTTACCACAGTTCCAGGGATATACCGTTATCTGGGTTGTGGTAGATCGATTTAGCAAGATGGCGCATTTTGTCCCCCTAAAAAACCTGCCAACAGCCCAAGAATTAGCTCAATATTTCTTGGCTCATATTTTTCGACCTCACGGAATCTGTGGTCTCAGATAGGGGGGTCCAATTTGTGTCATGCTTCTGGAGGGCATTCTGCACCCGACTAGGGTTCACTGTTTTTCTGTCTTCAGCTTTTCACCCCCAGTCCAATGGGCAGACGGAAAGGACCAATCAGTCATTGGAACGATAGGCTTGATTCAGAGAGACAAAAAAATACTTCCGTTTTAGTTCCGATCTGTTTTTTTTGGAAATGTTTCCACTCTCATATGAGTGTGCGAGCGATTCTATGCATGTATTGCAATCCTTCTGTAAAGTTTCCGTCCGTTCGTACGGCAGATTACGAATACGAGGATGTCATTTTCCAGTGTGACTTTTCCGTTTCATTTTCACATGTTACAACGTAGGCTTTCGTTTTTGCCCTTTTCCCATTGTATCCTCCCACGAATCCTTTACATTTCCCGTTAGTTTCTGTTTCCCTTTTTCAATAAATAATCGTCCAGACGGAAATCCTTACGATCTTGCGCCTGCGCACTACAAACTTAACTCATTAAAGTGCTCGCCTAGATATTTGCCACCCTCACTTCTACTACAATGTTTAGCTAAACCACTTAGCACTATCCTCCATCTTCCCTTTTGGACCCTTAAAGCTCATCCAAACCACTTAGCACTATCCTCCATCTTCCCTTTTGGACCCTTAAAACTCACCCAAACCACTTCGCGGTTAGGTTCTTCTTCCATTTTAGCCCCCTAAAACTTACCCAAATCACATCTCGGTCATGTGAATATTCATCTTTAAATATTTCTGTGTTAATGTATTTTGTAAATGAAATGACACTGTAACTTTTTTTTTTATTCCATCATAAAATATAAAATTGTAAAAAATTTAGAAATTTTCAAATTTTTACAACTATAAAAAACAAAATACATAGCAATGGCAGGCCACAGAACATTATTCTTCATCTGTGGTCCCCAACGAGTTGCGCACCTACTGCATCTCGCCCACCAACTGAGGACCCTGACACTCAGTTGTGCCACTCTGGCACGTGTGGTCCCTGTTAAAAAACGTAAATTAAAATATTGGTATAACCTTGTTGGGGTCATACTGCAGTGCCCCCCCCGTATGGTCCAAACACCTAAATCTGGACTTCAAAAGCCAGAGGGGCCTCGCCACCACGGCCCGGGTCTTGCATAGGGCTCGATTAGAGAACCCCTGGCCGGCATTCTGCAGGCAAAGAACGGGCATCAGGAGCAAGGGCAGGAGTGGATATCCAGAATCCCCTGAAAGTATTTAAAAATGCTAACATAAAATACACATTCTAAGCTACAATATTGTTTAACATGTCATCAAGGGCTAAAAACAGCCATAGGTTAAGACATGAGTCATCAACTATATTCATTGCCATACAGTGAAAATAGATTGATGGAATGTGAGCAAACTTACCCAGGAGCCATCCACCAGATAATTCTACTGTCTCAAGCTGATGAAATAAGCCGGAGCTCTGCAATATATAAGCATCATGGGACGACCCTGGATGCCCTGCAAGAACACTGAGGAATCGCATAGCTGGACCAAACACTGCTTGTATGTTGTGCGAGTGGCACATCTTGCGGTTCCTGCAACCAAATATAAAATAATTACACAAAGCAAAGGTAACCAACTAAAACAATAACTCCTACAACAAATTAAGATTCAAGTTCAACAATCCAAATATAATTCACAAAGGACATAAGTCTAAAAAAATATGCCAATTATATGGATGTGTGGGAAAATAAATGTTTACATGCTAAGGACTAATTAAGGTCAGCCATGCTGATACATGCAATGCCTTGGTGCTAAAGGCGCGCAGACTCCTCCACATAGCTGCAAAACATGTTCAACAATAGCAATCCGAGCCCTCAAAGGTCCCGTAAGTGGATCGGAAATGAAACGGATTTATAGGGTGGTGGTCCTTCGGAAATCAGCTCTCTGAATCAGACGCAAGCCCATCCCAACAACGTAAGTTATCTGAACGAACGAAAAAAATCTGATTTTGTTTGGAAAATGATCCGAACTAGCGGAAATGTTCCGATTTGTTTTCGTTCATCGAAAGCGCATATACGCATTTTCCCGAACGTTCGTACGAATGAAAAATGAACGAAAAAAAGCAAAAAAATGACAAACACCCACTAAAACTTTCACAGACAGCTACGGAAGTGCAGACGAATGTGTCTTTGAATCGAGCCTAATATCTCCGTTGCTTCACCTCCGATATTCAGTCAGAGTGTTCCCAGTTCCTTCCCTTTGCTGAGTTCGCCTTCAATAATTCAGTAAACTTCTCCACGCGGGTATCACCCTTCTGGTGTGTATTTGGGAGTGATCTTAAGTTCTCTGCACTTTCAGGCTCGTCCTCTGGTTTGCCTTCTCTAGACGATTGGTTGTCCCAGTGGCCAGATTTATGGGTTAAGACTTAACAGCATTTGATCCGGGCATCTGATCAGCAGAAGATCTTCATAGATCTAAGAATCTAGAATATAAGGTGGGGGATTTGGTCTGGCTCTCTACCAAAAATGTAGCGTTACACCAACCCTTTGTAAAATTGAGACCACGATATATCGGCCCTTATCCCATTTTACAGAAAATTAACTAAGGGCCTTATTCATGAAATTATAGCGCCAGGTAGTGCCTGTATAGCGGCAGGTAGCGCCACGTAACGTCAGGTAGTGGCAGGTGAACGCCGGCAAATGCACGCAATTACACATTTATGAAGTTGAATCTGTAGGGCGTCTGGTACAACGCCATGTAGTGTAAGATTCCTCATTATCCCAGGCTCAGCGTATAGTGCCGGCGTTCAGCCTTGCAGAGCGCCAAGTCTTACCTGTCGCTACCTGGTGCTCTCCCATACATTTTTATGGACGATCCTTAAATCCCTTTACTCATCCCATATTTACTTCTTTCAGACATTCATTCCGGCCCTCAAAATCATGTTTGATTTTATTTTTTTTTTAACATTTATGCAAAAATGTCTGTACTTGTCTCTAACTGAAGTGGTAATGTCACACCCCACCAACAATGTCAATCCATGTTATTTCACTTGCTTACTGCTGTTCCTGTGTATAAAAAATAACTTTAATCACACAGCGTCCATTGCTATGTACTCCAGCCACACAAACTAGAATGCCTGCGTTCCCTCACTGTTATTTTTTAATGAATATGGTTTGAGTGGCTGAGATTCTGGCGCACTGAGCAGTCGCTGTCGTTTGCAGCATGCCGCGCTCTGAACATTGCTATGCATACGCGTTTCATAGCGAGATTTTTGCCGTTTCATTGTGCTTTTATTTTTTTTTTTTTTATAATTAATAGTTTTTATTGAGGGAACATTGGATACAGCGCCTGGCAACGCAGTGCCAAGAAATAAAAGAAATGCATGGATTACAGCCATTACAAAACAGAATAATCTTCATAAACAAATGTCATCAATCACAGGCTTGTGAAAGGGTGATTATAGAAAAGGAACGGCTACTTTGGGCCTTATTCCGGATGACCTAAACTGCCATTCTGTGTAGCCCCCTAATGCGGCAGCTGCAATCCTTGTCCCCAAACTTTTATATACAGGTAAGGGAGTGGGGATGAACACAGATTTAACTACTGGGTTACGAGTAACATAAGGGAAAGGGGGAAGGATAGGGAGAGACAGGACGGACACAACAGGGGAGAGTTATGAGGGGAATGAAAAAGAAGAAAGAAAGACGAAGAGGAAGGGAGGGAAGGGGAAGGTGCAGTAAGATGAAGGATGGCCAGGGGGACGGTCAGATCCACCAGGGGTCAAGAGAACCTGTTTACGTGTAGTGGAGGAAGTCGGGGGAGAAAGTGAAACTATCCCAAATCTGCCAGGTTCTCCTGTGTTTTTCCAAAGTTCCTTTCAAAGAGGCAGTGAGCTCCTCCATCCTGCAGATGTCTCGGACCACGGCCAGCCACTGTGCTACCGTGGGGGGCTCAGGGGATCTCCATCTCGCCGGAACGCAAGTTCTAGCAGCACTCAGGAGGGGAGCGAGGAGGGACCGGCGCCTGGAACTCAAAGAGACCGGCGCTAGGTTAAGCAGATAGCATATGGGGTCATCACCCAGGTCAACGTCTGTCAGTTTCCTGACAATCTCTCTAACTCCTGCCCAGAAGCCCGAGAGCTTCTCGCACTCCCAAAAGATGTGGGTCATAGTCCCCCTGGCCCGCGAGCACCTCCAGCATAGAGGGGAAGAGGAGGGGAACATCTTAGCTAACACCACCGGGACCCGGTACCAGCGTGTCAGGATCTTGAAGTTAGTTTCCTGATACTTGCAGGAAATGGAGCTCTTATGAGCCAGCTGGATCATAGCCAGTTGTTGCTCATCCGTGAAAGTCCTACCGAGTTCCCTCTCCCATCCCCTCACGTATGTGGGGACAAAGTCCTCCGGAGGCTCCATCAGCAGCGAGTAGGAGTATGACAGGGCGCTCTTAAAGTGACCAGAGTCCAGGCAGGTATGTTCAAATTGCGTTAACTGCCTGGACGCCGTGTGTCCGACAGAACGCTGGTAGTGCTGGAGTTGAAGAGACTGCAGCAGCGTGAGAGGTCTGAGTGCGAGGTCTGCTACCAAGGTCTCCGGTCTTCTCCACTCATCCCCACTCTGCATATGGAGTCTCCTATAGCAGTTCTGCCTAATCCAGGCTCTGAAGGGGCCGCCCGCTATCTCAACCGGGAAATCAGGGTGCCCCAGGACGGGAGTCAGGGGGGATGGGGAAGGGGAGAGGCTCGTCCCAGTCACGAACCCGTCCACTGCTCTCCTGGTCGGGCCGACCGTAGGGTGCGTGTTCAGCTGTGGGAGTCTATTTAGAGGTATCCAGGGCAGGCCAGGGAGGGGGCACGGGGAGGCAGCCTGTTCCAATCCAACCCATTGCTTCTGGGCAGAGTGCCGGCACCAGTCGATAACTCGACTCATGTGGGCTGCGGCGTGGTAACGTCGCCAGTCTGGGAGACCCAATCCCCCTCTAAGTTTGGGGACCGTCAGTAGAGAGGCTGCCATACGATGGGAGCGTCCGGCCCAAACGAATCTGGTACATAGTCCTGTAAGCTGTTTAAAGAAGGTGTGGGGGATATCTATCGGAAGGGCCTGGAAAAGGTACAGTACCCTAGGAAGGACGTTCATTTTGATGACACTAACCCTTCCAAACCAAGAATAAACCCCCTTATTCCATTTAAGGAGGTCTTCTTCCAGTTTCTTCAATAGTGGGGGAAAGTTTAGGGCGTACGTACCCGTGAGATTGGGAGGGATGCGTGTGCCCAGGTAGGTGATGGCCTCTGGCTCCCATTTGAAATGGAAATTCTCCGCGACGCGTCGCAAACGTTCCGCAGTAATATTGATGTTCAGGGCGGAGGACTTCTGATAATTGATTTTGTAATTGGAGACCTCCTGGAAGCTCCTGAGCTCGGCAAGGAGGTTGGGCAAGGTGATCTCCGGCTTTGTCACAAAAAACATCAAATCGTCAGCGTACGCCGCCACCTTGTGCTCAATTCCGCCCACCCTCACTCCCGAGACATCTGTGTTCCGTCTAATTAAGCGTAGGAATGGTTCCAGCGAGAGGATGAAGATCAGGGGGGAGAGTGGGCAACCCTGTCGCGTCCCATTGAATAAGTTAAAGGCCTGGGAAGGCAGGCCATTCACCACCACGGACGCCGAGGGGCAGGTATATGAGGCCAGGACCCTGTTAAGCATCTTGTCACCCAGCCCTATGTGACGCAAGGTTTCCTCGAGGAAAATCCAGCTCACCCTGTCAAATGCCTTCTCATTGTGCTTTTATTTTGCAAGGAGTTGCATTTTCGTTTTGTGTTCCGGTTTTACACCTACGAGGATCCACCATGCATCCCAGACCTGCCAGACGCCTCCCCACCTCCTCCTCAGACTCCAATACCCCCCACCTGCCCCCCCCTGCCCCTTCAGCCTACCATTCCTCCCCTGACTCCCCAAAGAAGAAGAGACAGAGGGTGGATCCTCGGTTCAATGGGCAAGTGGTCAAAGTAAGTGTGCATGTGCATAGTGTGTTAATGTATTGTGTATTTTTATTCAATTAGAGCTGCTAAACCAAATTCTATAATGTGTTTTCATTTGTAATACTTTATTGTATGTACAGGCCAAACTATTAGTTTTTATGTAATCAAATATAATTGTTTTATTTTTGTTCATTTGATTACATTAAAACCTATATCCATATAACTGTGAATATATATATATATTTTTTTACTACATTTATTACATTATTATAGTGACTTCAGCTAACATTTTTACATGTAGATTAGCATTTTTTAGAATAATACATTTATATATTTTCTATATTTTTTTTCTTAGGACTTTTGCATTATGGAGTACGACTATGCCCTGAGTGCCAAGCGCAGCATAGTAATGGAGGTGCAAGCCACCGTGTCCCGGCGCTTCAACACGAAGCTCACAAGGTGATCTATAATCCAAAAGTGGTAGGACTTTAAGCGACGGGACTATGAGGGCGTAAACTGGCTCTATGATGCCTACGCATCTGGTAAGTCAAACCTACATACATTAACAGAATTTCTATCATGTGTGCAGAGTAATGTATTTGAGTGTAATTTTCTTTTTGTTTTTTTTGTTTCCTCTCCACAGATAAGTGTGCTCCCCTGGGTAAACATGGGAAGGGGATCCTCCCCCGCGCACGTGTGTTGGGTTCGGATGCGGGGGAGGGTCCCTCTCGTAGATCCCATATTGAGGGCCCAGGGGAGGAAGGGGATGATGCCCCAGTGGAGCGTGCTGCTGGGGTGAGGGCAGTATGGAGCCTCAGCTCCTCACAATTGGGCTCAGCTGAGTCCCAAACCCCCCGTGGCCACTCTCAAGTGGGGAGGAGGCAAGGAACTCCACCACACTCCCTCTAGATTTAGGGATTGAGAGGGAGGAGGGTGACCCATCGGGTTTGGGATCTGCTGGGCCCATTGTGAGGAATCCCTCCCTGGGATTCCAGCAGCAGCTCATCCCCTGGTGAGTGTAATTAGCATAGTGGATTCTTATTTCTAGTGTTACTAAAATTTTCCTTTGCACCTTTTTTACAGGGCATCATAGAGCCGGCACCTCCACCAGCTATGCTGCAGATCAGGCACTCGGGCATATTCGGGGTAAGAGCTGCTTTAATTCTTGTGTTAGCCAAAGTAGGCATTTTTAAACAAACACATGGCCAGGTATATACCCACAAGTATGGTTATGGTATCATTCGAACTAATACTTGTTGATGCCTATTAAAAACATCAAATACATTGTTCTTATGATCGTTTGTATTTTGTTTTTTATCCTAACAGATGTTTCTACCCAGATGGACCCGGTACTATTTCTCCCCACCCCTGCTCCAGGAACCTCCAGCAGCATGAGCAAAAGCCACAGCTGCGATGGTGAGTACCCAAAATTCTATTTCCTACATATTTATTAAAAAAATGCATGTGTCCATGACCAGGATCAAATGTTAGAGACAGTCTCCTGTTTACTATTAGACATGGAGATGCTATATTTGCAAGCCTCACTCATAATTGCATGTAAGCATGCTAGTTTGGTGGCTCTGCTAATGTGACTTGACAAAAAATTTACATTAAAAAGGGACAGGAGTAATAGAGCAAGACAGGAACTACAGTGTTCCGCTTCTTAAGTAGCCCTTATTTGGTTAGTTAAGGTACATTATAATGGAGACTAGGGTGGATAATCTACAATGGTGGACCAATTTTTGATTTGGCCATATATTATTTAGAAGAACTTGGGTGTTGTTTAAGGGTTAAAATAGTTTAGAATCATATTACTTACTTTAAACACATTAACCCCTTTCATAGGTATGTACAGTTTTTTTGGAACTGCGGCTCTTATATATATTTTTAATTCCCTACAGCTTGCAGAATGGAGCATCGCAGACTGTGGCAGTATGTCCCAAGGACAAGATTGATGCTGCTGGGGTAGACGAAAAAGCCATAGGGTGGGGGGAATTAGAGCTGCCCATGTTGGGCATTTTATTTAAATTTTAATAATTAATTTTAATAAATATTTTATTGTTTTTCTAACATTTGTATTGGTATTTTATTCACTAAACTGTAATTTACATCAACACACACACAGAAAAAAACAAACAAAAAAAATTTATATTGCCAATGTGATCATTGACAATATAACATTTACATACAATTTTAGCGTTAACACATTTAAAAAAACGCCCAGACACCATTAGATTTGGGTGATCAAATTCATCAATGGTGGCCAGGTTAATATAGCGACGGGGGCGCTCTGTGATAGCAACTGACGGCCGATCAGAGCGACCCCTAGCGGTCGTTCCTAGCGCCGCAGTACAGACGCTCATCTGTCGCTACCTGGCGTTAGTAATGAATCAGCCTGTAAGTCACAAACAGACTCAAACTTCCACCATCCTTGAGGATGTTTCCCTCCTTAAGCCTGCCAGGGGAGTGGAGGAGGATTCCTCTCCTTCTCCTATCCTAGTTGATGGTGAGCAGGAGTTTGAAGTCGCACGAATTCTGGATTCCCCTTTCCTCTGGAATTCCTTGCAATATTTAGTCGACTGGAAGGGGTATGGTCCAGAAGAGAGGAGTTGGGCTCCAGCTAGAGATGTGCATGCGGACCGTTTAATTAGAAGATTTCATAGAGAAAATCCTCCTAAACCCAGGGTGGAGGGTCCTGGGGTCCCTCCTCAAGGGGGGGTAATGTAAGGGACTTACCTCTGCCAGGGGGGCCCGCGGCGAGCATCTGCTGAGCGGCATGGCGCTAGCCGGCTTCCTTCTGCAGGGCCCCGGCCGCCTCCCTCGCTCCTCTGTAGCTGTGCATGTGCGCTCAGGTGTGTGCCCCACATTCCAGCATGTAAGCTACCAGGAGGCGCTGAGCTTCTAGTGGCAGGCGGCGCAGCATTCTCCTCAGCCGGGTCTGACCAGCCCCTGGAAGTTTTGCACCAATCACAATTAGTGGCCATTGGTCAGTTCCCCAATAAATATGGTCAGCCCAGTACTCAGTGCCCGTGATATTCGTTTGTGATTAGGGTGTGATTTCGTTAGTTATTATCTGTTTCCGACCCGGCTTGATCAACCATCCCCGTCTGCTGCCTGTACCGACCTCTGCTTTGTCTGACCTCGAACCTGCCTGCCCCTTTGGATACCCCGCTATCTATGACCTCCCGGCTTGACCCTTTGGCTACCCCTGACTACACACCCGCCTCATATCCATCTGGACTGTCTTCCCGTGTATGACCTCGGCTTTGGGATACCCTTGCGGTTCATCGACCTTCACCATAAGCAGACATCCTTTGCGCCTATTAAGACCTGGGGGCAACTGTTTCCAGCATGGCGCTCCTAGCGCCCCGGCAAATGGGGGCTTGACTATAGGCAGAAGCGGCGGTGGAGATTGGGGGTTGTCTGCTTACAGAAGGCTGGCGTGCTTGCCTATATATAAGCGATATGAAAATTGAACGCGGGCCACAGTTAATAGGCTGAGGATTTTACATTTTTCATTTAACCATTTAAACAGCATAACAAATAATTTCTATAACAATCAGGATACCCGCTATCTCCACAAACCTCATAGATTCTTTTTACTCATTCTTACACCACTCCTCATTACTACATTAATATGTAACATTCCCCAGATGTTAGCAATACACATGCTGATTGCCTCACCTCTCTGTATTCTGTATATGGGTCCCATATTTATAGCCCATCCCACCATCAATCCTAAATCGTTAATGTATTCCTAATACTCAACTCATCTAAATGCCTACCAATGCTAAACATACAATTAAATATAGAAAAAAAACTCTGATCTTCTAATGGTGCACCTATGGGTGATGTTGCACTATCAATGTCACTGCACCAAGCCATTGCTTCCACCTCTATTTGGCAATGTGCCCCTTATATATCACTCTCTGTGCAACCTCTCATCCTTACTGAGCCTATATTTACCTTTACACAGGTAAAGGTAAACCTTTACCTGTTTACCTTCGATCAGGGGTGTCCCGCTGTGTGAAACCCCCCAGATCACCCAAGCAAACTCACATCTTCCCGGTCCTATAGCGCATGCACGTCCGCTCGCTCTCGGCTGCAACCCCCGCTTCCATCTAACAGGGAGCATGTCTGCGGCACCCATCCACTAACGGCTGGTGTGGTTTAATGTCCTGCTAAAGGGATAGTGGGGATGCGGCCGCGGCTCGCGCATGTACCATTGGACCGGGAAGCAAGGTAAGTGAATGGACAACCTAGGGGATTTCACACAGCGGGACATCCCGCTGGGTTTTGTTCCAGTTTAAGTAAATGGGCAGACGGGGCTGCGCATAGTGTAGGGAACATGTTCTAGGGCGGCGTGAGTGGCTGGAAGACAGATGGCGGCACCCAGCGCTAGCATTGCCCAATCTTATGCATCCGAGATCTATCTTTTGGCAGGAGGTCAAAAGCAGACTGGGACATTGTTTACTGTGCTGTTCCTGGACCCATCACAAACAGCACAGAAGGGCCAGGAGAGGTTTAAAGTGATACTGCAGGCAAAGGTAATTGTTACACCATTGCATTGGGCTGCATTTTGCACTGTCCTAAACTGTTTTCCATTTTAAAATTGAAGCAGAAAGGGCCGGGGCTTACAGGTTCAGCTGACTTTTTTTCACCCCATCCCCCAATCAGCTCAGCAGAGCGGGACAGGATTGCTGAACCCTGCCTCCTCCGCCTCCTCCTACTCCGGATTCATCACATTGCTGTTGGCAAAGAGAGATGATTATTATGCAGCATCACAGATCCAAAGGCCACACACACTTTTTTTCAGAAGAAAAATCATAAACTGAACCTGTAAACCCCGATATCTTGGCCATTTCTTCTTCATTTTAAAAAGGGAAACAACAAAACAAAAAGACAGAAAACAAAGTCAATAAGAGAAAATGAAGAGGGGGGACAGTATAGGAGGGGGAAGGGGGGGGAGGTGGTCCTCGCAACCTAGCCCAAACCAAAGTCTTCTAGGTAAGCATTCCTGGTGGCATATTAGGCCACACATATTGTGTCCAGGGCACCCAAACGAAGAGGAACTTATCTTGGGTGTCTGCCAGGATGCTTGAGAGCCTCTCATTGACCATAAAGCCGTTCATCCTGGACGAAACCTCCGATACCGGGACAATCTGTTTCCTCCAGGCTTTAGCGATGGTTTGCTTAGCCGCCAAGAGCAGATAAGTGAACAGCTTGTTCTGCTTTTTGGTAAGCTCTGGAGATCTACAATGAAGGAGAGCCACCCAAGGATCTTTCCTAATGTTTGTTCGGAACATTTTACCGGCCATCCTGTATATTTGGGACCAAAATCGGGTCAGCATGGGACACGCCCACCAGATGTACATAAAATTCCCCTCCACACTACAGCCCCTAAAGCATGTATTAGACTGCCCTGGGAACATTTTACCGAGGCGACTAGGCACTAGATACCAGCGGAACAAAATTTTATATGCAGTCTCAGTTGTCATGACGTTCATGGAACATGAAGAGACGGCCCTCCAAATGTCCGTCCACTCCCTGTCCGAGCTACAAGGACCTAGGTCTCGTTCCCACTTACCCACATAAGCATGTGTACTCGTCCCTATTTTATTCAACGTGGAGTATAGCATAGACACCGACCCTCTGCGAAACGGGTCCTCACTGCAAATCTCCTCAAAGAGGGTACATTGTCGGAAAGGTTGCCCCAGTTTAGTCAAGGGTGATAACCAATGTCGCAACTGCAGGTACTGAAAAAAGACTCCCCAGGGAACATAAAACTTTTCCCTCAGGGAACTATAAGGTGCAAACCCATCCTCCGAGAGACCATGCAGCACTCTAGTTATCCCGTGTTCCACCCACCATTTGAAAGTTGTTCTGTCCTCCATGCCTGGGGCAAATGATGGATTACCCCAAAGGTGTGCTAGAGGAGCGTGGGGAGATATCAGGGAGGCGGAATATTTCACCGAGTCCCACACCGCAAGCGAATGTTTCATTAGAAGACTGAGCGTCCGAGGTCTGAGCGCCGGATCCATCCATAGCAAGCCGTCCAATGGGATCGGGGAGCAATCTGAAAGTTCCAGAAACGTCCAGAGGGGAGGCTTTGAAGAGGAATGCATGGGGATCAGTTGGGCTATCTGGCAGGCCTTATAATACATACTAATATTAGGGACCCCAAGCCCGCCTAGAGATTTGTGACAGAACATAGTGCACTTAGATACTCGTGGACGTGTACCAGACCAAATAAAGGTCAGTATTTTCCTCTGAAACGCCCGGAGCCGATATGAAGGGATCGGAGTTGGCAGAGTCCTAAAAAAGTAAAGGAGCTTGGGGAGGATAGACATTTTGACTGCATTTATTCGACCCAGCCAGGAGAACGGATATGACATCCAGGTGTCAAGCAGACGTGTCAGGGACCCAAATAAAGATGGATAGTTAGCCCCAAATAGGTCCTCATATTTCGCTGGGATATGTACCCCTAAGTATGGTAACGGCTCAGTTGACCACTTGAAGGGAAAGTTAGCCTTAAGCTGGGCCACCACCTCTGGCGTCAGGGAAATATTAAGTGCCCGAGATTTATCATTATTTATAGTTAAACCAGAGATGCGAGCAAAGTGATCAAGAGTAACATACAAATTTGGAAGGGACGTAATGGGCTGTGAGATCGCTAACATAGCATCATCTGCGAAAAAGAGGGCCTTATGATGGACCCCCGCTACTGCCAGTCCCTTGACACTCGGATTTTGCCTTATCGCTATACCCAGGGGTTCTAAAGCTAACACAAAAAGAATCGGGGAAAGGGGACAACCCTGCCTTGTACCTCCGGAAATCCGGAATGTCTCAGAAGTGAATCCCAAGTACTTTACCCGTGCTGCCGGTGCATCGTAGAGGGCCCTAATCCAGTCTAAAAACCGCTGCCCAAAGCCCCATTTCCTCAAAACCCAGAGCAAGTAATCCCACGAGACAGAATCGAAGGCCTTTTGTATATCTAAAGACAACAAAAAAGCTGGGACGCCTCTCGCCCGGGCATGATGAACTAAATGGGCAATCCTCCTGACGTTATCACCAGCCTGGCGAGACGGTATGAAACCCACCTGGTCTCTATGGATAAGGCCCTGTTCAGTCTGGTCGCCAATACCTTAGCCAATAGCTTCACGTCAGCGTTAATTAATGAGATCGGTCTATAATTGGGGATCAACAGGCTATCTTTATCAGGTTTGGGTATCATACAGATATCCGCCAGTAGTGAACTTGGGCTCAGGGACGACTCCGCACACATGGCGTTAAAAAAGAGAGGTGCATATTTTTTGTAATAAAGGCCGCTAAACCCATCAGGCCACGAGGTTTTAGAGGTCTTAATAGATTTGATGGTGACTAATATCTCCTGGGGTGTGATTGGAGATTCCATCAAGTCAATACAATCCGAGGCAATGGACGGTAACTCAACCTGCTCAAAGAACTTCTCAAAGTCCGCATTATCGGCCTTCGGAGGGGCCGAGTACAGCTCCGATAGGAACCCCCGAAATGCGGCAACAATCTTATCCGGGTTGGCTGTAATGAGACCCGAGTTAAGTTTGAGCTTTATCGGCTGCCGCCTGTCAAGAGCGGTGGTTCTCAATTTCCGGGCCATCATAGTATCGGGCTTATTGCCTCTAGCATAAAACTTTTGCTTGGCCCAGCGGAGCCGTTTCTCTGCCTGTTCATCTAGGAGCAGGTTGAGTTCCGTCTTAAGTCTATCGACCATTCTTTTATTCTTGGAGTTCGGGGCCATCTTCCAAGCAACCTCAGCCTGTTCGTACTTTAGCGTCAGGTCCCGCAATCGCTGTTGCCTCTCCCTCTTCTTGCAGGAAGCTATGCCTATGATGTTACCTCGCATGACAACCTTCTGGGCCTCCCAAAGGGTAATTGGGGAGCGAACCGAATTGACATTCAGCGTAAGGTATTCCTTAAGGGCATTCTGGATTTTTAAGCATGTGTCCTGAGAACACAAAAGGGAATCATTCAGTCTCCAGTTGTAGGAACTTTTAGTTGGGATCGACAAATCAATGAATTCTTTCACATATTTAAAGGTCTCAATCATGTCCCCCCTCTCCCTTCTTTCCTCCAGACTGTACAAATTTAGTTCTTTAAGTCTCTCCTGCATGATTTTACATTTAGAGACATTAAACTCTAGTTTCCACAGTTTTGACCATCTATCCAGTAAAGCTAAATCATTTTCCATGTTGCAGACACCTCCAGGAATATCCACCCTATTACCTATTATATCCACCCTATTATTTGTTCACACTAAACTGTTACTTTGAAAGGTTGATGGGATTGAGTGGTTTGCTGGGAGAGACTGTATGCCCTGTGTTATTCCACACAGATTCCCACCTATGTGTTTGTCTGTATAGACACATATTGCCCTGTAATTTACAAACCTTGAGTTTTTTTGTCCCTGCTTCCTCTGTACATGCTTCTCCCAGCTTAAGTTGGGATTCCTATGACACCCGCCATAGCAGTAAACAATTAAGGTGTGAACTGATTCTGCCCACTAGCCAAGGTTATTGAGAAAACAGGAAAATAAATTAAATCAACTTAACCCTTTAAGTGCCAGCCTACCTGGAGTTTTTGTCACACTCTGTTGCCAGACCATTTTGCACTATTTTGCGCTCCCCATGTTCAAATGTGATTTTTGAAGGGATTTCCAGGGATTTCCCAGGAAAATGATATATTGTTTTTTTCAGCAGAGTCTGGGCTTTAACATGAAATGTCTTGTTTGTCATTTGTTAGGTGTATTCTTAATATTTTTGGGTGAAATATGTGCAAAAAAAAAAAAAAAAAAAAAAATTTTTACATATTGTAGTTTTTTTTGGAATAAAAAATGTAAGTTTGTCAATAAAATCTTATTGCGTGTGAAATCCCAATTTCTCCTGGTTACAGCGATATCACATATGTATAGGTAGACACCCTTTCCTGCCCAGGAGACTCCCCCAAACTGAAACAGCGCTTTAGGAGATTTTCAGATAAAATACAACTATGCTATGCAATATGCGCACCTTGCGGTTTTTCCAGAAAAACAACCCTTTACATTTGAAATACCCCCAACAAACTATATATTCTCTGGAAGTACACACCTCAGGCTTTCTAGGGGTACCAAGCTTGTGGATGTGGCCATAGTTTTCTGGAAGTAATCCCTCAACGTAATCTTTGGTTGCAAAGAGTTTCCCTAAAAAAAGGATAAAAAAGCAGAATCAAAGCCACATTTTCCTAAAAAAACTATATACAAACAAGAAAAAACAAGTTTAATCTGAAAACGCAACATCCCCCGAACAGAACAACACCCAACATGCATAGGTTCTGTCAAGGGAAGAGTTGCCAAACACCCCAAAGTAAAGCATGCGCATAACGGTAATTTTACTTGAAAATTTCAGCTCTGCAGACAAAGTGCGCACCTTGCGATTTTTCAACCAAAACAACCCTTTACATTTGGAATATCCCCCATAAACCATATATTCCCTGAAAGTACACACGTTAAGCTTTTTAAGGGTACCCAGCTTGTTCTAGTGGGCTCATCTTTCTGGAATTAATTCCTCAAAGAATTCTTTGGTTGCGCAGGGTTTCCCTAAAAAATTTATAAAAAAGCTGAATAAAAAACACCTTTTCCTAAAATATAAATATGCAAACCAGAAAAAACAAGCTAAGTCTGAAAGCGCAAGGTCCCCCGAACAGAACAATACCCAACATGCAGAGGTACTATTAACCCTTTTAATTGCCAGCCTACTTGAGATTTTGTCACCCTCTGTTGACAGGCCATTTTCCCCATTTTGCGTCATGTTTTGCGACATGTTTTGCGCCATTTTTGCTGTAACTTTCAGAAAAATTATATATATATTTTTTGCAGCAGAGTTTAGACTTTAACATGAAATGTCTTGTTTGTATTTTTTTTTTTTTTTTTTTACAATATTATTAAGTGAAAAAAAAAATAAATAAATAAAAACATTTTTTTAGAAAATTGACTCCTTTATTTTAAATAAAAAATGTATTTTATTAAGGAAAATCATATTGCATGTGAAAGCCCCATTTCTACCGATTAGAACGGTACCACATATTTATCGGTAGCCCCCCGTTCCTGCCCAGGAGACCCCCCTAACTGAAACAAGTATTTTATAACATTCACAAAAAAAATACAAAAACCATCCACACTACAAAGGGTTAAATCGGGAAAAAAAATGACATAGGGTCCCCCCTCCCAGGGGAGGGAGACCCCATTTTTTTTTTGATTTTTAAGGGTTAAAAACCCTTAAAAATCAAAAAAAAAATTGACGTGGGGTCCCCCTTACCCAAAGTAACCAGCCCGGGACCAGCTATGGGGGCTTGTAGGCACAGAGTGGGGGGGCCAGCTTTTGTGGCCCCCCCACCCTGCAGCCTACGAGCCCACATAGCCCATGTGGGCCCGGGCTCTTCTGCCCCCCCCTGGCCTTTGGGGAGGCAGGTAATGGGGGTGCCGGGGGTTAATGGCAAGCCACCCGCTAGCGCAGGTGGCTTGCCATCCCCCCAGCCTTGTGAACTGGTATAGGGGTCATGGACCCCTTACCAGTTCACAAGGGGTTAAAAGTAAATAATGACACACACACATAAAGAAAAAAATATTTTATTAATTTTTTTTTTTTTTTACACTATACTCACCTCCCATCCATCCTGGAGCCCTCTGTCCCTCGGCGATCACTGGCTTCTGCTCACTTGCTAGAAGCCTTTTATAGCTGCTGGATGACAGATTACAAAGGGTTAATCAAAAAAAAAAATGACATAGGGTCCCCCCTCCCAGGGGGGGGCGGACCCCATTTTTTTTTGATTTTTAAGGGTTAAAAACCCTTAAAAATCAAAAAAAAAATTGACGTGGGGTCCCCCTTACCCACAGTAACCAGCCCGGGACCAGCTATGGGGGCTTGTAGGCACAGAGTGGGGGGGCCAGCTTATGTGGCCCCCCCACCCTGCAGCCTACGAGCCCACATAGCCCATGTGGGCCCGGGCTCTTCTGCCCCCCCCTGGCCTTTGGGGAGGCAGGTAATGGGGGTGCCAGGGGTTAATGGCAAGCCACCCGCTAGCGCAGGTGGCTTGCCATCTCCCCAGCCTTGTGAACTGGTATAGGGGTCATGGACCCCTTACCAGTTCACAAGGGGTTAATAGTAAAAAAATGACACAGACACAGAGAAAAAAAAATCTTTATTTATCTTTTTTTTACACTATACTCACCTCCGATCCGACGTCCCTCGCCGCTGTCCCGCGCCGCTGTCACTGACAGATGCCGGTGGTGATCGGCGCAGGGCGGGTGACAGGTGAGGGGGCTCCGATCGGAGCCTCCTCACCTGACACCCGCTCTGCTCCGATCACCACCGGCATCTGACAGATGCCGGAGCTCGGAGGGGGTATAGGAGGAGCGGGATGACGTCATCCCGCTCCTCCCACAATGGGCGGGGCTAAGCGGCGGCGGCCGTCGCCGCCATTACAAGAGGTGAGGACCCGGAAGAGGGTCCTCACCTGAAGACTGCGCAGCCCAGGGGGGGGATCGGACCCCCCCCTGGTGAAGAGGAGACCCGGACAGAAGGCTCGGGCGCGGAGGTGAGTAAATGACATTTTTTTTTTTTTTGTTTACAGCGGCGATCGGCGATCAGCGCTGGAAACGGGGGGGGGGCGGCTGGTTTCGGGCCCCCCCCTGAAGACGGAGGACGACGGGGGGGCGATCGGATGCCCCCCCAAGGAAGAGGGGACCCCAGGCTTCACAAGGATACCGGAGGTAAGTGATTTTTTTTTTCTATTTTTTAACTGTTTGGGGGAAATGCCAGGCACGTAGTTTCTACGTGCTTGGCACTTAACGGTAGGAGAAGCAACCACGTAGAAACTACGTGCTTGGCATTTAAAGGGTTAAACCTAATTTAATGGTACCCCTTACCAGGTCACAAAGGGTTAACTCTAAAAACACACACACATGACACACACAAATAAATATATATATATATATATATATATTTTTTTTTTAATACTTACCTTCCATCCATCTGGAGCAGAGCAGTTTGTCCCACGCTGAGCACTCTGATTTCTGCTCTCCTTCTCCTGCTGGAAGCCTTTATCCCTGCTGGGTGACTGGGCAAAGGGTTAATTTAATTTAAGGGTTAACTTGCCAGCCTCCTAAGCCTTGTGCACAGGTATAGGAGTCTATTTTACTTACCTCGATCCTATGTCCCACGTCGCTGTACCTCACCGATTCAATGACAGATGCCAGTGATCGGGAGAGGGGAGTCACCTCCACCCTCCCTCCACCAACTAGCAGCCTGACTGAGGCTTATTGTCCACACAAAAAAAGGCGAGACTAGCATTGGGCAGCAGTGATGGCCGAAACGGGGGGGGGGGGGGGGGCTGTTCAGGGCCCTCTCCTCACTGTGGTAAAGCCCTGGGGGGGGGGGTCAGAGGCCCCCAGGTGTAGAGGAGGCCTCTCGCGGGAGGGATCTCGGACGGAGGTGAGTTGCTGTTTCGGGCCCCCTTCTGTCGGCACAAGACCCTGGGGGGGTGAATCGGAGCCCCTTGGATGAGGAGAAGAACCGGATGGATTGATTGTGGGTGAAGGTGAGATTATATCTTTTTTACTTTTTTATTGGGTTTTAAAGTAAGCTACATGAGTCTATCATGTAGCTGCCACTAAATGGGTTAATATATTTACGTATCTCAAACAAGTGCAATGTAATAATTCAAGCACATAAAATGTAAATCCTTTATATACCTGCCATGACCTGGCATCTTTTTCTCCTATGTAGCCAGAAACTAGTAATATACTCTTCATTGACATGTAATGTTCAGAAACTGATCCAAAGTAATTATGCATTAAGAACACATTTTGTATGCTGTATGGAAAGTTAATGGTTGGCTTTTAAAGCATCTGCAGTAAGATTACAGGATTTCTCAAGAAGGGCTGGGCTAGGATTATTAGTTATGATGTCACATCTTAGTAATACACCCCTTTCCACACAGCACAGTCAACATTGTGCTGCTAAGCATCGAAGTCAGCTGCAAATGTAAGTCTCTTCTTTTCAGTTCTTCTTGATAAAGTTTACATCGCCTTGCATTACTGTGAATAGATACATCTTTTTTTTCAGCTAGGAATTTGTCAATATCTTATTGTGTTTCCATTATAGTCATAGTTGTGTTGTCTTATCCTCTCTAGATCATACGTTTGCAAGAGCAGCACCCTCTGCGCTAATGTATAATGTGTATTTGCTGCACCTCTGTCACATCTGACATGTATTATAATCATATTACTTCTACTTTCTACGTTGTACAGCACCGCAAATAATACACAATAATATAAATAAACAATCATAAAAGTAGAACTTTTGAACATCTTTGCATTGTGATGATGAAGCCTATATACTCTCCTTAGAATAAAAAATTAGCAACCAATAACACAATAACAGTAATATGTAACAGTCATTTAGAAGGGAAAAGAATAATCTACATTGTTTAATATCCGTAATAAACTATTTCATTCATTTCTTTGTGATAAACCTATTTTTTTACTGAACATTGAGAAAACTGAAACACTATTAGGTATGTGGAAAGTACCTGGCAGCTTTCTAAAGAAGGTTTTCTCTCTAAATGAGAATGTAATGTGACAGGGGTTAGTAATGGTGACTGCTGACATATACACACAGGACCTAATGTTTGTCTACAGTCGTGCTTTAGATTAAATCCCACATTGCCAGGGAATAGTGGTCAATTTCTGTAAGCCCGAAGCATGTTGCATTTTTAAAGTGGACCAACACCCAGGATTTTGACTATCCTGGGTTTTGGTCCACTTCAGGGGGGCACCCCGATTAGGGGTGCCCCGCTGTGTAAAACCCCCCAGAAACCCCCAAACTCACCTCACCACGCTCCCACGGACAAGGCAGCGCGTCCGCCGCCTCCCGTGCGCCCCTCTGACAGTGCGCGCGCCCGCGCCGGCCATTCACAAACGGTGAGTTTTTTGGGGGTTTTGGGGGGGGGTCCCTCACCGCGGGACATCCCGATCTCGGATGTCCCGCGGTGAGGGGGGTGATCGGCCCGGGAATCTTATAGATTCCCGGGCCGATCACCCATGGGTGACGGTCCACTTTAATGGTGGTTTGGCACCCCTGATTCAATCATCTTCCCGTCGTGCAGATCATCAGAATGGTGTATCCATGGAGGGAAGCAAAATATGTCTGATTTATGTGCAAAATCTGCTGCCGATATTTATACACTGATGTTTTTGAGATGAAAAATAACCTGTATCATGTCACAACTTACCTCTACAAGAAGTAAATAGAAGTGATCAAGCAATGCTAGTCAGAAATATCACAGCACTTCATTTAATGTTAAATATTCCTGGACTCCATTTCTCTGCATGTACAGAGCATGCTATCATAGCAAAGGGCGTGTGCCAAGGCTGTGTCTGGCATGTTCCCTGCACCTAGTGAATGGAGCTGTGTGTTGCATGCACTGTAACAGCAGGTGGCAGAATTCCAGGCTAGAAGTAGAAAAGTCAGCGTGTGTCTGCATGCAGGAGGTGGGGAGCCTTCGTCCTGGTCCATGTGAGTAGCTGGGTTGTTAGGTAAGTATACTTTTTTTAAACAAGCCTCTAAACATAAAGCATTCTAACTGTTAGAGAAAGCATCACATTTATTATTCCTAGAAGTGGACTCTCCCAGGTGTTGTTTCTGTGTAAAGTCCCCACCATTGCCATTAAAAGCTTACCTTCCTGCGGACCCACTGCTCATGCGTGATTCACTGGCAGATCAGCACTCGCACTCCAGTCATACTGTCCTTAAGTGACCTGACGTCAGGTTGCACAAATGCCTGCCATGGGTACGTGGCCATTGCCCGTGAAGGTGCCTTGAGATTGCCGGCTGAGTAACTATAGCAGGAGATATCGGAGGTTTCACAAAGGGATCCCAAATAGGGATGCCCTGGGAGTGAGGAGATCATACTAGCTGGAGCCTAAATACTCCTCTTTAAGGCACTGCTGGAAATTTTGCACATAAATATTTGTTATCAGTTACTAAGAGCCTGCTCTAACATGTTAATAACTGATTAAATAGAACCTTCAACCGGACCAACAGCCTGGCACAGTTGGAAAAAAAGGTAGTGGCCATTTTGGAGCTTCCACTCCCAGCTGACATTACTGACAATGCACAGTAACAGGAAGCCCAGCAGCACTTCCTGTTTGCAGATGGCCTGCAAATGCATGAGCCACCATCTTGTTTTTAAAATTTATCTCAGCATGAGTTAGAAAAAGGTAAATGATCCGCTTTCAGTCAACATTGATTGGAGGTCCTCTCAACTTTAAAGGGGCCCTGCTTTAGCATGCCTAGCTTTTCTTCTTCACCCCCAGGGAAGCCCATACTCCCCATTTCTGATTTCCCTTACAGCTGCCTTTTGAGTGATTGCCAGAACATTATGGGGTTTGCCTGGCTGGCAGGTGCACAGTGATATGCAAGACCATGCAAGACTAGATTAACTGCTGGTGGTCATGTGGGGCAGCAAATCACAGCAGGGCAAGCCAAACCAGAATGCTTCTATGTTGCGTGGCTGACAGGACCTCCGTTTTGACTGGAGGTCAACTTTACACCTGTCAAATTCTTTGTCCAAGCAATGGCAATATAAGGGAAGAACCTCACCTGCAGGCTAGCCCATGTGCCTCTCCATTAGTTCCTGCAGTACACTGTAGATGCTGTAGTCTCCAAAGTTTGCTTCACATTTCAATTCTACTCCTCCATAACTACGCACCAATCTGGTCACACAGGTTCCCTGTTCCCCTGTGTTCTCAGCAGCATGACGACTTTGGCTTGCCTGGCCTTTTCATGCTGAAAGGGGCAGCCATGTAAACATATTTGGGGAGCATGGTCATGGAAAAATTAAAAGGAAAGTGTGGGCAAACCTTGCTACAGCACCTACAGCAGTTTACAGGATATGGCACAGAGTGGCACATGGGCTTCAGGTGAGGTCCTTGCTGCCATATATTGTCATTGCCTGGACTGTCCCTTTAAGTCCATGATAAAAGAGCCAATGTCATAAAAGTACAAAGGTGTGTATACACCCAGTCTTCCTGAGATTTCTTTTTTAAGAGACTGGGCAAAAGTACAAATCAATGCATACTTACCAATAGTCTGGCGCAGCTGATCGGACTTATTCTGGTATAACTTACCTCCACCAGAAATCCCTGCTGATACTTCTGTACATGAAGTACACTTCCAGCAACTTCATAAATGAAATAGGATTGTCCAGCCCAAAATAAAAAAACAGTGCTACTCACCTTTTGTCCAGCGCAGCTCTACCGCACAAACCCACTGATGTACTGGTGTCCTCTTAGGTCCAAGATGGTGAACATGAACTTGTGGGGTTTGTGTCCCACCAGGTGGGGTCATGCGGGCATGAAGTGAAGTGCCAATGGATACTTTTAGCGCACAGTGATTTAAACACAGATCTTCATGCTGATTTCTCATTTTGGAACACTGACTATATTTGAGTTCAGGCTCGGCTGGCCCACAGGGTTACAAGTAAAAAGCCGATGGGCCCCCAGGGGCCCATTTAAAAAAAACCATCACCAAACCTGAACAATGTATTGCTTATGTGTGCCATGATAAGTGCACACACACACAGACAATACAGTTTGGCTTAATGTTTGTGTGCGGGGCCCTCAATATAAGCCTGTAATACTTGTGAGGAGGACCCCCCAGAGTCAGTTCCACTGGTGGGCCCCAGGCATCCCAGTGTGACATTGTTTGAGTTCATTGATAATTGATTTGAAGACATTTATTTCCTTATTTTCTTTTCATTTATACATATCTTATACATTGAATGCAAATACTCATTTACCCACAACCACCCCAGGCTTTTTAGTGAAGGGTGGCACCCACTTATAATGGAATTGTTCCAGGAATAGAACAAATTACCTTATTACAGGGGGAGTGGCAATATAATTATAGCTATAATTATAGTTCACTTTAATACACTGGTTAATTCTCTGAAAATGCACTCATAATACATTTGTTCTTGTGTGTTTTATGACCTTATGACTTACAGTTCTTCACCTGACTGCATCACTCTCTTCTAGAGACAATCCTCTATAGGCCTCAGGAAGATATCCTGAAAAAGACTCCAGGGGCAGGTTAAACCTCCCTGAGGTGAAAACACCATATACTGTACTCACCTAGGGCCTCTATCCTACAGCAAATGCATGCCGGCGGAATTTCTGTGAGCAGGAGCACAAACAGCAAGTAGCAGGGCTTGCTGTGACATTTACAATACTATAGGGCTGAGGTAAGTATATGCCATTTCCACCAGGTTTCACATAGTGGGCCATCCCAGACCGTGATTCCCTGGGGATGGGGCAACAAAACTAACTTTAATTCTGACCAGAAATACAAGGAAATGTACACGTTGCTTATTGTTTCCTGTAAGAAGCCTATGCGGTTTCCCACAACAAGAAATTAGCTTGTGCCCCACACAGGATTGATGGCTGTCCGCTGAACGGTGTTCAGAGGTCTGAAGGCCAATAGACCAGGCACAATGAGTTAGTTTCACATATCTCCCAACTTTTGAAAACAGTAAAAAGGGACATTTTTTGTCATTAAACCACGCCCCCAGTCAAGCCCAAGCCACGCCCCCAACTATGCCCTTAAAAGGTAACGCCACCTAATAAATACATAATAACAAATAAATTACATGAAAACACCACACACACACATACACACAGGCAGACAGGCAAGCACCCCTACAAAGGCAAACATAAACATTCAGGCAAACACATACGTGCAGGCAAACATACATCCTGCACACATGCAAGCCCCCTACACACACACACACACACTCATGCAAGCCCCCACACATAGACACACACATACATGCAGACACACACTGCATGCATGCAAGCCCCTTACACACATACATGTAGACACACACACACGCAAACACACACTGCATGCATGCAAGCCCCTTACACACACACACATGCAGACACACTATGCATGCATGCAAGCCCCTTACACACACACATGCAGACACACTATGCATGCATGCAAGCCCCCACACAAAGATGCACACACACACACTGCATGCATGCAAGCCAGTTGGGGGGTATGCACATAGACACACATACACACACACATAGACACACAGATAGACACAAACACACACACACACACACACACACACACACACACACACACACACACACACACACACACATATGCACACAGATGGACACAAACACACACACATAGACACACAGACACAAACATATACAGACACAAACACACACTCACCAGTCCAACAATGTCCCCTCCTCTGCAATCTCCCCCCGAGGCTCCTTCTTGTAGCTCCGCCCACCTCCAGCTTAGCTGCAGCAATAGGCTCCTTCCTGGAGCCACGCCCCCACCCACTGAACCACCAATCAAATTAAAGAAGTGAAAAAAAGAAAAAAACCTGCCTCCCGGCCTCTCAGACGCCTGCTGCCACTGGGTGGGACATGATGACAACGGACAACTGCATGCTCTGCAGGACACGGGACCAAAGGTGAAGAATCAGGGCAGTCCCGGGAAAATCGGGATAGTTGGGGGGTATGGTTACATAGTATTTTAATTTAAAAACATGCACACGTTTGTCATGTTCACCCTTTGTAAACCTCCTACATTTTAGTTCTTAAGGTAAGGTAAGACAAAAAAAACCCTTGATACTAGTTTTGCCAATTGACCCTGATAGAAGTTCCTTTCTGGACCTGTATCTTATACTTATACTTATAATTATATCGTATCTCTATCCATCCATTTTGCAGTTTAGCTAATGGTGGGCCTTCCCCAGCTCAGGTGTTCCCAGTCCCTCCCATCAATTTGTTAATCTGACCCAAATAAAGTAACACATTTAAGAATGTCTCAGTATGGATCCAAGTTCATAAAATAATGGTGCCAAATAAGAGGAAAATCCCATGGGAAATCACAGCAAATTGCCGGGGGATCCTCCTGCGATGAGAACAGTGTGGACCAACATATATAATTTGTAAGGTAGTCCAGTTTAAAGAAGCTCAAGAACAAGGTAGATGGCAAATGGTAGGGGTTTTATACACTGCATCAAAAGGGATAGCTACCAAACTCGTTTTCTTGCACTGGGCGGAGGACTGGAGTTACAGGTTTGTCGCAGTGCAATCCATTCTGATTTTACAGGGGAGGACTGTTGGATGCTAATGGCCTTCTACAAAGAGAGTGTGTGTTGGAATAATGACTTATGCTCTTGCGGTCCCTCTGATATTTATAGATGCTTTTAACTATCATGCGATCGGAGGTGGGATTCAAATTTTTACCTACCTGTTCCCTATATATAAAGTTGTCATGTGCTGCACACATTTCTATTTTTATAATAAATGTTTGCATACAATCTAATAAACCGCAAACTGCGTAATACTTATTGAAATACTAACATTTTAACAACTGGTTTTTCAGAACCAGGCAGAACCTGCTGAATCCCACCCCTGCATGCAATGTTTTGGGCAGAAATTTGTGATGTCTGGCTCAGGGGAAAGTCAGTGAGAGATGAGTTGTTCTACCCTGTAGAAGTGGAATGGTACATTCAAAAACCTGTCACATGGGGTCCCGGCTAAGAGGCCGATTCATTAATAGCGCCAGGTAGCAACAGATGAGCGCCAGTAGCGTTATTTTCACAGCGCACGCTAGTATTCGCTGTGCTGGGCCGTTGTTCGGCTGTTGACAGCGACTCAGTCAGTGTGCGGTAATGTTGAATACGGGGTTAGGAGTCGCTGTTTGACAGGTTTCGCGCTGTATGGGAGCGCATGACAGCGAATGGCCAGAGCGAACGGCTCCCAGCATATTCATTAACAAATCACGCTCAAAAAATTCTCGCACTGTGAAATGCTTGTTTAAACCCCAGAGCGCTGGCGGCGATGGGTTAAAAGTAGTTTTTTAACCCCCAAACAACCATATTTTTGGAAAAAAAATTTACAAACATTTTGTAATATGAATACATTAATATCAGACCTGTAATATCAATTCTGCACAAATTTTTTTTTTTTTACCTTCAAAAAAATATCTAACATTGCAGAAGTGGTCACAGAATTTTTGCCATTAAAAAAAAAAAAAAAAAAAAACATTAATAGCATTTAATTAAGAATATTTAAAGATTGCTCCATTGAAATGCATTGGAGAGCGCCAGGTAGCGAGAGGTCATACCTGTCGCTGTTCAAGGTCGCTCGCTGGCGCTGTGGGGTGAGGCTGGAATAATGATGAATGATTCGCTATCTGGCGCTCTGTCAGTCGCTAAGCAGGGTCGGCTTGATAAATGTGTGATTGCGGAGGGGAGCCGGCGTTCTCGTGGCGGTGAGCGTCATTACCGTTCGCTCACCATTCGCTACCTGGCTCTATCCCTTGTTAAATAAGGGCCTAAATCTTCAGGCCTCTATTAGCCCAGAAGAATGATTAAGGAATGGTTATTTATTGTACCTAATGATGGGACCCTGAGTGGGTGCTGCTTGCAACTTCTTCCAGCCATTCAGATATGCTTGGCGGGGGGCATGTCAGATCAGAACAGTTGTGGGGATTCTGCTGGAGGCTCATTGGAAATCCTTGGGGTTTCAAACCCCATTGCACAGCAAATCAGGATGCCTTGTGGAGGACATTCCCCAACCCTAGAGTTTTTCTTTATTCACAGTGCTTAATAAAATTGGACTGTAACTGATTCTGTGCTAAACTTGGAACAGGTGTAGAAGAGAATTAGTATAATTCGAGATACTTAAGAAATAAGAAACAGAAAGATAAAACACCTATCTAAAAGAAAAAAAAAGTTTCATATTTTTATATTAACATATGGAACTTTCATATACTAAAAATAAATATTGAATGGAAGTCTGGCTGTTTTTCAAACTCCCAGAAGCAGCATTTTCCTACTTTAAAGTGGACCAACACCCAGGATTTTGACTATCCTGGGTGTTGGTCCACTTAGATGGGGCACCCCGATCGGGGGTGCCCCGCTGTGTGAAACCCCCCCGATCGCCGCAAAAACTCACCTCTCCCCGCTCCCACGTGACCTCGTCCGGCCAATGACAGCGCTCAGAGCCGCTCTGGTATGCGCGTCCAAAGCCGCTTGGACGCGCATACCAGAGCGCTGTCATTGGCTGCGTCTCTCGCTTCCCTCTAACAGGGAGCGCGCCTGCGCCGGCCATTCACAAAACGGCCGCCGCTGGAGCGCGCCCTGCCAGAGGGAAGCGAGAGACGCGTCCGCGTCTCGCGCATGCGCCGTTGGATCGCCGGTAAGGTAAGGATTGTGGGCCTCCTGGGGGGTTCCTCCCCGCGGGACATCCCGATTTCGGATGCCCCGCGGGGAGGGATCTGATCGGTCCGGGAATCTTATAGATTCCCGGGCCGATCCCCCCTGGGTGCTGGTCCACTTTAACAAAACAAAATAAGAAACAAACACAATCCCAACATCACAGGGTGGATAATAAAAATCAGCAAGAACAAAGCCAGTTACTTCCCTGCAGACCTGTAGCCTTTAACTTCCAAATTATACTTGGATGAGAATATGCACTTGCTTAAAGGAAACCACAGAAAGACTCTTTAAATACACTTGTGGCTTCAGCAAATTTCCGTGTTGTGGTTGGTGACCTGCCCAACTGCATTGTGATCAAAAGTGTGACAAACAATTTCTATTTCTTTCTTACTTGAAGGGGCGGAGCACACAAAGCAATATTAAGGCTTCCAGGGCTGGATAAGGTGTGGTGGAGGCCCCTGGGCAGAATGTAATACTGTAATATTAAGTGGATGTCCAGTCATAGCACAACCACTCATGTGATATCCTCCTTCTTCCTCTGTTCCTTGCTGCTATACACCCAATTTATTCTGCACATTTGCACTATGTTACTTGACACTTTCTAACCACTGTATTTATAAAGGGACCTTGTGACCTCATATCAGTTTAAAAGTAAGAGGAAAGACTATTCCTCCATCCAATCACCTCTTAAATGGAATAAAGAAAGGAATTGAAAGTCCAAAAATATTCTTTGTTAATGCGGAAGTCTTCTTTCCACTTTCTGGAATGATGGTAATCCTCCTATGGGTTGTGTTTAATTTATCTGGCTTGCTTGTGGAGCACTGTCTCTGTCGAAAGTTAAAAAGAACGAGTACATGTCCCTTGTCACCCCCCACCGTGACAATTATTACAGTTGAATAATTGAAAAGTGTAAGTACCTAATAAAGATGACCTAATTTAATGTATACCAAAGTTTACGTCTTTCCACTCTAAAACACATTATGGGGGTTATTTAACAAACGCTAATGCCACATATTACCACGTAGCGTCAGGTGAACACTGGACGCACTATGTAAAAACCATATATATGAAAGTCAATCTGGTGAGCGCTTCTAATAGTGTCATGTAGAGTCGAATGTATTACTAGTGGCATCTCAGTGTAAAGCGCCAACGCTGTATGTTCAGCAGCGCCACGTAGCATCTGTCGCTCAGTAGCGCTATCTCATACATTTCAATGGTGTTTTTTGCTTGTGACAAAAATTGCGTTTTTTCCCCATTTTTATTATTTTATCCCCAAATTATTGTGTGACCTCTCCTACCCAGCAATCAAAGACTTATATTGTTATTTTCTGGGTTTTTTTTATGCAGAATTGTATGTGCAGGTCTGCAATTGCAGTGTCATTGTTACAGTGTTAAAACGTCATTCCATATGTTTTGGTGCTGGTGTGTTATATATGTGTGTAAATGTGTTGAGAAACAGACATATTTCAAATAGCGTCCAGTGCTCCACACTAAAGCGCCCAGTTTTACAGCACCGCCACTGGTTTTGTGTTTGATTTGCTTAACTGGTGCTACCTATCGCTTGTTGCAGTGTTGTCCTGTTGTTATATGTGCCATTGCTCTGGGCGGCTTTTCTTCGGGGGGGAATACATATGAACTGATTCAGGGAGAGCTCTTCTACAGCACCCTCCAGACATCACATTTGTCACTGCTTGGCAGGATACTACAGCGTCACTTGTCCAGTCACTACGCTAGGCTATAGCGCCAGACACCTGCTTGCAGTGTCCACTAGTGGACACTCGAAGCGCCGCTACATAGATGCTTACATGGCAATACGTGGCACTAGTCTTAAATCAGCCTCTATATTATATGCTTATATGTGGGTGTTTTACTATAGTTAAAAAACGTTTCTCCTTTTACTCTACAAATGCATCTTGCTACAGGGACCTTTGGAATTATATGCAGACGTATTACTATAGTAAAGCATAGTTCTGCTCTTCGTCTAAAATACATTATTTTGTTCAATTAGACTTCTAGTATTTTATGCTGTTTTTTGTTATAATTAAAGGGGGCTAAAGGTGAATTATAGAAAAATAATCTAATAATTGAAGAGGGCGTAGTAGTTCTGCTGTGACTGATTGTGAGCCTGATATGCCATCAATCCTGACCCCATGTTCAGGCCCATCGCAGCGCGGCCTGGGAGCCAGCGATCAGCTGAGTGGGACAAGAGGTAAGTACACTTATGTTTTTTTTAGTGTTTAATCACTTTAAATATTAAGCATAGTTTATTGTCCTACTCATTGCATATGAACTCAAAACTAAATAAAAGGTTTACATTCTTGGGAATTCTCTATCACCCGTCATCTTAATAGGAACATCATACAATAACTGTGGAAAGGACCAACAGGGAGTCTGCTCTCTGCTTTTGGTAAGGTTTACAAAAGTGGGTCCAGGCAGTGGAGCTGCACTTGACAAAAGGTGAGTATAGCTGACTGCCATTGCTCGCTCCTAGGTCACAGACAAACACATTAACAGAAGACTATGTTAAGCATTTTTAGTGCAGGATCCTAAAAATGATACTTCCCTCTATGATGAGGTGTTAGCTAATAATTAACAGCTTAAACTGCCATTTCCAGAGGTGCAATCACTAGCTGATCTCGTAATTGCATGTCAACACACAAATAGTTGGGAAAGCTATCAAATTCCTGGATACTAACAGTGCAATAACTTACAGCATGTCACTTGTTTACTAAAACGGAAGAAATGTCTGACAGTTAGTAGTAGATAGTGTAAATCAGGGGTCCCAACCTTTCCCACCTTGGGAGCCACATGCAGCACTGAGGGTTAGTCATGAACCCCACTCAACATAATGGGATTAGTGACTGCAATTCCGATTTACAGTGCCCCCCTCCTAAAAATACTTAAAGGTACATAAGAGCCCGATATTGTGCTATTTTGTTACTATATATTTATTTGATGAATTGAAATGAATATATACTGTACACTATAAGCACATATTTTTATATGACATATATATAATATTTTATTCTATGCATTTTTCAGTGGTGCAGGGAGGGAGGTGCAGGCTCTATTGTATTGCTCTGAATTACAATCACACACACACACGGCCACATGAGGTTCAAGTGCTAATGTAGAGTGATTTAAATGCAAATTAGGTGTGTGTTTGAACTGCTAATACCAACCTCTAATTATAGGGTTAACACAGCTGAGCTCTGAGCTGACAAATTGGGGTGGAGCTACAGACCACATATCATTGGCGGTCTATGCAGGTGGTGTGCCACTACTGTTTGCCTTGTTTATAGTTCCAGAAGCAGCTACGTTCTCACAGAGAGAGGGAGGGCAGCCATGGTGAGATGAGCTATTAAATGTCTGTTTATGCACTTTGCCTACAATTACATGCAGATGTTTGCTGATCCCCTACCATGGGTTGGTTCCCCGGCCCCAAAGATTGAAGGGGTAAAAATGTATGGTTTAGTCTGCTTTAATTACTTACACAGTGTCATGAAGAGTGAGAGTTTGTCATGCTTCTATTGCGGTCTGTGACCAAGTTGGAGAGATTAGCCTCGTTTACGTCATCAGTGCCCTTTGATTAAATTCTGGAAGGAAATGCTCAGCGCCAGTTGTTGTGCAAGGTGTGCCATTGCACAGGGCACCATGGTCAGGGAGGCACTGTACAGCTGCTCTCACCAGCTTAATGCCCTAAACCGTCTGCCCACCAACCAGCTCAATGTCAGATGGAGCTGCTGGGGGTGCATGGCTGGTTGGTCAGTAGGAAAGAGGGCCATGCTCACCTCTGTTTTACCCTTTAAAGTGAATCAAACTGGTTGATTCCCAGGGACAGTGAATCAGCCTACAGGTTTTAGTCTACTTTAAAGTGAGCCGACTGCTGGTTCACTTGTTTCTAGCAATCATGCTTAATATTGAAGGAACTCTCCCACTTCTACTAGTTCTCCACCCCTCATGAGTTGTCACATAGGACAGCCAATGGCCAGGGACTGCTTCTGCGAGTGGGTACCTCTGTTTGGCATCAGGCTTGATGCACAGGTTATGGGCAGGAGGCTACCAACGAACCCTGGTGGCTGTGGGCGACCATGGGGGGCAGTAGGCCAGTGGTGAGGAAGCACAGAAATGGAGGGGTACCATCCTGTAGTCTCGCACAGGGTGCCTTCCATCTTAAAGCTGCCCTGTTAATGCTCAATATTCTGTTCCACGAGCACTGCTATGCTACAGTAATAAAAAAATAATAATAATAAAAAATGGCATGGGGGTCCCCCCCTACCCAGCCTAACCAACCAGGGACCAGCTATGCAGGGCTTGTAGAACAGGGCACAGAGGCCAGCTTCAGTGGCCCCCGTCTTGCAGGCTACAAGCCTGCATAGCGGTTGTGGCCCCATGGGCTTTGGGGAGGCAGGTAATGGGGGGGCTGGTGGTTAATCGCAAGTCACCCACTAGCCACAGGTGACTTGCCAGCCCCCAAGCCTTGTGAACTGGTAAACGAGTCCCATGGATCCCTTACCAGTTCACATAGGGTTAACATTAAAAAAGGCACAGATGCAGAGAAAAGACAGCGATCCTCCGCTGTCCTGTGACGATCCTGTCCCTCGCCGATGACAGCTTCCGGGGTGGTTGGTGGGGGGAGGGCTGGGGGGCAGCAATAACTCTGGCATCTGAAAGCTCAGCGCCGGTAGCAGGATGACATAATGGGATGATGTCATCCGCCCCATCCAAAAAGCAGGGCTAGCGACGACGACAGAATCGGGGGAGAGAGCCCGTCTTGTTTGAAGAACCCGGGGGATTGAAGGCCTCGCTCCAGTCGGAGGGATCGCGGGCGCAGGTGAGTAAATGTCATTGTTTATTTTAAAGTCTGTGGCAGCAGGAAAGTGTGGGGGGGGGGTTTGGCCTTCTCTTAAAGCCAAAGTGCCTTGGGGGTGCTCAGATGCCCCCGGGTGAAGAGAAGACCAGGCCAGATCGATCAAGTGGGGGGGAGGGGCGGGGTCCAGGCCTGTGAGCCTTATGTGCTTGGCAGTTAATGGTTAGAGAGGCAACCATGTGAGTGTTAAGAGCTTAGCATTTAGAGGGTTAAAGAAAACGCAATTCTGACAGAAGGTGAGGCTCAACCAATGAGCCAAGGAGAGCTGACAGCTGGGAGGTCAGATTAGAAGGAGAGCTGGTAGCCCATCAGAGAGAATGCACTAAAGACCCTGGGAAACAGGGTTCCCCTGTCCGGAGGGTAAACATATCATTTGTTTGTCATACTCTGTGTTTAGGATGCTTGTTAATATTATTAACCTGCACCTAGGGCCGGATTAGGAGGGGAGTGCAAGAGGCATGCGCCCCGAGGCCTCCAGCCCTTGCCCTGCAAAGGGGGCCTCCACAACCTTTAGGTTATGGTCTGGTCTTGGTTTGATGAGCCACGGGGCCAGCAACAAAGCTGGGTGGGTGGAGAGTTGTCAATTGGCGGCCGCTCACTGCATATAAGCCACCAAGCACAGCCGCTGGCCAGCTGACCAGCTGGGCGACTACACTACCCCCTACCCAAAATGGCAAAGCAGGAGTTACAGAGCAGCTTGCACCCGCACAAGGGTGGCACATGGAACTCGATCTGACGTTCCAGTAGAGAAGCGGGTGCCAGACAACCACCAATCAGTTACTTGGCTGGACTATTATTTTAAAGGAAAAAAATGCTGTATCAGATTTTGTGGCCAGGGGCTTCCACCATACTTAATCTGGCCCTGCCTGCACCTATGTTGCTTGTAGCACTGCATTTATAACCTGCATGTAACCCGGTATTAATAATCTGTATCAGAGACGACCATAACCCTCATTTATAATCAGCCATAATCACTGTACATATATATTGAGGTGAGGTGCAAGGTGCCGTCATTGACGGAAGGTATGTGGCACCAAGGTACCTGGCCTTGGTGCGGTAAAGCCGTGTAGTTTGTTTCCCAGCATCAGTTGCTAATGGCAGTCTGGTGCTGAAGTTTTAGTATAGCCAAAAGGCTAACCCGGGAGGGTTTTACTGGGATGGAGTAGAGCAGGGTGGGGACTCCATCCCCTACCCAGGTCCGGGTTTTACAGGCCGCATAAATAGCCTGGGGAGTCAGCTGTGGTGGTGGGTGTGTCTGGAGCTGACATGTCAAGTGTGGGCCTGACTGAAAAACTCCTGTGCAGGCTGGCCTGTCTGGGTCGTTTCTGCTGTATTTTCCTGAAAAGGTGATGTAACCCAAAAAGACGTTTGGAAATGCTTGTGGACTTGACCCCTTTCCCGTGGGAAAAAGGTAAGTAATAGGTGCGCTAGGGATGGAAACAATTTTTCTTAGCGTCACTAGATTCACCTGTCGCTCTTGGTCAGTCTGGGATCTTGATAATATGGTTGTAGGTCTCCTTGATAGTGCTCAGAATGGTGATACCCAAGATTAAAAATTGAGGGACTTTAGCCTCCCTCGGCTTTGCTACATTTTATCTTTACCGCAGGAGCGGTTTTTGAACTCCAAACCTACAGCCGCAATCTGCGGTTTAACCAACCAAACCGCCACTGCGGTCTCCAATCCTTGGCCCCGCCGGCCATGCTACATTTCAGGGCCGCTGAGTGGCCATAGACAGCCACAGGGACAAGCAGCCTAAGCCTCCCTCGGCAACGCTGCCTTATCACAGGAGCGGCTTCACAGATTCCCTTCCAAACCGCACCTGTGGATTTCATAGAGGACTTTGCTAAGACATATTTGCGGCCATCCATCCTTGGCCCTGCCGGCCACGCTACATCCTCCTGCTGCCCCAGGAGGCCATACGCAACTGGAAGAGAAGCCGGTAAAACGGCAGGCCCGCCGGCCACGCTACAGGGATACAACAGCTGTATTTTATAAACAGCATTTTACCCAGGATATTAATAAAAGCCGCAGGAGCGGCAAGCCCGCCGGCCACGTTACATATCCTCAGTCTACATTCTTTGGCCATAGACAGCGGGCCATAAACTATATCATAAGTCCTCATCATTTGGAAAAAGTTAGAACTAGTGATATCACACACTTTTTTTTTTTTTTTTTTTATAAGCCTGCAAGCAGCATTGCTAAGAGCATTCAAAGCAAACTTGCCAGCTTTAAAGGGACCTGCACTTTTACCAAATTCCAGGAGTCCCACAAACATTTTTTAATAGCACCTAAAGCAGACCTTCTTTGTCTGCATTTTAATACAGAGGGGTCCTTTTACCCTACTAATAAAGACATCAGTCCCTCAATTTTTAATCTTGGGTATCACCATTCTGAGCACTATCAAGGAGACCTACAACCATATTATCAAGATCCCAGACTGACCAAGAGCGACAGGTGAATCTAGTGACGCTAAGAAAAATTGTTTCCATCCCTAGCGCACCTATTACTTACCTTTTTCCCACGGGAAAGGGGTCAAGTCCACAAGCATTTCCAATTTAACAAAAAAGGACCGGTTCGCCTTACACTAGGTGCAGCTACTAGGTATTTGCGCTGAAGCAAACACAAACGTCTCTACAAAAAGACGTTTGGTTTATGGATTTTGTGTGAATAAACACGGACTTTAAGTTATCACGTTCGCCTCTGTGCCTCTATATATACATGACATACAACTCCCAATTCTAGCGTGTTGTACCTTTTTTATATAAGATTTGATTGTACCTTGTGTGCCAAAAGGAGCTGCTCAAGGTGTTGTGCTGATCTAGTATTTTCTTCCCCCTATGTTAGCAAATGTGTGTTTTATGAAAGCGGTTTTCACTATCTGTTGCTATTGGCAATGTACACCAAGTCTGTACACCAAGAAGAGAGACGTGAGCCCTTTACACACAGAACACTGCTGATGTGAGGGAGTTCACTTACACATGCCCAGCAGCAGTGTTCTGTGCTACTATCTGCAAGTCTGCACTTGGTGTACAATGCCAATAGCAACATATTGCAGGTCGTAAAAACTGCCTCCATAAAACAGACATTTGCTACCATTAGAAAAAAAATAAAAAATACTTTTAACACACAAAAATATACACTATCAAAATCACTATATAAAATAACTGTGCCCACAGCCCAGCAGGGTGCATATTACATAAATATATATATATTAGCTATTATTTTATTATTTGTATATACCGTATATACTCGAGTATAGGCCGACCCGAATATAAGCCGAGGCACCTAATTTTACCCCAAAAACCTGGAAAAAGTTATTGACCCGAGTATAAGCCGAGGCACACAACACAGCACACAATACAGCACACATACACACACAAGGCACACACAGCACACAACACAGCACACAACACAGCACACAATACAGCACACAATACAGCACACAATACACACACAAGGCACACACAGCACACAACACAGCACACATACACACACAGCACACATACACACACAGCACACATACAATGCACACAACACACACACTCACCAGTTCAGCTCCTGCAGGATCTTCAGCGAGGCTCCTTCCAGCGACGGTGCGGGAGAGAGGACGGCGCGGGACGACGGCATGGGTCCGCAGGGCAGAAGAGCCGCCTCAGAGGCTTCAGAACTCGGCGGGGAGATCAGTACACCCAGCGCGAGGTGGGTGTACCAAGATGGCGGCCGGCGCGCTCCACGCCGCCACGTCACGTCGCGTCACTGAGGCCCGGGCCGCCATCTTGGTACACCCACCTCGCGCTGGGTGTACTGATCTCCCCGCCGAGTTCTGAAGCCTCGGCGTCTCGTCTGCCGCCTCGGAGGCTCTTCTGCCCTCGCTCAGGTAAGTCTGACTCGAGTATAAGCCGAGGCTGCTTTTTTCAGCCCAAAAAGTGGGCTGAAAAACTCGGCTTATACTCGAGTATATACGGTATATATATTGTGACTCAATGTCTGGACAAGTCATAGAGGGTGTGTATATCTGCCCAAGATTTCTTGTATCTGTCAGGTAAAAGCAACCAGGAAGTTAGAAACTAGAGATCTAGGATCTCTAGTTTAGGGTTTGGGAAAAAAAAAACATTTACAGGGCCTGTGTTGCTGGAGTGGGGAAGAGAGGGTGGGCCCCACTCCACCCGGACAGTCCGGGTCTTGGGCTGTCTGATTAGTCCAAGCTGTGCTTGCCTGATAGAAGGAGGGAGTTCACACACACTCTGGCTCTCTCATCCTGGGTGCAGGACATCTGCTAGGAGCCTGTGGGAGCATTGCCAGTGGTATGTCATGATCTGATATGTTATTTTGTTTAGTTATGTTTTTACTTTATACCACAATCTGGCAATAAAACTGGCTGAGGTCGTTAAATGATTCTTCCTTGTTCTGTGGACTTTGTGCCTGCTCTGAAAGTGTGCCCGTCTACCCAGGAGATGACTAACCCGCTACCTAACCCCTTACAATAAATAAATAAATATATATATATATATATATATATATATATATATATATATATATATCTTGGCTTAGCCATGTAGGAGTTATTATTGTATTAATCAATGATATTTTTATTCTGGGATGGCCTGGATACTTCCCACTACCAGAGTGGTGCCGTGCCAGTTCATTGCAGGGGTCGGGGTCACTGTACCACCAATAAAAAAAAAAAAAAAGCACAAACACTTCACCAAACAAACATTTTTTTTAATCCATGTCACCCAAATGACCTTTGACATACACCCTATGGGAGGGCAATTTATGCCGAGGCTGGCCCTGGAGTCTATAACACTCCAGGGACGGGCAACTATGGGGTGCCCCCCCTCTCAGATTGCCCACAAACCCCTTACTTTTCAAATTGGCCAGGCACACACGAGAATTGCCCCCATTTCCTATGAGCCCTAAACAACGTTTTAGGCTGTGCACCGCGTAAAGCACTGCACCTGCGCATGCTCCATGGGAACGGGTGGGCGATCTGTGGCGTTTCACACAGTGAGGAACCCCAAATCGAGTTGTTTCTGATTCAAAGACCAGGATAGTAAAAACGCTGGTGATTGGTCCTCTTAAAGGGTTTTGAATAGTTCACATGATATGGAGAGATATATCCTCTAATGTGGCAAAAATGTTCTTTAAACTTTAATAAATACCCCCCCAACGCACAAAGGCACTTTATAATTTGGATATGTAGGTGTAGTATACTCTTACATAAGTTTTGTTAGGGACTAAGACATAATCAAGATGGAGTTTCCAAGAATATTACATAATTATGACATACATAATGACTTACATAATTGTTCGTTGTACAAACAGGTCGTAAGATTATTGGCCTGATTCAAAGCCTGCTCGTGAATACTCAATCTTGGTAATCGGGAAATTGCGAACGGACGCTTGCCGAGAAAGGTTTGTTCATGTGTAAGCATCCGTATTTGCTTTGTGTACACATACGGTTTAGGCGAGCATTTACAGTATTTGGCTGATTCTTACCTGTTTTTGGTCGTAACTTGCTGCGAATCGTATTGTGTGCCGTGTCCTTAGGTGGCTTTCTGGTGTACCCTTTTTTTTAGCAGCTATTTTAAGGTGATTCCTGATGTCCCCTGCCAGTGTACCCATGGTAGTTTCCATGGGTACACTGACGCATGTCCTTGCACATACCTTCTCCCCCCTGCTGCCATCTAGGCATACCATGGTAGTCTGCATGTCCTTGCACATTCTTACCTTCTCCCCCATGCTGGCATCTAGGGCATCCCGTGTAGTCTGCATGTCCTTGCACATACTTACCCTGTACCTTGGTTGCCATGTCGTCTGCTTCTACCCACTGTTACTCAACTCCTACTTCAGCCACCTTCTGTTTTGGTGTTCTGTTTTACACCGCTGTTTGGTTTGTGTCTGCTCTATGTAGTTACATAGAAAAGAATAGTTGAATATCTGAATAGCTGAACCTTGAGTAAGGGACCAAGTTGGTCCCAGAACCCTGTGGGTGCCATACACAGGCATGTGCCCGGTCGCATGCCCCCTACCTTGACCTTTTGCTCTGCTGATGTATTTGTGACATTTTCTCTTCCCCACTATACAGGCTCTCCTCTGCTTTTCAACATATTAGTTGTTTAACTTATGCCATACCATTATTAACTGGCCTTTGCTGGTCTGAGGATTGATGCTAGTTGTCCCCTCCTTTAGGATTGCGAGCACTTTATTATGGGTTGTTAATTGTTTGAAGTATTATAGTTTGTTTACATGCACATTATCACTTTAATATATACAGTATTTTTAACCCTATAAGATGCACCTGCCCATAGGATGCACCTAGGATTTGGAGGAGAAAAATCAGAAAATAGATATTCTGAACCATATGTGCTAAAGAACCAAATAATAGGCAAGGTGCAGAATCCCCCCATTACAGACAGAGTGGCATCCCCCCCCCCCATTCCCCATGGGCAGTGTGACATTTCCCACTCCCATTCACATAGGTAGTATGGCAATTCCCTGTCACATTCCCTTAGGCAGTGTGGCATTCCCTCCTTCTGTTCCCATAGGCAGTGTGGCATTCTCCCCCCATTCCCCATGGGCAGTGGTGCATTCCTCCCTCCCATTCCCATATAGGTAGTGTGGCACCCCACTCCAATTCACATAGGCAGTGTGGAATTCCCCCCACCCATTCCCATAGGCAGTGTGGCAGTGTGCATTTTCCCTTCCCATTCCCATAAGCAGTGTGGCATTTCTCCTTTCCATTTCAATAGGCAGTGTGGCACCCCCTCCCATTCCCCCATTCCCATAGGCAGTGTGTCATTCTCCCTTCCCATTCCCATAAGCAGTGTGGCATTTCTCCTTCCCATTTCAATAGGCAGTGTGGCACCCCCTCCCATTCCCCCATTCCCATAGGCAGTGTGTCATTCTCCCTTCCCATTCCCATAAGCAGTGTGGCATTTCTCCTTCCCATTTCAATAGGCAGTGTGGCACCCCCTCCCATTCCCCATTCACATAGGCAGTGTGGCATTCCCCCCTCCCATTCCCAGTGTGGCATTTCCCTCTCTCATCTGTCCCAGGTGCTGCAGTTCCAGCCCCAGGACCCACCGTTCGTCCTGAAGGCACTCCCCTACTGATACCCACACTAGCAACTCAGCAGTGGGAGTCAGAAAACCAGGGCTCCTGGGGCTTCCAGTACAGCCCACCATGGACCAGCCAACGGTCAGTACATCGGAGCACTATGGGACCCCAAGAAAGACCCCAGTGCGGAGTCCACTGCGTAGTCCTCAGTGGATCGCCATGCGGAGCTAGCAGGGGAGCAGCGTTGTCACAGCCAGGCTTGCTCTATTGCTGGCCTAGTAGCCTAGGATTCATCTGTTCTTGGCCTGGGAGTTGACATAGTGACTGCCCCTTCAGCCAAGACATGACCCAGCAGGAAACACTGGACAACTAACTAAAGCCACCCTTTCCTTAAATTAAATCTAGCTTTCAAACTGGTGGGGGGCTTGCCAAAACTCTACAATTTACCCATGCATATGGCATGTGCCCACCAGTAGTAAGACATATTAGCAAATTGTAGCTTGGCGCAGGGAGGAGTAAGCCAACAAAACACCAAACTGGTGGCCAACAGCAGCAGTGTTGCCACTGGCCGCCAGTTTTCTCCATGAAGAACTAGCTTCAGTGGTTGTGGAGCAGCAGTGGCACCACCAGCAGATGGAGACGCAGGCTGGAAAGGCTAGAGCAGTGGTTCTCAACCTTTCTAATGTCGTGACCACGCAATACAGTTCCTCATGTTGCGGTGACCCCAAACCAAAAAATAATTTTGGTGGCTACTTCAAAACTGTAATTTTGCTACAGTTATGATTCGGAATGTAAATACCTGATATGCATTATGTATTCTCATTGCTACAAATCAAACATAATTTAAACATATTGATTAATCACAAAAACAATATTTAATTATATGTTGAGAAATATTTATTACTAATTCCAATAAATAACATTTCACCATGGCACCGCACTCACAATGAAAGGCAGCGAAAGGAGGCGGATTCAATGCCGGAAACCGCTGATTTCAGCAGTTTCCTTATTCAGAATATGGGAGATATGGGAGATAATTATACATTGGGGAACAGTGTGAACTACATTTTATAGTATAAAACCGATGTAGTTCACACTGTGTAAATGTATGGTGCTTTGTGTAAGTGTAAGCTGCTTTGTGTACTGTGTAATGATTACACACAAAGCACCTTACACTTACACAGTATTGTGTGTTTTTACATTATTAACCTTTGTTACACCAGCAGGCTGTCTCGCAGGCTCTCTTGCCTCTCCACCTCCTAGGCTTCTGTCCTCCGGCGCTTGCTGCTTCCGCCCACTGATGATGTCAGCAAGTGCCGGACACACGTAATGCGCTGCTATGGACTGTGGAGCGTTCCCCCCGCTTCCCCCGCCCCTTAGGCCCCGGACGGATGATACAACCACGTCCGTGCATGCGCACAGGCATTCAGTTTGGAACCACAGTGCATACAATTGATGACCCATGATACTTGGCATATTCACTATTCAAAAAAATTCTAGCCTCACCGTGTTCCAGGCTGCCATGCTGTCGGGGAAAGAGATGTATTTCTCCTGCAGGACAGCCATGCCCACGACCGGTGCCAGCACAGGGCAGACCTGGGCAATTGCCAGGACCCCTGGCATCTTCAGGGGCCCACTTGGCCATGGTATTATTTTACAGTGGAGCCGAACCTGTTCATCGCTGGCCCTTAGCAACAGGGAATGATCAGCAACAATGGAGAAGGTGGCATGGAATGGAGGGCAATCGATGGAAACTCAGAAGGTGGCAAGAAACAGGTGACAAGGACTGGAGGGCGATCAGCAGCAAGAGATGACCCATTTGTGGCAACGGAGCTTAAAGGTGACATCATGTGACTCACTACTTTGGAGCCCACTAAGACTATCTTACCCAAGGGCCCTGGCCATGCCATTGAGAAAAAGAGTGAGGGTGTGCCTCTGTGGAGGCTGGGACATGCAAACTGACAGTGCCCCTAGTCTATGACCGTGCCCCTAGCCATTCTCTAAAAATTGCAGCAGCCTGAGTAAAGCTTCTCAGGAGAAAGGCGGCTCAGTAGGGTCAATACGAACATCTGCTGATCGTATTGGCTGTCCTAGTCTTCTATCCAGGCCCTGCATGGCAAATGGGCCAAATCTTATGCAACTAAAATAAGGCATCCTTCTCAACCAGGCCATTTCATAATATAAAATCTTAGTGCTCCCTCTATGTTAACATAAAGACTGCTGTTAATAATGTTAATTTGTTTTACTGATTGTCGTTATTATGCAGTTTGGCCTATAGATATTTCTGTTACTCCCACCTGCTACCTATGCAAGGAATTAGCAAACAAACATATTCTCTTTAAAACAGAACAAAACCCAGGAATTCTACTTTCCCCTGGTTTTGTTCCTTTCCCCAGGGGAATCCCGATTTTGTATGCCCCGGCTGTGTGAAACCCCCCCAGAAAGATGCACAGGCGCTCAGCCAGTGAGAACAATTTACTGTGTTTCCTCTTTTTGGTAAACGGCTCTCATTGACTTGAATGGGTTGCATGCCCTGCCGCATCCTCAGCCTCGAGCATGCTCCTGCCTCAGCCTATCTGAATGATAGATGAGAGCTGTCTGCTGAATTACGTAGTCACGGCGGGCGGCTCTCATTAAACGAGAGCCCGCACATACACCGTTTGACAGGGAGGGAAAGATAAGAGATTACCGGTGACCTGGGGGGTTTTACACAGGTGGGGTTTGTTCCACTTTAAAACCATGCTGACCAATGTTAGGCTGACCAAGCTGTGTAAAATTGCAAACAAAAAATGTTTTTTACATAACTATTTCTCATTTGTGCTCTCAAATAGTCAAATGAAACCATAGCTCCTTATTGGACAAGATGAATATATCTTATGGTAAGGTCTGGAAGGGGGAGGACTTCCAGGGAGGATGTAGTTCTAGTGTAAATAACATTTTAAATTACTGACACTTACATGTGATCCTTAGGTTGAAATGCTATAGAGATAGAGCATGCCATCTCCTGGAGGTGTTTACAAAGTGTGTGATAGGCAGATAAAGATCAGGTGACAGTAGGGGAGCAGGGGATGGTCAACATGGCTTGAGGTCCTTACTTGAGGGAAGCTGGTAATGTATTTAACATGTGTTTACCTGATGCAAGGAGGTGTAGCACTCTGGTCATACTACTGACATTATTTCAAGCCAAAACTGAGGTGCGTTGCAGAGGGGACAGTAGTAGCCATGGTTACCATTCAAGTGGGTTACAAGACAAGAAGTCTAAAGTTAACATGATAACCTCTCAGGAGTGTATTTACAATAACCATGGATTAAATGGGAGCCTGTTATCTATCACAGCTTATGTTTCAAACCAGTAGTGAAATGTTTCTGCTGCACAACGTTTCCAAACAGAATGTCGGACTAGAGTAGAATGTTAGTGATACAATCATTCTCTAACTGGCTGGATTAATAAAAAGAAAGTTGCCAGCTGGGCTGCAGTGTGCCTGTGTCATTCTGTCTCCCCACACAGGGAAGGCTGACAGTAGCAAAGGAGTCTTGCTATAAGCTGTCTACACCAAACTGAAAGACATATATACCTCAGAAACACAGGGCAGAATCTTTGCCATGCTGCACACACACACATGGAATCAACATCTGGTGGGGGATGCTGTATGTGTGATGTTAACTATGTAACTCTATGTATCTCTATGGTTCACCATCCGCAGAGCATTTAAAGTTGGTTTCAGTGTTTCTACAATGTTTTGGGGCTCTTTCTGTGCAATGAAGATACTTCTGGCTAGTGAGAAGGGATTAGTGCACATAGATAAAAGACAATTTCTGCTGCTCAAATGCAATTCAGGAGTGCAACATTTGCATGCTATTTAACAATATCTGCATGGTGTTAAACCCTCTAAAATGGGTTTCAGGGAGCAATTTACTAAGCTTTAATTTTTTTGGACTGGAGATCCGCTTTAAATATATCAATTCAAAACATAAACTATACTGGCTAACATGGTTCCACCCCACTTTTGCTTTGCACTGCTTTCATTATATATAATATATTGCTTCGTCCTTGCTATGAAGAGATGGGTCTGGCAAAATCTACTGATCATAGTTTGTACAGGCCTGTAGAATTGTAACTGACACACCTGTACCAGTAATGCCTAATTTGCATACATGATTTGAGGAAGTCCTTCAACAAACTACTTGCGCAATTTCAAATGAAAGTCTTTTTTGTATTGTGTTTTAATCTGGCTATATTTTAGCTAATTACATGTGACGAACTTCCTTTAGTAGACCAGTAAAACACATCACTCAAGTGATGTTGATTTACCTAACTTTTCCCAAACAGGTTTATGACATCCAGAGTGAAGACATTACTTTTTGCATACATTGTTACAGTAATAAAAGTCCCTGTCCAGACATAAACTAAGAGCTTCATTTATGAAGAGTGCCATTTAGGGTGATTTTGCTAGTATACGTGGCTGCCTTGGAACGCCCACGTGTTTTCATATTTTGACACCGTGATCTTTAGAGAATGGTGCAGCGAGTCACAACATCTGATGTTTAATAATCAGCTTGGATTGGAGCATTAGGTATTAGCCAGCCAGTTTCAGCGCCTGTTGGATGCTTATGCCGATTATAACAGCTCCAGTGAGTGCCACTCTGTACTGTCAACTTTTAGGCATGTCAGATTTATTATTTTTCACACTGCTTTGCATTGCACACTGAATGATTAGTGGGATCTTTTAATTGTTTTAGTAATCTTATGGTCCAGTTTTTGAGTTATGTGCATGCCCGGCTGTGGTCAAAGTCAGCTGATGGATCACTGTGGCTTGCCGTGCTCACTCACACAGAGAGCATCAAGGGACTTTTGGTCCTGGAGAAATTAAATTGAAAGGAGGGAAAACTTTGAAGCCCTGCTATGGCTTTTACCTGGCAGTGCAGAAAATGAGAGGCACGTGGAACAGGCAGCAGGTGAGCTGTTTACTGCCTTATTATTACTTCAGGTTTATAATGCCTTTAAAGTGTTATTACACTCCACTCAAGCTGATAGGCCAGGAGTACAGAAAATATATAATGAACATCTTCTTGTTAATAATAACAACTTATTTTGATTCTTGTGCCAAGCCACTAAATGCATATTAACATCTACTAGGTTGCAGTGATGCCTAGTACATACATTTGAGCAGGCCCAGAGACCCACACTCATAAGATCAAGTTTTATACATCATAGACAAGGCAACAAAAAAAAACTGCCCAAATCACTGAGCCAGTTTAGTGCAATACTCAGGTTGGTCTGGGGTAGAATCAGGGCAGACAAGATGACCGCAGAGACCCATTCGTTCATCTTTTTCTCAGATCCAGATATGTCTTCAGTATTTATGATGCTCCCCATTTTTTCACACTGTGTGGAGCCTGGAATGCAAAATCTGTATAAAATCTTATGTTCCTGTCCAATTCAGGCCATCAATTTCATATATTGCACACAGCTTAGGGTCCATTTCCTCACTGGAAAATACTATGTTCAAAAATACATTTTACATTTATAAATACATATAAAATAGTCAATATATAATATAATATATTGCAATAATAATGTAGTGTCCCTGTAACTTCACTCAATATTAACAACTCCCTTTTGGGGTCCATACACAGGTTGGCCTGGATTAAACCCAGGGCTAGGAAGGCAAGCAAGGTAGTTCACCTTTCTCTTTTTCTGTAAACCCAAGCGGTGTTCAACTCCTATATATCCAGTACCAGGTTCTCCCATTCAGTAACACTGTTTCTGTCATGTGTTTCAAACCACTGCTGGACCCTTAATCCTGCAATGTGAACTTACTGTAACAGGTTGTTTATCAAGATGGCAATATATTGGAAAATGAAGGTGGGGTGAAAAAGGTCTCCAGGGGCTGCTACTTTAGTTACCAGTAAACTGACCATTTATTGAGGGCCCACACAATAGGACAGTGTAAACTGATTTGTGGGTTTCCGGGCTGATTTAGGGGATTTTGAAGAACAAATATCTATAGCTACTGCTGTGTAAGTAGTTATAACGCTACTCCAGCCACTTACTCTAGGGATCTTCTGTTCATAAAAGATGTTTGTGAATGAGCCAATGCCCAATCTATATATTTCTCTGCCGTCATTCAGTCAAAGAGTTGCATCCTGTCTTCAGTGGGATACTCTTTAACATCTGTAAAGTGGGACGTTTAGGTGCCCCCAGTTTTCGGGGGATAATAGAACAAAATGCCTCCACGTGGGATTGACATATGGTCAGTTTATTAAGAAGTCCTTATGGGGACAGTAAGACTCTTTACTGGGCCCTAGAGTCTGGCCAACAAGAGAAACTTGTTGGGTCAAGCGGACCACTCAATCCGCTCCAGAACTCCAGGCCAGAAAGCTTAGAAGAGTGCTGACAAGCCTCAAATGGGTGCTGCAGTATAGACTGATGCAATGCAGAAGGCACCAGAAGCTGGACCTTGTAAAGGCCTGCAGCCACTGTATGTGTGCACAAATCTGACACCAGGGCAGAAGCGCCCAAAGGCAGCTGTTGAGTCGCAAGGAAGCAGCTAGCGACTCAGATATCAAAGAGGCCTGTTTGCCATTAGAACCAAGTGTTAACTCTGAGTAAGCAAGGAGGCTGTTTTCGACTAAAATGACTTGTTTTGATTGTGGATGCTGAATTCCCCTTGTGTTCTGCCTGTGAGTGTGGTTACCAAAAGATCACTTATTCTCACAGTATGGAGCTCCTTGTAGATATATATGGGATTTGAATAGTCTCTGGAAAAACATTTTGGTTTTAGCAGTATGGTGAGCCACTGAAATCATTTGGAGCTGCAGCCATTTGATATTCACTACGGATAAACCATGTTTTCTCTCTTTTTTATCTTTTCATTCCCTGGTCAGCTGTATATCCCCATCTTTAGTTTCATCTGAAATGTCACAGTAGTAAACATAAAAGATTATTTTTAATTTTGCCCCCTGCCACCCTATAATGTTTCTTTTGTACTCAAAGACAGACCACAAGGTTTTAGCATCCAGGAACGGTGACACACCAATTTTTAGAAGATTGCATGCCAGTGTAGCAGCAGAATAAGTGTGCATGCTGAAGGAGCTAATAACCACAAAAGTTAAATAACTATGTTGAATCGTTTTTATCCAGTAGCCTTCATCACAATGCTATTTTTATTATAGGACATTACGTACAAGGGCTGTTGTAATTACGAAAAGGCATTTATGGAAAGTATTGCACAATATTACTCTGACAGTACATACAACTGATGGTCACAAGATCGCGGTGTGACTCAGAGGCTGGAGGAGTAGATAAATACAGAGGGTGTACATTACTGTGTACCTTGTGCATACAAAAGTGATAATGTACCTAATCACTCCATTCATAAGTATTTTACATGCAAAAAAACATTCGGTTACAAGGTTGGAGATCAAAGAAATATAGACAGTGGAGAGTCTTTTGTCTGTGATGGTTACATGATATTATTTGTAATACAATTCCTTTAGGTGCTGGTTGGGGTGTAGCTAACATAAATAGTCTTTGTACTTGAATCATTTGCTCAGGATGTGTTATACTTTAGTTGTGTAATACGTTCTAGTATCTAGTGTGCTACTTAAAGTCGACCAACACCCTGGCTGATCGGCCCGGGAATCTATAAGATTCTCGGGCCGATCAGATCCGTCCCCGCGGGGCATCCGAAATCGGGTTCCCCCACTGTGTGAAACCCCTAATTCACCTTACCTTACCCCCGTTCCATTGGCACATGCGCAGGCCTCGGCCGCATCACGTGCCTCTCTCCAGCAGGGCGTGCACCCGCGCCGTTTGTGAATGGCCGGCGCAGTCCCTGTTAGAGGGAAGCGCGAGAAGCAGCCGCCAGCGTGCTCGTAGCCGCTGTGGTTGTCCGTCCCTTGTACGTGCATACCACAGCGGCTCTGAGCGCGCTGATTGGACGAGGCCCGCGCATGCGCCGTCGGAGCGTGGTGAGGTGAGTTTTTTCTGCCATTCTGGGGGTTTTCACCCCGATCGGGGTGCCCCGCGGAACTGAACCAAAACCCAGGATAGTGAAAATCCTGGGTGTTGGTCCACTTTAAAGGGACATTCCAGGGAAAGGGTTAATGTAGCCTGCTTTATGCTCTCCCCATGCAGGTTGTGGCAGGTGGGTGGCATCTTTCATTCAGCTTGCTTTATATTTCTTGATAAGCCCTAGTGAACTATCTACCTTCTGATGGGTCTCCTCATACATGCATGAGTCCCCCCCGTCCCCTTAAACGTGAAATCCAGGGCAGAATTGAGTATGAGGCAGCAGAAAGGTGCAAGTTCAATCTATTAGGAACTGAAAAGTACCTGTACTGGTGAATGAAAGATGCCGGCCCTGACAGTCAGTATGGGGCAAGGAAGCAGGCTAATTTAACCCTTTACCTGCAATGTCTCTTTAATGTTTAGTCAGTTCATCTATCAACGTATCTCTCCTTTGCAAATGGAATCTCCATACTTTCCGGAGTGAGTCATGGGGGGGGTCATGCTAAATATTTGGTGAAGCCAGTGTGACTTGCGGTGTGCATTGTGGTGTGGATTGTTTTTTAGTGTTTAGACCAAAAAAAGTGCAAAAAAAGGTTTTTCTACCTTTTCCCCAAAAATGACCTGCACTTGTGATGGAGCATTTGTACAAGTTAGACGCATCATTTGGAAAAAAACAGCATCCTATGGGCTATGCAGAATACATTAGGGAATACTTTACCATAGCCCATAGAGTGCTGTTATTTCCTTAGGACAACAGTCAAGTCACACTGGCTTCAACAAATAATTAGCATGACCCCCAAAGGTGAAGTCTAATCCCCACACCATTTCCCCCTGGTATGATAGCCTGCTCTGTAGTTTCATCTCCAGACAACAGGCAGACAGTCTGCACCTGCCTCAATGTAGCATGTTTGAAAGACTATTAAAGATATTTCTCATAAATAAATTTTGCAGATACAATAAAATAGATGTATTTATAAAATTTCAAATGAAAAGTCTACTTGTCATTTTAAAGGAAAAGTCAACTTCTGTACTAGCATGTGCCCTGGCCAGAAAAGGCAGCAGCAGCAGCTGGAGGCCAGAAGAAGATGGAAGAGTGGCGGGCGCTGTCTCTGTCCCTGCCGCTGCTATTGCTGTTTTTCCAGCAGGGGACGGGGAAAGGGACGCTTCTCTATCTTCTTCTGGCCTCCCGCAGTGTGGCAGGCAGCCCAGTCGGCAACCCGGGAGCGCCGGTTTTTGTTTTTTTCTTTACATTCGCAAGATAAGGTGCACTGACATTTTCCCCCTACTTTTGGGGAAAAATAAGTGCATCTTATAGGGTATAAAATTTGGTCTTCACATAGCTGTATACTTATCTATTATCATAGATTGAGTCTTGTAGTTTCTTTCTCTCAACCCATTCCATACATCATCTTGCATCATGCTAGAACCAGCTTGCTGGGGTACTTGGCAGTTCAGTTTTTTGTATTTTGGAAGGTCTTGGTTGAGGCAGGCCATGAAATCACCTATAATAACTGTGAGGTCCTCTTGACATTGCTTTTCCCGATGATATCTGTTCTCATCCCGACAATGCAGAGCATCTTTTCTTCCTGTAGCTATATTAAGCTTTACTAATGGTTATACAGGATAATAATGGGTTGTACTCCTCTGATTGAACCACTATCAAATCATAATGTGGAATCTCATCATATATATTTCATAAGACGTATATTACAAAGTGAATCATTTTCCTTATTGCATTGTTGTACTAAATATATTTAATTGTATTTTATAGAGCAGATTTATTTTAGATCATTTTGCACCTATGTGTTAATTCTACACAGTTCTTTTCTCACCAAGTGTGTTCACATTGATATGGTATGCTGCATTCCCATTTATGTCTTTGGCAGCATGGCACAGCACAGGAGAGCACAGTACAGGCAAGAAAACAGTATATCCTGCATTGTGCTGTGTTGAGTTTTGTAAGTCCATGGCAAAATGCAGTGTAAATATAGAACAGCAGTTTTATATGTGAAGGAAGCCTCCAAGAGTAATTTCTTCACGGATGTCCAGCAAAAAAGAATAATGGCTTTTTCACACTCTACATTACTTGCTTGGTTTATGGTTTATAACTTATGCCCACAGTTAGAAATTCCACTTCACTTTATTGTGATTGTTTTTTTAATCTTGGATATAAACTACCCAATATTAGGTACAATCTTAATTTTTATGGTAAGTTATTTCATGGTAATACCAAGCTCAGTAAATGTCTTGTAAACACCAGGCCAGAAAGATGTTTAAGACAAGGAAATATATATACATTTTCCTGGTGATTTACACTTCCTGTCCAAAGTTGACAAGAAGGCTGAGCAGTCCAAAGGTCCTTAGTCAAGCATGCCTCACCTAGGTTAAAAAATAACTTCTACATCATGTTCAGACTTGCACAAACATTTCAGTGGTAGGACACCATTCTGGAGGAAGTGTTAAATATTTTAGCCCGTTCTTGGGTTTCCATATTACTTTTACACTACTAGGAATTACAAATCTAGATGCCCCAAGAGGAGCTCTTAAAAGAACCCAAAGCCTTCTTTAAGTGGACTATTGCAAGACCTGGCTTTTCACTGATGGAAATAATAATTGTTTACTTGTCCACTGAACCCCTTACCAGTTAACATACAGCGATAGAGAAAATACATAAAATATATATACTGTATATCTGTATATATTACCATCTTGGCAGACTACTCATCCTGTCTACTGCTGGGTGGGATCCTCTCTGCAGGTCCGCATGGGGTCCAGAGGCTCCCTGCTGGCCCAGTGGGTTGTCATCACAGGGAGTGGCTATTGCAGCAGCTTCACCAGAATCTGGTGTGAAGGGAGACACAGGTCCCCTCTCCTTCTACTTCTTTTCTCAAGGGTAATAGTGAGTCACCAGAGAGGGAGACTTTTATACCAAAATGATGGATCCTACGTTGCTACGTATCTACACTGCTGGAGTGGCGAGACCAGGAGGGGTTTCCTGGGGTATCCCTCTCTATTTCCCTCACCGCCATTGATGTCGATGCTGATTGTTACATGGGGAGAATTCCACAGAAACTCCCTTGCAGTAAAGTTTTTGGAGATGCTTCCCCTTAAAAAAAGGGAGCCCCTCCTCGGTTAGGAGTCTCCTACCCAGCAAACCTGCAGAGGTTTGCGGCTGAGTGGGGGACAGTGGGAGGCGGAGACAGTGAGTTATTTATTTTTTAATATTTTTATATGAGGGTTCTAAACGGTACCAGTTCACAGGATAATGGTTGCTGGCATGCCCCCTGCCGGCACCGGTGAGTGGCATGTTGGATGATATGACATGCAAACATACGATTTAAAATCTTCGGCAAGTTTTTTTTTAACCCTTTTTAACTTCACTCTTGCTCTGTCTGTCTCTCTCTCTCATATGAAATGCCACAAAATAACTCTTGATAAGGCATACCTGTTAATTGAAAACCATTCCACCTCACCTTCTCATGACGCTGACAGAGAGAATGATAATGGAGTGGCAAAGCTGTCTTTAAAAAGGGTGCTACCCTGAAATATGTAAAATAAAAAACAGATTCTAGTTTGTCTAACAATATTTTGTTTGATACTCAGTTCCTTATGTGTTCATTCATAATTTTCAATACCGATCTTCAATGTACAAAATGTTTGGCAACTGACAACAGCTAGAGAGGAAACTTTAAGCAACACGTGAAGGTCAGGGCAGCTATTTAAAAAAAAAAAAAAAACATGCTCACCGCAGCTGATCGGTCCGATTTCAGTGGTCAGCACGTACCACAGTACTCAATCTATTTTCCACTTCCTAGACAGTCCCTTTAATTAAATGTTGAAATATGTCATAGATTGATAGGTATGCAGAACTGTATAAGGATAAGAGGAAGTAAAATAAAGCTGAAGAACACAAAAACAGCATCATGGGATCACAGAGTAAACATAAAATTAGTCATAATTTTAATACTAAATAAATAACTTTAGTGAGGGCCGTGATCTTGCAAGCTTACAGTCTAGGATCTTCAGCAAGTTATATATATATATATATATTGATACATATACAAGAAATACCCTAAATTACATACCTTTCACACTTAGCCGGCTGAGTTGCTCTGGAGCAGAAATACATGCACCACAATGCAACTGAAGTGGGGGGGAAAGCCCTGCATATTAGAATCAATGGGCACTTTCATATGTGTGCACTGCGTTGTGCTGCAATCTAGCAAACCCTACATGCAGCGTGTGGACTACAAACACAAGGGAGACAAGGGATAAACTCCGAAAGCCACTTCCCATCAAGTCATGATCTGGCCTCTGCCAACATGCAGCTCTATTTATTGTAAGCAGAGGGGGTGTGGCACGGCGCATTTGTAGGCTTTCGTCCAATGAGAGCCAATTGCTGTGGCTACATCATTTGGAAGGTGGCTTTCATTAACTCAAATAAGGGGTATACACTGCCATATCTCCGGCCCATCTCCCCATATAAAACAATGAGAGATGTCTGCCGAATGACGTAGTCACAGCAGGCAGCTCTTATTTTGTGATATTCCCTATTTTACTGAATTACATCAGTTTATATATTGCCTTATTCTGAAGTAAAGCATAAAACCAACCTTTATTTATTTGACAAAATCTAGGGAAAGTTTACTGAATTAAAGCTGTAGAGGTCATATGCAAATACATCCCTCCACCCCCAGTTCCCCGATTCAGCACAGTAAAGTTAAAAAAAAAAAATCTTTGGTATAACTGGGTCATGAGTCTATAGCCATTCCAGCTTCAGTGCTGCAGGGGATTCCATGCTTTCCTCACCCAATCTGTGCAAAAGGGAAGGAGTGTTATTTTAAAGTGGACCAACACCCAGGGGTGATCGGCCCGGAAATCTATAAGATTCCCGGGCCGATCACCTCCCACCCCGCGGGACATCCGAGATCGGGATGTCCGCGGGGTGAAACCCCCCAGAAACCCCAAAAAGATCTTACCTGATCCGCCGCCGCTTCCGCCGCCTCCCGCGCGCCCCTCCAGACGTGCGCGCGCCCGCGCCGGCCCTCAGTGAATGGCCGGCGGGGGCGCGCGCGCGCCGAGAGTGACGTGCGGGAGGCGGCGGCGGCGGAAGCGGCTTGGACGTTCCTGCCCCCCGCCTGGACGTTGGCGGGGATTGGCTGCGGCGTTCACGTGGGAGCGGGGAGAGGTGAGTTTTTTGGGGTTTCTGGGGGGTTTCACACAGCGGGGCACCCCCGATCGGGGTGCCCCGCCGAAGTGGACCAAAACCCAGGATAGTCAAAATCCTGGGTGTTGGTCCACTTTAAGAGGGCTCTGGAGGTCTGCTTTAAGTCCGCTGGTCTGTCGGTACTATTTTATAGCTACATTCTGACACTTTTGTTTGGTATTTAGACCTCTTCATGTTTGTTTTACATCTCCGTTTGCCTGTTTATGACACAGAAGTGGGAGGCAGCGCTCATCTGTTATTATGTTATGTTCTTGTTGCAATTCTGGCAGCAAGTGTGGTTCTGTAAGAGAACTCTTTGTTTAAGAAATGTCACTATGGCTCTCTTTGTATTTGCTCAGCACCATGGTTTGTATTGTGTTACCGGGACAGCCAAATGAAAGGCTATCCTTGGTGTCTGCTACAAACAGCATATGATCACTTTGTCATTTATTTTCAAGGGTATGTGCGCTCAGCGCCAGAACAAGGTCCTTGAGAGCCATAGACCAAGCTGCCAAACTGCCCCCACCAGTAACTCTTACCATACCACTGATCTTTGTGCACCTTCTGGGCCCTTAACCAGAACTGAATTTACACCTAGATATCGATTCGGGTCAGATTTAAATTCAACCAGAATATTGCCATTCAGTGCAATCTGAATAGCAGAAATATTAAGGTCAAATAACTTGGTCATTTCTTCCCCAGATACTTTAAAGTAGTAGTATAGTCAAGACAGCCGACTTCCTCATCCATTGTATGGCTGTTAATCACATGACAGCCAGTAACTATTTGGTTGCTAGTGGTCACATGATTGGCTGCCATGTAAATGAGGAAGTGATGACTGACTTGACGATACTGACTTAAAGCGGACCAAAACCCACTGAACTTTTGAAATACATTTGGCTAAAGCCCCTGTTGATACTCCCTAAGGTTTACAACTAGAAATAGTTATTTTCACTTTTCGATTCATCCTAGAACACTGTTATCTTGCTGTCTCTCTCTGTAAGATGGCAGGAGATCAGGCATCACATAGGTGTAGCAATTACATCATTGCCACACACAGCAGTGCTAATGAATGGAGGAGGCGGAGTTTAACAACTAAAACAGGCGCCATTATCTTGGATGAGTGAAGTGGGAGCAGTGAAAATCGACAAAAGGTGCTCTTCATGGGGGGAGAAATTCAGGGGATGCTAGTTAATAATGTGGGCTTTGGTCCGCTTTAAATGTGTTTGGCTTCAGGTTAATAAAATACTTGAATTGCCTGACCCCTTTGGCTGAAGAACCGAATAAATGACTGTTCAGCTCATCGCTCCTTCACTCTTTACTTGCCACTGGCCAGTGACCCAAAATGGCTCCTGATTATTTTTTTTACTAAAGCCTTTGACCAATATTTATAAAAACACTAAGTCTAGTGTTTAAATGGTGGTCATATGGCTCCCTGGTGCTCTCCAGTAAAGATTCAGTTACACAAAACTCAGCATTGAGGGTCAGTATTATCAGTCATAACAACTGCAATAAATCTGAAAGTACTACAAGCTAAACTGCCACATACACCTTGTGTGGCAGTTTAGATTGTAATTGAATGAATCCTCGCTTGAGAGTGCTGCACAGCCAGGTAGCCATGTGGCCACCATTCGAACAGCAGACCACATCTGGTTAGACTTTTTATGACTATTGGGCAAAGTGTTTAGTCAAAAAAACCACTGGCTGTTTTGGGCATTGGGCTCTGCTCCTTTCTGGGTATAGCATCACTGTAAAAGCAAAATGTAGTGATGTGTTTGAAAAAATATATATATATATATATATATATATATATATATATATATATATATATATATTTGTTAACATGAGTGGCTTCAAGCCATGTCACTAAAGCCAGAGCCAGGTGACTATTTATTCAGTGTACTAGGTTCACTTATAAGCCGATAAGCCGGCACTTTCCCTTCTCTACTATACAATAGAAGCTGAAACATTGCAAGAGATGTAACTGCCTTGGGAGTCCTTGTTCTTTGTAAATTGCCACGCCTGGAAACACCAGATTGGACCAAAAAAATTCACTATTAAAGCATTTAAATTAAACACTAGATCACTGGAAACAAATTGTGGTCAAGTCTTCTACATTTGAGGAGAGAAAACTGCCATTCACTTTCATTGTCTACTTTGGAGACGATTCAGCAACCGGATGTATAATCACCTCAAGCTGAATCAGCTCCAACTAGATAATAAGAGTAGTTGCCAGTTTTCTCTTGAGACTTTTCTCACCTGGTGTTGCATCACACCCTCATTGTATTTTTGTATATGTTACTTTTAAGGACCAATTTTACATTTATTGTTTTTTTTTTTTTTTATAGCTGTAAAACAAAATGTATGACCCACAAACAGACAAGGGTTACCCACCATCAGGCCCAACTTACGCACAAGGTTAGTATATACTATACTTATTTTCTAATGGTAGAAATAGGCAGACATATGTTTCATACACAGAATTTTCAAAAGTGTATATTTTTTAAGTGTATAAACTTCTAATAAAACTTGGACTGCTTTTAAATTGTGACGCAATCCCTTAAATGTAAAGAATACGGTAAACATTAAATGCATGTGGCCAATACAGACACATTTAGTTAAATACATCCGTAGGCCTATTAAATGAAACTCCCTTTTTGGTCAGGTTTTTGGTGTTTGGTGCCTTATTATTTTCCTATTTTGGAATGTGAAATAATAATTTGTGTTAGCATCGTGCCCCCAGACCTGTGGTTTACTTACTGTTTCAATGGTTCTCATATTACCGGGGCTCTGTTTTGCTACAGTGGGAGTGGTTTTTATGGGTTTGAGTAAAAACAATGGACTACGAGTCCCACAATCCTTCCAATGTAACTGGTGAACTGCTTAGCAGCTTTGGCTAAGTCTAAGCAGCCTAATGACCTATCTAGCTGAGAACTCTGTCAGTAACCCTTTTGCTACTAGAAAAAAACTCATCACTGGGGGCAGGGCTGCTTGGCCAGGGAGAAATATGGCCAACTGCATCCAGTTAATGTTGTTATGAATATTGGGCAAAGGCTTTAGTAAAAAAAAAAAACATGGGCTGTTTTGGGGCACTGGGCTGGGGATGGAACCTGCAAACATATACTTCCCTCTGAATAAAGGTGCACTTTAGGCGGGAGTGGTTTTCACTAATGGCCTCCCTAGGTGCGAACACCACTTTAGCTACTAGAACCCCAAACTGTGATCCTCTCATCTAAAGAGGCTGAATTAGGGCAGAAGTGGTTAAACCTGAGAGTTCAGTGTAGAGAATCCTCTCTGCCGCATCAGATGATTAGCAAGCCAGGAAGTCTCTGCTATGTACACCAAACACACCAGTTTGTGTAGGTTGGGAACAAACAGATTTCTGATAGAGAAAACTGTTTATTTTATAAGACAAAGTTGCAAACAAATAAAACAGAAAAACATTAACAGATAAGATCAGCATCTTTAGGACATCATTTGCCACATGTTAATGGAAAGTGAACCTTTCTTTTAAAGTGGACAAAAACCCATGGCAATCCATTCCCTCACCCTGGGGCATCCAAAAATACCATTTTGTGAGTACTCACCTGTAAAATGGATATTGTCAGTGTGTCACCCCCCCCTTCCCCTTTAATTCTGACGATAGGGTTATCCTCCAGCAGGAGGCAACGTTGCAGAGAGAAGTCTTGAAAACACTCAACACCCAGTGAATTCAAACAGCAGCAAGACAAGGTACCAGGAAATCCAACGGTAACATCAAAAATAAAAAAAAAAGGAAAGCTTCACCATATAGAGGATCCAGGATACCAAAAAGGGTGGGTGAAGTGGGGTGTGTGACATACTGACAATATCCATTTTACAGGTGAGTACTCACAAAATGGTATTATTCTCAGTGTGTCACACACCCCGCTTCCCCTTTAATTCTGACGATAGGGACATCCAAAAGCAGTGTCCACAAGGGGTGGGTATCCGAAGGCAAAATGAAGCATATCTTAAACGACTGCAGTCTGCAGAACCTTGCGGCCAAACACAGCATCCGCTGAAGCCCGCACATCAACCTTGTAAAACTTAGAAAAAGTGTGAACAGAAGACCAAGTAGCAGCCTTACAAACTTGTTCAACAGAAGCCTGGTGCTGAAAAGCCCAAGACGCTCCAACAGCACGAGTAGAATGAGCAGTGATATGAAAAGGGGGAACCTTCCCCTTGGCGAATAGGCCCCAACAACCGCCTGACGAATCCATTTGCTAATAGAAGACTTGGCCGGAGCCAAACCCTTCCTAGGCCCACAGGGCACAACAAAAAAGGCATCAGTCTTACGAAAAGGAGAAGTAGTAAGCAAATAGTATAGTATACTATATATAGTATAAGCAATAGTACAAATAGTAACACAGCGTACCACATCCAAACAATGCAAAACCCCCTCCTTGTCATTCTTAGGCTTAGGACACAAGGAGGGAAGAACAATATCCTGATTCAAATGAAAAGCAGAAAGTCCGGTTTGAAACGAAAAACCACCTTGTCCTGATGCCTCTCAAAGTAGGGCGCCTGAATCGACAAGGCCGCCAACTCCAACACATGCCGCAATGAAGTGATAGCCACCAAGAAGGCAATCTTCTGAGTCAAGGTAGAAAGAGCAATATCCTGCAAGGGCTCAAAGGGAGGAGCCTGAAGAGCAGAAAGAACCAAGTTCAAGTCCCAAACAGGGAGCAATGGCTTCCTGGGAGGCCGCACATGCGTAACCCCCTGGAAAAAAGTTTTGACTAAAGGATGAAGCGCAAAAGGCTTCTGAAAAAAGATAGACAAGGCAGAAACCTGTCCTTTCAAAGTACTCAGCTGGAGACAAGAATCCAGCCCTGATTGTAGATGGTAGAAGAAGACCTCTTCCGGGCACAGATCAAAGTCTTAACAACCGAGTCAGAAAGACCCTCCTCCTTCAAGATGAAGGTTTCAGCAGCCAAGCCGTCAAACCCAGCATTGGTAAATTGGGGTAACACAGCCGACCCTGAGTGAGCAGATCGGGCCGAAGAGGCAGAACGACCTGATCCACCGCCAGCCGAACGATGTCTGCGAACCATACTCGCCTTGGCCACCTTGGAGCCACGAGAATGGCGGACACCCTTTTCAGAGCCAGCTTCCATACCACCTTGCCTAGCATGGGTATCGGAGGAAAAAGGTACAGAAACCCCAGATCCCCCCAGCTCAGGGACATGGCGTCCACCGCTAGGGCCAGAGGATCCTGAGAGAGCGACACGAAGGTCGGAAGCCTGCAATTTGTGACGAGAGGCAAACAGGTCCACCTCCGGTGTCCCCCACCGGAGACACAGAGACCGAAAAACTTGAGGATGGAGAGACCATTCCCCCAGACGGGAAGAGCACCTGCTCAACAGATCCGCTTCCCTGTTTTCCACACCCGGAATGTAAACTGCTGAGAGACAAGGAACATGGGCCTCTGCCCAGGTCAGGATCAGGGACACCTCTCTGAGGGAACCCAGACTGCGAGTCCCTCCCTGATGATTGATGTAAGCAACCACTGCCTGATTGTCCGAGCGAACCTGAACCGGGAGGCCCAGAACATGCTGAGTCAAATGAACAAGAACCAGACGGATGGCTCTCAGTTCCAGAACGTTGATGGGCAAGTGGGCCTCTCGAGGCCCCCACTGCCCCTGAAACTGAAGATCCTTCCAGAATCCCCCCCATCCCTAAAGACTGGCATCCGTGGTGACAATTTCCCAAAGAGGAGTCAGGAAAGACCTGCCCCTCAAGAGATTGGTCGAGACCAACCACCATTGAAGGGACTGCCGGACCCGGGAGGACAACTGGAAGGGCCTATCCAACGACCGTGGTCGCCGGTCCCAAGACGCCAACAGATGAAGCTGAAGCGTCCTTGTGTGAAATTGAGCAAAAGGAACTGCCTCGAAAGAGGCAACCATCAACCCTACCAGTCTTATCCACAGACGGATGGACGGCCAAGGATTGGAAAGAAGGAACCGAGCCAATTCCTGAATCAGAAAAATCTTGGATTGAGGCAGAAACACCTTGTGTTGACAAGAATCCAACCGCATTCCCAGAAAGGACACCACCCTGGCCGGGCGAGGGAGGACTTGGGATAGTTGATCATCCAACCGAAGCTTTCCAGCGTGGAGACCACCGTCCTGGTGTCCGTCTCCGATTGATTGAGTGAAGGAGCCATGATGAGAAGGTCGTCCAGATAAGGTACGATGCGAATGCCTTGAGATCTGAGAATGGCCATCACCCCTGCCAGCACCTTGGTGAACACTCTTGGAGCCGAGGTAAGGCCAAACGGAAGTGCCACGAATTGAAAATGCCGATCCTTCATCACGAACGGTAGAAAACGTTGATGAGCCTGGCAGATGGGAACATGAAGGTAAGCATCCTTGATGTCTATGGACGTCATGAAGTCCCCCTGCCGAAGAGAACTGATGGCTGATCGCAGAGTTTCCATGCGAAACTTCCGTGTACGGATGAGCCTGTTGAGGAACTTCAGATCCAGAACGGGGCGCACCGACCCGTCCTTCTTGGGGACTGAAGAGATTGGAGTAATACCCGAGGCCCACTTCCAAGTGCGGCACCGGCCGGATGACCGCCATTTCCAAAAGATTCTTCACCAACGCCAGGAGCCCCTGTGCGGCCAAAGGATCGGTGGGCACCCGAGACTGGAAAAACCGTGAAGGAGGGCGAGATTCGAACTCCAGCTTGTAACCGGATGACACCACCTCCCGGATCCATCTGTCCGGAACCGCCTGGTCCCAAACCTGGGAGAAGTGTCGCAATCGTCCCCCCACCCGCACGGGTGAGGGCACCCCCTCATTGCTGAGCGGGCTTGCCAGCAGGCTTGGGCTTGGCGCCCCAGGACTGACCGGGACGGCCACGGCCCCTCCCCCGGGTCCAACCTGCACCCCTGGTAGCGGGAAAGGAAGCCCCTCTGCCCGCTCTAGCTCCCCGAAAGGAGGGACTAAAAGAAGCTGCTCCCCGAAAGGAACGACGCGGCCTCTTGCGTTGAGGCAATTTACCACCCTTGGTAACTGAATCCAATTTGTCGCCAAACAGGCGCAAACCTACAAAAGGAAGAGCTGTAAGTGACTTCTTAGAGCTAAAGTCCGCCGTCCACTGACGCAGCCACACCGACCGACGAATAGCAACCAACATTGCCGCGGTCCTGCTACACATCGCAAGCGCATTGTCCTGGGCGGTCATGACAAAGGAAATAAAGGACTCACACTGCTTGAAGGAAAAAAACTCATCACAAGTGGGATCAAGATCTGCGTACAAATCTCTAACAATTGACCTGACAGCCATCAAAAGAAGCGCCGCAGTGCCGATCCAGCACTGATAAAACCATGGCGAGCCAATTGATCAATCCGACGATCCTCACCATCCTTAATGGTAGTAGTGTCAGGGGAGTGCAACACAGCCGTGTTGGACAGCCCCAACACGGGGGCATCGACGTCAGGGGGAACAGACCAAAGCTTCATCAAATCCTCCGGAAAAGGATAACGCTTATCGCAACTAGGAGGAACTCCAACAAGGCGCGTAGGTTGTTCCCATTCCTTAAGGACAACCCTCACAAAGTGTTGTTGTCTGGGAAACACCAAACGCGACTTGGGCACATCAAACAGCTCACCCTTTGGCGGGGGGACCGCCTCAGGCGGATCCAAAGCCAAAATCTCAAACATTTGAGCCAAAATGGAAGGAGTGTCAAGAAGCACCCCCGCAGCCTGATCGCCAGCGGTACCAAACAATTGCTGGTCTGCAGGCTCGTCCGACTCCTCTAGGAGCTCCCCCTCCTCAGCCGGGGGACAATCGGACCAATCCAACACTTCCAACACATCATCCTCCGGACCAGGCGACGCCGGAGAAAGGTGCTTCCGCTTAGCCGTAGCCTTCTGAGCCACCGCGGCGGAAACCATTTTCTCGAGGCTGGCCAACCGTGCACACACCTCAGATTGCGAATCCCCACTTTTGACAACGTCACACGGGGTCTGGAATAGGTGGGGGGGTAGGAGATGACGGAGGTTGCGAGGAGACAGAAGCCGGAGTGCCGGACTGGCGCGCAATATTCCGCTGTGCACATGGAATACATATTATGACATCATCGCCTGGGAGCGGAGCCCCACAACCCCCACACAGCCTGGATAGCCCCAAAGAGCCGTTTCCGGTAATGCCGGAAGCCTCCATATGGTGAAATTATGGCATTCGCAATAACCCAGGGATTTACGCGTTAAGCAACCCGGGATGCCCCTTTTATAATTAAAGTCCCGGGAGTGGGAGGATTTTAACCAATAAGACTAGCCAGGTATATCAGACCGGGAGACCCACCGCAGCGCGGGAATCCCCGGACCTGTAGGAAAGAGACCACAATCAGCCCCTAGAAAATACAGACACTATACATTAAATAGACAAGGTATACTGGTAAACACATACCTATGCATATGTGTATATATAATATATATGAAATTTTAGATATCAACATGCAGCCCTCTATACCCCAATGGGTATTATAAAAAAGTGCACCAGCACAGTAATGAGCCAGTGCAACCAATCCTAGGAGTAATAACATCCATATGAGCCACAACATAGGTATATAACTGCATGAAACATGTCCCAGAAACCTTGCATGCAACAGACATAAGCATAGCAATACTTGCGCAAGCCTCTCAAAGCCCTCCTCAGCAGTCCGGACGGCAGCAGACAACTCCGGAGGAGGGAAGACGCAGGCGGGCCAGACAAAGCGCTCCGGCCCAGCCCCCCGCTCACGCCAGCACAGCGCGGGCCGCGTAGCAATGCGGCTCCGCCCCCTAGAGACGAGCACCACGGCTTCGCCAAAATGGCGACGCCGTACAAGCGAGGCGGGTGCCAGACAAACAAGGCATCCCGCCCGCAGCAGTGTAAATTCATACCACTAGACCACCAGGGACACATCTACCACCGGAAAAGGAGCCCCTGCAGTCCGAGGACACCTGCGGACTAGACCGCAGCACCGCACAAAAGCTGCCATCATACACACAAACACACTCACCATCTAGTGAAAACAAGGCCAGTATAGATACCCCACAAACGCCACCCCCCCCCCACGCTAAGGGAGAAGGGACCAGGCGAGGGAAGGCAGGCTAAAAGGGAGGACCGGGATGGGGCATCCCAAATCCGGATCACCAGCTGGATAACCGCGTTGCCCCACGCGTGGGGACGAGTGGAGGAGATAAGCTCCTAGGCACCATGAGGTGCCGTCTACCATTGCCCAGCCAGCAGCCTAGGCTGGGAGGCTTCCAATATCCTTAACAGAGTATACAAAAAAAACAAGCAGCTGGGCAGAAATAAACCATGGGGGGGGGGGGGTGCCGGGGTCTGACCCCGGCTACCTGCAAGCAGGAGACTTCTTTCTTCTGTCTTGTCGCATCTTGCAGAGAGAAAACACTGGGTGTTGAGTGGGAGGTCCCAAGTATATGTAGGCCGGGAGGGGCTCGTTTTCAAGACTTCTCTCTGCAACGTCGCCTCCTGCTGGAGGATAACCCTATCGTTAGAATTAAAGGGGACGCGGGGTGTGTGACACACTGAGAATATCGGGATGCCCCGCTGTGTGAAACCCCCCAGGGCGCCCATTAAAGGTTAGCAGGGGATGCGGCTGCACACTGATTGGACGAGCAGCCACGCATGCATAGTAGGATCGGGTAAAGGTGAGTTTGTTTCGGCGATCTAGGGGGTTTCACACAGCGGGGTAGCCCCAATCGGGGGGCACTTTAATTGCCTTGCAGCCTCACGGGTTCAGGTTGGCTGAGTCTTCGGGCATGTCCCTATTACAGCAGAAGGATCACAGTGGAGCCGTACCCGACACACATGCATGCATGCTCCCACACCTTAAGCAGCAAGGGGACAGTGTCCCATCCTGCTTTTTGCAGCCCTGACCAGACTGGAAGGACCAGTGCAGTAGAGTCCAATCTTTAAAACTAGTATAATTTAAAGCCGTAGTCCTGGACTGATCAGCTGTGGGAAAGGTAAGGTGTGTATTTATTTTTGTACTTAAAGATGTCATGTTACTCATTCTCCATAATGATTTCGATTGATGTGTATCTTAATAGCAAATCTTTGTTTTTTTGGACAGGTGGTGGTGTAGGAGCTGCTTATCCACCTCCTCCACCGTATGGAGCTGGACCTTCACAGCCGGGTAAGAACCTATATTAGTGGTCATCGGATCACTAATTTGCAGGAAAATAGGCAATAGGCACCCATCTGCAGGCCTTTTACTGACAACAACAATGACCCACATGTAAAAAGCATATCAATACAATGAATATGCTAAAATAGATATCGATATTTTGAACTCATAAATGCTTTTTATTGATATAGGCTTTAAAATATTGTAAACCAGCATGCCCGTATGTTGCAACACTTGTAATATTGGTCCCCTATGGTTTAAAAGACTTGTGAAGGCTATATGTAAAAACAAATCATTGTTTGCCTGCCTGCCATGCAGGGGATTCTGCAGTCCCTATTAATCAATGCAAAAAATAGTTAGCAAGCAGGACACTGCTAACCAACATAGGGAATCACAGTATGATGTTAAATGGCAACCATATCCAAATTCATTCAGTTCCAAGGTATCTTGCCACATAGTGGCAGTTTAGGTTGTAGTGCTTTCAGATTTATTGCAGCTATTATAACTGTTAAGGCCGACCCCCAATGCTGAGCTGTGTTTAACTGAATGTACCATTACTGGAAAGCACCAGGGAGCAATATGGCTGACCAATCGAGCTGCATCCGGTTTTTGTTGTTATGAATATTGGGCAAAGGCTTTAGTAAAGAAAACAAAGACTGTTTTAGGGCACTGGGCTAGCATAGAAGCTGATGACAAACTTCCTTGCTGGGTATAGGATCAATTTAATGCAGATAAAAAAATACAATTCTGTGAAATACTCACCTGTAGAATTGGTATTATATGCATACAGCACGTCCTGCTCCAGATGTAGTAATTACATGTGGTAATCCTCCACCTGAGGGCGCTGTTCACTGCAGACATGTAGAAAACAGGCTCCTCCCGGCCCTATATATACCGAGGGACCTCCCACAAATCCCCAGCATTGAAAAGCAGTGAAAAGGAGAAGCCGGGAGAAACCAACCACCCAAAAACTGGCAATAATAACAATGATAACAATCACCAAACAGGGGATCCAGAACAACGTGAAACCAGGGTGGGTTGGAGCAGGACGTGCTGTATGCATATAATACCAATTCTACAGGTGAGTATTTCACAGAATTGTATTATTCTAAGCATACAGCACGTCCGGCTCCAGATGTAGTAATTACATGTGGGATATCCAATAGCAGTGTCCATAAAGTAGGGTGGGATCCCTAACAGAAAAGGCAACAGCAAGCAGTTTAAACTACTGCCGCCTGCAAAACCTTGCGGCCAAACACAGCATCAGCTGAGGCCCTAACATCAACCTTGTAAAACTTCGTAAAGGTATGAACAGAAGACCAAGTAGCGGCCTTGCAAACTTGTTCCACAGAGGCCTGGTGCTGAAAAGCCCAAGAAGCCCCAACAGCTCGAGTAGAATGAGCAGTAAGACGGAAGGGGGGAGACTTCCCCTTAGTAGAATAGGCTTGAACCACAGCCTGACGAATCCATTTACTGATGGTAGACTTGGCGGGAGCCAAACCCTTCCTAGGCCCGTGAGGCACAACGAAGAGAGCATCAGTCTTCCTGATAACTAGGTAATACTTGACGCACCTAACCACATCCAAGGAATGCAAAACCCTCTCCTTAGGGTTACTAAGATTAGGGCACAGAGAAGGAAGTACAATATCTTGATTCAAATGAAATGCAGAAACCACTTTAGGTAGAAAGTCTGGCTTGAAGCGGAACACCACCTTATCCTGGTGTCTCTCATAGTAGGGAGGCTGAATAGATAAAGCAGCCAACTCAGACACACGCCTAACAGAAGTGATAGCCACCAGGAAGACAACCTTGAGCGTGAGAACAGCGAGAGCAGCCTCCTGAATAGGCTCAAAAGGAGCACCCTGCAGGGCCGATAAAACCAAATTTAAATCCCAAACAGGTACCATAGGCTTTCGAGGGGGACGCACATGAGTGACCCCCTGAAAGAAGGTCTTGATAAGGGGATGCTGGGCAAAGGTCTTCTGAAAGAAGATAGACAGGGCCGAAACCTGGCCCTTCAGAGTACTAAGCTTAAGACCTAGGTCTAGACCATGTTGTAAAAACTCCAGCACCCTAGAGACTAAGAATTCCCGGCAGGGAAGAGACCTGGACTCACACCAGTCAATGTAAGAACGCCAAACTCTATAATAGATAGCAGAAGAAGTCTTTTTCCTGGTTTGCACCATAGTAGCCACTACAGATGCAGACAAACCCTTTTCCATCAGGATGGAGGTTTCAATAGCCAAGCCGTCAAAGCCAGTTAGTAAATTGGGAGGGCGTAGAGACCCCTGAGTTAGAAGATCTGGCAACCTTGGCAGATCGTACTGATCTACTGCCATTTGAACCACGTCTGCGAACCACACTCTTCTTGGCCACCTTGGGGCCACCAGAATCGCGGGTACCCCTTCCAGAGCAATCTTGCGCAGAACTCTGCCCAGAAGGGGAATTGGTGGAAACACATACAGGAGCCGAAACTCCCTCCAAGACATGGACAGGGCATCCGTGGCCAGAGGATCCTGAGACAGGGATACAAAGCTCGGGAGCTTGTGATTGTGACGGGACGCAAACAGATCCACATCTGGCACACCCCAACGGTGACACAGGGACTGAAATACCCTGTTGCAGAGGGACCATTCCCCCTGACGGGACGACCCCCTGCTCAGAGCATCTGCCAGCAGGTTCTCCGCCCCCGGAATGTAGACAGCCGAGATGCTTTGGACATTGGCCTCCGCCCATGTTAGAATCAGAGATACTTCCTGGAGAGCCCCCTTGCTCCGGGTCCCTCCCTGATGGTTGATGTAGGCAACCGCCGTTCTGTTGTCTGAGCGTACCTGAACCGCCAGACCCCTCAGGTGATGGGTCAATTGTTCCAGCACCAATCTGACCACCCTGAGTTCCAAGACATTGATGTGTAGATGGGCCTCCTGAGGGCCCCACCTCCCCTGGAAGCACAGGGACTTCCAGAATCCCCCCCATCCCAACAGACTGGCATCCATTGTGACCGTCTCCCAGGAGGGAGCCAGGAAGGATCTGCCCCTTGTCAAGTTCCTGTGGTCCAGCCACCACGCAAGGGATTGTCTGACCGAGGGGGGAACCACCCATATCTCGTCCAAGGATGCTGGGTTCTTGTTCCAAACTGACAGAAGGTGAAGCTGCAGGATTCTCAAATGAAACTGGGCAAAGGGCACCGCCTAGAAGCTTGCCACCATCGAGCCCACCAACTGCATTCCCTGCCGGATGGAGGGATGAGGGCTCGAAAGCAGGGACCTTGCCTGCGTTGTCAGAGCTTCCACCTTCTGCGGAGGAAGGAATATCCTTGACTGAACTGTATCCAGAATCATCCCCAGGAACGGGGTCACTGAGGAGGGGGACAGAGAGGACTTGGGGTAATTGATCACCCAGCCGAAGGACTCCAGGGTGGACTACCAACTGAGTGTCCAGCTCTGCCTGTCGCAGAGACCGAGAGGTGATGAGTACATCGTCCAGGTAGGGCAACACGCGTATGCCCCTTAGTCTTAACAGGGACATCACCCCTGCCAGCACCTTGGTGAACACCCTGGGAGCCAACGTGAGGCCGAATGGCAGGGCCATGAACTGGTAATGCTGATCCAGCAGCGCAAATCTGAGAAACCTTTGGTGTCCTGGAAACACCGGAACGTGCAGGTAAGCATCCTTGATGTCCACAGATGTCATGAAGTCCCCTGGGCGCAGCGAGGCAATGGCCGAGTGCAAAGTTTCCATACGAAAATGCTTGTTTCTGACAAATCTGTTGAGGATTTTTAAATCCAGAATGGGTCTGACTGACCCGTCCTTTTTGGGTACCGTGAAAAGGTTGGAATAAAACCCCATGCCCCTGTCTCTTAAGGGGACCTTGCAAATGACCCCTAGATCCAGAAGGTCCTGCACAGCCAGCATCAAGACCCGAGCTGAGGGAGGGTCCTGTGGGATCCGGGACCCAACGAACCTGGTAGGGGGCAGTACAGCAAATTCTATCTTGTAACCGGAGGACACTACCTCCTGAATCCACCGGTCTGAGATGTGGCGTCTCCAGACATGCTCGAAGTGCTGTAGACGTCCCCCCACCCTGACGGGCGATGGCGCCCCTTCATGCCTGAGGGCCTTGGGCTTGGGCCCCCAGGAGGAACCGGGACGGCATCCTCTATTCTTGTTCCAGGAATCTGCGCAAGACCCAGCAAAGGACACTCCTCTGCCTTGCTTAGCCCCACGGCAGGGGGTCGATTGGGAGCTTGGGCCCCAAAAGGGCCGAATCTGACGCTTGCACTGGGGTAACTTGCCACCCTTGGCAAAGATATCTAATCTTTCTCCAAACAGGCGCAGTCCCTTAAATGGAAGCCCCGTAAGGGCCTTCTTGGCGGCGTTATCAGCGGCCCACTGGCGTAACCAGACCGCTCGGTGTATGGCCACCACCAGAGCAGAAGATCTAGCGCTCAGCTTAATAGCATCGTCCGATGCAGATAGGATATAGTTCACAAAAGTTTCACAGGTGGCCAGAGCATTGGCAGCATCAGAGGGCAAGTCATCCGCCCCTTCAAGAGCCGTCTTAACCACAGTCCTGAGCGCCACCGCCGTGATGGCTAAGGCGCAAACTGGGCGGAGCGACGCTCCCCCAAATGCAAAGGCATGACATGCCAGTTGGTCAACACGCCGATCCTCCGAATCCCGCAGCGTAGTAGTGTGGGGGGAGTGCATAATAGAGGTGTTGGACAGACTTAGAATTGGGGCATTGACCTCGGGTGGCGATGTCCAACACTTGACCAGGTCAGCAGGAAAGGGATATTTCTTATCCTCACTTTTAGGAACCCCATGAAGTTTGCTGGGGTGTTCCCATTCTTTCAGCACGAGGCTATTAAAATTGTTTTGGTTTGTTCGGGAAATTCCAACCGCGCCCTAGCGGTATGAAACAGATCACCCCTTTGCCGGGGAGCCGCGGCCGGGGGAGAGAGGGACAATACGTCAAAGATCTGGGTCAACAGTCTATCAATGTCATCCGAGGACCAATGATCAGAACCAGACTCTTCCTGTCCCCTGGACTCGTCATCGTATGACCCTGAGTCAGAGAACAGTTCCCCTTTGTCTGAGGGGGGATGTGCGTAAGAAAGAAGTAAATCATCCGATTCTATAGGAAATATAGTAGATTCAGGATTCAAATGTCGCCTCTTGGCAGTGGCCTTGCGTGCCAAGGAGCCAGCAATTAAGTTTTCCACACTAGCCAGTCTAGTGGCCAAATCAGTATGGGAATCCCCACTGGTATTGGGGGTTAGGCTCAGACTTGAGGGAGTAGGTGAAGCGAGGCGAGGTGCGGGCCCAGCCTCGGAAGAGGTGGGAAGACCGGCTAGCGCCTGCTGTGCACAAAGTACGCAGACCCGTGCATTGTCACCGCTGCTAGGTAAGACCCCACAAGCTACACACAGACGGGCTTGTCCCGAAGGAACCCCGTTCACAATATCCTGAGATGCCTCCATATGGTGATTATTAGGTACAATATGCCAGTAGGGATTGACGCTATAAAGCAACCCTGGATGCCCCAATGACCCGCTGGGAAGTGGGAGTGAATTTTTGTATTTTTATTTTTTTAATGGTCTGGACCGGGCGCTACACCGGGCCGGAAGAAGCCACCGAAGTTCACGGTCTGAAAGACACAAGGGGAACAGGGATGTCAGAGCCAAGCGAGAAGGAGCAAAAGCTAAAGAAAGGTCGCCCATGAGGGCACTTACAGAACAGCGAGGGGAGGACAGTCTTCACCACGCACACGTGAGAAAGAAATGGCGCCAAGCGAACCTCGAAGGGCGGGCCAGAGCTGAAGATGATGCGGAACGCGCCAAACCAGACCACGCCCCCCCCCGGAGAGCGCGAAGCTCGAAGCGCGTAGCCAATCATACAACAGTAGTTAGTAACTGAAACCAGTCGAGTGAAACACCTCAAAGATTAAACATGGCAGGATAGAATACAGAATAAACACAGTAGTGTCCGTGAACAGAGCCGCCGTACGCGCCAAGTAAAATACATTAAAGGCGCTGCGGCTAACGTTACCATAAAGTGAAGTGCGGCTCTGACACCCGGTGACTGTCAAGGGCTAAAAGCTTACTAGTGTAATAGGGCAAGGTTAGGCCGTCGTACACACAACCCCCCCCCTCTTTTTCCCCCCAATAACGGGGGGAACTAGGGAGGAAGGTGACCCAATACTCGGGGTTCACCGCTACACGGGGCATGGGGCGCTGATGCGGGAGGGGCATCCTCTGAAGGCTCACCATTAGCCTTAACCGCCTACCCTATGGTGGGGGATTGCGGTGGAGCCTAGCTCCGTAAGCACACAAGGTGCTGCCTACCTTCACCCGACCAACGCAGCCCAGGCTGGGAGGCAGTTCTTCTACAATGAGGACGGGTGGAAATAGTCCTGCAGGGCCTCCGGCTGTAAAGCCCCGCTCACCTGCGAGAGCGTGATACTTCATGTCTTCGCAGTTCAGCACTGCAGAGAAAATCTGGGGATTTGTGGGAGGTCCCTCGGTATATACAGGGCCGGGAGGAGCCTGTTTTCTACATGTCTGCAGTGAACAGCGCCCTCAGGCGGAGGATTACCCACATGTAATTACTACATCTGGAGCAGGACGTGCTGTATGCTTAGAATAAACCTGGGAATTTGACTTTTCCCACCAAACCCGCTTGGAAATTAAAAACAACCTGCTTGGCTGTTCTCTGAATAATAGAGATAATCAAGACCTCATGGACATTCACAACCTAAAGCAATGAGGGCAGTTAGCATAAAACTTAAAAAATGTTATTGTTATCTGGATGAAGTCTCTGGTGATAGCTGGCAAAGACCAGGTGCGGGAAGTGGAGTTTAGCACTTTGGAACAAATAGTAAGTAATGAGATAGAAGTTCTCTTTTTACACCTAGTATTGTATTGCCTACACTATAGGGTCCTAAAAAACAGTCCAGTGCTAAAGTAAACTTGCATGCGAAAACTCTTGTGTAAAGGCACACATGAGAGAGAAGTAGGAGAAAGAATGAGGTTAAAGAGAATAAAGAGAGCAGGCAGAGAAAGAAAGAAAAAGAGAGAGAGAGAGAAAGAGACATGGTTTGTTAGTTGGGAGAGGGGGAGGGGTTACTTGGCAGGATACTGGTAGGGTAAAATTTGGCAATCATCCAAAAGTAAATGAGTCCCTTGCCACTAGGTTTTGCCCATTTGTAAGAGGGCTTTTGCAGACACAGATTCCCGGAACATTATCCAGCTAGTCCAGGTAACCACACATTTTTCTTGGGTTGCCTTGTCCTCACAGACCAATTCCTCCATTTTCATAATAGAGTCCATTTCTCCAAACATTCCGATATGTTTGGAGGATGAGGAGATTTCCAGTGTCTGGGGATAATCATCATCCAGTTTTTGCTATAACCAGGTATCAGAGAAAAGAGGACAATCTTGTGGGAGTTCGCCACAGAAAAGCCTCCTAGCTCAGAGTGAATATTTAAAATTGTGTTCCATAGCTTGTGGATCTGAGTGCAATTCCACCATATATGGTGGATGTTACCAAGGACATCTCCAGCACTTGCCCAGTTTACCCGGGGTGAAGGTTATGATATCTGCAGGACACCTGTACCATCTTGTAAGTAATTTGTAGTTTTTCTCTTGTGCGGAACTCGCAGCGGAGAGTTTGTGTATTAGGGTGAATATTTTAAGCCTATCTTTGCCAGAGAGCGATATATTCAGATCTACTTCCCATTTGGTTAGAAATTCCAATATTGAAGAATGTGGGGCCCGACCAATAATTTGTAAAAGAGTGAGAATACGTGTTCCAATGGTTGTGGTTGAACTAAACACACCCAAACACTCCACAAAGGGAGTAAGTAAATCTCCAGAACAAAAGAATGCCTCCAGCTTCCTATGGAGGAGCCAAGGTGGTGGCCTGGAGTGCGTTCTCTCACACTTTCTAAAGTAGGTATTATTCTTTTCAGGAGTATATCTTAAATTCTGATGTCTTCTGAAGCATTCTATATAAAGAAGGGAGAGGAGTGTAATCCTGGTGTAATGGAGTAAAGGGTATATGGTCTATGGTCAAGCCTTCTTTCTAAAATCTTCCAGTGTAGTCAGCCAGAGGAGGGATCAGAGATTGAGGCCCATAAGATCCTATTCAAGTTGAACCCAGAGCTTGCCTTTCACTCTCTGTGTCCAGTCTGCCACCCTCATGAGGACCGCCGCCACGTGGTAGAGCTTCAGGACAGGGGCTCTGATGCCGCCAGCGCTCCTTGGGCTGGCTGGTATGTTGAATCTGATACGGGTTCTCTGAGAGCCCCATATGAACTTAAAAAATATTGCCTGCAGGGATTTTAAAAAGTGCCTTGGGGGGGGGAGGATAGGGATTGTTTGGAAAACATAAATGAATCGGGGGAGAATGCCCATCTTCCATAATGATAATCCTGACAAATCAAGAGTAACATTGTATCTCGATAGATCTTGTATAGTCTTAAATTTGAGCTCTTTAATATTGGGGTCAAGTTTGTGGGAATTTGTATTCCTAAGTATTTTATCAAGGTGAGTTGCCACCAAAAGGATACTATTCCTAGTGTTATCAGCTTGGGCTGAAGCAATGTGAAGTTCATCGCCTCTGATTTTGAGTAATTGATGCAGAAGTTAGACAGATTGCTTAATTGATCAAACTCCTTGAGGGTGGTTGGTAATGATAGAAGTGGGGACATCATGTGCAGGAGGAGGTCATCTGCAAAGACCGAGATTTAATATTGATTGCCTCCATATTCGATACCCCTGATGGCAGCGTTATTCCTAATGGCTATTGCAAGGTGTTCATTAGTTAGGATGTAAAGTGGTGGGTGCCATTTGCGGTTGGGAAGGGTTAAGGTAGAATGAGATTGACTCTGGTTGTCAGACCCTGGTATAACGCCATGATTTTAGGAGCGATATTGGACCCTAGGTCGATTTCTGCAAGAGTAGCCTGGAGAAAGTGTCAACTTATCCTTCCGAACTCCTTCTTGGTGTCGCAGAAAAAGAACCTGGGGTGGAGTGATCTTGCAAGGAGCCTAATGTGTGCCTAGTCATATAGCTTTAAGAGTTTGTTCCTGCACACTGAGGGCTCAGACAGCAGTTCGGGAGAGGGGCATGGTTTGTGTTTAGACTCGAGGTCATGAATTGATTGTATCATTTTCGTGATAAATATTCCCCTCAATACGTGTTTTAAACCAGACCTTCACCCTGAATAGGAGCCTATTTGTTTCTTCTACCCTCTATATACAATAAAAAATCATCCTACCTGCACCTTTTGGGTTTTTTTTGAGCCTTTTAACATTCAAGATGGCGGCCCGTGGAGTCTCAAGCTGTCTGCAGACAGGAAGTGTCTTCTGACTATGCCACTCTGCTCTCTGGAATTGCTGTCATTTTCCTGACCCCAGCTCTGCTCTGTCTGTGTCAATTGCTATAGCTATAACCCATCCTTCTGTACTTTTCACCCTTCACCTCAATATGTGATGCTCCTGAGGCAAGATGGTAGCACCCCTATCTTAGAGTCCTGAACAGAAATGAAGCCCAGTGGGGGAAAGAATAAGTAGATGAATAAACTTACATCAGATACATTAATTTCAGAAGCTGAGGTGTAGTTTTTTAAGGGTTTGGGCTTTTCATTAAATGATGCTGAAGGTCCGGTTTAATGCTTACCATAGTATTGTAGGGGGAGAACCCCCCTGGGCATGATCATAAATGAAGTTGTTAATTGCGTCTTTAATCATGTTCAGATATACATGTATCCTTGAGCATGTTGTCTTTTAGACGCCAGCTTCATTGCTTTGGTGCTGAGCCTGGAAGGTCTACAAATAAGAAAACTGGATCATGATTGGACCATAGGAATGAGCCTTTTTAGGTCTTAGGGTCCCATTGTAGGACATGATTGCTAGGGAAGATGTAGTCTAAACGACTATATGAGCCATGGGCTGGCAAGAATAGGTGAAGTCCTTTGATTGCTCATGTAGGAGGTACAGGAATTTCCTCAAGGACTGAAGTTGTCAGAAAGGAACAGATGTTCTACCAGAGGAAGTGTCAAGGGGCGGTTTAAGCGGTAGATTAAAGTCACCGCCCACTTATAGCATCCCCTCTGCAAAGTTGTCAAGTTTTCTGAGAACGCTTTTTGAACGCTTACAGGTTGGAACTTGGTCATGGTTTGGCAATTTGCAACAGAGTAAATTTTTTAGTAGATTGACAATTTAAGGAAGATGCATCTCTTCTCTGGATCAGGGATGAGGCGTAGACTCGTGTATTGCTATAGAAACCCCCCTCGACTTGCCTGTCGGATTTGTACTGTGATACCATGATAATATTTATAATGTAGGCTAGGGGTGTGTCGTTCTTAGACGTGAGTTTCCTGAAGAAGGATGATACCCGTTCTTTGTTTGTGGAGGTCATAGAGAACCATTGAATGTTTTTCAGGGATATTGAAGCCCTTGCTGTTCAGGGAACAGACTGGCAGCCTGGACATCCTGTCTGGTGGGAATTGGTGACTGCAATTAAACCAGCAACCAAACTGAGTAAGAGACATGGATGACAGTCAGGAGAAGGATAAGATACATGGGAAGAGAAAGAGAAAAAGGGTGAGAAAAGGGGAGGAAGAGGAGAAGGGAGAGAATAGAGAGAGGAGGCAGAAAAGAGGCGAGAATGGAGAAAAAGAGAATAGAACAGAAAGAGAAGAAGCCAAAAACGAGGGGGCAAGCTGATTCATTATTAGCGCCAGGTAATAGCAGATGAGCGTCTGTATGCGGCGCTAAGAGCGACTGCTAGTGGACGCTCTGACCGGCCGTAAGGCGCCTCGGTCGCTGTAGTAACATTGCCGGCATTGATGAATTTGATGCGTGAGTCGCTATAACACCAGTACAGAGCTATATGGGAGCAAAGGGTAGCAACTGGTCAGTGTGAGCAACTCAAACCATATTCATCAAAAAAACAGCCTCACTCAGCGCTGGCGCTCAAAATTGTGTTGCTGTAGCCCAGAGTGCCAGAAGCTGTGTGATTAAAGTCTGTTTTTGAACACATATCCACTAGTTACAAAGCGAAAACAGATGGAATTACATTGTTATTACATTGTGACATTAACACTTTAATACCAGACCGGTAATGACAATTCTGCATTAAAAAAATCAAAAAAGTTTTCAAAAATGTCTTTAAATAGGCTAGGAGAGCTCACACGATGATTTGATACAAAACAAAAAAAATTATTAAAAGAAAACCCTTTTTTCAAAGAGAAGAAAAGTAACATCCATTGAAATGTATAGGAGAGCGGCAGGTAGCGACAGGTAATACCAGGCGCTCTGGAAGCCAGAGCGCCGCCGGGATCTTCTCAGCCGACAGTGATGATGAATCGGTCGCAACGTGTCGCTGTAAGAGGCGCTCACCATATTCGCTTTCATAAATGTGGTATTGCGTGCCATGGCCGGCGTTCACCTGCCGCTACCTGACGCTTACAAGGCACTACCTGTCACTATCCCTTGATCAATAAAGCCCTAAAGTGGGTAGGCTTGGAGAGTAGGTTGAGAGTGCAGTGGAAGAAAGAACCAGGGAGGGAAAGGTAAGAAAGAAAAGGGGGTTAGAGCTGTACAAGGGGTTGGGGGGAGCAATGAGAAAATAACAAAAATTAGAAGAGCAGTTCACGGGGTTGTAGTGAACCAGATGTGGGATGTATAGGAGGGAGATCCGTGGTGAGTACATCCCACCGGTACCATTCCCTTTATGTGGGCAACCCCGAGAGTGTTGGAGCAGGACCCAAAAGGGATGAGGAAGTGGAAGTCAAGAGCAATGTAGGCATAGGAGATGCACACCACGTAAAGTCTAGATACATTAAGAACTGAATGCTCTGGGTGTTGCACCGGTAAGAATATAACATATAAATGCATCCAACATTTATGGGGGTGAGTGCTCCGCCCCCCAGCGAGAGTCAGAGCAATCCACGATCAGCCCAATGGAGTCCCATGAACATGGCAGACTGCAGGGGCCAGCCAGCTCCACCCCACACGCCCTCTGTAGTAGGGCACTATCTGTAAGTGAAGTCTATTTCTGCCCCTGGGGATTGATTAGAGGTTACAGGGTATCTGCTAGGCTTCCCATGACAACGACTCCAACGGTCCTGGCATGGCGCCCATACCATTTGGGTGCACCACCACCGGTACTGCCCCACGTCCCCCTCCTTCTACCATGCCATCCCCACCAAGGCGAATCAAAACCAAAGGACGACGCCCAGCAGGGTGCATTGGGAGGTTTGAGGTGACCTTGTTCAGAAGGTCGGCTGTTGTGATATCCAGAGGCATGAACCTCATGCACCTTTCCACCCCCACATCTATGAATTTAACCAATGTCTATCAGGATGCAAGCACCCTGAGTTACTGCCAAACTTGTAGGTAGGCCAGTGGTCTTTGGTCTTGAGACCACCAGGGAACAAAGCAAGTCAGTGTAGTCTTATTGTCCACTAGGTTCACCTCCTCCTGACAATCAACATTGTGTGTGTCAGGGGAACTATGGGAGGTCACATATTCCACTGCGGAAAGGTTAACGGAGGAGCTGGAGACTCCTCCAGGGGAGGGGGCTGGGGCGCAAACAGACATCAAGGTGCATGATGGGAACTGAGGTCATGGAGAGCTGTCTCATTGGCTTTAGGTTCTGTTGGTTTCTGACTTCTGGGGCCCCCACCCACCCATCTAGGTGGTCTGTGGTGCTCTCGCCATATGGACCCCCCAGCCAGAAGCGCCAAAGATGGTACTGTGCAAGCCAATTTGTTACCTGTACAGGGCCGGACTCCAAGAAGGTGAAGAGAGATGGGGGCTGGTCAGACTTTAAAGTGAAAGACTTCCCATTCCTGCAAATGATTAGATGCAACAGGTACCCCAACGGTACGTGGCACCCTGGCTCCTTGAATCACCTCTAGGAGGGGCTTTAGAAGACGTAGGCAAGACAGTGATAGAAGCCCCCTTGTACCTGGTGGGGCCCATCTCCCATGCCTTCCTCGGAAGCTCATCCTTCATTTTTAGAAATGGATCCTGAAACATCCCTAGGCCACTGGGGGTCATTGGGTCTTGGACCCAAGGCTTGATAAATTCTATCGATTATGATATTGTTTGTGGGAGGGGCTCCAAAAATTGAATTGAAGATAGATTTAGCTGCTCTTTTGAGATTTGTTCTTTTGAGATCTGCTTGGTTAACCGTCTCCGGAAGGACCCTCAGTCTTAAGTTATTGTTATTGCTCAAGGGTGGCCACTCTCTGGGCCAGCTGGGCCTGATCAAGCTCCACCACACACCCTGTGGGAAAACTCTGAGACAGAATTCTAGAGGGTATTAAGTCCCTGCATAGAGTAATTTATATTTTTGCAAAGTATTCCTTGAAGTCAGAGCATGAGGGGAGCTCTCGCATAGCATCTGATAAGTTTGATCTTACAACCTCTGCCAATAATGAGATTAGGGAGAGTGAGGCAATGTGTGGATCGATGAAAATGCTGGAAAGATGTGGGGCAGGCCTTGTGGACATGTAGGTGGTCATCCCAGAAGATAATGGCGTGCGTGTCTGGGCCGTGTGTTCTCCGACATTATCGTCGGTCCCCACATCCCAGTCCCCGCATGGGCCTCTGCAGTGTAGTATGGACTCAGGCCCCCTCCATCACAAGGGGGGTCACACAATGGTAGCCGCAGCATACTTCCCACCAGGGTGTGTGATGCCTGGGCAGAGGCTGTGTTTATGTCATTTGACTGGGGATTCTGGCAATGGGGTCCAGAGTACAGTACTAGCTAAGGCTAAAAAAACAATTCTGTGAAAATCACCTGTAGAATTGGTTTTTCTGGGGATCCATTCCAGACCCTCCTTACACTTGGGATTACTTTCTTGCCCGAAGGGTGTGACTGCAAGACAAAAAAGGTGTGGCCCCTCCCAGCCCATAAGTAGCAGCTGCCTCCAAATCAACACCAGTACTTAAAAAGCAGTAAATCATATGAGAGGCAGGCCGGGAGGCCCCCTTATAGGAGACCATGTTACCTCACACCAAACACCAATGAAATTATAAATGGACTAAACACCATCAAAAAAGCATAGAAAGATAGATCATGACCCAAAATGGGTGGGCCGGAGGGTCTGGAATGGATCCCCAGAAAAAAACAATTCTACAGGTGAGTTTCACAGAATTGTGTTTTTTCTTCTGATCCATTTCAGACCCTCCTTACACTTGGGCTCTCCAAAAGCAGTGCCATCTATGGGCGGAATCCCCAGCGCGGAACAGCAGGTAGTTTATTTCACTACCGCCTGAAGAATCTTTTGACAAACCACAGCGTCAGCTGAGGCCCTAACATCTACCTTGTAAAATTTAGTAAATGTATAAACCGAAGACCAGGTGGCAGCTTTACAAACTTGTTCCAATAAAGCCTGATGCTGAAAAGCCCAGGAAGCACCAATGGCCCTAGTGGAATGGGCCGTGATCTGAAAAGGGAGTTCCTTCCCCTTAGCCAAGTGAGCTCTTACCACTGCCTGTCTAATCCACTTACTGACAGTGGATTTAGGAGCCCCTTTCTAGCGCCTTCTGATATAACAAAAAGAAAATCCGACTTCCGGAAGGATTCTGTAACCGCCATGTAATATCTTATGGCTCTGACTACATCCAAAGAATGAAGAGCCCTTTCCTTAGCGTTAGCCGTAACTGGGCAAAAAGAAGGTAGAATTACCTCCTCATTAAGGTGAAAAGGGGAAACAAACTCAAGTAGAAAATCAGGCTTAAACCGAAAAACTACCTTGTCTCTGTGTAACTCAAAATAAGGAGACTTCATACATAAGGCGGCTAATTCGGAAACTCGCAGCACAGAGGTGATTGCCACCAAGAATATCACCTTGAGCGTCAAAATGCTCAATGGAGCATCAATCAAAGGTTCAAAGGGAGCACCCTGGAGAGCAGATAGCACCAGATTTAAGTCCCACTTGACTCCCTGAAAGAAAGTTCTAATGAGTCTATTGTTAGCTAAAGTCTTCTGGAAAAAAAAGAGATGAGGCCCAAACATGCCCTTTGAGGGTGCTTAATTGGAGACCCAACTTTAAACCATTCTGCAGAAATTCTAAAATTCTAGAAACAGAATATCTTTTGCATGAAAACTTCCTGGGTTCACACCAGGAGATGAACGCCCGCCAGACCCTGTAGTATATCTTGGAAGATGTCTTCTTCCGGGCCTGAATCATGGTATGAATAACCTTGGCTGATAAACCCCTCTCTGTCAAGATTGAGGTTTCAATAGCCAGGCCGTCAAAGCTAGAATCTGTAAATTCGGGTGACGAAGAGCCCCCTGTGTTAGAAACTCTGGATTGACTGGCAGGCGCCAATGGTCTACTGACATCCTTACTATGCCTGAAAACCAGCTTCTCCTTGGCCAACGAGGAGCCACCAGGATGGTTGGTACCCCTTCCTGAGCTACCTTCCCTAGTACACGACCCAGGAGTGGGAGCGGGGGAAATGCATACAGGAGATTGAACCTTGTCCATGGGGTTGTCAGAGCGTCTGTAGCTATGTCCTGAGGGTCTCTCGAAAGAGACATAAACCTCGGCCGTTTGTGATTGTGTCTGGACGCAAAGAGATCCACCTCTGGCCAACCCCAGCGAAGGCAAAGGGCTTGAAAGATCTTCTGACTGAGAGACCCTTCTCCCCGACGAAGCGACCCCCTGCTTAAGGAGTCTGCCTCTTGGTTCTCTACCCCCGGGATGTAAACCGCCGGGATGCAGGGAACATTCTCCTCTGCCCAAACCAGAATCCGACTTACTTCCCTTAGGGCACTCTTGCTCTGAGTACCCTCCTGATGGTGGATATAAGCTACCGCCCTCCGATTGTCTGACTGGACCTGGACAGCCTGCCTCTTTAAACTGGAGGTCAGATGCTGGAGCACTAGCCAGACCGCTCTTAACTCCAAGATATTTATGGGAAGCTGGTTCTCCTTCGGACCCCACTGCCCCTGGAACTTTCTGGTTCTGCCAAATGCCCCCCCAGCCTGTAGGACTGGCATCCGTGGAAACAATTTGCCACTGAGGTGTCAGAAAGGACCTGCCTACTGATAGGTGTAGAGGATCCAACCACCACAGGAGAAATTGCCTGGCTGAGGGAGTCAGAACAAACAACTGATCCAGAGATTGCGGGGCTTGATCCCAGCTTGACAACAGATTTAACTGAAGAGGCCTCATGTGAAACTGGGCAAAGGGCACTGCTTCAAAGCAGGCCACCAGCCAGTAAGGTCTCTATCTGGCTCCAGAGCAGCAGAGCCTTCTGCTCTGGCAGAAAAACTCTTACCTAGACTGTGTCCAGAGTCATTCCCAAAAAAACCCTTATAAAATAGGGTGATATGTGACTTTGAATAATTGATCACCCAGCCAAACTCTTCTAGGGTTGACAATACAGTCTGCGTGTCTTTCTTGATCTCCTGAAGGGACAGAGCAGAGATCAAAAGATTGTCCAGGTATGGGATTATGCATTTCCCCTGGCTCCTCAGGATGGCCATGAGACCTGCCAAAACCTTGGTGAACACCCTTGGAGCCGAGGATAAGCTGAAAGGAAGTGCCACAAACTGGAAATGTTGGCCTTCCAGGGCAGACCTTAAAAATTTCTGATGCCCTGGAAAAATCGGGATGTGAAGATACGCGTCCCTTATTGCTATTGTGGTCATAAGACCTCCGAGTTGAATCGATCTTACTGCTGATCTCAAAGTTTCCATGCAGAAATGATTCACCCAGATAAACTTGTTGAGACCCTTTAGGTCTAAAATAGAATGCACCGGCCCATCCTTCTTGGGAATCGTGAACAGGTTGGAGTAAAACCCCTGACCTTCCTTGTGAAAGGGTACCTGACAAATTACCCCTTTCTGAAGAAGATGCCGAACAGAGGCTCTCATGGCATCTGCTTTTAACTGGTTCCAGGATGCCCCTGACCAAAGGAACCTTGTGGGCGGTCTGGCTGCAAACTCGATCTTGTAGTCTGATGACACCAACTCCTGGATCCAAAGATCCGCCACATGGTGTCTCCAGATTGGAGCAAACTGCAAAAGCCGTCCCCCCACCCGCCCGGGTGAGGGCGCCCCTTCATGCCTGGGTAGACTTGGCTGGAGGCTTAGGCCTGCTTCTCCAAGCGCCACTCGCCCTGTTACGGGCCCTGCCTCTGCCCCAAAAATCCCTATGGGAACATGATATGAAGGAGCCTCTACCGCTCCGAAAGGGCTGATATGATGAGGGCCTCTGAAAGGGACGAGCCGACCTTCTTCTCTGAGGAAGCTTGTCATCCTTGACCATGAGGTCAAGCCGCTCCCCAAAGAGTCTGCTCCCCAAAAAGGGCAAATCTTTAAGAGATTTTTTAGTGGCAGCATCAGCCGACCATTGTTTTAGCCATAAGGAGCGGCGCAAGGCAACAAGAAGAGCAGAAGTTCTGGCACCTAGCCTGACCGCATCATCCATAGCAGTGATAGCAAAGGCGTTGAAATCCAAGCAAGCCCTAAATTCCTTGGACTCTTGAATATGTCTGCGAGACTTAGCCCTGGCCAAAAGTTGCTTTACCTTCTTCCTTGAAGCCAAAGAAACGATAGCCGTGGCACAAACAGGGCGTAATAGAGAACCTACCATAGCAAAAGCATGGCAAGCCAGCTGATCCATTCGCCTCTCTGTGGGATCTCTTAAAGAAGCGTTAGTAGCAGACGGCATGATAGTAGTATCGGACAGGCCCGACACAGGTGAGTCCACCTCCGGTGGAAATGACCATAACTTTATCATATCAGCCAGAAAAGGATACCTTGAATCTAGGATCCTAGGGACAGCAGGCAACTTGTTAGGACTTTCCCAATTCGCTTAACACCATCCTGGAAAAACGCGACTGCTCCCAAAACACCTGCCTCTGTCTCACAGGCCTAAACAGGTCACCCTTCCCCCTCTTCACCAATTTAGGAGGGGTAATGTTTAAAGTTTGGAACACAGAAGAAAGTAAACTCTCTGTTTCGTCTGAGAGTAAGGGATCTTCATCAGAAGAAAATAAGATAGGACTACTGTCCTCCTCACCGGAGCGTACCTCACCTGAGAGTGGTGCATCAATAATTTCTTCCTCTTCAGAACCAAAAAAAGCAAATAAATCCTCTTCCTCATAAGCAGGCTCCAAATGCCTCCTCTTATTGGCGGCCTTTTTAGGGACGACCAAAGAGATCTTTCCAGGTTATCCAACCTGTGTGCCATATCCGCCTGCGCTCCACTGCCTTCCCCTTCTCTAGGGGCTACTTGAGGATGCTGAGATACAGAAGAACCCAAATTTATTGCTGGACTGGATGGAGGAACAACCACCCTATTATGGTCTGAACCAATTCTCCTGGCGCAAGCGGAACAAACCATGCTGAAAACACCCAGTGGGTCCACCTTACATAAAGGGCAGAGCCTGCCCTGCTCAAGTGGGATGCCCGACTCACTATCTCCCGATGCCTCCGTCATGGTGTATTTTCCATTTTTGCAAAAAGAAAAGACCTAAGGTCCTAAGTCTATACCAATCCCCAGGAGGACTGGAAGGAACCACAACCCCTTTATCCTTATTCCCAATCTAAAAATAAACAGGAGAAAAGACCTATTAAAAATGACTTGTTTTTAAATAGCATAATACCAACCATAATACTTAAAATGTAATAAGACATAATAACATCAAAAATAGTACAATCAACGTCCCCTTACCCCTGCAGCTGCCAAATCACTCAGAACTGGGGACTACACACCTTCCCACTTCTCACACAATGCCCCTAGACCCAAGGAGAAAACATGGTGTAGCAGGCGTTTAATACTTTAGGGGCCCCCTCGGGTGCACCTGCCCCGCCGCAACGCTAGAGCGGCCTAAACACAAGAGCCCCATAGAACCCCCAGGGCTAGAGTGAGATGCAGCAGCGGGGTCTAGTAGCCGCTGCTAAGCCCGGGGCAGAAAGAAGCCGCAGCGCGGACAGCGGGGGTGCCCAGCATATGGCTGCTCCCCGCCGCTGCTGCTGCCGTATACCACACCCCGTACGTATGGGGGTCCGCTGCCACCTACCTCCTGTCTTCCCATGCAGGGGTATTCAGCAGAGGTCTTGGTGGCGAGCACGCGCTCTCTCATCCTCCTTTTATGCCGGAGAGAGTGCGAATGAAGGACCGGAAAGCTGCAATCGTGCTTTCGCACCCGGCTCCGCCCCCAATGTGACGTCATCAACAAAAACGCCCCTTAAAGCTGAAGGCGCGAAATTTGAAAAATAATTTTTTTTATTTTTTTTTTAATAACCTAAAACATGTGGGAAGAAGGATGGGTTATAAAAAAAACACAGTTCCTCAGCAGGTACACCAGAGAAAAACCTGCGGCTGGCGTGCTCTTCTAAGAAAGCCTGCAGCCCCGAGCGTATACACTCTGCAATCGCCCCAAGACCCCGGCGCTTCACCTTACCTTCACGGACCCCTGAACAGCAGAGCTTTGGGAGGCAAAATGGGTCTGGGGGATCCGTGGGAATAAGGCTGTGCAGGAAGCCGACAGGGTGCATTCCCCCGCTTGCTGCCAATCCTTAAGAGAGAACTTCAACAACCTTCACAGTTAGCTCAACTGCAAGAATGAAACTGGTGTTGATTTGGAGGCAGCTGCTACTTATTGGCCAGGAGGGGCCACACCCTTTGGGCAAGGAAGTAATCCCGAGTGTAAGGAGGGTCTGGAATAGATCTGAAGAAAAAACGATGAATGTGTAACAGGATAAGTCTACCACACTGCAATGACACATGTTGAGTCTATGAAGCTGCTGGCTGAACTTTGTGAAGTAGGCTGCACAGGTAGTTGTGCTTTCCTGGCTGTAGAATTTCTATATGCAAGGGTCAGACAACACCCCCTCCAGGCAAGGGTTCTGTGCCCAGCCCAAGGGGCTCTGCCGTGATCTCTGCCCTTTTGTGAACCAGGGAGTCGTGGCCATGTGGATCGTCCCGATCAGATGAGGAAGATATGGCAGTCCCCACCACAGACAAGGAGGAAGATCCGGGTGTTCCCCCTCTACCATAATTGGAGCACGTGTGGCGCAGCTTTGAATTGCGGCTGCTGAGGCAGGATGGCTGCCGCTTCCCTCCGACGTCCCTGCCAGAGAAGGAGATGCAGGTGCCAGCAGTACACTAACCTTCTCCTCCTGTCATGTAGATGCCCTCCCTGTTACCTGCAGCCATGACCATCTTGCTGATGCTCTTTCAGGGTCCCTGAAGTCTGCTATAGTGAAGAAGAAGGTGATGGAGGCTGTACTCTGCCTCCTTGCTGTGCCAGTCGTTCTCCTCCATCGGGGCATCGGTATTAAAGTTGCAAGGTTGCACACAGAGAGCTAATCTGTTTAAGATTGGTGCAGAGCTCCTTACTACCTATTCCGAAATCAGCTAGCCATGCCCCTCAAAACTTAAATTAAAAGTAAAACTATTGGTAAAATATGGGGAGTTACAAAATAATAAAAAAAAAACACTTCCTACCAAAGATTAGGAACAGTCAGGATTCCCCCAATCTCTCGCAGCAAAAGCACCATTCTCACCAGCAAAAATATGGAGGAAATTCTCAACTTAAAAACCTGTCTCTAAGGTTAATTGTGGTCTCGGAATCATGGCAGTGCGGAATCACTAATATTTTTATCTTAGATATGGAGTGTTCAGAATGTAGTACAAACATTTATATCCCTTCAAAAATTGTTTTGCTGTATTTGGTGCAGTTATGGAATTTATGGTATTTACATTGCAGCCACTCTTTCTTCTTGTTTCCTGCAGTTGTTATGGGCCCTGCAACCACAACCACAGTGATAATGACCACCTCATTTGCTGATACTCCTGTGTCATGCATGTGTCCAGTATGTCACCAGAACATCGTGACAAGGATACAGTATAACACTGGTCTCCTTGTCTGGCTGATCTTTGGCATCCTGTGCGTTCTAGGGTAAGTATTAGAGAAAAACAGTAGTGAAAAATAATATAATTACAGGTGCCAACTGAAAATATATTTTCAATTACACAACATGATTTATAGAATTTGTTTTAGACAAAGTAACAAAGTTCTGCAAATACAGGGTTAAGAACAATGGTATATTTTTTTCACTGGAGGGGTATGGTGGGGGTTTATAAAATGCATTACATGGAGATAGAGTCCTTCTGCTGTTTAAGCTCTCTGGTGTAGGCTGATCAAGGTGAAGGTTTTAGGTCATTCGGCAGTTTTGATTTTATTTTGGTTAGTTCAAACACAGTGCAGCCTGTGGCTTTGTTATTGGCTTCTACTTAACACCTACCTTCTTCTGTTCTATACCCATCTGGTAGGTTATAACACTCCACCCCACTTGCCCCTGTGCAAAACCCAATTAGCCAAATTTGGACATCAAACCAAATCACTAGGGGATGGGCAATTTTACCCATCAGTCATCAGTACCTAATCCCCTTCAGCAGTGTGACTGTACAGTAATGTCACTGTCCAACTGTCGCTATAGTCCACAGGTGCCATGTAGACCCTTCCAGCATCAAGGGATGATTATGGTGAAAAGGTGAGTTGTTTTATTAATTTAATGCCCAGCACAGGGGGAGGGTGGCTGGGGGATTACAAAAAGCTTAAACTTGCTCTTTAATCAGGTTCATTGTTTTCAATATACTATAGCCAATAGCAATATGCCAGTGGGGCCATGCTAATTGTTTGGTGAGGCAAATTTGATTTTGGATATGCTTTGGGGTGTAAACTGCAACCAATGTGTCAATACGCTTTTTAACACGCAAGAAAGTGTAATAAAAGTAAGTTTTGTTTCATTTTTTTACCCAAAAATCACCTGTTACTGCGATGTGTTTTTACAGAAAAGGCACATATTTTTCCAATTACATAAAGATATTTTTTTTTGTGTGGAAACAACAGCACCCTATGGGCAATACTAAAACAAATCACCAAATTGTTCTGCATACTCCAAAAGATGCAGCGGTTTTCAATTGGCTGATTTCATGGGGTGTAAAATGGGTTCACTTTGAAGAGGCAGTTGATTAACCTCTTTATGAGGCATCCCGATTCAGATCACCTGATTTAATCACCTCTTCTATGAGCCTTAACTGCATCCCCAGCATACCTATAGGTAGGTGCGCACTTGCGACAGCCCTTTCTGAATGGCCGGCATGGGCATGCCCAAAACTAGAGGCGGAATTGTGGTTGCCGCATTTCTCCATTTATATTTCCGTGCTGCAAATCTAAATGGAAGGACGTTACTGATTGGCTTAGTGGGAATAAGGAAAAGGTGATTTTACGGGTGATCCCATGGGAGATGTACACAGCAGGACACCCCAATAGGGATGCCTGCCAGAGAGAAACAAAATCCAAGTAAGTCAATTTCCTCCCCTTTAAGCTTAGTATTGACTAGCACTAACTGCTTTTCAATAGATAAATGTGCTCGTTTGACTGATTTATTGGATTGTTTCTTGCAGGTGCTGGTTTGGATGCTGCCTCATTCCATTTTGTGTGGACAGCTGTAAGGATGTTGACCACTTTTGTCCAAACTGCAACCATCACCTGTCTAAATACAAAAGGCTGTGAGAGACATTTGAATGCAATTTAGGCAAATTCTATTTGCTCTCTTTCTGGCTTCTTTTGTTGTGCTCCTCCTGTACAATACATGAAAATTCTACATAAAGCGATTATGTATATACACACACCTATATAAATGCTTGAGAATGGATGATTCAATACTACGCATATATGTTTTGGATCAAGTTATGTTTACACCATTATTTTTAAATTGTAGTGTACTTTTTTACGATATATTTCTTTGATATATCCAAATTAAATATTGTATATCCATCGAATTTTACAAGAAGAATTTCAAATGATTTTGTTGGTACTATGTTCATTATGGCACAATAAATTTTACATATTTTTAGTCTGTTAATTTATTTACTTTCGGACAGCAAAACCAAAATCTCACCAATCCTCTTACCCATTCCTCTTCTCTTGTTTAAAGTGGACCAAAACCCAGCTGGATCGGACCGGGAATCTATAAGATTCCCGGGGCAATCCATTCTCTCCCCCTGGGGCATCCAAAATCAAGATGCCCTGCTGTGTGATACCCCCCAGGTCGCCCGCTACACTTACCTTAATCCCGGTCCAACGGCGCATGCGTTATCGCGCTATCCCTCTAGCAGGCCGTGTGCCTGCGCCGGCCACTTGTGAATGTCCGGCGTGGGCCTGTTAGAGGGAAGCGAGAGATGCGGCCCCCAGTGCGCTCAAAGCCACTGAGCTAAGACGTCGGGTTAGACGTCCATAGCTCAGTGGCTCCAAATGCGCTGAATGGACGAGCAGCCACGCATGTGCCGTAGGACCAGGGTCAGGTGAGTTGATGTGCGATTTCTGGGGGGTTTCACATAGTGGGACCCTGATCAGGGGAATGGACCAAAAACCCAGGATAGCCAAAATCATGAGTTTTGGTCCACTTTAAAGTTTTTTAGGTTTTCGATAAGGTCGTCATGCAGTGGATATAAAAGGTCTACATTTCAGAACTTTTGAGAACTTCTGAGACTTTTTCAACCATGAGACCCATAATCTTTGCAATTTAATTGAAAAAACGAAATCAATTTGTTTTGTTGGGGAAGATAAAAATAACCAAACTTAAAAAAAGAATGTAGTTGCATGATTGTGAACGCACTTTTGGGTTTTGTTTAAAATTAGCCAATAACAATTAAACTAACCTTAAATAGTAGTCACGCAGCTCCCACCATTTAACCCCTTAAGTGCCAGCCTACCTAGAGTTTTTGTCACCCTTTGTTGCCAGATTATTTTTCACTATTTTGCGCTACACATGTTCAACTGTGATTTTTGAAGGAATTTCCAGAGATTTTCCAAGAAAATTATATATTGTTTTTTTCAGTCTGGGCTTTAACATGAAATTGTAATTTTTTTAGTGTATTCTCGTTATTCTTGGGTGAAATATGGGCACATTTTTTTTTTCATCTATTTTTTACAATTTGTAGTTTTTCTTGTAAACATTTGAATTGTGCAATAAAATTGTATTGCATGTAAAAGCCCCATTTCCCCCAGTTACAGTGGTACCACATGTTTTTTGGTAGACGCCCTTTCTTGCCCAGGAGACTCCCCCAAACTGAAACAGCCCTTTAGGTGATTTGCAGATAAAATACAACTGCTATGCGCACACCTTGCAGTTTTTGATAAGAAAACAACCCTTTACATTTGAAATACCCCAAATTATATATTCTTTGGAAGTACACACCTCAAGCTTTCTAGGCCTACTAGTCTTGTTAACATGAGCACAGTTTTCTGGAGGTAATCCCTTGATGAATTATTTGGTTGTTTCCCAAAAAAAAGAATAAAAAAGCAGAATCAAAGCCACATTTTCCTAAAAAAAACATATGCAAACAAGAAATAAGTTAAATCTGAAAAAGCAAGGTCCTCCGAACATAATACCCAACATGCATAGCTACTGTTAAGGAAAGAGTTGTTAAACACCCCCAAAGTAAAGCATGTGTGCACCTTGCGCTTTTCCAAACAAAAAAACCTTTTAAATTTGAAATACCCCACATAAACCATATATTTCAAGAAAGTACACACATTAAGCTTTCTAGGCATACCCAGCTTGTTGTAGTGAGCTTATCTTTCTGGAAGTAATCCCTCTAGGAATTCCTTGGCTGCACAGGGTGTCCCTAAAAAAAATGTATTTACAGGGAGAAAAAAAAAACATTATCCTAAAATATCAATATGCAAACAAGAAAAAACAAGCTAAATCTGAAAGCACAAGGTCTCCCAAACAAAACAATACCCAACATTAGAGATGAACGCAAACTTTTCTGTTGAGGATGAGCTTTCTCATAGAAAACAATTTGAATTGGCAGCTGCTATTTAGCATATGAATAGCCCACAACCCTATTAGCATTTCTATAGACCCTGTCTGTCTTTGATAGTTTAAAGAACATAAATAAATGGGGAGACACAACGGGGTTGGCGTTCCTGGAAAGTGAAAAGTAGTAATAGCTTTTTACAAGCTGAAAAATGTACCCATTTTAGGCATCACATGGGGTGGACCTGCAGTGGTGTAGGCCTGGCAGTAGTGAGCAAGCCCTCATAAAATTATCCTATTTGGTACAGAGGGTATCAGCAGGATTGGCATCCTTAAATTTTAGCTGAAGAACCACCAATGGCTTTTTATAAGCGCTGAAAGATGTGCCCATTTTGGGCATCACAGGGTTAAACTGCAGTTGTGTTGGCCTGGCAGTAGTGGGCAAGCCCTCAAAAATATGTCCCATTTGTAATGAGGACAAGCAATGGCTTTTTGCAAGTCTTGAAAAAAGTGGCCAATTTGGGCATCACAGGGTTGACCTGCATGTGTGTTGGCCTTGCAGTAGCAGAGGATGGCAGGCTGGCAGCAGAGGTGCTGTTGGTGGTAGTAGTGGCATGCTTATCAGTGGCATCAGGCAGCATCAGGCAGTATCAGGGGTTTTGAAATCATCACCTATCCACATCTATTCATCTTTACAAAAGTTAATTTCCGTGCTTTTGGCGGACAACCTTTTCCACTTAGGGATGACAACACCACCTGCCATGCTGAAAACTCCATATTGCCATGTCTATTCATCATCATCACCATCATGTTGGCCGTCGTCATTGTCATAATTGTGTGCCTCTTTCCCTATCCCTTTCTGTCATAAGTTGGTCATTTCCATCTCCAAATCTACCTCCTGTGGTCTGATTTCCTCCTCCTCCACCTCTTCTTGTAGATTCAAAGAGCCAGGGATCAGACGGGATCCCTCGTCCCTTGCTGAATCATGGCTGTAAGCGCTTACTCCAAAATGAATATAAGCAGCATAACAACATTCATTCTGCTGTTGTCCCTTCTGACAAATCTTGTTGCTTCTTCAAAAGGCCTCAGCATGCGACATGTGTCTCTGATCATCTGCCAATGCTGGAGCTGAAAATCTGTCTGAAAAAGCCATCTGTTTGCGGCATGAAGAAATCATTCACTGCTTTGCACTGCTGGTAGAGGTGGTCTAGCATCTGTAGGGTGGATTACGTGCACCGGGCATGGGGCATATGTCATGTGACCTAGATGCAGAGTAGCCACAATGTTCTGTTATCTGCAACCACAGTGCCCAATCTAAGTTTACATGTAGACAGCCAGTGGGAGATTTCCTCATACTTGCATGGCAGCAACTCCTCGGCAGTGTGACTTTTCTCACCCAGGGTCAGCATGTGTAATACAGCGTAGCAGTGCTGTGCCTTGCAGTGATGAAAGGATGAAGGAGGAACAGGGTAAGCTATGCCCTGCTTTCTCCCGTCTTTTGAGGAGGAGGATAGGCGCCTGGTGTTCAAAGCTAAAGCTTATCAGAACAAATTGTGACACACATGTATTGCCCTTGGCCGTAGTTACTGCTTCAAGTATCTACTGTTGCATGCACTGTGCTGCACACTGACAGTTGCATAGACAGCCCCACTTTCTCTTCCACGTAACTGTGCAAGGCTGGATGGCCTTGTTGAAGAAGAAATGGTGATTGGGCACACCCCATTTGTTGCCTCAAGGCAGTGGAACCAGGTGGTATTACAGTGAATGCACCACCAGCAACTTGGTGCGAGTTCAGCCGCAAGACAACTGGATGACTGGGCGCATATTGTTGTCTGGTGGATATAGATTCTATTATGGATAACTGACGGGATGGAGGAGGAGCACTAGATGACTATGACAAGACTGAGACTGTACTGCCTGTGGATGAGGTCTGGCTACTAGACAGATGACAGGTCATAGGAGCCTCACCATCAGCAAGTAAGTGCTTACGTAGAGCCGTAGTACCTGCAAAAGTAGCATCAGTGTCGCCGTCACCTGCTCCTGAATGGGACCATGCCAGCAGACCTAGCCCTGTGTTGATCTGGCCCGACTTTGGCTCTGCTTTTTGTCGCTGCCAGTGCCAGAATTACGCCAGGTCCCGTCCTAACCTACATTATCATACTCCTCCTCCTGATTCCCGCCACTTCCCTGTCCTGATGTTTCATCATAGACTACTTGCCTCCCCACACCACAACCACCTTCATAACTGCCAGTATGCTCATGTCTACCATCTGCCACTACCACAGCTATGCGTCTCGGACACCGCTTCCACCTTCGCAACACACTCCAAAGGCTGACTATCATCACACAAATTCTCCTCACCACTATCCATAGCAATCAGGCTGCTGAGAAAAGCTGGCACACCATTAGCATGGGGCAGTAAAGATGCAGATGATGGAAAAGAAAGGCTTTTTTTACTGTGAAGTGTAGCTGTAGTGTAGGAAGGATCCACTGAAACCTGGCTCAAAGTCATTGCGTCAGATTCTTCCTCCTCCTGAGATGAGTGAGAGTAAGTCAACCAGTGCACAATTGATGCATTGTCTGAAATAACACAACCACTGGAGGAAATGGACAACTTTGGCTTGCTGATGCTGCTGCTACTACTACCACGTACATTGCTGCTGCTGCTACTACTAGCAGTGGCAGGCCTGGGCAAATGGATGCTGCCACTACTATAGCTAGGCCAATGGCTAGTGCTACTTTTACTGGGCCTGGGTACATGGCTGCTGACCACAGTGTTGGTACTGGCACCAACATCCTTATCCTTAGTGGCAGAAGGAATTGCAGGGATGTCTTTTCCTCTACCCCGTCCTTTCCAATCCCTTCCTTTCCCAGGTGCTTGGTATTTTCTAAAACAGATAGATGTTCTGTAAAATATTCCTTGGCAGATGAAAAGGATTGCATTTTCTAAACTGTATGCTGTATACTGTAACTGCAGAGCTGCCCCCTTGTTTTTTTTAAACTGTATTTAACAAAGAGGCACCGTGGACCACAACTTAGAGAGAGGCAGTTTTAAAATACAATTCTGTGATTACTCACCTGTAGAATTGGTATTATATGTATACAGCACATCCTGTTCCAGAAGATAATACAATTCTGTGATTACTCACCTGTAGAATTGGTATTATATGTATAAAGCACGTCCTGTTCCAGAAGATATTCCTTACACTTGGGACATCTACTGGATGTGTAAGGAATATCTTCTGGAACAGGACGTGCTGTATACTTAGAATACAGAGCTATAATGTCCTTGTCAGGTGAAAAAGATTGAATTTTTTAAAAACTGTATTAAAAACTAAAGGCACTGTGCACCCCAGCGCAGTGACCGTGGTCAGCTAAACCAAACAGATGAGGCCAAAAAAAAAACCTTACTGAACTTTTCAGACTTTACAGGGGACTACAATGACCAGCAGATCACAGTGCAGGCAAATGCAGTTTTTCTGTGCCCACTTCTTTTCCTGTCCCATCTGTCTCCTATGCTGTGGTGCAAAAAGCCCTAAACTGTCCCTGCTCTAAGAGCAATGCTCTTTCTGCAACAGCCAGCTCGATAATGGTAGATAGACGGCACATCACGTGACTGTCTCCTGCAATAGCGCCTCCCGATTGGCCCAGCTACCCTTACCTTAACTGCAACCATGTGACCCTGTCTCTCTGCTTCTCCTTGGCTGGCCGTGACCTGTGGCACCTGCCAGTGAAATACCACCACGTTCGCCATGGCAATCCAAACCTGAAAATTGTGTCGAAACCGTGTTCTGCCAGTTCAATTCACTCATCTCTACCCAACATGCATAGCTACTTTTATATTTCAATCTCTTTATTAAGTATAATCTTAGATCTTAGGCTACAACATTTATATATACAATGATTTCAAAATCTAAAAGGAGAAAGTACAGTCTTTCATGTCACATTGATAAACCATACTTCTATATCAGTAAATTTAATTAATTAGGACAGTAACACTCTAATCCCACTCGCTTCCTCCCCCCTCCCTTCTCAACCCTACTTAGCTATGTTGTTACTCCTGAGTATGTCACTAATAGGTGCATCCACAAGATAGAATAACAATTCCCTGTGCGTCCTGAGATGAGTTGAGAAGCCCACCACTCCCCCTAAATCCAATATTTGTCTTGCCAATGTTTGAGTTATGGCTCCTAAATATGTACAAAAAGCTCCTGCTTTTTTAGAAGTATACTTGACAGCTTTTCATTGGTCATTATCCAATTAATTTTTTGCTTCATGTAACCCATAGTCATTTTCCCTGCCACCGATATCAAGCTTGTGAGTGTAACCCATCTCCACTAATCCCTTTTGGTCACAGACTTAACATAGCCTCCTTTGGATTGCATTGAACATCTTTATTGATGACTTTTTGGATCAGTTTATAAACCTTGTTCCAAAAGTTCCTGGCCTTCGGACATAGCCACCATATATATGTCACATGTCCCCAGACATGTCATACTCCTGTGCCTCACATCTTGTGAGTACTATTCTCCACCAAGGAGCTGTTAATAGAGATTCCAACCACATTCCTCATTACATTACCCCACCATGTTATTGGTAGGGTTCCTCCCAGATCTTTCTCTCATGCAATCATATATGGGAGCTGTCTCTGGATTTTGAACAGACTCCAATATACTACTGAAATGCCCCCTGCTTTCCATGGTGATTCCAAACAATACCCCTCAAAGTTCATAAATTTAGACCCCTCACTCCCCCACCAATCCTTGAGTGGAAAGTCAAGAATCTGACATGCTCTATAGCGTTTTATCTCAGGAAGCTGATATTTTCCAATTAATTGACTCAGTGACGCTAGCCGCAGGTGACTTGCCAGACCCAGAGCCTTGTAAACTGGTATAGGGGTCTCATAGATCCCTCACGAGTTCAAAAATCTCTATTCACACCGAAGCCAAGGGATGCGGCTTTGCTTCTTTACCTGCGGCGTCTGTGGGAGACTGGGAGGATAGCATGGATACCTGGCTAAGGTATGTGTGTGTGTTTTTTTTTATCCCTCATCCTGTTAGGTTAGGGAGGCAGGGGGGGGTATTTTCACTGAAGTTTCTGCTTTAATACTTACCTCCCATCCATCCCCCAGCACTGTGTCCCACCCCAACCACTCTGGCTACTGCTCTCCTGCTGCTGCAAGAAGCCTTTTATAAGTCTAGTCCCCACTCCTGGGACCCCATTTTTTATATTTTTAATGGTTAAAAAACCTTAAAAATCCTAAAAATACAATTCTGTGAGAATCTCACCTGTAGAATTGGTATTATATGCATACAGCACGTCCTGCTCCAGACATATTCATAACGTATGGGTATACCTCCGCCTTCAGCGCCGTGCACTGCAGATTATGAAGAAAACAAGCTCCTCCCGGCCCTACATATAACGGAGGACCTCCCACAATCCCCAGCATTGAAAAGCAGTGAGAAGAGAAGCCAGGAGAAACAAAACCACCCAGAATAACTGGCAATAATACCAAGTGATTACAATCACCATACAGAGGATCCAGAACAAGTGAAACCAGGGTGGGGTGGAGCAGGACGTGCTGTATGCATATAATACCAATTCTACAGGTGAGATTCTCACAGAATTGTATTATTCTAAGCATGCAGCACGTCCTGCTCCAGACATATTCATAACGTATGGGACATCCAATAGCAGTGTCCATAAATAGGGTGGGATCCCCATGAGAAGGCACAGCCAACAGTAAAGCGCTGTCACTCTTAACCATGCTATTAAGCAACGAGAGCAATGCTCTAACCTCAACCTTTGAACCTTGTAAAGGGAGAACTGAACACAAGCAGCGGACTAGCCATCCTGCTCGCCAGAACACAGTGCTAAAAGGCCCAAGCCGAGCAGCAATATTAAAAAGAACGAAAAACAATAGGGAGGAATAATCTTCCCTTAAAAGAATAGACCAGAGCCACAGCTTAATCATGCTACTGCAAACGAGGTTAGCCATGGCAACTCAAAACTTTCCCCAACAGGGAACACAAGTCCAGGTCATGGACGGAACCAGTAGTAATGCTAACAACAATACTCGGCAGAAGCCGAAGAGTACTTCAGCACCGAAAGGTCAATCAACCGAATAAGATCAACCAGAGGGCCCTATGCCCATGGAAGCAATCAAACCGGTGCTTCAAAAAGGGGACACCTGTAGGCCCCAAATGGTAAAATCCCTATGAGGGACAGAGACAGGTTAGACAGGCCTCTAACCCCAGTAGAGGGCACAGATCCATTTATCTCGTATTAATTAGACAATAGCCCAGAGACCAGAGGATCAGGGTCAAGGCAGAAGGAAAACAAACATCGCCTGGATCCAAATTGGCATAAGGCGGGCACCCTCACCTCATGGTATAGAACTATATAACAAAGTATGCATATATATATATGTAAATATATATAATGACTAGGACCGCCCACCGAGCCACTCAATAGTACACTTCTGACTGGAGCAACCGCCTCGGGAGAGCAACATAATGGAGAGAACAGGTCAGACAAGGACCTGAATAAGGCCCATGGGAACCCTTAGCAGGGCATTAGAATAAGTCATCCCCCAAGGGGAACTAGGAATCCCCCAGGAATGTACCTGAGCAGACCCTGAAGAATGCGCAACCAAAAAATTGGATCAAGCTTTGTAATAGATGAACCGGGCAGGTCCAAACCCTAGGCCGAACCAAGTCGTGAGCCAATACCAAACACTGCTGATAGGTCCCTAGTCCCAGGAACGGAGATCGTCCCGCCAGGGAAGGAGCTTAGACCCAGCAAAACAGTATGTACCACATAACCTAACATAGCGTGGCAGAAGGAAGAAAACGAAGAGACAGAACAAGTCCTTACTCTCCAAGGAAATAGACACCCCCGAGATCTGTCAACTCCAACGGGGTAAGCCCAAAGGCCTGCCAACGCTAAGGTGGACCTAAGGAAAAGTCACCTTACTTGTGTCAATAGGCCTCGAGCGAGTACATTCCTACTGTTCTCAGCAGAATCCCATGCATACCAACACCCCACTAGGCCACCCAGGCCCCTAGCATAAGGGTGCTGCTTGGTGTCTGAGACTAGCGCAAGCCCCCCCCCCCCCCACGCCCGGTAGGGCAAGGGGATAACATTTTTCAAGCAAAATATCCAGCCAGAACCACTAACCCCAACCACGGCAGACCAATCTGGCCAATCACAGGGTAGAACCCTGCGATAGAGACGGGGTCCAACGGAACCCTGCCAGTGTGAGCTCCACTTCACAACAGAGACCCTCCCACAGGAGGGATACTACAGGAAGGATAAGGAATATTAATTCCCCCAAGAGGGAATCAGGGCTCCCCTGGAATATAGCCAGGCCCAAGAATTCCCTGGGAACAAGGAACAACCACTGTCCTACCATGGACAGAAATCCCCCGATTGGGCAGGTACTAAGAAGGAGTAGTCCCCGAATGCTCATTGAGCCTAAAAATCCACCTAGGTAGCCGGATGCTTCGAGGTCCCTCCTAGGAACTACCTGGGGTTTCAGAAGAGAAAGACCCCCTTTGGCATCCTGCCAGATTAGATACCGTGGTAACCTCCAACAGGGAAAAACAAACAGGTAGGGAATGCTCCCTGACGGTACTCTCGAGTAAACCAGCGGAAGAATAAACGCATCTACTAGGAGAAAGGTAAACAGACCTAGACCCAGGGTGCAAACCCCTCATCCAGGACTAATGGCTAGCAGCCTCGGAGCCCAAAGATCACGGAGACAAGTGATGTCAAAGGACCAGCCGCCAACTGGCGCACCCGAAGCAATTCAGTCTGGAGAATAACTAGACAGGACGGAGGACCGGAGGCCTCATACCGGTAAAGTCCTTATAGCCAAGGAAAAAAGGCACTAGGTGAAGCCTAATCCAGGTACAACCAGTAACTAGAGGATGGAACAGAGTAGGGCCAGAGTTCGCCCAGGTCCAACCAACAACTCCTTCGTTAAGGAACAGGAGGGCCTGATAGGTCCCCTGGTAGATGCCCCCTGGTGTCGTGCGAGACATCACACCTTCCCAGAGACTAGCGTGCACTTGGGAACTCAGCCTGAGCCTCAACGGTGTCAGTGACCACCGATACCCAGCAGTAGTGGGCACAATATCCAGAAGACTCCTTAGAATCTAGAAAAAAACTGAACACGCCACAAGCGGCCGGAGGACCCCTGGAGCATGGGGCACAGACAGCCCTGTCAAGGGCGCCAAGCTGAATGCTTATGGATACAGATGCCACACCCCCCTAGGGGTTAGGCAGATAGACTCCCTCATCCTTGAGGGGAGGAAGAGGCAGACCTGCTCAGGGGCCCCAGTTTCTATATGAAAATGGCGTTCTGCAAGGAAGCCATACCTGACAGGCCCAGTAAAGCCTGCACCCATACCTGAAGGAAGGCATGGGACCATACTCCTCCTGACCGACTCAGGGAAGGACCACCCAGCAAACACTATCCCATATCTGGAGGAATTATCTCCTAAAGCCACTAGGACGAGGCAGGAAGCCTCCTGATAGGAGTAAGGTGCTGTGGTCATCCCCCCACCCAGGTGGGTGAGGGCGTCCCATCAAGCATGAGGGTTTTCAGGGAAGGAAACGGGCTTAGCCCGGCCAGAGGGCCCCGGGCATTGAACGTCACTCCTGGGACAGGATACCGAACCAGCCCCTGCAGGGGGCATCCCCGGTTCCTGCTTAACAGTATGATATGGAGGAGGAGGGGTATCCCTGCTCCGCGGGGGGCGCAACGGCCGCCCCTGACTGGGTGGACTGTCCTGTTTCTCAAATAGGTCCAGACGGGCCCCAAACAGGCAATGCCCTCTAAAGGGGAGCCCCGTCAGGGTCCTTTTAGCGTCATCGTCTGCCCCCCACTGACGAAGCCAGAGCAGGCGACGTATAGCCACCACTTGGGCAGAAGTCCTCGCACACATTTTGATGGTGTCATCCAGAGCCAAAAGGATAAATTTAACAAAAATATCGCAGCTAGAGAGTGTGTAAAACACCTCCCAGGGTAAATCTTCAGGCCGATGCTCCAGCATCTTTCTTATAAGAGTCTTAGCGGCCACTGCCGTGATAGCCGCGGCACAGACAGGGCGCAGCGCCATGCCTGCACAGGCAAAGGCGTGGGAAGCAAGCCTATCAATGCGACGATCCTCGGCATCCCGCAGGGAGCTGTAAGCCGGAGCTGTAAGGAAGGGGGGGTTAGTAACCCCAATAATTGGTGCGTCCACTAATGGGGACGAGGACCAAATATCTACCATCTCGGGGGGAAAAGGGTATTTCCAAACCCAGTTCTCCGGGGGCCTTTGAAGAGCAGCGGGACATTCCCACTCTTTAAGTACGAGAGCATGGAAGTGAGCCTGTTCAAGAAATTCCAAACGCGCAGGCGCAGTATGGAAGCGCCCCCCTCTCGGCCTGGAGACCGCACCGGGAGGCAAAATGGACAATACATTAAAAATCCTGAGTAACATCCCGCCAATATCAAGCTGGTCCCAGTCGTCCTGACCAGCATCATCCTGACACCTCGGCCTCTCGTCAGAGGAACCTAGGTCAGAGAACAGGTCCCCCTCATCCGACGTGACGCTAGCATGTGTAGAAAAAGACTCCTCAGAGCCCATAGCACAGGCCGAAGCCGTGGGAGTCCAAGGCCATTTGGACCCAACCGGCCGGACAAACCTTCAACCATCTGGACAAGCGTGGGCCGTCTAGGAGAGGTATCTATTTGTAACTCGCCACTTGTACAAGACTCAACAGGAGTGAGGTTTAGGGAAGGGGAAAGGGGCGAGAAGGAGCGAGGTACAACCACAAGCGTCGCTCGCAATTCCAGCGTCTGTTCAGAACATGACGCGCAGACCCGTGCCCCGTCCGCCACAGCATGGGGGAGACCGCACGATATACACAGCCGATCCTGTCCCAGAGGGACCCCGGTAACACAATCCTGAGATGCCTCCATATGGTGATTGTTTAAAGATAGGATATGAATAGGGATTTATGCAATAAGCAACCCTGGATGCCCCAACTACCCGCTGATTAATGTGGGAGATTTTGGGAAGGCCCGCTCCTTATACGTATGAGTATAGCAATGTATACGTATATCATAAATATATGTATATGTATATAGATATATATATATGGATATGAGGCCGGGAGAGGCCACCGGGAACTCAGCGTCTGAAAGACACAATGGGAAAGAGATGTCAGGGTCATGCGGAGATGGACAGACAATAATAAGAAGAGGGATTCGCCCGCAAGGGCACTTACAGCTCAAGTGGAGGAGGAGACCGCCACGACGCGTGCGCGTGAAGCTAACCAAAATGGCGCCCGGCGAAGCTCGAAGGGCGGGCTAAATACTCCGCCATGACGCAAAGCGTGCCGAACTAAGGCCCCGCCCATTCTAAAGAGCGCAAAGCTCTGAGGTAAAAATAAAGCAAGGGTGCAACCACGAGCCTAACGTTCCGTAGAGCGGACACCGACAAAAAAGCGCGGGCACCGCGGCATCAAGATTATGTGGCAATCAAGTAAAAACGCACAGCGGCAGCCGAAAAAAGGAGCAAGCAGCGCGGCTCTGACATCTCTGATCTAATAAAGGGCAGAATAGAGGCCACGAGCGTGACACACCGGTACACTGGGACCGCCACACGCGTACCCTCCCCCCCCTTTCTTTTTCCCCCTAAATGGATGGGGAAATGAAGGAGACTAGCGACCCGATAAAGGGTCCAGCACTACATGGGGTACAGGGCAATAATGCGGGAGGGGCATCCCTTGGAGGCTCACCATCAGCCTAAACCGCCTACCCTATGGTTGGGGAATTGCGGTGGAGTCTAGCTCCGTAAGCACACCAGGTGCTGCCTACCTTCACCCGACCCACGCAGCCCAGGCTGGGAGGCATTGTGATTCAAAAAGGACGGGTGGGAATAGTCCCGCAGGGCCTCGGGCTGTCAAGCCCCGCTCGCCTGTGATAGAGTATAACCTTCTATCTTAATTCAATTCAATAAGGTTTCAGGGATCACAGCCCTGTGTGAATCACTTGCTATTCAAATCCTGATCAGGATGACCACACAAGAACCACAGAAGACAGTTCTGTAGCAGCAGCGTGAATGAATCTTTATTTTCACGTGGCAGAGGTAGATATATTGTTGTGTGAATACAATCAAGAAAAGCAGAAGTAAAAACAACCAATCACAAGCCATTAGGCGGTCTATTAATTATCCAATAAAATCAAACTAAAAGGCCGGATATACATCCATAATTGGTTAGTATCCGAACAGTACTGCAAGGGTTACAACTTTGAAGCATGCGCAGTATAACTGGAAAAAAGGTCAGAAGGCCAGGCTAAGTGTCAAACCTCAGGACATGGTGACTTATTGTGTGGTTACCATTTGGGGAACAAGATCTAAGTTTTAGGAATTATAATTTATAACTTGGCACATAAAGGAGAACTTAACGGACAACTTAACGGAACCTATCTGGTTCCTGTCTTGTGATGTCTGGTTGCGAAACATGGAACAACAGTGTAAGAACAGAAGAATAATTCCATGTCTAGGGAAATACCAAGACCTTAAGGAATTACTCTTCACTCTAACACCTGCGAGAGCGTGATACTTCATGTCTTCGCAGTTTCAGCACTGCAGAGAAATCTGGGGGGATTGTGGGAGGTCCTCCGGCATATGTAGGGCCGGGAGAAGCTTGTTTTCTTCATGATCTGCAGTGCACGTCGCTGAAGGCGGAGGTATACCCATACGTTATGAATATGTCTGGAGCAGGATGTGCTGTATGCTTAGAATAAAAAATGGTGTGGGGTCCCCCCTACCAAGAATTACCAGCCCAGGGACCAGCTATGCGGGGCTTGTAGAACAGGGCATAGGGGCCAGCCTTGGCGTCCCAGCCCTGCAGGCTACAAGCCCATGTAGCCTTTAGCACCCCCCCAGACTCTTCTGCCTCCCTCACTGGGCTTTGGGGAGGCAGATAATTGAGGGGGCTGAGGGTTAATGGCAAGTCACCTGCTGGCTGCAGGTGACTTGCCAGCCCCCTAAACCTTGTGAACTGGTATAGGGGTCTCATAGATCCCTTACCGGTTCAAAAAGGGTTAAAGCTCTATTCACACCGGAGCCGGGGGATGCTGCGGCTTTGTTTCTTTACTTGTAGCACCCGTGGGAGACCGGGAGGATGGAATGGACACCTGACTAAGGTAAGTGTGTTTTTTTTATTTGTATCCCTCATCCTGCCTAAGTATCGGGGTAGGGAGGCAGGGCAGGGGGGGGGGGCATTTTCACTGAAGTTCTGCTTTAATGCTACCTCCCATCCATCCCTCAGCACCCAGAATTACCAGCCTGGGGACCATCTGCAGGGCTTGTAGAACAGTGCTCAGGGGCCAGCCTTGGTGGCCCCACGCTGCAGGCTACAAGCATGTGTAGCCTTTAGCGCCCCCCAGACTCTTCTGCCTCCCTCTCTAGGCTTTGGGGAGGCAGGTAATTGCTGGCTGAAGGTGACTTGACAGACCTCCAAGCCTTGTGAACTGATATAGGGGGTCTCGGACAAACCAATGTAACAATCTAAGATGTCGGGACGATCGGTCACGAATTGCATCATCTTCCCCACCGACAAAAGGCAGGGTAGTTGCTCTGGTGGAGGTGAGGAAGAGGGCCTGGGGAGGGGGTTCCAGAGGCTCCCTGGGTGAAGAGGAGGTTGGGAGATCGGGAGGGATAGATAGCAGCCTGCAGGTGTGTACATGGCATTGTTTTTTGTTTTCTTGGGCCCTTTACTATAGCTGTAAAATCCCAGGGGGGGGATTGGATGCCCCCAGGTGAAGAGAAGACCTGTTCGGATCGATTAGCTAGCCTGTAGCTGGCACTAGAAGGGTTAAATTGATTCTTTTTAACCCCATATGCTCTAACAGGTTTTTCTAACATTTTCTTGCATTTTACATCTGTAAACAGATTACAGTACACCAAATGAATATTATGGGGTTGATTTGGAACCAGCTGAAAAAGCTCACACAAAAAAATATTTGGCTAAGTATGATACTAGGGGTATAAGTGGATCCCCTTTAGTGAGTAGCTTGATGTATCTGAATATTTATTTATTCTATTGTAAATGCTGGGCTAATATTTTCTCTATATCTTACTTTCATCTTAATTCGCTGGGTGCTAAGTTCAAGTCCCTCTGCGTTCACACTAACCGCTGCCCCTCTGTTTCAGTGACAATGATTCAAGAATGCCCAACCAATGCACTTCAATAAAGGTGGGGCCAGGGGTTTGGTTCAGCAATTCAGCAGGTTTTCCCTGGTCCTTCAGAACCAGTTGTTAAAAATGTAGCAGTTCTCAGAACTGAGAAGAACCGGCACAAATAGGTTATACAATCCCTTAATATTGCTTAGACATATTTTAAAAGTATTACACAGTTTGCAGTTTATTAGATTGCATAAAAGCATTTATTATAAAAATATAAATGTGTGCAGCACTTGATGACTTCATATATAGGGAACCAGTAGTTATAAATTTGAATCCCACCTCTGGGTGGGGCTGAGGCCTCACCATGCCCCCTTCATTGCAATCAATAGCGTGGGTGTGGCCAGTCAAAGTGATTGACTTGGGTGACTGGGCAGCCCCTGTTACCTTATGCATGCTGCTGAGTCATGGACGACAGGAAGCCACGGGACCTGATCTTGTCCCACAGTGAATTTTTGTCGAACTGCAACAGGACAAAAGCGATGCGAGGGGAAAACAGTTATGTTTTTTCAAATGCGCGTACAATCTATTTAAAGAAGTTAATCTCTATTTTTCACTTCTCCTTCAACATGAAACAAATTGACTGACTGAGTTTGGCATGTGTACATTTCTTCCAAAATTCAGAATAACATCCACCTATGGTATAATCATTAATCTTTCCTGAGGCTCTCATAGTCTCCTAATTCTAGTATGGAGAACCTTGTAAGCTTCCCCAGGTCTCTCATCCCTGACCTCTCAAAGCCTCCCTGAATTTAAGAATATTAAATGTATTTTTGTACTTTGTTTAGTTGGAAGTGTGTTAAAACCCAAACTAAGATTCTCTTTATGGTGGTTGTATAAATACTACCCTCTACTGATGTTCTGTACATCTGTGGATTTTCTGGTATATAGAGAAGCTAAACAGCATTGCACCACTTCTTCCATATCAGACCTGTTATATAGGTGTAATTTTCCGTCCGTCACCATCATGCACTGCACCAACATTTTTCCTGAATCCACAGAAGAAAAGGTTTAAAGTCCTTCTCTGGTCACAGCTAAAACAAATAGAATGTTTTAGAAATGAATCAGCTAGTGTGAATAGTCCAGGATGGGAAGGTACAGACACCCAGTAACTGGCTCTATTTGGTGGTATTTTTATGGTACTCTGCTACATTTGTAAAATTCACAACCTGTTTGGCCTAGTATTGAGGCTGTTAGCCAACTTTCACCTTAGTGTTAATAATAGTTAGTATGCATCTAGTACGTTATTGCACAATGGAGCCGATGAAATTTAAAAGGAGTGCTTAATATTTGTGCAAACAAACTAGCCAAACCTAGATCATCAGTAAATGACAAGGGTAAGTGCTTAGTTAATCGTTAAAGGTGTACATTATTCAGTAGTCTGTCAGGCAGTTTTACAACCATAATGACCTTGTTTGCTTAAACACCTTCTGTGTATATAAGAACAAAGCCATAAAGAAGAGCAGGAGAAACAGGAAGAGAAATGAACTTTAACCATTTTCATCATCCATTTCATTAGAATTAATAAATATATTATCACTTGAGACTTTAGAGCCCCTTAAAAAAAAAGTAAAAAAGATACAGACTTACCTGACCCCTCGTTTGAAAGTGACCCCTCGTTTGAAAGTGCCAGCGATTCTCTTCAATCATCACCTGTTTGATTTCCACCCCCGGGCCTCTGATCTTCATGAGGGGGCCCGGAATAGCCCCCCCGCGCCATCTGAAAGAAAAAAAATAAATAAAAATGACACAAACACCTGACAGCCCGATCGCTCTTCCCGGATCAGAGCCCCCCCTGGACTTACCACGCTTCGAGTGAGGACCCAGCAACGTTGCAGGCAGGTTCTTGTCATTTAAAAGTATCAGCATGGTACATCTAGACTTAACAATCTTTACCCACTCTTCCTGGCGAAAGAGCTCCAAATCTGTCAAAAAATAGACATTTTGCTGCCACTATCCAAACTTTCTCCCAATGATAACATTTGATATAACAGTTGTTTCTAAGTAGCCACACCCATAAAGAGATTCTATTTAAGATTTACTCTGACATGCAAAAGGGGAACAATGTTTTGAACTTTTGACTTTCAGGCTCCATATCTCACCATGCACTATAGCTAAAATAAATTAGGCCCCTATTCATGAAGGGATAGCGTCAGGTAGTGCCTTGTAAATGAGAGGTAGCGACAGGTTAACACCGGACACGGGACGCAATTACACATTTATCAAGCTGAAACTGTTAAACTGTCTGGGATAAAGCCATGTAGCGTCAGATTCATCATTATCCCAGCCTCAGCGAACAGCCAGCCTTGCAGAGTGCCAGGTATGACCTCTCTCTACCTGTCGCTCTCCCATACATCTCAATAGACGTTCTTTAATTTCTTTTTAATCTTTTTAAACAGGGTTTTATTTTTATTTATTTATTTTTTTAATCTCAAATAATGTTGTGACCTCTTCTGGCCTAGAAAAAGCCATTTTTTTAAAATATTTGTCATGTTTTATATATTTATGCAGATTTGACATTACAGGTCTGGCATTAATGTGTTCATGTTACAATGTAATAAATGTAATTCCAAATGTTTTAGCTTTGTTACTGGTGGATACATGCTAAAAAACAGACTTTAATCAAACAGCCTCCGGCGCTCTGGGCTTCAGAGAAGCCTTTTTGAGCGCCAGCGTTGTGTGAGGCTGTTTTTTAAATGAATATGAAAATTTAATGAACATGCGCTCCCATACAGCGATGTACGGGTCAAATAGCGACTTCTCACAATGAATTCATCATTGCTGCACATCAACTGAGTCGTTATGAACTACCAACCCACGGCCAAGCACAGCGACTACTAGCGGGCGCTCTGAAATGCCTGCAACAGACGCTCATCTGTCGCTACCTGGCTTTAGTGATGAATCAGCCTGTTAGACTTGAAACCATGCAAGCAACATGCAATGCACATTACATAAGCTTGGAATGGTGGCCCTAAAAAGTTTGAAGAAGCCAATATCATCATAAGAAGCATCAGCTTGAGTTTGAAAAATGTACAAAATTTGCACAGTAGAGAAGTGGAAACAAGTGATTTGGAGCAATGGGACAAAGTCAATAGCCTGGCCTCAGATGGATGCAAATGGGCCTAAAAGAAACAGAAATTGTTAAGTTTTGTGGAGGAAGTCTGATGATATGGGATTGTTTCACAGCCAAAGGCATCGAATACTTGACCAGGATCAATGGTGGTCTCAATGCTAAGTTGTACTGTATGTGTGTATGGTACAAAATTAGGGACTTCCTACACTTGAGTACCATGGGTATAAAAAGGACAGCAGGAAAGCAGGACAATGACATGCATATGTCAAGAATGGCAAAGAAATGGTTCAATGACGGTAAAGCAAAGGTCCTGAATTGGTCCCACAGTCCCAAGAACTTAGCCCAAATGAACACTTGTGAGTAGAGTTAAAAAAATGTATTCGTACCCAAATGATGAATCAATATGCACCAATATAAGAAACATGTAGAAGAGACCTGGGAACAGATTTAGGTTGAGACAAGCTTGAATCAGATTGGGAGCATAGCCCAGAAGTATTCAGCCAGAGCTGAAAGCCAAAGGTGGATTTACAAAACACTAACAAAAAATAAGATTTTGAATTTTAGGAGCAAAACAGTAACAATGCATGCAGTGACACTCAGGTAAACCAAACCTACATTTGGAAAGGAAGTAGATGGACAATAACTCCAATGCTATGTTACTTAATCTCTTTGTTCTTTTTATATGTGTATATTTACATCAATGAGAAACAAAAAACACATATAAAAAAAAAATAGAAGTGTACAGGTTTACGAGATAGAAAGCGGAAGGTCACCAATCCAGTTAGTTCTTATAACAGAAATGTTTTATCTGACATTTAGGGATAAGCGAACTTTTGAAAAATGCGATTCGGCTGATTCGACGAATTTTCCGTCAAAATTTGTTTCGGTCCGAATTTATTCGCGATGAATCGCTATTAAAAACGGCTATTTCTGAGCTTCCTAGAGCCTCAATTAGGGTTGTAAACCATTCTGCCTTGCTGTAACACGCATAGGATGCGTGCTGGGTTAGTGAAATAATACTGTAAATAATTATGACATGCAGATCAGAGGCATCGCTATTAGAATTGCAGAGCGGCACAACTGCTGAGAGTTGAGGTGGCATCACTAGGAGGGGCCCCTATATTGCCTGAAAAACACACCCTGGAGCTGGCAGCAGCAGCCCAAATATTGGCTGAAAGGCACCCTGGAGTTGGCAGCAGGAGCCCAAAAATTGGCTGAATGACACCCTGGAGATGCAAGCAGCAGCAGTAGGAGCCCAAACATAGCTTGAAAGAGACACTGGAGTTGGCAGCAGGAGCCCAAAAAATGTCTTAATGACACCCTGGAGTTGCAAGCAGCAGCAGCCCAAACCTAGCTTGAAAGACACACTGGAGTCGGCAGCAGGAGCCCAAAAATTGTCTAAATGACACCCTGGAGTTGCAAGCAGCAGGAGCCCAAACATAGCTTGAAAAAGACACTGGAGTTGGCAGCAGGAGCCCAAAAATTGTCTGAATGACACCCTGGAGTTGCAAGCAGCAGCAGCCCAAACATAGCTTGAAAGACACACTGGAGTTGGCAGCAGGAGCCCAAAAATTGGATGACACACCCTGTAGTTGCAAGCAGCAGCAGCAGGAGCCCTAAAGACACACTGCAGTTGGCAGCAGCAGGAGGCCAACATTTGGCTGAAAGGCACACCCTGAAGTTGGCATCAGCAGGAGCCCAAAAATTGGCTGAATGACACCCTGGAGTTGCAAGCAGCAGGAGCCCAAACATAGCTTGAGAGAGACGCTGGAGTTGGCAGCAGGAACCCAAAAATTGGCCTAAAGACACACTGCAGTTGGCAGCAGCAGGAGGCCAAAATTTGGCTGAAAGGCACACCCTGAAGTTGGCATCAGCAGGAGCCCAAAAATTGGCCTAAAGACATAAATATGTTTTGCACCATTTGGAAAGTGTAAAACGTGGCACCATGCTGAATCTAGTCGCATGCATCAGCCATTGGTGGGTGGAAATCCTGGCTGATCCATCCCCGATTCATTTTCACAAAGGTGAGTCTCTCCACATTTTTAGTTGACAGATGAGTTCTCCTCGCCGTAACTATGGCCCCCGCCGCACTAAACACCCGCTCAGATGGCACACTACTTGCCGGGCAGGACAGCTTTTCCAGGGCAAACTCAGATAGCTGCGGCCACAAGTCAAGTTTGGCTGCCCAGAAGTCCAGCGGATCCTCAAGGTGTGTTGGCATGGTCATGTCAAGGTATGACATGACCTGCTGGTTTAGGTCCTGCTCCAGGTCTTCCTGCTGCTCATGAGTAGACTCACTATGCGGGTGAAGAAAGGTACTCATTAGCGACTGAAGACTCAGGCTGCTGCAGATGGAGCTGCTGCTGCTGCTCCTGCCAACCCCCCAGCAGCCATGGCAGTGGAAGGTGAGCGCAGAGGTCCCCCCGAGTCAGACCTGCGCAGATAGGCATCGGCCAACTGACTACGTAGAATGTCTTTGTAGTAGGTCAGTTTGTCCTTCCTCTCGACTTCCGTGCCGGAAGCTGGGGGGTCCAATAAGGTGGAGAGCCAGAAGTCATCCCGCTGACAAATGGAAACAATTCTGGGGTCACTACGCAAGCACGTGAGCATGCTTTCTGCCATTTGCGCAAGTGACTCGGAGGGACTACCTGTTTCAATCTCCACTGCATACTGCCAAGGTGTGTCTGGGTCCTGTCTCGCCTTCCTCACAACCCTCTAGCTGCTCCTGCTCCTCCTCTCCTGTCCGCTGACTAGATAAACCAGCCATTTCGCCAAGCCTAAACTGTACACTGTGCCACTCCTCCTCCTCTTCCTCCTCCAGTTCAGCTCCAACGGGGTTCATGTGGCCATAAGATGTAGACGCCATTAGAGATGAGCGAACTTTTGAAAAATTAGATTCGACCAATTCGCAGAATTTTCCGACAAAAATCATTTCGACCCGAATTTATTCGCGACGAATCGCTATTAAAAACTGCTATTTCTGAGCCTCCTAGAGCCTCAATAGGGTTGTAAACCATTCTGCCTTGCTGTAACATGCATAGGATGCATGCTGGGTTAGTGAAATAATACTGTAAATAATTAGGGTATGCAGATCAGAGGCATCAATAATAGAATCGCCGAGCAGCACAATTCCAGAGAGTTGAATCACTATGAGGGGCCCCTAAAGTGCCTGAAAAACACACCCTGGAGCTGGCAGCAGCAGGAGCCCAAAAATTAGGTGAATCACACCCTGGAGTTGTAAGCAGCAGCAGCAACCCAAACATTGGTTGAAAGAGACACTGAAGTTGGCTGCAGGAGCCCAAAAATTGGATGAATCACACCCTGGAGTTGCAAGCAGCAGCAGGAGCCCAAACATTGCTTTAAAGAGACACTGGAGTTGGCAGCAGGAGCCCAAACATTGGCTAAATGACACCCTGGAGTTGCAAGCAGCAGCAGCCCAAACATAACTTGAAAGTGACACTGGAGTTGGCAGCAGGAGCCCAAAAAGTGGATGAATCACACCCTGGAGTTGCAAGCAGGAGCCCAAACATGGCTTGAAAGAGACACTGGAGTTGGCAACAGGAGCCCAAAAAGTGGATGAATGACACCCTGGAGTTGCAAGCAGCAGCAGCAGGAGCCCAAACATGGCTGGAAAGAGACACTGGAGTTGGCAGCAGGAGCCCAAAAAGTGGATGAATGACACCCTGGAGTTGCAAGCAGCAGCAGCAGCCCAAACATAGCTTATAAGGCACACCTTGAAGTTGGCATCAGCAGGAGGCCAAAAATTGGCTGAATGACACCCTGGAGTTGCAAGCAGCAGCAGCAGCCCAAACATAGCTTATAAGGCACACCCTGAAGTTGGCATCAGCAGGAGGCCAAAAAATGGTTGAATGACACCCTGGAGTTGCAAGCAGCAGCAGCAGCCCAAACATGGCTTGAAAGACACTGGAGTTGGCAGCAGGAGCCCAAAATTGGCTTTATGACACCCTGGAGTTGCAAGCAGCAGCAGCAGGAGCCCAAACATAGCTTAAAAGACACACTGGAGTTGGCTGCAGGAGCCAAACAATTGGCTTAATGAGACCCTGGAGTTGCAAGCAGCAGCAGCCCAAACATAGCTTGAAAGAGACACTGGAGTTGGCAGCAGGAGCCCAGAAATTGGATGAATCACACCCTGGAGTTGCAAGCAGCAGCAGGAGCCCAAACATTGCTTTAAAGAGACACTGAAGTTGGCAGCAGCAGGAGGCAAAAAATGTCTGAAAGGCACACCCTGAAGTTGGCATCAGCAGGAGCCCAAAAAGTGGATGAATCACACCCTGGAGTTGCAAGCAGCAGCAGCCCAAACATAGCTTATAAGGCACACCTTGAAGTTGGCATCAGCAGGAGGCCAAAAATTGGCTGAATGACACCCTGGAGTTGCAAGCAGCAGCAGCAGCCCAAACATGGCTTGAAAGAGACACTGGAGTTGGCACCAGCAGCCCAAAAAGTGGATGAATCACACCCTGGAGTTGCAAGCAGCAGCAGCAGGAGCCCAAACATGGCTTGAAAGAGACACTGGAGTTGGCAGCAGGAGCCCAAAAAGTGGATAAATGACACCCTGGAGTTGCAAGCAGCAGCAGGAGCCCAAACATGGCTTAAAAGAGACACTGGAGTTGGCACCATTTGGAAAGTGTAAAACGTGGCACCATGCTGAATCTAGTCGCATGCATCAGCCATTGGTGGGTGGAAATCCTGGCTGATCCATCCCTGATTCATTTTGACAAAAGGGAGTCTCTCCACATTTTTAGTTGACAGACGAGTTCTCCTCGCCGTAACTATGGCCCCCGCCGCACTAAACACCCGCTCAGATGGCACGCTACTTGCCGGGCAGGACAGCTTTTCCAGGGCAAACTCTGCTAGTTGCGTCCACAAGCCAAGTTTGGCTGCCCAGAAGTCCAGTGGATCCTCAAGGTGTGTTGGCATGGTCATATCAAGGTATGACATGACCTGCTGGTTGAGGTCCTGCTCCAGGTCTTCCTGCTGCTCATGAGTAGCCTCACTATGTGGGTGTAGAAAGCTACTCATTAGCGACTGAAGCCTGAGGCTGCTGCTGCTGCTGCCAACCCCCCCAGCAGGCATGGCAGTGGAAGGCAACGCAGAGGTCCCCCCGAGTCAGACCTGTGAGAGTATGGACCATGGCGCAGATAGGCATCGGCCAACTGACTACGTAGAATGTCTTTGTAGTAGTTCAGTTCGTCCTCCCTCTCGGTGGGTTTAAAAAATGCCCCCATTTTGTGCCGATAGCGAGGGTCCAATAAGGTGGACAGCCAGAAGTCATCCCGCTGACAAATGGAAACAATTCTGGGGTCACTACTCAAGCACGTGAGCATGCTTCCTGCCATTTGCGCAAGTGACTCGGAGGGACAACCTGTCTCCATCTCCACTTCATACTGCCACGGTTTGTCCGGGTCCTCTGTCTCGCCTTCCTCAAAACCCTCTAGCTCCTCAGGCTGCTCCTGTTCCTCCTCTCCTGTCCGCTGACTAGATAAACCAGCCATTTCGCCAAGCCTAAACTGTGCTTCACTGGGCCACTCCTCCTCCTCTTCCTCCTCCTCCTCCAGTTCAGCTCCAACGGGGTTCATGCGGCCGTAAGATGTAGATGCCATGTCTCCAGTGTCCTGACCAGCCATGGTTTTCAACATGTGCTGTAGTACATGAAGCAGTGGAATCACATCGTTCATCCCGTAATCCTGCCGACTGACAAAGTGGCTTCCTCAAAGGGCCTGAGCAAACGGCAGGTGTCACGTATGAGCTGCCACTGGTTGACATTGAAGTTACACAGGGGAGTCCCCTATCCGCTTGGATCATCAGGAAATTCGTGATGGCTTTTCTCTGTTCATATAATCGGTCCAACATGTGGAGGGTGGAATTCCAACGGGTGGAAACATCGCAAATCAGACTATGTTGGGGGATACCGTTCTGACGCTGTAGCTCAAGAAGGGTGTGTTTGGCGGTGTATGAGTGGCTGAAGTGCATGCAAAGTTTCCTTGAAGTTGTTAGGATGTCTTGCATATGGGGGGAACACTTCAGAAACTGCTTGACAACCAGATTGAAGACGTGAGCCATGCAGACAAAATGTTCTTCCCATTGTCGGTAACCATGGTTCCCATTTTAAGTTTTATTGGCGTAAGCCATGTTTGGATTTCCTGATGAATAAATTTAAGCAGTTCCTCCCCTGTGAGACTCTGTTCGCCAAGACAAACCATGTGAAGCACTGCGTGACACCTCCGTGCCCTGCACACATGGTAGGCTGGAGGGGCACTGAGATTTGAGCCTACAGTGGAGGGTGAGGAGGCCGAGACGCACGGTGTCACAGGCACAGCGGCTAAGGAGCGCGAAGGCCAAAGCAGCGTTACCTGTCCAAGTTGCTACTGCTGCAAAGAGACCACATTCACCCAGTGGGCCGTAAACGACATGTACTGTCCCTGACCGTAGTTACAGCTCCAGATGTCGGTGCTGCCATGCACTTTGCTACACACCGACAGGCTCAAGGACTGGCCCACCTTCTGTTCAACAAAAGTGTGCAGCGCTGGTACTGCCTTCTTGGCAAAGAAATGACAGCTTGGGACTCTCCACCTCGGCTCGGCACACGCCATCAGTTCTCTGAAAGGTGCAGAGTCCACCACCTGAAAACGGAGCGACTGCAGCACCAGCAACTTGGACAGCAGCACATTCAGCTTCTGCGCCGTAGGATGAGTGGGCGCATACTGCTGTCTCTTGGACATGGCTTCGCTGATGGATTGCATGACTTGGAGGAGGAGCAGGAGCATCTGGAGCGACAGAGGACGGGTATGACGCACAGCTGCCTTCGGCTGAGGGGCTGGAGCCTTGGCTGGCAGAAATTGGGAGCGGCGTGCCACTTGGTGAGGAAGCAGCCTGGACCACCTCTTCGGAGCCTCGGTTCTCCCAGGCCGCTTTATGGCGACGCAGCATATGTTGACGCAGGGCCGTGGTGCCAACATTTGGGCCCTGGCCACGCTTCACCTTCTGCCTACACATCTTGGATGTGGGCATGTTACCCTCCTGCGGATGCTTAATGAAAAACTGGCACACTGCTGAGTAGCTAATTTTCCCACCAACAGCCCGCACTGATTCACTGCTACTGCTGCCAACTCCAGGAACCCCTGCTCCACTACCTCCCGAAAAGGTAGCCTACCGCGCAGCAGGTGCTCTACCCCGGCTGGCTCCAGGCTTTACAATTGTGCCCCCATGCTGACTGCCAACCATGCTGCTAACACCTTGCTGCCTCAGCTGCTGACTCCGGGGCAACCTGCGCCCCTCTTTTCCTGATGAGGATGAAGCCCCATCTGCACACGGCTCCCAAGTGCGATCGGCTTCATCATCATCACCGAGTTGTGGCTGCACGTCACTGATGTTCTCGGTTTCCTCAACAGTGTCTGCCGCAGGAGCTGGAAAGCTCGCAACAACACCCACGCCACTCTCCACATCACTATTTGTCTGCCTAGCGAAGGAAGCCACCTCCATTTCTTGGCTGGGCAGTAGCTGCTGCCTGTCCTCTATCTGATCGTCCTCCTCACTAAAGAGTGGCGCTGAACCCAAAGCATAGGATACATCGCTGGGGCAGGGAACGGCATAGGACAGAGGCAATGGGAGGAGAGGGACTGCTCTCGGGCCTTGCCAACTCAGGGTTGTGTCAGAGGAACCTACCGACCCTAGACTGGGGGTGTCAGATGTAACTTGTGATGATGTGGATGACCGCGTTAACCAATCTATCATGGCAGATTCGTTACTGGTGGAGATACGACCGCTAGCAGATACTGGCAGATCAGGTCTCTCACCATGACTCCTGCTGCCACTCGCCCCTAGTCTGCTGCGATATCTGCCTGCAGAATCTTGGCCTCTGCCACTCCTCTTTGAACATCCTGGCACTTGTCTGCCTGACATTTTTATGTAATTGAAAGGCGCAACAGGTACTTAAAAACATGTGTTTACTTTAAAAAGCAGAAGCTAAATAAAGTGAGATACTGCTTCTCTGCACCAGATACTATGAAAATTGGCAATATGGGATACCCTGTGGGCTGGTGTTTTTACAAGACGCAAAAAAACAATTCAAAATGCAATACATTAATAAAACAGAGCCTGTAGAAGCTGCTCTAGTATAACAAATAGGGTGAAATGTGCCAATTTGGGATACCCTGTGGCCTGGTGTTTTTACAGGAAGCAAAAAAAACAATTCAAAATGCAATATATTAATAAAACAGAGCATGTAGAAGCTGCTTTAGTATAACAGCTAGGGTGAAATGTGCTGGTTTGGGATACGCTGTGACCTGGTGTTTTTACAGGATGGACAAAACCAATTCAAAATGCAATAGTTTAATAAAACAGAGCCTTTAGAAGCTGATTTAGTATAACAGATAGGGTGACGTGCTGGTTTGGGATACCCTGCCGCCTGGTGTTTTTACAGGACGCAAAAAACAATTCAAAATGCAATATATTAATAAAAATACAATTCTGTGAAATACTCACCTGTAGAATTGGTATTATACGCACACAGTACGTCCTGCTCCATCTATAATACTTACACATGGGTAATCCTCTGCCTGAGGGCGCTGTTCACTGCAGACATGCAAAAACAGGCTCCTCCCGGCCCTACATATACCGAGGGACCTCCCACAAATCCCCAGCATTGAAAAGCAGTGAGAAGGAGAAGCCGGGAGAAACCAACCACCAAATTGGTAATAATAATAATGAAAACAATCACCATACAGGGGATCCAGAACAAAGTGAAACCAGGGTGGGGTGGAGCAGGACGTGCTGTATGCGTATAATACCAATTCTACAGGTGAGTATTTCACAGAATTGTATTATTCTAAGCATACAGCACGTCCTGCTCCATCTATAATACTTACACATGGGACATCCAATAGCAGTGTCCATAAAGTAGGGTGGGATCCCCAACAGAAAAGGCAACAGCAAGCAGTTTAAACTACTGGCGCCTGCAAAACCTTGCGGCCAAACACAGCATCAGCTGAGGCCCTAACATCAACCTTGTAAAACTTTGTAAAGGTATGAACCGAAGAACAAGTAGCAGCCTTGCAAACTTGTTCCACAGATGCCTGATGCTGGAAAGCCCAAGAAGCCCCAACAGCCCGAGTAGAATGAGCAGTAAGACGGAAAGGGGGAGTCTTCCCCTTAGTAGAATAGGCCTGAACCACGGCCTGACGAATCCATTTACTGATGGGTAGACTTGGCAGGGGCCAAACCCTTCCTAGGCCCATGAGGCACAACGAAGAGAGCATCAGTCTTCCTGAAAGCCTTAGTGATAACTAGGTAATACTTGACGCACCTAACCACATCCAAGGAATGCAAAACCCTCTCCTTGGGGTTACTAGGATTAGGGCACAAAGAAAGAAGGACAATATCCTGATTCAAATGAAAAGCAGACACCACTTTAGGCAGAAAGTCTGGCTTGAAGCGGAACACCACCTTATCCTGGTGTCTCTCATAGTAGGGAGGCTGAATAGATAAAGCAGCCAACTCAGACACACGCCTAACAGAAGTGATGGCTACCAGAAAAACAACCTTGAGCATGAGAACAGCGAGAGTAGCCTCCTGAATAGGCTCAAAGGGAGCACCCTGCAGGGCAGATAAAACCAAGTTTAAATCCCAAACAGGTACCATAGGTTTGCGAGGGGGGTGCACGTGAGTGACCCCCTGAAAGAAGGTCTTGATCAAAGGATGCTGGGCAAAGGTCTTCTGAAAGAAGATAGACAGGGCCGAAACCTGACCCTTCAGAGTACTAAGCTTGAGACCTAAGTCTAGACCATGTTGTAAAAACTCCAGCACCCTAGAGACTAGGAATTCCCGGCAGGGAAGAGACCTGGACTCACACCAGTCAATGTAAGAACGCCATACTCTATAATAGATAGCAGAAGTAGTCTTTTTCCTGGCTTGCACCATAGTGGCCACTACAGATGCCGACAAACCCTTCTCCATCAGGATGGAGGTTTCAACAGCCAAGCCGTCAAAGCTAGAGTTAGTAAATTGGGATGGCGTAGAGACCCCTGAGTTAGAAGATCTGGCAACCTTGGCAGATCGTACTGATCTACTGCCATTTGAACCACGTCTGCGAACCACACTCTTCTTGGCCACCTTGGGGCCACCAGAATCGCAGGTACCCCTTCCAGAGCAATCTTGCGCAGAATTCTGCCCAGAAGGGGAAATGGTGGGAACACATACAGGAGGCGAAACTCCCTCCAAGACATGGACAGGGCATCCGTGGCCAGAGCCAGAGGATCCTGAGACAGGGATACAAAGCTCGGGAGCTTGTGATTGTGGCGGGACGCAAACAGATCCACATCTGGCACACCCCAACGGTGACACAGGAACTGGAATACCCTGTTGCAGAGGGACCACTCCCCCTGACGGGACGATCCCCTGCTCAGAGCATCTGCCAGCAGGTTCTCCGCCCCCGGAATGTAGACAGCAGAGATGCATTGGACACTGGCCTCCGCCCATGGTAGAATCAGAGATACTTCCTGGAGAGCCCCCTTGCTCCGGGTCCCTCCCTGATGGTTGATGTAGGCAACCGCCGTTCTGTTGTCTGAGCGTACCTGAACCGCCAGACCCCTCAGGTGATGGGTCAATTGTTCCAGCACCAATCTGACTGCCCTAAGTTCCAAGACATTGATGGGTAGACGGGCCTCCTGAGAGCCCCACCTCCCCTGGAAACGCAGGGACTTCCAGAATCCCCCCCAGCCCAACAGACGGGCATCCGTTGTGACCGTCTCCCAGGAGGGGGCCAGGAAGGATCTGCCCCTTATCAAGTTCCTGTGGTCCAACCACCACGCAAGGGATTGTCTGACCGAGGGGGGGAGCACCCAGACCTCGTCCAAGGACGCTGGGTTCTTGTTCCAAACTGACAAAATGTGAAGCTGCAGAGTTCTCAGATGAAACTGGGCAAAGGGCACCGCCTCGAAGCTTGCCACCATCAGGCCCACCAACTGCATTCCCTGCCGGATGGAGGGATGAGGGCTCGAAAGCAGGGACCTCGCCTGCGTTGTCAGAGCTTCCACCTTCTGCAGGGGAAGGAATATCTTTGACTGAACTGTATCCAGAATCATCCCCAGGAACGGGGTCACCGAGGAGGGGGACAGAGAGGACTTGGGGTAATTGATCACCCAGCCGAAGGACTCCAGGGTGGACACTACCAACCGAGTGTCCAACTCTGCCTGCCGCAGAGACTGAGAGGTGGTGAGTATATCGTCCAGGTAGGGCAGCACACGAATGCCCCTTAGCCTTAACAGGGACATCACCCCTGCCAGCACCTTGGTGAACACCCTGGGAGCCGACGTGAGGCCGAATCTGATCCTTCAGCGCAAATCTGAGAAACCTTTGGTGTCCTGGAAACACTGGAACGTGAAGGTAAGCATCCTTGATGTCTACGGATGTCAAAGTCCCCTGGGCGCAGCGAGGTGATAGCCGAGCGCAGAGTTTCCATACGAAAATGTTTGTTTTTGACAAATTTGTTGAGGATTTTTAAATCCAGAATGGGCCTGACTGACCCGTCCTTCTTGGGTACTGTGAAAAGGTTGGAATAGAACCCCCTGCCCCTGTCTCTTAAGGGGACCTTGCAAATGACCCCTAGATCCAGAAGGTCCTGCACGGCCAGCAACAAGACCCAAGCTGAGGCAGGATCCTGTGGGATCCGGGACCCAACAAACCTGGTAGGGGGCCTTACAGCAAATTCTATCTTGTAACCGGAGGACACTACCTCCTGAATCCACCAGTCTGAGACGTGGCGTCTCCAGACGTGGCGTCTCCAGACGTGCTCGAAATGCTGCAGACGTCCCCCCACCCTGACGGGTGAGGGCGCCCCTTCATGCCTGGGGGGTCTTGGTAGGGGCCTTGGGCTTGGGACCCAAGGAGGAACCGGGACGGCGTCCTCTGTTCTTGTTCCAGGAATCTGCGCGAGACCCAGCGAAGGACACTCTTCTGCCTTGCTTAGCCCCACGATAGGGGGTCGAAAGGGAGCTTGGGCCACGAAAGGGCCGAGTCTGTCGCTTGCGCTGGGGCAACTTGCCACCCTTGGCGAAGATTTCTAACCTCTCCCCAAACAGGCGCAGCCCCTTAAATGGGAGCTCCGTAAGCTACCGTATGGCTACCACCAGAGCAGAAGATCTAGTGCTCAGCTTAATAGCATCGTCCGATGCAGATAGGATAAAGTTAACTAAAGTTTCACAGGTGGACAAAGCATTGGCAGCATCAGAGGGCAACTCATCCGCGTCTTCAAGAGCATTCCTAACCACAGTCCTGAGCGCCACTGCCGTAATGGCTAAGGCGCAAACCATGTGGAGCGTCGCTCCCCCAAATGCAAAGGCATGACATGCTAATTGGTCAACACGCCGGTCCTCAGAATCCCGCAGCGTAGTAGTGTCGGGGATGTGCATAATAGAGGTGTTGGACAGACTCAAAATTGGGGCATCGAACTCGGGTGGCGATGTCCAGCACTTAACCAGGTCAGCAGGGAATGGATATTTCTTATCCACACTTTTAGGAACCCCATGAAGTTTGCTGGGGTGTTCTTTCAGCACGAGACTATTGAAATGGGTTTGTTCAGGAAATACCAAACGCGCCCTAGCGGTGTGAAACAAATCACCCCTTTGCCTGGGAGCCGCAGCAGGGGGAGAGAGGGACAAGACATCAAAGATCTGGGCCAACAGTCTATCAATGTCATCCGAGGACCAATGTTCAGAGCCAGACTCCTCCTGTCCCCTGGACTCGTCGTCGTATGACCCTGAGTCAGAGAACAGCTCCCCTTCGTCTGAGGGGAGATGTGAATAAGAGAGCAATAAATCGTCAGATTCTATAGGAAAGAGTCGATCCAGGATTCAAATGCCGCCTCTTGGCAGTGGCCTTACTCGCTAAGGAGCCAGCAATCAAGTTTTCAACACTAGCCAGTCTAGTGGCAAAATCAGGATGAGACTCCCCACTGGTATTGGGGGTTAGACTCAGACTTGGGGGAGTAGGTGAAGTGAGGCGAGGTGCAGGCCCAGCCTCAGAAGAGGCGGGAAGACCGGCTAGCGCCTGCTGTGCACAAGGAATGCAGACCCGTGCATTGTCACCGCTGCTAGGTAAGACCCCACAAGCTACACACAGACGGGCTTGTCCCGAAGGAACCCCGTTCACAATATCCCGAGATGCCTCCATATGGTGATTATTGGGCACAATAAGCCAGTAGGGATTGACGCTATAAAGCAACCCTGGATGCCCCAATGACCCGCGGGAAAGTGGGAGTGATTTTTAATGGTAAGGACCGGGCGCTACACCAGGCCCGGAGAAGCCACCGAAATCCACGGTCTGAAAGACACAAGGGGAACAAGGATGTCAGAGCCAAGCGAGAAGGAGCAAAAGCTGCAGAAAGGGTCACCCGTGAGGGCACTTACAGACAGCGAGGGGAGGACGGTCTTCACCACGCGCGTGTGAATAAGAAATGGCGCCAAGCAAACCTCGAAGGGCGGGTCAGAACTGAAGGCGACGCGGAACGCGCCAAACCAGAACCACGCCCCCAGCCCCCCCTCCCCCGGAGAGCGCGAAGCTCGAATGCGCGTAGCCAATCAGAACAGCAGGTAGTAACGCCTGAAGACAGACCGAGTGAATTACCTCAGAGACTAAAGTATGACAGACGAGAGAATACAGGAAAGAATAGACGCCGTAGCGTCCGCGAACACAGCCGCCTTACGTGCCATGTGAATACAGTAAAGGCGCTGCGGCTGACATTACAACCAAATAAAAAGGCGCGGCTCTGACACCCGGTAACCGTTAAGGGCATATTAAGCTTACCAGTGTAATAGGGCAGGTTTAGGCCATCGTACACACAACCCCCCCCCCCTATTTCCCCCTATAAAGGGGGGAACTAGGGAGGAAGGTGACCAGATACATGGGGTTCACCGCTACGCGGGGCGTGGGGCACTGATGCGGGAGGGGCATCCTCTGAAGGCTCACCATTAGCCTTAACCGCCTACCCTATGGTGGGGGATTGCGGTGGAGCGTGGCTCCGTAAGCACACACAGTGCTGCCTACCTTCACCCGACCAACACAGCCCAGGCTGGGAAGCATTACTTCACAAGGAGGACGGGTGGAAATAGTCCCACAGGGCCGCGGGCTGTAAAGCCCCGCTCGCCTGCGAGAGCGTGATACTTCATGTCTTCGCAGTCAGCACTGCAGAGAAATCTGGGGATTTGTGGGAGGTCCCTCGGTATATGTAGGGCCGGGAGGAGCCTGTTTTTGCATGTCTGCAGTGAACAGCGTCCTCAGGTAGAGGATTACCAATGTGTAAGTATTATAGATGGAGCAGGACATGCTGTATGCTTAGAATACAGAGCCTTTAGAAGCTGATTTAGTATAACAGATAGGGTGAAATGTGCTGGTTTGGGATACCCTGCGGCCTGGTGTTTTTACAGGATGCACAAAACCAATTCAAAATGCAATATATTAATAAAACAGAGCCTTTAGAAGCTAATTTAGTATAACAGATAGGTTGAAATGTGCTGAAATAGTATGCCCATGTGGGCTGGGGTTTTTACAGCATACAAAAAAAATTAAAACTAATCGAGTTATAAGAAATGCTTGTGTGTAACAGATAGGGTTAAATATGCCACTGACAAGATGGGATGCACAGTGGCTAGGAATATTTACAGCACAAAAAAAGCAATCCCGGACCGATCAGCTCCCTCCCCGTGGGGCATCCGAAATCGGGATGCCCGTCTGTGTGAAACCCCCCAAAAAGCCCCTAAAATCTTACCTTTTAGGCGACGGACAAGCTGCCGCCTCCTGCGCGTCCCTCTAGCAGGGCGCACTCCCGTGCCTGCCGTTTGTGAAAGGCCGGCGCGCGCCCTGTAAAAAGGACGTGCAAGAGGCGGCGGCGGCTTATCCGTCGCCTAAAAGGTAAGATTTTAGGGGCTTTCTGGGGGGTTTCACACAGCGGGGCACCCCCTAGCATCCTCCTCCAAAAGGAATGGAGCTGACATAAAAGTCTCCTTTAATGTCTGAAAGGCCTTCACTGCTAAAGGAGCCAATTCTCCACAAAAGCACCTTTCCGGGTAGGAATCTCTGAAGGGCCTTTAGGGTTTTAGGCTGTTCCCACTCCAAGACTGCAGACACCTTGGAGGGATCCATAACCAGACCCTGATTAGAGACCAGATACCCCAGTAAAGGGACATTGGAGACCTCAAATACACATTTAGATAGTTTGGCATAGAGACTGTTCTCCCACAGCTTTTGTAAGACTGTCGTCGCTGTTCAAGCACTGAACTGGAGAAAACTAGGATATCATCAAGATAAACAACCACAAATCAACCCAGATATTCGTGAAATACATCATTAACAAAATCTTGGAAGACCACGGGAGCATTGCATAAACCAAAAGGCATAACCAGTACTCATAGGGCCCATCTTTCATGTTAAAGGATGTCTTGTATTCATCCCCTTGGCGCTTACACTCTGTGGTCGCCTAATGCATTATTTAGGACATAAAAACTTACATTAGGGCTCACTAGCCTCAACTAACCTTTGGCGGGCAGGCTGTCTGCAGCGCCGCCAGAGGACATAAGGAAGCCAATGTGTCGGGGAAGCGGTGAGGAGAGAAGGCAGCATTGCTTGAGCCGGCACCTGCCAAAGATGCGGCTGTCGGGAGGAGACTCCGCCAGCCCAAGCGGCCCACAGATGCTGCAGGACCTGACAGAGGGTGAGTTTGCCATGACACTCACCTCTTGCTCTTGTCCAAAAAACCTGTTTTAAAGTCTGCTGAAGCGCATTTAACTGCTCTCATTAGGGAAAACCACACAAGTACATCTGAGAGTTTATGAATTTGTTTTATGCTAAAATGTTGATGGCCTCGTATCAACCTGATCCATCATGCCAGGAAGGAGGGACGTCACACCATGCTATTAACATTAGATATACGTAAAGCATTCGATACCGTAGCATGGGACTACCTCCAGTTTATTTTGAGGAAGTGGGGTATGGGTCCCTCCTTCATTGCATGGATTGCCTCATTATACTCCAACCCGGGAGCATTTATCAGATATTCAGGTTATTCCTCTAACCGGTTCTCCTTAGGCAGAGGCACTAGACAGGGATGCCCCCTATCCCCTCTATTGTTTGCACTCGCCATTGAGCCTCTCTCCAAGCTAATCCAGGCTAATGTCAACATTAAGGGAATCACGATAGGAGCATATGACCACAAGATATCTCTATTTGCGGACGATATCCTTATGCTAGTCGCGGACCCTATCACATCCCTCCCGAACCTCCTCCATACCCTAGAGGACTTCTCTAAAATCTCTGGCCTGCAAATCAATCCGTCAAAGTCTCAAGCGCTCAATATTTCTCTCCCTGAGATTACTTTGACTGCGCTCAAATCTTCTTTTGGCTTCTCCTGGCAAAAGCACCACATTAAATATCTGGGCGTACGATTAACAGCAAACTATGATTCTCTTTACGCCGCTAACTATCCTGCTCTGGCTAAGGACCTACGTACTCTAATATCTACCTGGACTAGATTACACCTGTCATGGCTGGGTAGGATAGCGGCGACAAAAATGACTTGGCTGCCAAAATTGCTTTTCTTATTCAGAGTACTTCCAATCCCAATCCCGGCTTCCTTTATCAAAGGCCTCCAAGCGTCCTTAAACTCATTTATATGGGGGAAACAGAGACCTCGGGTCAATCGGGGGACCTTATACAGAACTAAGCAGCAGGGTGGCCTTGGGGTCCCTAACATAGCACATTACTACTCCGCCTGTCAGATAGCCCAAATGTCGGCCTTCCATGCTGGTATTGAAAGACCATTATGGGTTGATATTGAGCAGACTAGCTGTTCTCCAATGGAGATTGGGAATCTGTTATGGTTGCCCCCGCGGATTTATAAAGATATCGACAACCCGGTCCTGAACCACTCCCTCAGGATATGGAAATCTAACAGACTGAAAGGAAACTTCTTCTCTCCCCAAACCCCCTTGCTTTCTATATTTGGTAACCCCGAATTCCCCCCAGCCTTTCGGGAGCCTTCGGCTTTTACCTGGTGGAGGGCACATAAATTAACAAAGTTCAAAGATTTTCTAACTTATAGGGGTATGATAACCTTCTCAGAACTTCAATCACATAGGGACATACCGAGCAAAGAATATCTCCGTTTTCTACAAATTACACACTATATAGGTACTAGATCGGGGTTGCGTATATTATCTAGACCTTCTTCCCCCTTTGAATTTATCTGTGAGAAACAGCCCCTAGGTAAAGGGACGGTCTCCACGCTGTACAAGCTGATGGGTGAAGCAAAGGGGCAATCCCCTCCGTCCTACACCACTAGATGGGCGAGCGACCTTGGTGTGGATCTCTCGGAAGAGGATTGGAAAACTGTATGGAGGAACTCATTTACTAAATTTCTGCACACAGGTGCCCAGGAGGTCAACACCAAGGTTTTGCTTCGCTGGTATTTGGTTCCAGAAAGAATTCACAGATTCTGCCCTTCGTACCCCCCAGAATGCTTTAGAAATTGTGGTATGCATGGAACCTACCTCCATATTTGGTGGGAGTGTAGGCTAGTTAACCAGTTCTGGACCAAGGTTTTTTATCTTATATTTAAGGCAACAGGTCTGCGCCTGACCCCCTCACCTCAATTAGCCCTTCTTAATCTCAGACCCCCCGAATGTCCCAAACCACATTTTGAGCTCGTAAGACATATTTTAACAGCCGCTAAAATGATTATTGCTCAATCATGGAAGAGTGGGTCCATTCCTAGCGGACGTCTCATATCCCGCATAAATGAGGTGATGCTCTTTGAAAAGATGGCTGCTTCAATGCAAGGCGATCTCACTCCCTTCCTAGCTGTTTGGGGAGGTTGGATTACTCATTTTCAGCATAAAGACTTTGGCTCCCAACTGTTTATATCTTAGTTACAAGTCACAACCCTTTTGGATTGCTTATAGTATGGGCACTCACCCCTTCCCTCTCCTCCTCCTCTTCTCTTTTTCTCTATATTCTCTCCTATTCCCCCCCTTTTTTGCCTCGCTTTGAATCTCTTAGTAGCTGTTGATTATTAATAGTATAGAATGTTTTCTATAAGAACCTTTCTGCGCTTTGTTTTGTATGAGTATGCTGTTAATAGGACATTACTCTACCTGTTCCTTAAAATCTCTTGTAATATGCTTGTAGATGTAACGTTTGCATATCCTTAATAAAAAAATTGTGGAAAAAAAAAATGTTGATGGCCTCGTTAGTGTTAAAGGCCAGACAAAACTACACATCTGCCCAAAAGTACCCACCTCTTGCTGTTGTCCAAAAATCCTTTTTTAAGCATACTGAAGCGCAATGAACTGTCCTCATCAGTGCACACCACATACGTACATCTGAGAGTTGCACCATTCTTTTCCTGTTAAAGTCTTCAGAGCCTAGTTGCTGTGAATGGCCAGACAGTTACACACCTGCTGCGGTTGTCCAAAAATACTGTTTTAAGCATACTGGAGCACATTGAACTGCCCTCATCAGTGCACACCACATGCGTACATCTAAGAGTTGCACCATGCTTTTCCTGTTACAGTCTTAAGGTTACTAGTTACTATGAAAAGGCCAGACCTAGTTATACACCTGCTGCTGTTGTACAAAAAGTAAAATTCTGTGATTGCTCACCTGTAGAATTGGTATTATGAGTATACAGTACGTCCTGCTCCAAATAGAATACTTACAAGTGGGTATTACTCCGCCAGATGGCGCTGGATTGCAGAGAAATCGAAAAATAGGTCCCCCCCGTCCCTCAAATACCCAGGGACCTCCCACAAATCCCCAGCATTGAAAAGCAGTTAACGAGAAGCCGGGAGAATTAAACAACCCAAACTATCAACTATAACAATGATAACAATCACCATACAGGGGATCCAAGATAATGCAAAACCAAGGGTGGGTTGGAGCAGGATGTACTGTATACTCATAATACCAATTCTACAGGTGAGTAATCACAGAATTGGTATTATTCTTAGTATACTGTACATCCTGCTCCAAATAGAATACTTACAAGTGGGACATCCAATAGCAGTGTCCATAAAGTAGGGTGGGATCCCCAAGAAAAAAGTAGCAGAAGACAGTTTGAACCACTGCCGCCTGCAGAACCTTTCGGCCAAAAGCAGCGTCAGCTGAGGCCCTAACATCAACCTTGTAAAACTTTGAAAAGGTATGAACAGAAGACCAGGTAGCGGCCTTACAAACTTGTTCAAAAGAAGCCTGGTGCTGAAAAGCCCAAGAAGCACCTATAGCATGAGTGGAATGAGCAATAAGGCGGAAGGGAGGATTCTTCCCCTTAGCAGAGTAGGCCTGAATCACAGCCTGAAGGATCAATTTGCTGATAGTAGACTTGGCAGGGGCCAAACCCTTCCTAGGCCCAGAAGGGACCACAAAAAAGAGCATCAGTTTTCCTGAAAGGTGCGGTAGCCACCAAATAGTACTTTAGACACCTAACCACATCCAAAGAATGCAAGACCCTTTCCTTAGCATTACTAGGATTAAGGCACAAGGAAGGGAGAACAATGTCCTGATTCAAATGAAAAGCAGACACTACCTTAGGCAGAAAGTCTGGCTTGAAACGAAACACCACTCTCTCATAGTAGGGGGGTTGAACAGAAAGCGCCGCCAACTCAGACACACACCTAACAGAAGTGATAGCCACCAGAAAGACAGTCTTGAGTGTAAGAATGGCAAGGGCAGCATCCTGCACAGGTTCAAAGGGAGCACCCTGCAAGGCTGACAAAACCAAATTCAAATCCCAAACAGGCACCATAGGCTTACTTGGGGGACGCACATGAGTGACCCAATGGAAAAAAATCCTGATCAGAGGGTGCTGAGCAAAGGACTTCTGGAAGAAAATAGCCAGGGCAGAAACCTCCCCCCTTCAGAGTACTGAGTTGGAGCCCCATCTCCAACCCATGCTGCAGGAACTCCAGGACCCTGGGAATAGAGAACACACTTCAGGGAAGAGACTTAGACTCGCCCCAGTCAATGTAGGCACGCCAAACCCTGTAATAAATGGAAGAGAAAGACTTCTTCCTAGCTTTAATCAAAGTATCCACAACCGAGGAAGACAGCCCCTTCTCCATCAAGATGGAGGTTTCAGCAGCCAAGCCGTCAAAGCCAGAGTTTGTAAATTGGGATGGCATGGTGAGCCCTGAGTGAGCAGATCTGGCACCAAGGGCAGAGAGTACTGATCTACTGCCAGCTGTACCCCGTCTGCGAACCACACTCTTCTTGGCCACCTGGGGGCCACCAGAATTGCTGGCACCCCTTCCAGAGCAATCTTGCGCAGAACCCTGCCCAGCAGGGGGATTGGAGGGAAGACATACAGGAACTGAAAGTCCTGCCATGACATTGCTAGCGCATCCGAGGTCGAGGCCAGAGGATCCTGGGACAGAGAGGCAAAAGCTGGGAGCTTGTGATTGTGGCGGGACACAAACAGATCCACATCTGGTTGGCCCCAATGGTGACACAGAGATTGAAACACCCTGCTGCATAGGGACCATTGTCCCTGGCAAGGGGTCCCCCTGCTCAGGGAGTCCGCCAGGACTGGAGGGCCCCCTTGCTCTGGGTCCCTCCCTGATGACTGATGTAGGCAACTGCCGTCTGGTTGCCCGAGCGCACCTGAACAGACAGGCCCCGAAGGTGAGTAGTCAAGTGAGCCAGAACTAGCCTAATCGCCCGCAGTTCCAAGACATTGATAGGTATGTGGGCCTCCTGAGGTCTCCACCTCCCCTGGAACCGCAGGGACTTCCAGAAACCCCCCAACCTGACAGACTGGCACCTGTGGTGACCGTCTCCCAGGAAGGGGCAAGAAAGGATCTGCCCCCCAACAGGTTCCTTGAGTCCATCCACCACGAGAGGGACCTCCTGACCAGGGGGGAGAGCACACAGACCCTGTCCAGGGATGCCGGGTCCTTGTCCCATACTGACAATAGGTGAAGTTGCAGAGACCTCAAGTGGAACTGAGCATAAAGGACCGCTTCGAAGCATGCCACCATCAGGCCCACCAGCTGTATCCCCTGCCTGATGGAGGGATGAGGACAAGTTAGGAGGGACTGAGCCTGTGCAACCAGACTGTCCACCTTCTGTTGAGGAAGGAAGATCCTTGCCTGAACTGTATCATGATTCATTCCTAGGAATGGAGTCACCAAGGAGGGGGACAGTGAGGACTTGGGGTGGTTGATCACCCATCCAAATGACTCCAGAGTGGACACCACCAGCTGAGTATCCAACTCTGCCTCATGTAAAGACTGGGAAGTGATGAGAATGTCGTCCAGATAGGGAAGCACGCAGACGTTCTGACATCGGAGCAGACACATCACGCCAGCCAGCACCTTGGTGAACACACTAGGAGCTGAAGTGAGGCCGTAGGACAAGGTCACAAACTGGTAGTGTTGATCCATCAGAGTGAACCTGAGGAACCTTTGATGACCTGGGAACACAGGAATATGAAGATAAGCATCTTTGATGTCCACAGAAGTCATGAAATCCCCTTGGCTCAGGGAACTGATGGCAGAGCGCAGAGTTTCCATGCTAAAGCGCCTGCCCCTGACAAATTAGTTGAGGATCTTCAAGTCCAGGATGGGCCTGACTGAACCATCTTTTTTGGGCACTGTGAATAGGTTGGAATAAAAGCCCTTGCCTTTTTCTCTTAAAGGGACCTTGCAGATGACCCCCAGCTCCAGGAGGCGTTGCACTGCTTGCACTTGCTCCTGAGCTGACACAGGGTCCTGAGGAATCCGGGATCTGATGAATCTTGGAGGGGGACAGGCAGCAAACTCCAACTTGAAACCGGAGGACACTACCTCCTGAATCCATCGGTCTGAGACATGAAGCCTCCAGACGTGAGTGAAGTGCTGCATCCATCCCCCCACCCAGATGGGTGAGGGCGCCTCATCATGCCTGAGGGGGATTGGGAAAGGATTTTGCTTTGGGACTCCAGGAGGAGCCAGGACGTCCACGTCCTCTGCCTCTACCCCAGAAATCTCCCTGGGCCCAAGGAAAGGAAACCCCCCTTCCCTGTCTTGCACCACGGTAAGAGGAGAAGGAACCCTGACCTCGAAAGGGCCGAGATTGCTGCCTGCACTGGGGTAACCTGCCTCCCTTAGCAAAAAAGGTCCAGGCGATCCCTAAACAGGCGCAGTCCTTTAAAGGGAAACCAAGTGAGGGCCTTCTTGGCAGCGTTGTCAGCAGCCCACTGGCGCAGCCAAACCGAGCGGCGTATAGCCACCACGAGGGCAGAAGTTCTGGCACACATTCTGATGGTGTCATCCAATGCTGAGGGGACAAAATTTACAAGAACATCACAACTAGAGAGTGCATTAAACACCTCACAAGGCAAATCATCAGGGGCAATATCAAGCATATTTCCGATGAGGGTTCTAGTGGCCACAGCAGTAATGGCAGAGGCACAGACCGGGCGCAGCGCCGTCCCCGCACATGCAAAGGCGTGGGGTGCCAGCTGGCCAATGCGCCGTCCTCAGCATCCCGCAGGGTAGTGGTGTCAGGGGAATGCATTGCCAGAATCAAAAAAGAGCTCCCCTTCATCAGACGGGGTATAGCCACAAAGATTCCAAAACGCCTCAGTTCCCATAGGGAAAACAGTGACATTAGGCGTCAAGTGACGCTTCTTAGCAGAGGACTTAGCAATCAACTGCTCAACAGTAGCCAGTCTAGAAGACACATCAGGCTGAGAATCCCCACTAGTATGCAACTCAGTAGGAGTGAGGTTTAAGCTTGGGGGAGTAGGCGAAGTGAAGCGAGGTGCAGCTACTGGCAGGCCAGATTGCAATGCAAGCACCTGCTCAGCACAGGGTACACAGACCCGCGCCTTGTCAGCGTCAGCATGAGACTGTCCACACGCTTCACACAGCCTGTCCTGGGATGCCTCCATATGGGGATTATAGCGGCGCTATACGCAGATAGGGAATAATGCTATATAGCAACCCCGGATGTCCCAATAACCCGCTAGGGAAGTGGGAGTATTATTTTTACAAAGCCTACAAGTTATATACTACTACAGGGCCGGGAGAAGCCAAAAGGGTTCGCCCCGCCTGAAAGACATAAGCAGACAAGACCTGTAAGCACACAGTAACAAAAGTGAAAGATATAAAGCCGCCCCCGCGAGGGCACTTATGGACCGCGGCAGGTAGGGGTCCGTCGCGCATGGGCCAACCAAGCAGGATAAAGATGGTGTCGGTATACCTCGAGGGGCGGGCCGGTATCAGCTATGACGCGGAGCACGCCAAAGAACGTGCAAGCAGCCAATGATGGCACACCAGCGCCTGAGGTAATGCCGCCGCCAAGCGCAGAACCAAGCCAGCGCGCGGCGGCAATCTTAAAAAGACAGTAAAGACAAGTCAGCGCACAAGACTAAACAGAATGGAAAAAGAGTAAAACACACCCCTCCCCTCTTTTCCCCAGAAGGCTACAAGGAGGCTGAGGGAGGACAGCGGCCACTTAAACAGGGCCCACCGATGGGCAGGGGCATGGGGGCACTAGTGCGGGAGGGGCATCCCATAGAGGCTCACCATAAGCCTGAACCGCCTACCCTTTGGTGGGGATTGCGGTGGAGCAGCACTCCTAAGCACCTAACAGCGGTGCTGCCTACCTTCACCCGACCAGCGCAGCCAAGGCTGGGAGGCATATTACTAGTGGAGCGGGTGGGAATAGTCCTACAGGGCCGCAGGCTAATAGCCCCGCTCACCTGCGAGTAGAGAGCCATTTCTCGTACTTCGCAGCCAGACTGCAGATAAATTCTGGGGATTTGTGGGAGGTCCCTGGGTATTTGAGGGGCCGGGAGGAGCCCATTTTCGATGTCTCTGCAGTCCAGCGCCATCTGGCGGAGTATATCCCAAGTGTAAGTATTAGATTTGGAGCAGGACGTACTGTATACTAAGAATGCAGGATTTGTCGATAACAGCAGCAGGTGTGTAACTATCTATGGCCTTTCACTCAGTAGTACCCCGTTTCCCCGAAAATAAGGCCTAGTGCCTGCTTTCGGAGGATATCGTTATATAAGTCATCCCCCGAAAATACCATTTTGTGAATACTCACCTTGTAAAATGGGTATTATAAGTATGTCTCACACCCTGCTTCGGAAGTAGTCATTACACTTGGGTTATGTCCAGCAGAGGGCGAACTTCTGCAGAGATGACTAGAAAAAAGAAGCCCCTCCCTGGCCCATAAATACCTGGGACCCTCCACACATCCCCCAGTATAAGAAAGCAGTAAGGGGACCAGGAAGAGCCAATAAAAACTACAAGAAAAACAGTAACACCAAAGAGGATCCAAAATACAACTCAGGGCGGGGCGAAGCAGGGTGTGAGACATACTTATAATACCCATTTTACAAGGTGAGTATTCACAAAATGGTATTATTCTAAGTATGTCTCACACCCTGCTTCGGAAGTAGTCATTACACTTGGGACATCCAACAGCAGTGTCCAAAAAGGGTGGGGATCCTAATAGGCAAAAATGCACCAATGAAAACCCCTGCCATTTAAATAACTTTACGGCCAAAAACATCATCCACTAAGGTCCGCACAGCAACCTTACAAAGACTTGTAAAAGGTATGAACAGAAGACCAAACAGCAGTCGCACCACTTATTCAGCTAGACTGAAAAGGGGGAACCTCCCCTTAGCAAAATAAGCCCACACAAGGACCAGACCTATCCATTAAAAATGGTAGACTTGACGGCGCCAAACCCGTCGGGGGCCAGAGGGCACCACAAACAAGACTTCCTTCCTACAAAAAAAGGAAGTAGCCAAGAAATGGAACGTAAACAGGACCCCCAGAAGGGCCCTCTCCTCGTCAAGCTAGACCAAGGACACAAGGAAGAAGAACCACATCCCAAAAGAGATGGAACACAGCGAACAGAAGCACTAGCCACCAAAAGGCAATCTGTAGTGTAGGCATAAATACAAATCCCAAACAGACGCAAGGCTGTTAGAGGACAGAAGTCCCTAGAAGACGACCACTAGGACAGAGGCCTGCCCCAGCAAAGCACTTAAGCTGGAGCCCCAGACCGTACCGACGGAAGCCCAAAAACCTGGTGAACAAAAAACACCTTGCAACGCAAGGCCCTAGCCTCACACCCATCAATATAGGACCGGCAAGGCCTGTAGAAGAGTTAAAGGAAGACCATTTCCTAGCCCAAACAAGGGTCTGAAGCACAACATCAGACAAACTTCCTCTATGAAAATGGAGGAGGTTGCAGCAGCCACGCCGCCAAAGCCAGCGTATGCAACTGCAGAACCAAACCTATCTTGGCCACCCTGGAGCCACTAACATTGCTGACGCACCCTCAGGAGCCAGCTAGCGTACCACCTTGGCGGAAATAGGTACAGGAACCCCAGACCCCTCCAGGCAAAAGATATGACGACCACTGCCGGAGGCAGAGGAACCTGAGACCGAAAACCAAACGTTGGGAGCTAGTGATAGCAACATGAGGCAAAGAAAACCACCTCCGGAATCTACCACTTGCGAGGACCGGAACACCTTGCAGAAGAAAGAACAATTCCCACACTGAGAGGATCCCCTGCTCAAGGAATCCACCTCTGTGATATCCACTCCCAGAGAGAACACAGCTGTAATGCATGGAACATCGCTCTCCACCCATGCAAGGGTCAGCGAAGCTTCCCTGAGGGCACTCCTGCTGCGAGACCCTCCTTGGTGATCGACGAAAGCGACCGCGGTTCAATCGTCCCAAGGAACCTGAACCGGCAAAACCTGTAAATGATGCAATCAGCATGACAGCATCACACAAATAGCTCTGAACTCCAGAAACAGAGATGGGAGCGTGAGTCTCCCAAAAACTCCCCAGCCCCTAGAGCTGAAAATCCATCCAGAAACCTCCCCAGCCCGACAGGCTGGCATGCGAGGAAACCGGCTCCCAACAAGGGGCCAAAAAGGAGCAAAAGGGACTGTCTAGAAGGAAAGTCACCATCAATCCCGCCAGATTCTTCCCTAGCCAGAAAGAAAGGCGAGGATTGTCCAGGAGAACAAATATCAGGTCCAAAGCACCTCTGCACCTTAGGGTGAAGAAGGAACCCTCTGGCCTGACCGGAACCAAATCCATGCCAGAGAACTTGGGGTGGGTCATCACCCCTCCAAACTTTTCCAGCGACGTAACTACCCTGGAGGCCATCGCCACCCAGCAAAGAAAAGATGCTGTAATGAGTAGGCCATCCAGATACAGCCCAATGTAAACGCCCTGGGCTCCGATAAGGGCCGTTATGCCCGCCAGCCCCTTGGCGAACACCCTTGGCACCGAAGACAACCAGAAAGGGGGGGGGGGGCACAAGTGAAACCGCCGATCTTCCACCCCAAACCTGAGAAATCTCTGGCGAGCGGGGTAGGTAGGTACATAAAGGCAAATAACCTTGATGGCCATAAATGTCACGAAATCCCCCTGATGAAGGGAATTGATAACTGAGCGCAGAGTCTCCATGCAGAACTTCTGGGTTCTGATGAACCTGTAGAAGGCCTCAAAAAAACCAGAAAGGTTCTGAAGGATCCATCCCGTTAGAGAACCACAAGGGCTGAAACAATAGCCCCGACCCCTGCACAGCCCGGGAGACCGAGGAAACCTGAGAACAGAGGAATCACCCCTGAAGATAGAGAAGGCAGCACCTCTGCCAGCTCTGGCACCATGAAAGGAAGGAATAGGGGAGCCTGCCCCCCGAAAGGAGCAACGTCGCTTCTAGCGTGGCGGAAGCCTGCCTCCTTACGCAACAGAGTCCAATATGACTCCAAAAAAACGCATACCCCAAAGGATAGCCAATGTTAGCCGCCACCGGCGCAACCAGACAGGGCGTCATAAAGTCACAAGCAAAGCTGAGGCTCCGCCATACAGACATATAGTGTCATCCAGGCAAACAAGACCATGGGCAGGAACTATACACGCCGCATAAACGCTGCCAAATCAGCGCTGGCTGGGTCCAGCTGGGACCCCGCAACTGGCCCCAAAACATAGACCAGACAACCACAACCGTGAGTACAGAAAAATAAACAGGCCGCAAGGCAGAACCCACGCCAGCAAGGGCTCGTCCAGCCAGCTGATAACCACGACGGTCCTCACGATCCTCAATCGTGGAGGCGTCTAGAAAGTGCACCTCAGGTGCGTTGTGCAATCCCAGTACCAGACGCATGAACCTAGGGAGGAGATGACCAGCGTTTCACCTCGATCACCGTACAGGGATACCTTCCATCCCGTACCAGAGGAAAACCAAGAAGCCGGTTAGATCCCTGCCGAACCGCAATAATCACATATTAGAATATCGCCGAGTTGGGCACCCAGACGAGGCTTAGAGGTCTCAAGAAAAAATTATTTTCCCTTCCGCGGAGGGGACTGCGCCGGAGGAGGAATAGCCAGCACCTCAAATAAATGGCCCAGGAACTTGGGGATAACCACAGCATCCCCAAGCCCCTGCCCGGCATCAGCATCCCAAACTGCTGATCCTCAGATTCTGTAAACAGGTCCTTCCGCAAGCGGAAAATAAACAGACCAGTCAAGGGAATCATGAACATCAATAACCGGCACTACCAGTGACGGATGTCTTCACTTAGTCGAGGCCATAAAGTATATTTATATATATATATGGATTAGAGCCTGCACCGCTGTGGAATAAAGTTCAATAAGCATATGCTCTAACCGCTGGGCCATGCACATGCTTGGCCACAGAGCTAAAAAACAATATATCGATGTTGGCCAATCCAGCACAAACATCAGATTGCGACTCCCCGCTAGTGACAAGTCACATGGGGTACGAATAATTTGAGATGAAGTAGGCGATGAGGCCGTCGGCACTAACCCAGGCGTCCGCGCCCCCAACCGCCGTAATATGGCCTGCTGAAATCATAGTATGCACCAGCACAGTATCCCAACAAGGGATACCCCCCAACCCACACATTGCCGGGAGCCAGAGCCCAGATCAGGGGAGCCTCCAAATGGTGATTGGAATGGTAGTCGCAACGACCAGCGGGAATTACGCTAGAAGCAACCCGGGATGCCCTTTAAGTCCGGTAGTGGGAGGATTTGCAGGCCCAAGGGACCCCAGGACACGATGACAAGGGGGGCCCCCATAATTAAGGTAGCAAGACAAGCACACATACATGCAAAAGGCAAACAGAACGTGGCATATAAATACATATATATATATACACAAATACACAACATGAAATGCATAATACTAAAAACAATGCATCAAGGGCCGACATGTCATGCTAACAAGTAGAAAATGGCCAAAGACATATAGATGTTGGCCCCAGTAAACAGAAGAAGGGACAAAATGAACCCTGAGTATACCAGGCCCAAGATGAGGAAAACAGGAAAAAACAAAGCCCCACAGGGCACTCACCACCAGCCATGCGCAGGAGATGCAATCCTCCTCAGTTTGACGGCCAGTAAGAAGAGCGGGCCGGAGCGGATCCCGCACCGCGCCCCCTTACCAGTCAAGACACCGAGCGCTTGTAGAGTGCGCCCGAGAACAGAGCGGGGCGGGACGGCGCGAGGAGCGCCCGGCCCCGCCCCCTACCGGACAAGACACCGGGCGCCTCAGAGTGCGCCCGAGAGCAGAGCGGGGTGGGCCGCCGCCGGCGCGAGGAGCGCCCGGCCCCGCTCCCTCCCTGGTCAAGAACCGGGCGCCGCCGAGGGCACCCGAGAGCAGAGTGGGGCGGGCCGCCGCGAGGAGCGCCCGGCCCCTCCCTAGTAAAAGGACCGGGCGCCGCCAAGGGCGCCCGAGAGAGCAGAGGCGCCCCCTCCCTAGTCAAGGAACCGAGCAGAGGGCGCCCGAGATGCCAAGGGCGCCCAAGAACGGAGTCGGGCGGGCCGCCGGCGCGAGGAGCGCCCGGCCCCGCCCCCTACCAGCCATGCCACAGAGAGCGCCAGAAGGAGTGGGGCGGCCGCCGCCAGCGCGGCCGGCCCCGCCCCCTTCTCCTCACAGCAAGGAGAGGGAGAAGCTTCCCTCAGCCACCGCACCAGCCGCCATGACAGTGCGGCCAGCTCTGGCAGTGCTCATTGAGGGATTACTTCCAGATGCTGCCACATCGCTAACAAATACAGTTGAAACACAGTTAAAACACATACACACACACAAACACTCTTACTTCCCGATGCCCCTGACAAACGGGTAAGGGAAGTCACGGCCCCCCCCATTCCACAGGGAATAAAGTGAGGGAGGGAACCCCAACTATAGCAGTAGCCAAAAGGGGGAACGGACAGGGCATCCCAAACCGGGGTCACCAACCCGGTTAACCGCCTACCCTCTAATATAGGGTCTCACGGTGGAGCATTGGCTCCTAAGCAACTAAGGTGCCATTCTACCCTCACCCGGACCAGCCGTCTAGGCTAGGAGGCATGGGGATCAAAGGAGGGATCCGGGCGGAAATAGAGAAAATAGAGTGCCGGGAATCATCCCGGCTACCTGAAATCCCCCTGTGCAAGGAGGAGACGTCATCTTCTGCTTGCTCGCCGTCTGCAGAGACTAAACTGGGGGATGTGTGGAGGGTCCCAGGTATTTATGGGCCAGGGAGGGGCTTCTTTTTTCTAGTCATCTCTGCAGAAGTTCGCCCTCTGCTGGACATAACCCAAGTGTAATGACTACTTCCGAAGCAGGGTGTGAGACATACTTAGAATAATTGTATTGTAACCACTAGGGGGCGTAATGACGGGGCACGTAAGAGGGGAGCTCCAGGGAGGTGGAGGAGACGCACGCTGTGCCATATTTCCAGGGAAAAATTAATATAAGACAGTGTCTTATTTTCGGGGAAACAGGGTAACTAGGCCCTGGAGACTTTAACAGGAATAAAGTGATGAAACTCTTAGATGTGCGTATGTGATGCGCTGATGTGAGCAATTCAATGTGCTCCAGTACGCTTGAAAAATGTTTTTTGAGAGACTGGCCTGCGTGGAAATGAATCAGGCATGGATCAGCCAGGATTTCCACACACCAATGCCCGATGCATTAGAGTAGATTGGTCATGGGGCCAGACCAACACTAAAGAAATATGGATAGTGCAAAACAGATTTAAGGCGCTGCTCTCCAGTTACAGACATTCCTCCGCATCAGACCACAAGTAATTATTGAGAAAATGCTTTACATTAATCCTAATTTTTTATTAATATTCTTCGGATAAGATATATGTGCCGAAAATCTGTATGTTCTCTTCATGCTGCTGCCAACTCCAGGGTGCGTCTTTCAGGCAATATATGGGCTCCCTATGCTGCTGCAAACTCCTGTGTGTGTTTTTCATGCAATATATGGGCTCCCTATGCTGCTGCCAACTCCACTGTGTGTCTTTCAGGCAATATATGGGCTCATCATGCTGCAGTGACAGTGATTTGCGGAGAAGCAAAAATGGCGCTGAGTATACCTCGAGGGGTGGGGCGCGGAGACAGTGGCGCCGAGTATACCTCGAGGGGTGGGGCGGGGAGACACGTGACAAATTCAACCAACGATGGCGCAGCAGCGCCTGAGGTAATGGCGCCGTCGACCACGGAACGCCATAGAAGTGCGTGCGGCGGTGGCAAATTCAACAAGCAACCAAATCTAAAGCCAACCAAGCACACCAACAAACAAGTGAATGTACAAAACACACACTCAATCCCCCCCCCCCCCCCCCCAGGACAAGGGAGAGCGAGGGAGGGCAGCGGCCGCCCAAGTAGGGCCCACTGAGACAGGGGCAAGTGTGGGAGGGGCATCCCATAAGGCTCACCATGTGCCTATACCAGCATGAAGGAGGGAAGGTACAGTAGGAACCAGTAGGGCCACAGAGACCACTAATGATTTTATTCCTGTCTGCCTGATCCACCAAACCCAAGGTTTTAAGGGGTTATTTTCCAGACAATGAGAGAACACCGCTCCATTTCAGCCATTTCCAGAGATACTTTAGTGATCAGAGAATAGAAAAATACAATTCTGTGAAGTACTCACCCGTAGAATTGTTTTTGGTAGTGTCCTGTTCAGGTCTCTCCATTTCTAACAAGTAGGTTATGCGCCACAAGGTGGTACAGTGACTGCAAGATGAAAATCGTGGCTCCTCCCGGCCCATATAAGGCATCTGTCTCCCCAAAAATCCCCAGTGGTTGAAAAGCAGTAAAAACAGACACATGCCGGGAGGCCAGAAACCTTCACATAGCTTCAGCATGAACTCTCTCTAGAAAAAAAACAAATACAACAGTAATCACCATAACAGGCAACAGAAGATAACAGAACAAGGGTGGGTTGGAGCGACCTGAACAGGACACTACCAAAAACAATTCTACAGGTGAGTACTTCACAGAATTGTATTTTTCCTAGTGTCCTGTTCAGGTCGCTCCATTTCTGACAAGAGGGACATCCAAAAGCAGTGTCCAAAAGAAGGGTGGGATACCCAAAGAGCGACAGCATGTAGTTCATGACACTACCGCATGAAGGACCTTACGGCCAAAAACAGCATCAGCTTTGGCCCTAACATCAACCTTGTAAAACTTTGTAAAAGTATGAACTGAAGATCAAGTAGCGGCCTTACAAACCTGTTCAACCGAAGCCTGGTGCTGAAAAGCCCAAGAGGCTCCAATAGCTCTGGTAGAGTGAGCTGTGATCTGAAAAAGGGGGTTCCTTCCCCTTGGCAGAATATGCTTGCACCACCGCCTGTCTGATCCACCTGCTGAGAGTGTATTTGGCTGGAGGCAAGTCCTTCCTAGGCCCGTCAGTGAGGACAAAAAGAGAACCCGATTTCCTGAAGGATTTCGTAGCAACCAGGTAGTACTTAAGGGCCCTGACCACATCCAGGGCATGAAGGGTCCTCTCAGAATTAGAAAGTGCGGGACACAAGGATAGCAAATCAATGTCCTCATTGAGATGAAAGGCAGAAACGACCTTAGGTAAAAAGTCAGGTTTGAGTCGAGAAACCTTATCCTAATGCCGCTCAAAATAAGGAGGCTTCATACAAAGCGCCGCCAGCTCTGAAACGCGACGCATCAAAGTGATAGCTACCAAAAAGACCACCTTCAGAGTCAGAATGGATAAGGCAGCATCGCACAAAGGCTGAAAAGGAGGACCCTGGAGAGCAGAAAGCACCAAATTCAAATCCCACACCGGTAACATAGGCTTACGCGGTGAACGTACACGAGTAACACCTTGGAAAAAGGTCTTGATAAGTCTATGATTGGCGAAGGATCTTTGGAAGAAAATAGCCAAAGCCAAAACCTGACCATTGAGGGTACTCAGCTGGAGACCCGAATCCAAACCATGTTGTAGGAACTCCAAAATCCTAGAGAAAGAGAATGTGCGACAAGGAAGACCCCTAGACTCACAACAGGCAATGTAAGCGTGCCAGACTCTGTAGTAAATCATGGAGGAGGATTTCTTCCGAGCCTGAATCATGGTACGCACGACCGAGTCAGACAGCCCTTTCTCCGTCAAGATGGAGGTTTCAGCAGCCAAGCCGTCAAAGCCAGCGTTTGTAAATTGGGGTGGCATAACAGTCCCTGAGTGATTGGCCCTGGATCGTCGGGCATGACGTAGCGATCCACTGACATCTGAACTATGCCCGCGAACCAACACCGCCTCGGCCAACGAGGAGCCACCAGAATGGTTGGCACCCCCTCCTGGGATATCTTGGGCAGCACTTGACCCAGGAGTGGAAACGGAGGAAAGGCGTAAAGGAGACGGAACTCCGTCCAAGGAATTGCCAGGGCGTCCGTGGCGAAGGCCAGAGGATCTCTTGACAGGGAGACAAACCTTGGAAGCTTGTGATTGTGACGGGACGCAAACAGGTCCACTTCTGGCTGACTCCAGCGGCGACAAAGCGTGAAAGATCTTGTTGCTGAGAGACCATTCCCCCAGACGAGAAGTCCCCCTGCTCAGGGAGTCTGCCCGCTCAAGTCAGGATCTGAGTCACCTCCTTGAGGGCTCGCTTGCTCCGAGTCCCGCCCTGGTGATTGATGCAGGCGACCGCCGTCCGATTGTCCGAGCGGACTTGGACCGCACGATCCCGAAGATAGGGGGGTCAAAAGAAACAGGACCAACCGGATCGCTCTCAGCTCCAGGAGACTGATAGCCACATGAGCCTCCTGCGAGCACCACTGGCCCTGGAACGTCAGCGATTGCCAAAAACCTCCCCAGCCGGCCAGACTGGCATCCGTGGTGACAATTTCCCAACAAGGCGTCACAAAGGACATGCCCACAAGCAGCTTTTCGGAGTCCAAACACCACGCAAGGGACCGCCTGGTCTGAGGAGACAGAATTCCCTCTCCAGGGACTCCTGTGTCCGATCCCAAACTGTCAAAAGATTTAATTGAAGAGGCCTCATGTGGAACTGAGTGAAGGGCACAGCCTTAAAACATGACACCATGAGACCCACCAGCTTCATCTCCAGACGGATGGATTGTTGCTGGCACGACAGTAAGGTCCACGTCAGCGTCTGGAGGCCCTCCACCTTCTGCTGGGGGAGGAAAACCTTGACCTGAGAGGTGTCCAATGTCTTGCCCAGGAAGGACCTCACCAAGGAGGGAGTGATCGAAGACTTGGGGTAACTGGTCACCCAGCCGAAATCCTCGAGAGTGGACAACACATTCTGGGTGTCGCTCTCGGCCTGTTGAAGAGTTTGAGCAGCAATCCGCAAGTCATCCAGGTAAGGAAGAACCCGGGTGCCCTGACTCCTCAGAAGGGCCATAACACCCGCTAGCACCTTGGTGAACACCTGAGGGATTGAGGAAATTCCAAAAGGGAGAGCCACAAACTGGTAGTGCTGATCCTCCAGTGCGAACCTCAGGAACCTCTGATGTCCCTGGAATATAGGGATGTGCAGGTAAGCGTCCCTGATGTCCACCGTGGTCATGAAGTCGCCCGGTTGAAGCTAACTCACTGCAGACCGTAAGGTTTCCATACGAAAATGTCTGAATCTGACAAACCTGTTGAGGCCCTTCAGGTCCAGGATAGGCCTCAGAGTACCGTCCTTCTTGGGTACAGTGAACAGATTGGAATAGAATCCTCGACCCCGTTCCTGGTGGGGCACAGGACAAATCTCCCCGGACAACAGAAGACATTGGACAGCCATTCTTAGGCCCTGCGCCATCAAAGGGTTCTGAGAAATCCGCGACTGAACAAATCTTGGGGGCGGCCAGTTCTATTTTGTACCCTGAGGACACCACCTCCTGAATCCACCGATCCAAGACGTGATGTCTCCAGACGTGAGCAAATAGCAGAAGCCGTCCCCCCACCCGAATGGGTGAGGGCCCCTCTTCATGCCTGAGGGGCCTTGGCAGGGGGCTTGGACCCCCAGGAGGGATTGGGATGACCGCAGGATCTACCTCGTCCCCAGGAGTCTCTGCGGCCACCTGAAAAGGAAGAGCCTCTTCCCACTCGAAAGGGGCGAAAAGTAGACAAGCCCCGAAAGGGCCGCACAGGCTTCCGTCGCTGAGGGAGTCTCCCATCCTTCGCCAGAAGATCCAGACGCTCCCCGAAAAGCCGAAGCCCCAAGAAGGGGATACCGGTGAGAGCTTTCTTGGCGGCGGCATCGGCTGCCCACTGCTGCAGCCAGATAGAGCGACAGAGCGCTACCAGCAGGGCAAGCCCTTCCGCCAAGCCGGACACTATCGTCCATAGACGAGATTACAAAAGCAATAAAGTCGGCGCAGGCTAGGAGGTCCTTATACTCCTCCACCCACTTGCGAGATCAGGCCATATCAACAAGACGTCTCATCTTCTTGATGGCTAGGGAGATGATGGCCGCCGCACAAACAGGACGAAGGCCAGCACCCACAAAAGTGAAGGCGTGAAAAGCCAGCTGATCCATGCGCCTGTCAGCAGGGTCACGCAAGGAAGCCGTATCGGGTGACGGCATAACCGTGGAATTGGAGAGCCCCAAAACAGGAGCATCCACCTCTGGGGGACCAAAGGCAAATCAACTCCTCAGAAAAAGGATAGCACCTGTCCAGGCCCTTAGGCACCGAGGGCAATTTATTAGGCCTTTCCCATTCCTTAAACACCATTTTGGAGAAGTGACCCTGGTCAGGAAAAATAAGCCGCTGTCTCTCAGGCCGAAATAAGCCCCCCTGCTTCTTTTTGCCCGCTTTCGGGGGTACAATGTGCAAGGTCTCAAACACCGCAGACAACTTCTGTGTCATCCGGGAGCCACATATCCTTGTCCGAGGAAGACCCAGGGTCGCTGTCAAAGCCGACCGGTCGGTCCACTGAGGAGTCCTGAAACAACTCGCCCTCCTCCATGGAATCTCGACCACCAAAGACGACATCATCATTATCAAAAAGTGAATAACCCAGCTCAATATGCTGCTTATTACTCTTGACCTTACCAGCAGCCAAACCACATAAATGTCTCTTTAGACTGGCCACCTGGAGCGCCAAATCTGCCTGAGACCCCCTGCTGGCTTCCCCCTCACTGGGAGCTAAATGCGGGGGTGTCGGCGAGGCCGTAGGCAAAATAGGGCTGGGGGAAGAGACGCTCACCCTATCCTGTTCCAGAACAACGCTCTTGGTGCAAGGCACACAAACTGCGCTGAGACCGCTCAGAGGGCATGTACCACACATGAGACAGAGCTTAACCCACCCTGAGGGGGGCCCTAGCTCGCTATCCCCAGAAGCCTCCATTATGGTGATTATAGTGGAAAAACTCGGGTCACAAGGCACTAACGGCCCAAACCCGGACTATCCCGGGGGGGGGGGGGGGGGGTGAATGAGACCGGGAGGAACCACAATTCTGAGTAAAATGGGACCCGTCTGGAAGACACAAGAGGAAAAAAACATGAGCATCCCACAGCGCATGCACAATAGAAGACAAGTAAAAGATGGTGACTCACAGACCGCAGCACGGATAGGGAGGCCGGGAACAGCGACCGATCAGGGAGGGGCAGCAGCCAGCAGCGAGGGAAACCTCTCCGGTGACAGCGAGGAGGGAGAAGTCAGCACCTGTAGAGCGCACACAGCAGGAGAAATGGCGCTGAGCAGACAAATCTGTCACCTCAAGGGGTGATGAGGCGGAACGCGTCATCGCTCCCCCCCCGCAGCTCGTCAGAGGCTTTCTGGCGCGAACTCCAGGTGCCAGGGAGGCAAAAACATCATTTTGTGAGTCCTCACCTGAAAAATGGATATTGTTGGTGTGCCACACACCCCGCTTCACCTTTAATATTCTTCACGATTGGGGTACTCACCGCCAGGTGACGCTGTTGCAGAGAGGAAGTCTTGTAACGAGCCCCCTTCCGGCCTATATATACCTGGTACCTCCCATTTATCACCAGTGTATTAAAAAGCAGAAAGACAAGGTACCAGTAATTTAACGGTAACCTCAAAATAAATAAAAAAATAAAAGCTTCACCATATAAAGGATTCGGGATACCGAAAAGGGTGGGAGTGAAACGGGGTGTGTGGCACACCAACAATATCCATTTTTCAGGTGAGTACTCACAAAATGGTATTATTCTTGGTGTGCCACACACCCCGCTTCACCTTTAATATTCTTCACGATTGGGACATCCAAAAGCAGTGTCCACAAGGGATGGGCATCCCAAGGCAAGGTGAAGCATAACTTAAATGACTGCAGTCTGCAGAACTTTGCGGCCAAAAACAGCATCCGCTGAGGCTCGCACATCAACTTTGTAAAACTTAGAAAAAGTATGAACAGAAGACCAAGTGGCGGCCTTACAAACTTGTTCAACAGAAGCTTGGTGCTGAAAAGCCCAAGATGCTCCAACGGCGCGAGTAGAATGAGCAGTGATACGAAAAGGGGGAATTTTCCCCTTAGCAGAATAGGCCGCAATAACGGCCTGACGTATCCATTTGCTAATGGCAGATTTGGCTGGTGCCAAACCCTTCTTAGGCCCACAGGGCACAACAAAAAAGGCATCCGTCTTACGAAAAGGAGACGTGATAATCAAGTAGTACTTAACACAGCGTACTACATCCAAACAATGCAAAACCCTCTCTTTGTCATTCTTAGGATTAGGAAACGAGGGAAGAACAATATCCTGATTCAAATGAAAAGCAGAAACAACCTTAGGAAGAAAGTCTGGCTTAAACCGAAAGACCACCTTATCCTGATGCCTCTCAAAGTAGGGCGCCTGGGTAGACAAGGCCGGCAACTACGAGACACGCCGGACCGAAGTGACAGCTACCAAGGAGAATCTTCTGAGTCAGGGTAGACCAAGCAATATCTTGCAGAGGCTCAAAAGGAGGAGCTTGCAGAGCAGAAAGAACCAAATTCAAATCCCAAACCGGGAGTAATGGTTTCCTGGGAGGCCGCACATGCGTAACCCCCTGGAAAAAAGTTTTAACTAAAGGATGAAGCGCAAAACGCTTCTGAAAAAAGATAGATAAGGCAGAAACTTGCCCTTTCAAAGTACTTAGCTGAAGACCAGAGTCCAGCCCAGATTGTAAAAACTCCAGAATCCTGGAGACCGAGAAGACCCTACAAGGAAAAGATCTAATCTCGCACCAAGCGATATAGGCTTTCCAAGTCCTATAGTAGATGATAGAAGAAGACCTCTTCCGGGCACTGATCAGAGTCTTAACGACTGAGTCAGAAAGACCCTCCTCCTTCAAGATGGAGGTATCAGCAGCCAGGCCGTCAAACCCAGCACTGGTAAATTGGGGTAACACAACCGAACCTGAGTGAGCAGATTGCGCCGAAGAGGCAGAACAAACTGGTCCACTGCCAGCCGAACGATGTCTGCGAACCACACTCGCCTTGGCCACCTTGGGGCCACGAGAACGGCAGACACCCTTTCCAGAGCCAACTTCCGAACCACCCTGCCCAGCATGGGTATCGGAGGAAACAGGTATAGAAATCCCAGATCCCCCCAGCTCAGGGACATGGCGTCCACTGCCAGAGCCAGAGGATCCCGGGAGAGCGACACGAAGTTCGGGAGCCTGTGATTGTGACGAGAGGCAAATAGGTCCACCTCCGGTGTCCCCCATCGGAGACACAGTGAGCGAAAAACCTGAGGATGGAGAGCCCCTGCTCAACCGGTCCGCTTCCTGGTTTTCCACTCCTGGAATGTATACCGCCGAGAGACAAGGAACATGGGCCTCTGCCCAGGTCAGGATCAGGGACACCTCTCTGAGAGTCCTCAGACTGCGAGTCCCTCCCTGATGATTGATGTAAGCAACCGCTGTTCGATTGTCTGAACGCACCTGGACCGGAAGGCCCAGAACGTGCTGAGTCAGGAGAGCAAGCACCCGACGGACGGCTCTCAGTTCCAGCACATTGATGGGTAAGTGGGCCTCTTGAGGTCCCCATTGCCCCTGGAACTGAAGCTCCTTCCAGAATCCGCCCCATCCCGAAAGACTGGCGTCCGTGGTGACAATTTCCCAAAGAGGTGTCAGGAAGGACCTGCCCCTCACGAGATTGGCCGAGACCAACCACCACTGGAGGGACTGCCGGACCCGGGAGGACAACTGGAAGGGCTGATCCATCGACCGAGGCTACTGGTCCCAGGACGCCAACAGATAAAGCTGAAGCGTCCTCGTGTGAAATTGAGCAAAAGGAACTGCCTCGAAAGAGGCGACCATCAACCCTACCAGCCTCATCCCCAGACGGATGGACGGCCGAGGATTGGAAAGTAGGACCCGAGCCAACTCCTGAATCAGATGAATTTTGGACTGGGGGAGAAACACTCTGTGTTGGAGAGTCTAACTGCATCCCCAGAAAGGACACTACCCTGGCCGGAGCGAGGGAGGACTTGGGGAAGTTGATCACCCAACCAAAGCTTTCCAGCGTGGAGACCACCATCCTGGTGTCTGTCTCCGATTGATTGAGTGACGGAGCCATGATGAGAAGGTCGTCCAAATAAGGTACGACCCGAATGCCCCGAGATCTGAAAATGGCCATCACCCCTGCCAGCACCTTGGTAAACACTCTCGGTGCCGAGGTAAGGCCAAACGGGAGTGCCACGAATTGAAAATGCTGATCTTTCATCACGAATCGAAGAAAACGTTGATGAGCGTGGCAGATGGGAACATGAAGATAAGCATCCTTGATGTCTATGGAAGTCATAAAGTCCCCCTGCCGAAGGGAACCGACGGCCGTACGCAAAGTTTCCATGCGAAACTTCCGAAAACGGATGAACTTGTTGAGTAGTTTCAGGTCCAGGATGGGACGAACTGACGCATCTTCCTTGGGGACTGCGAAAAGATTGGAGTAGAAACCGAGGCCCATCTCTAAACACGGCACCGGCCGGATGACAGCCATCTGTAACAGATTCTTTACCGACGCCAGGAGCCCCTGTGCGGCCAAAGGATCGATGGGCACCCGAGACCGAAAGAACCGTGAAGGAGGGCGAGACTGGAATTCCAGTTTGTAACCGGACGACACTACCTCCCGGATCCATCTGTCCGGAATCTCCTGGTCCCAAACCTGGGAGAAGTGTCGTAATCGTCCCCCCACCCGCACGGGTGAGGGCAGCCCCTCATTGCTGAGCGAGCTTACCGGCAGGCTTGGCGCCCCAGGACTGTGCGGGATGGCCACGGCCCTTCCCCCGAGTCCAACCTGCACCTCTGGTAGCGGGAAAGGAAGCCCCCCTACCCGCTCTGAATCCCCGAAAGGAAGGCCTACCAGAACTTGCCCCTCGAAAGGGACGACGAGGCCTCTTACGTTGCAGCATTTTGCCACCTTTTGCAACTGAACCAATTTTATCACCAAACAGCCGCAATCCCAAAAAGGGGAGAGCTGTGAGCACCTTTTTAGAAGCTGCGTCCGCCGACCACTGGCGCAGCCATACTGCCCGACGAATAGCCACCAGCATTGCAGCTGTCTTGCTACTCAGTCAGCGCATCGTCCTGAGCGGACAGAACATAGGAAACAAAAGACTCGCACTGCCCGAGAGCAATAAGCTCCTTGCAAGTGGGATCAAGATCCACACACAGACCCTGAATTACAGATCTAACCGCCAATAGAAGAAGCGCCGAAGCACACACCGGGCGCATCGTTGACCCAGCATAACTGAAACCATGGCGAGCGTACTGGTCAATCCGACGATCCTCACCATCCTTAAGGGCAGTAGTCTCAGCAGACTGCACCATAGCCGTGCTGGAGAGCCCTAATACAGGGGTATCGACGTCAGGAGGAACCGACCAAAGCTTCACCAATTCTGGTGGAAAAGGATAACGTTTCTCCCAACTGGAAGGAATTCCAGTTAACCGCGTGGGATGTTCCCATTCTTTGAGCACAACTCTCTCAAAGTGGTGTTGTCTGGGAAAAAACAAAGGCGGCTGAGGTACATTAAACTGACCCTTAGGCAAGGTGACAGCCTCAGGTGGATCTAAATTCAAAATTTCAAACATTTGAGCCAGAATAGAGGGGGTGTCACGAAAAACCCCCGCAGACAAATCGCCAATAGCATCAACCTCAAGCTGATCTGCAGGCTCATCTGACTCCACCAGAAATTCTCCCTCCTCGTCCAGGGAGCAATCGGACCAATCCACAGTCTCACATACTTCATCCTGTGAAGCCGGAGGTACAGGAGTCAGTTCCGTTTCGCAGTGGCCTTTAACCCTGCTTTAACGGAAACTATCTTCTCGAGGTTGGCCAACCGTGCCGCCACCTCAGATTGTGAATCCCGACTCTTGACAATGTCACGCGGGGTCCGGAACAGGGAGGGAGGGGTAGGGGATGATGGAAGTTGCGAAGAGCCAGCAGCCGGAGCAACGGAATGACGCGCAATACTCTGCCTTGCACAAGGAATGCATACAAAAACATCATCACCTGGGAGCGGAGTCCCACAGCCTCCACACACCCTAGATGGCCCAGAAGAACCATTTCCGGTATTATCGGAAGCCTCCATATGGTGATTTATGATATTCGCAAAATTCTGGGTTTAAGGCATAAGCCACCCGGGATGCCCCTTTATGTTAATGTCCCGGGAGGGAGGATTTAATTAATAATAAAGATCCCCTTAAGATAGTATATATATTTTTTTTTAATATATATACAAATATATATGTCCCAATTTGGAGGAAAAGAGACTAGCCAGGCAAAATAGAACCGGGAGGCCACTGTATTGAGGCAATCCCAGGATCTGTGGGGAAGAGACAAACCAACAGTAAGACCCCCAGAATGGCAACATGCAATATAACACACAATAGACAGCACCAGAGTGCTTGAAGAGGCAAGGAAAAACTGGCCTCTGATGTACCTGTTTTTTACCTTTTTTTTTTTTTAGTATTACTCCATTCAAAAAATTAACCCTCTTTTTTTATTTTTTTTTTTAATTAAAAAACAATCAGACACTGTGAAAAAAATAGACGGCCTCACGCCAGGTGAGGCTGCTTACCTTGGCAGCAAATGTCAGTGCAATGGCAGCGGTGGAGTCGAAGCTGCAGAGCTTGATCGGGCAGCAGTAGCAGCAGCAACAGACACATGCGGCCCCGAGCCCCGCACGCAGCCTCCTAATGAGCCGGGAGGAAGTGCGGCCGGGGAACGACGCGCCGCCGGCCACGCCCCCACCCCTGACGTCATGCGGGCCCCGCCCCCCGCCAAATATGAAAAGTGCAGCCCGCCGAACAGCGGTGAAAGCAATCAGAGGGCAAAACAAGCCCTCAGAAAAGGGGGGCGGGGAACGGAGACACTAGGCAGCCCCACGGCCCGCACAAAAAGAGACAAGGGGAAGGGGGGGGGAGCTGAAACAGGGGCGCAAACAGCAAGCCAGCAACCAAACAGCCCGCCCCAGTCCCCCTAAAGCTGACCCAAAGCTCTGGCCCTACAGGCCAGCAGCAGCAACATACAGTGAAACAAACACACATAACAAAGCCCTCTACCCCCCCCCCCCCATAGTGAAGGGAGAAGGGACCGCAACGGGAGTGTAAGGGGCATCCCACCTCCGGATCACCATGCCGGATAGCCGCATTGCCCCCAAAAGAGGGGGTCGAGCGGAGGAGATAAGCTCCTAGGCACCTATAGTGCCGTCTACCAATTGCCCAGTGAGCAGCCTAGGCTGGGAGGCTTCCATTCCACCACAAAGGTAACAATCAAAACCGGGCAGAAATAGACCAAAAGGGGGTGCCGGGGTAAGACCCCGGCTACCTGCAAACAGGAGACTTCAATCTTCTGTCTTGTCGTCATGCAGAGAGAAAAACACTGGTGATAAATGGGAGGTACCAGGTATATATAGGCCGGAAGGGGGCTCGTTACAAGACTTCCTCTCTGCAACAGCGTCACCTGGCGGTGAGTAACCCAATCGTGAAGATTATTAAAGGTGAAGCGGGGTGTGTGGCACACCAAGAATATGGCGCCCGGACCAGCAGAGGACAGGCAGGGGAGGCCTCGCCCCACCCCGCCGGAGACTATCTCGCGCCGGCGCCCGTACTCCTCCGTCCCCAGGATGCTGCCCGACCGCGCCCCCTCCTTCACAGCATGGACGGGAGGGAGAGGGGAAGAGAAGGAAAAAGGTGAGTAAACGGAGTAAAAAACAGTAAAAAACACAAAAAATAAAAAAGCTTGTGGGAGACATGCGGGAACAGAATGGTTCCTAGGTGGTTCCTCCCCCCCTCCAATTAGGCTCACCATTGCCTATGGCCGGCTACCCTTCGGGAGAAGGTCTGCGGCCCAGAGCATAGCTCTGCCGAACGCCTGACCCTCGGCGTTCCCCTACCGTCACCTGATCCGTAGCTGAAGGCTGGGAGGCAGAGAGAGTCCCCGGAAGAAGGTGGGAATAGGGCTGCAGTAGCCGACAGGCTTGGGATGCCCGCTCGCCTGCGATATATGGGCCGGGAGGAGCCATGATTTTCATCTTGCAGTCACTGCCCCACCTTGTGGCGGATAACCCACTTGTCAGAAATGGAGCAACCTGAATAGGACACTAGGAAAAATGGGGAGGGATGCAGCAGCCTCTGTAAGTGAGAATAAGGGGATATAGCTAATGAATTGTTTACAACTAATCATTTAAAGGGATAAAGCAGCATGGTGTTGAGTATAAAACCCCACCAACTCCATACTGGGTAAATTGCAAGCATATGTGTTTTCCAAGATCAGCATTGTAAGCCACTACTGTGTATAGCAAAAATAAAATGTAGAAATCAGAGTAAGCATGCAACCTCGCAAGTAGCAACACAAGGTTGCTAGGAAGGCATTCTGCCCAGCATTACGGGGATATTTTTGCTCTGCTATGATCTTACATTAAGAACTGAAATGACTTCCTCCTCCTCGCCCTTGGTCTACCCAACAGAAAAAGGAAATGCAAGGTCTGCATACATGGACATTTTCCATCAAATTTCATTTCAGGTAATGTGTCAGCCACAGGTCCAGTTAAAATATTTTTCTAAATAATGCTACAGTTTTCACACTTTTTTTTTTTAAATCATTCAATTTGTATAAAGAACACAGCTGAAAATTATACTGTGTGTGCAATGTGGAAAATCAAATTTTAAAGAGGAACACCAGACCTGATTTCCATTTTTCAGGGTGGTGTTCCCCTCAGTGGGGGCATCCCGCTGTGTATGCTCCTAGGTCACACCTTCCTGTCGCTCCCACAGTGCAGAATTGGGCTAGAATAAGGGAGATTGGCTGAGCTGCCCGGTCAATCAGCGTGCTCGTTCTCACTTTGCTCGACTGATGGCTAAGGCACAAAGCGGAGGCAAAGTGTGCAGCTGACCACATCCCCCGCACACCCCCCGGCCGTCGTGTGATCATATTGTCAGTGTCAGAAAGGCTGGGCAGGTGCGCGCATGGCTACAGGTGAGCCAGGATGTGGCCGTGGCTCCGGGACAAGGCGAGTAAAAATTGGGGGGGGGGGGGTGATACACAGTGGGGCATCCCGGTTCAGGATGCCCCAAGGAGTGGAACTCTGATGGAGGGCCTCTGTGTTACTCTTTAATGGAGGCAAAAATGTGTGCCCGATTTATGTGAAGCAGTGTTAATGGGACATTCACTGATTTTTTTAATAGAAAACTTTTATTGAACAGACAACATTTTCCAGCAAAAAGGCAATATACAGGTAGAGTTGTACACTGCTGCTAAACAGGAGAAAAAAAAAATTAAAAGTTCGGGAAAGAATGTAAAACAAATTTGAATGGCTGTAACCTATTTACCGCACTCAAACTAGACAGTTCTGTCCTTAGGCTTTGATATGAGAAGGGGTGGGGGGTAGAACAAAAAAAAAAAAAAAAAAAAAAAACACAAAAGAAAAAAAAACAAAAAATAAAATTAAAGAGGGGGAGGGAGAAGGAAATAAAACTACACACAAGAATATCAACATCAGTGAAAGACAGGCTTAAACAACAATATGAACTTCCATGTGTTAATTTGTACATGTTCTTTAAATATACAATTTTAACTTTAGGTCTGTAGATTTTGTACAAAGTTATCCTACTAAACACTAGTGAACATGCCCTCTGTGCTCAAAGGCGATTAATGACAATGGTGTTTTTATTAAATCTGCATCAACTATATATACACACACATATGCGGGTATACATAGATTGCCAGTTTTTAATGCGTTTTCAAACTGAAAACAAGCGGCACTGTACATCTTGCTAGATCCGCAACAACTATATATACACACACGTACGTGAGTATACATAGATTCTGCCAACGTTTGAAACTAAAAACAAGCAGTGTTTTACATCTTGCTTGTCTTATGAACCTGTAAAGTCTGAACTCCAAAATCAACCGGAAAGAGAATATTTGAAAATATTGTGTGGTGCTTAATGAATTCCACCCCAAAAAGTGGCAAAAATGTACACCATAAATTATAGATTGCTATTTATTGACGTGAGGGTATCTGCATTTACAAATGCACAAGTATGTCATTTGAAGGGAGGAAATTAGTGTAAACATAGGCAAATGCTTGCTGCACGGATGGTGACAAAGGAATACCGGGGTTTGCAGGCAGCCAGCCATCCTATGCCTCATATCTTCCATAAACAAATTGTGCCAATTTCTTTGTTCTGCTACTTCAGTCACATGTTCTTCTCTTGCTTTACAGTTTCAATAAAATCTTATTGGCATTCAAGCTTTATAAAACACCTTCATGTTCCTCAAAAAAGGGCAGAACAATAGATATAGAGAAGCCAAACGGAACAGCCTCAACAAAATAAAATTAACATCAGCAGCAAATCCTCTTGCTGTAGACTTTTATAGTGCACATGTACCAAAGTTCTAGCGTTGTTAGAAAGGTGCACACCCACACACACTTTTGTCCCTTGTCTTGGATACACTTTGTTTCAGTACATCAGTTGTGGATCTTAATTGCTTTCTCAAGGTATGTGTAACGGCTTCTCTTTGGAGCTTTATTGAAGTGGTCAAGACCTAACCAAGGTCTGGGATGGGACATGTTGCCTGGAGAAAGAAAATGCATAAAACATTCCCATTTACAGTTCCAAAGAAAAATTTCTAAAATGTCTATGTGGCTAAACGGGATTTACTAAAGGGTTGGAATTAGTATTTGGGTAAAATATATAAAACTTTTAAAATGAAACCAAATAATGTACAGTTGCTATAAAATATCTAAACAAATCATTTAAAATGATTATGGTTATGTTAAATGTTTTGTCAATCCCTTGATTGTGTCATATTGAAGGTAGAAATTGTTTGAGTTTGCCTGCAAATTGCACAGGAAGATTTCTGGATAGAAAGTATGAGTAGAGGGAGCGCATATGTACAGTAATGAAGCAGAAAAGGGTACATCCAACTGGTGCCCTGCTTATAGTGAATACAGGAAAGGTAGAACCTAGCTTTTGCAAACTCCAGATTTTAGTAGTAAAACACAATTGTGTGAGAGAAATAGGACTAGTACACTAATTTAGACTAATTTTACCTTATCCTTAAGTGCCGCCTACAGGACAGATTTTGTAGAGCTCAACAAATATGTGCAACTGAATTAGTGCTTCAGCAGAGCTATAGTAATTTAGGCTATTCAGAGTCTCTTAACTTAAAATTGTTCGGGCATAAACACAGGCTATAATCTCCCGCCCCTTTAATCCCCTGCAGACATACACTTAGACCAGGGGGCATGTCCGGCCCTGACACGGCTGCTCCATTGCAGTAATTGGAGGGACATGTCATAGTTAATGTGACAGATAATGCAGGGTGGTCTATTAGCAATATTAGTTGGTGGAGTGGCAGATATTCTGGGTGGGTGGCGCGGAAAGTGTCAAGAGTGTTGCATTATAAATACTGTACTCACCAGGTTGGGGCTCAAAATCTTTTAAGCTCACTTCATAGTCCTCTTCTTTTATGTACTGATGTCGGCCCATCATTACAATTGCAAATTTAAACTATAACCAAAAATGCAGTTCAATATGGAGTTAGATTAGCAAAAAGACTGACATTTTCTTTATAATCATTACAGCAGACATTTACAGACCACATAAAAATACAATTCTGTGATTACTCACCTGTAGAATTGGTATTATGGTATTATGAGTATACAGTACGTCCTGCTCCAGATATAATACTTACTATCGGGTATTACGAAAATAGGCTCCTCCCGGCCCCTCAAATACCCAGGGAATGCCCACAAATCCCCAGCATTGAAAAGCAGTTAATGAGAAGCCGGGAGAATTAAAACAACCCAAACTAGTAACTATAACAATAACAATCACCATACAGGGGATCCAAGATAATGCAAAACCAAGGGTGGGGTGGAGCAGGACGTACTGTATACTCATAATACCAATCCTACAGGTGAGTAATCACAGAATTGTATTATTCTTAGTATACAGTACGTCCTGCTCCAGATACAATACTTACTATCGGGACATCCAATAGCAGTGTCCATAAAGTAGGGTGGGATCCCCAAAAAGGTAACAGCAGACAGTTTAAACCACTGCCGCCTGCAGAACCTTGCAGCCAAAAACAGCATCAGCTGAGGCCCTAACATCAACCTTGTAAAACTTTTAAAAGGTATGAACAGAAGACCAAGTAGCGGCCTTCCAAACTTGTTCAACAGAAGCCTGGTGCTGAAAAGTCCAAGAGGCACCAATAGCACGCGTAGAATGAGCAGTAAGGCGGAAGGGAGGATTCTTCCCCTTAGAGTAGGCCTGAATCACAGCCTGACGGATCCATTTGCTGATAGTAGACTTGGCAGGAGCCAAACCCTTCCAAGGACCAGAAGGGACCACAAAAAGCATCAGTTTTTCTGAAAGGTGCAGCAGCCACCAGATAGTACTTCAGACACCTAACCACATCCAAAGAATGCAAAACCCTCTCCTTAGCATTACTAGGATTAGGGCACAATGAAGGAAGAACAATGTCCTGATTCAAATGAAAGGCAGACACTACCTTAGGCAGAAAATCTGGCTTGAAGCGAAACACCACCTTGTCCTGGTGTGTCTCATAGTAGGGGGGCTGAATGGAAAGTGCCGCCAACTCAGACACACGCCTAACAGAGGTGATAGCCACCAGAAATACAACTTTGAGAGTAAGAATGGCCAGGGTAGCATCCTGCACAGGTTCAAAGGGAGCACCCTGCAAGGCTGACAAGACCTAGTTCAAATCCCAAACAGGCACCATAGGCTTACGTGGGGGACACCCATGAGTCACCCCCTGGAAAAAAGTCCTTATCAGAGAATGCTGAGCAAAGGACTTCTGGAGGAAAACAGCCAGGGCAGAAACCTGACCTTTCAGAGTACTAAGTTGGAGCCCCATCTCCAACCCATGCTGTAGGAACTCCAGAATCCTGGGAATAGAGGACACACGACAGGGAAAAGACTTAGACTCACCCCAGTCAATGTAGGCACGCCAAACCCTGTAATAAATGGAAGAAGACGACTTCTTCCTAGCCTTTATCATGGTAACAACTGAGGTAGACAGCCCCTTCTCCATCAAGATGGAGGTTTCAGCAGCCAGGCCATCAAATCCAGTGTTTGTAAATTGGGATGGCGTAGGGTGCCCTGAGTGAGCAGATCTGGCACCACGGGCAGAGGGTACTGATCTACTGCCAGCTGCGCCACATCTGCGAACCACACTCTTCTTGGCCACCTGGGGCCACCAGAATTGCTGGCACCCCCTCCAAAGCAATCTTGCGCAGAACCCTGCCCAGCATGGGGAATGGAGAGAAGACAAAGAAACTGAAAGTCCTGCCATGACATTGCTAGAGCATCCGTGGTCAAGGCCAGAGTATCCTGGGACAGGGAGACAAAGGCCGGTAGCTTGTCACTGACAGGACACAAACAGATCCACATCTGGTTTGCCCCAACGGTGACACAGATTCGAACACCCTGCTGCATAGCGACCATTCTGCATGGCGAGAGGTCCCCCCTACTCAGAGCCTGCCAGGAGATTTTCCACCCCCGGGATGTACACAGCTGATATACAGGGAACATTGGTCCCCGCCCAGGTCAGGATCAGAGAAACTTCCTGGAGGGCCCCCTTGCTCCGGGTCCCTCCCTGATGATTGATGTAGGCAACTGCCGCCTGGTTGTCCGGTGAGGAGTCAACTGAGCCAGAACTAACCTGATCGCCCGCAGCTCCAAGACGTTGATAGGTGTGTGGGCCTCCTGAGGGCCCCCACCTCCCCTGGCACTGCAGGGACTTCCAGAAACCCCCCCCCCAGCCAACTTGACAGACTGGCATCCGTGGTGAACGTCTCCCAGGAAGGGGTCAGAAAGGATCTGCCCCCAACAGGTTCATTGAGTCCATCCACCACGAGAGGGACCTCCTTACCAGGGGGGAAAGCACACAGACCCTGTCCAGGGCCTCTGGATCCTTGTCCCACACTGACAAGAGGCGGAGTTACAGAGGCCTCAAGTGGAACTGAGCATAAGGGACCACCTCAAAGCACGCCACCATCAGGCCCACAAGCTGCAATCCCTGCCTGATGGAGAGATGACGACAAGATAGCAGGAACTGGACCTGTGCAATCAGACTGTCCACCACCTGTTGAGGAAGGAAAATCCTTGCCTGAACTGTATCCAGATTCATTCCTAGGAATGGAGTCACCAAGGAGGGGGACAGTGAGGACTTGGGGTGGTTGATCACCCATCCAAATGACTCCAGGGTGGACACCACCAGCTGGGTATCCAGTTCTGCCTAATGTAGATATTGGGAGGTGATGAGAATGTCGTCCAGATAAGGCAGCACGCGGATGCCCTGAAACCTGAGCAGAGACATCACGCCAGCCAGCACCTTGGTGAACACCCTGGGAGCTGAGGTGAGACCAAAGGGCAATGCCACAAACTGGTAGTGTTGATCCTCCAGAGCGAACCTGAGGAACCTTTGATGACCTGGAAATACAGGAATATGAAGGTAAGCATCTTTGATGTCCACAGAAGTCATGAAATCCCCTGGAAGCAGGGAACTGATGGCAGAGCGCAGAGTTTCCATGCGAAAGCGTCTGCTCCTGACAAATTTGTTGAGGATCTTCAAGTCCAGGATGGGCCTGAGTGACCCATCTTTTTTGGGTACTGTGAATAGATTTAAATAAAAGCCTTTGCCTTTTTCTCTTAAAGGGACCTTGCAGATGACCCCCAGCTCCAGGAGGCCTTGCACTGCCTGCACTAGCTCCTGAGCTGACACAGGGTGCTGAGGAATCCGGGATCTGATTAATCTTGGGGGCGGCCAGGCAGAAAACTATCTTGTAAACGGAGGACACTACCTCCTGAATCCACCGGTCTGAGACATGAAGCCTCCAGACGTGAGCAAAGTGCTGAAGCCGCTCCATCATGCCTGAGGGGGCTTGGGAGAGGATTTAGCCTTGGGGCCCCAGGAGGAGCCAGGACATCTACGTCCTCTGTCCCTACCCCAGAAGTCTCCCCGGGCCCCAGTAAAGGAAACCTCCCTCCCTTGTCTAGCGCCACGGTAGGGGGAGCAGAAGGAGCCCTGACCCCGAAAGGGCCGAGACTGCTGCCTGCCCTGGGGTAACCTGCCTCCCTTAGCAAAAAGGTCCAGGCGGTCCCCAAACAGGCGTAGTCCTTTGAAGGGAAAACCAGTGAGGGCCTTCTTGGCAGCGTTGTCAGCAGCCCACTGGCGTAGCCAAGCCGAGCAGCATATAGCCACCACAAGGGCAAATGTCCTGGCACACATTCTGATGGTGTCAAATGCTGAGAGAACAAAATTTACAAAAAACATTACAACTGGAGAGTGCATTGAACACCTCACAAGGCAAATCATCAGGGGCACTATCAAGTATACTTCTTAGCAGGGTCCTAATGGCCACAGCAGTAATGGCCGAGGCACAGACCGGGCGCAGTGTCGTCCCCACACATGCAAAGGCATGGGACGCCATCTGGTCAATGCGTCTTCAGCATCCCGCAGGGTAGTGGAGTCAGGGGAGTGCATGACAGTGGTGTTCGATAGCCCTAGGACCGGGGCATCCACTTTGGGAGGGGATGACCAACACTTTACCACATCAGCAGGAAAGGGATACTTCCTATCCCAACTCTTAGGTACACTGGGAAGTCTACTGGGACGCTCCCATTCCTTGAGCACAAAGTTATTGAGATGTGCTTGCTCAGGAAATTTCAAGCGTGACTTAGTGGTATGGAACAGTTCCCCCCTTTGCCTGGGAGCCGCAACAGGGGGAGAAATGGACAGAACCTCAAAAATCTGGATCAGCAATCAGTATCATCCGGGGCCCAGGGGTCAGAGCCAGAATCGTCATGACCCCCTGGGCCTCTCATCAGATGACCCTGAGTCGGAGAATAGCTCTCTGTCCGAAAGGGTATAGCCACAAAGATGCCAAAACCCATCAGTTTCCATAGAGAAAAGAGTGACATTAGGCATTAAGTGCCGCTTTTTATCAGGTGCCTTACGCGCCAAGGTATTAGCAATTAACTTCTCACCACTAGCCAGTCTAGAAGACACATCAGGCTGAGAATCCCCACTTGTATGCAACTCAGTAAGAGTGAGATTTAAGCTTGGGGGGGGGGCAGGCACCTGCTCAGCACAGGGTACACAGACCCGCGCCTTGTCAGCGTCAGGTGGAGACTCCCCACACGCTACACACAGCCGGGCTTGTCCTGAAGGAACCCCGGTCACATTATCCGGAGATGCCTCCCTATGGTGATTATAGCGGTACTATAGACCGATAGGGATTGACGCTATACACCCGCTAGGGAAGTGGGGGTAATTACACTAGGCCTCACAAGTTAACCAACTAATAGAGGGCTGGGAGAAGCCAATGGATTTGCCCGTCTGAAAGACACAATCAAATGAGCCATAAGCCGACAATAATAAAAGGGTGGTAATAAAGCCGCCCGCGAGGGCACTTACGGACCGCGCTAGGTAGAGGTCCGTCACGCAGAAGCCGACCAAGCAGACAAAATGGCGTTGTATACCTCGAGGGGCGGGCCCGCACAAGCAATGATGCGGAACGCGCCAGAGACAGGACCCCCCCCGAATAGCGCAAAGCCAACACATGACAAGCAGCCAATGACGGCGCGCCGGCACCTGAGGTAACGCCGCCGCCAAGTGCAGAACATATGTGAAGAAAAGGCGCGTGACGGCCATTTTAAGTATAGTACTAGTAAAACAAGTCAGCGCGGCGGCTGACACAAGGCACCGTGTAATAAAGCCAATACAAGTATATGCATATACACACACACCCTCTTTCCCCCGAAGGCTACAAGGAGAATGAGGGAGGACAGCAGCCACTTGCCATAGGGCCCACCGATAGACAGGGGCAAGGGGCAATAGTGCGGGAGGGGCATGCCATAGAGGCTCACCATAAGCCTGAACCGCCTACCCTTTGGTGGGGGATTGCGGTGGAGCAGCGCTCCTAAGCACCTAACAGCGGTGCTGCCTACCATCACCCAACCAGCGCAGCCAAGGCTGGGAGGCACATTACAAATGGAACGGGTAGAAATAGTCCTACAGGGCCGCAGGCTATTAGCCCTGCTCACCTGCGAGTAGAAAGAGCCATTTTTTGTCCTTCGCAGTCCAGACTGCAGATAAAATCTGGGGATTTGTGGGAGGTCCCTGGGTATTTGAGGGGCCAGGAGGAGCCTATTTTCGATGTCTCTGCAATGTCTCTGCAGTCCAGCGCCATCTGGCGGAGTAATGCCCGATATAATACTTACTATCGGGAGCAGGACGTACTGTATACTAAGAATAATCCCCATATCCATTCTTCCCTTGGCTAACCTCAAGCTATAAAAGAAGAAAAGCACTGAACATTCATCAAGTGTAAGAGAACATGAACAAGACAGTTGTGGCTTCAAAGTAAAGACTGGGGGATGCAATGAGAGAGGAAGAACTCCTGTGTGCGCAAACACACTATATGCACAAAATCCAGCAGCATGATTACGGTTTATGCGATGAGGTGACTAATGTCATCCATTATCACCTTTTGTAACCCCCTTAGCCGTCTACCCTACTAATGCATAAAAAAAAAAAAATACCATTTTGTGAATACTCACCTGTAAATTGGGTATTATAAGTATGTCACACACCCCCGCTACAAATAGTCATTACACTTGGGTTATACCGACCTGTAGAGGGTGATCTTGCAGAGATGTCATGAAAAAAAGGGAGCCCCTCCCGATCCACAAATACCTGGTACCTCCCACTCATTCCCCAGTATTAAGACAGCAGTAAAGGGACCAGGAAGAGCCAAAATAACCAGTAACAATAAAAAAGGTTCACCATAGAAAGGATCCAGAATACCAAAGGGCGGGGTGAAGCGGGATGTGTGACATACTTATAATACCCATTTTAAAGGTGAGTATTCACAAAATGGCGTTGTATACCTCGAGGGGCGGGCCCGCACAAGCAATGATGCGGAACGCGCCAGAGACAGGACCCCCCCCGAATAGCGCAAAGCCAACACATGACAAGCAGCCAATGACGGCGCGCCGGCACCTGAGGTAACGCCGCCGCCAAGTGCAGAACATATGTGAAGAAAAGGCGCGTGACGGCCATTTTAAGTATAGTACTAGTAAAACAAGTCAGCGCGGCGGCTGACACAAGGCACCGTGTAATAAAGCCAATACAAGTATATGCATATACACACACACCCTCTTTCCCCCGAAGGCTACAAGGAGAATGAGGGAGGACAGCAGCCACTTGCCATAGGGCCCACCGATAGACAGGGGCAAGGGGCAATAGTGCGGGAGGGGCATGCCATAGAGGCTCACCATAAGCCTGAACCGCCTACCCTTTGGTGGGGGATTGCGGTGGAGCAGCGCTCCTAAGCACCTAACAGCGGTGCTGCCTACCATCACCCAACCAGCGCAGCCAAGGCTGGGAGGCACATTACAAATGGAACGGGTAGAAATAGTCCTACAGGGCCGCAGGCTATTAGCCCTGCTCACCTGCGAGTAGAAAGAGCCATTTTTTGTCCTTCGCAGTCCAGACTGCAGATAAAATCTGGGGATTTGTGGGAGGTCCCTGGGTATTTGAGGGGCCAGGAGGAGCCTATTTTCGATGTCTCTGCAATGTCTCTGCAGTCCAGCGCCATCTGGCGGAGTAATGCCCGATATAATACTTACTATCGGGAGCAGGACGTACTGTATACTAAGAATAATCCCCATATCCATTCTTCCCTTGGCTAACCTCAAGCTATAAAAGAAGAAAAGCACTGAACATTCATCAAGTGTAAGAGAACATGAACAAGACAGTTGTGGCTTCAAAGTAAAGACTGGGGGATGCAATGAGAGAGGAAGAACTCCTGTGTGCGCAAACACACTATATGCACAAAATCCAGCAGCATGATTACGGTTTATGCGATGAGGTGACTAATGTCATCCATTATCACCTTTTGTAACCCCCTTAGCCGTCTACCCTACTAATGCATAAAAAAAAAAAAATACCATTTTGTGAATACTCACCTGTAAATTGGGTATTATAAGTATGTCACACACCCCCGCTACAAATAGTCATTACACTTGGGTTATACCGACCTGTAGAGGGTGATCTTGCAGAGATGTCATGAAAAAAAGGGAGCCCCTCCCGATCCACAAATACCTGGTACCTCCCACTCATTCCCCAGTATTAAGACAGCAGTAAAGGGACCAGGAAGAGCCAAAATAACCAGTAACAATAAAAAAGGTTCACCATAGAAAGGATCCAGAATACCAAAGGGCGGGGTGAAGCGGGATGTGTGACATACTTATAATACCCATTTTAAAGGTGAGTATTCACAAAATGGTATTAGTAACATAGTAACATAGTATGTAAGGCTGAATAAAGACTTTAGTCCATCCAGTTCAGCCTGTTTAACTCCTTCCAGTGGTCTAGTAGCCATAGCCGGAAATGTTATTACATGCCAGGAAGGCATCAAGGCCACTTTTGAACATTTTTAATGTATCCCTCATTACTACCTCCTCTGGCAGTGAGTTCCATAGTCTCACTGCTCTTACAGAGAAGAATCCCCTCCTATGTCGGTGGAGAAAGCACCTTTCCTCTAACCTTAGTGGATGCCCCCGGGTTATGGTTACACTCCGGGGTATAAATAGATTGTGGGACAGATCCTTGTATTGACCCCGAATATATTTATACATAGTTATTAGATCACCCCTCAATCGTCTTTTTTTCTAGACTAAATAAGCCTAATTATTATTCTAAGCCTAAGCCTATAAGCCTAAGTATTATTCTAAGTATGTCACACACCCCGCTTCAGATAGTCATTACACTTGGGACATCCAATAGCAGTGTTCATAAAGGGCGGGGATCCAAAACAAGGCAATAATGCACAAACTTAAACCACTGCAGCTTGCAGAACCTTGCGGCCAAAAACAGCATCCGCTGAGGCCCGCACATCAACCTTGTAAAACTTGGAAAAAGTGTGAACGGAAGGCCAAGTAGCAGCCTTACAAACTTGCTCAACAGAGGCCTGATGCTGGAAAACCCAGGACGCCCCAACAGCACGAGTGGAATGAGCAGTAACACGAAAAGGGGGAAACTTCCCCCTTGGCAGAATAGGCCCCAACAATGGCCTGGCGAATCCATTTACTAATGGAAGACTTGGCGGGAGCCAAACCTTTAAAGGCCCAGTGGGCACCACAAAAAGGGCGTCAGTCCTACGAAAGGAAGAAGTAGCCACCAAATAGTACTTCACACAGGGAACCACATCCAGAGAATGCAAAACCCTCTCCTTGTCAATGCTGGGCTTAGGACACAAGGAGGGTAGAACAATGTCCTGATTAAGATGAAAGGCAGAGACCACCTTAGGAAGGAAATCTGTCTTGAAGAGGAAAACAACCTTGTCCTGATGCCTCTCAAAATAAGGAGCATTAATGGACAAAGCCGCCAACTCTGATACACGCCGAACGGAAGTGATAGCAACCAGAAACACAGCCTTCTGAGTAAGCGTAGAAAGAGCAATATCCTGCAAAGGTTCAAAAGGAGGACCCTGAAAAGCAGAAAGAACCAAATTCAGATCCCAAACTGGGAGCAAAGGCTTCCTAGGAGGCCACACATGCGTAACCCCCTGGAAAAAGGTCTTAACCCGAGGATAAAGAGCAAAAGACTTTTGAAAGAAAACCGCCAGGGCAGAAACATGCCCTTTCAGCGTACTAAGCTGCAAACCCAGGTCCAGACCATGTTGCAGAAATTCCAAAACCCTAGGGATAGAAAACACCCTGCAAGGCAGGGCCCGGACCTCACACCAATCAATATAAGACCTCCAAATCCTATAGTAGATGGCAGAGGAAGACTTCTTTCTAGCCCTAACCAGAGTCTGAATGACAGCATCAGAAAGACCTTCCTCCTTCAGGATGGAGGATTCAGCAGCCACGCCGTCAAAGCCAGCGTTGGTAAACTGGGGTAGAGCAGTGGACCCTGAGTGAGCAGATCCGGCAGAAGGGGCAGATCTAACTGATCCGCTGCCAACCTTACCACGTCTGCGAACCAAACCTGTCTTGGCCATCTTGGAGCCACCAGGATTGCTGACGCGCCCTCTAGGGCCAGCTTGCGCACCACTTTGCCCACCATGGGAAACGGGGGGAACAGGTACAGAAACCACAGATCCCTCCAGTTCAGAGACATGGCATCCGCTGCCAGAGCCAGCGGATCCCGCGAGAGAGACACAAACGCCGGAAGCTTGTGATTGTGACGAGAGGCAAAGAGATCCCCCTCCGGAGTCCCCCACCAGTGGCAAAGCGACCGAAACACCTTGGGGCTGAGCGACCATTCCCCCCGGCGAGATGAGCACCTGCTCAGGGAGTCCGCCTCGGTGTTCTCCACTCTCGGAATGTACACCGCCGAGATGCATGGGACATTGCTCTCTGCCCAAGCCAGGATCAAAGACACTTCCCTGAGGGCACGCCTGCTGCAAGTCCCTCCCTGGTGATTGATGTAGGCGACCGCAGTCCGATTGGCCGACCGAACTTGAACCGGCAAGCCCTGTAACTGATGAGTCAAGTGAGCCAGAACCAACCTGATCTCTCAGCCCCAGAACATTGATGGGATCGTGAGCCTCCTGAGGCCCCCACAGTCCCTGAAACTGAAGATCCTTCTAAAATCCCCCCCCCCAACCTGACAGGCTGGCATCCGTGGTGACAGTCTCCCAACGAGGGGTCAGAAAGGATCTGGCTCTCAGATTGCTCTGTTCCAGCCACCACCGAAGGGAATGCTGAACCCGGGGGGACATCAGAAAAGACTTATCCATTGACAGTGGGGACCCGTCCCAGGCCGCCAAGTGTCCTTGTGTGAAACTGGGCAAATAGAACCGCCTCGAACGAAGCCACCATCAATCCCACCAGTCGCATCCCCAGCCGAATGGACGGGCAAGGGATGGATAGGAGAAGCTGAGTCAATTCCTGAATCAAAAGAACCTTGGGCCGGGGGAGGAACACCCTGGACTGAAGTATCCAGAGACATTCCCAGGAACGCCACCACCCTGGACGGAGAGAGGCAGGACTTGGGATAGTCGATCACCCAGCCGAATCTCTCCAGGGTGCTCCGCCTGGCCGAGAGAGGATGCCATAATAAGATCGTCCCGATAAGGCATGATGCGGATTCCCTGGGCTCTCAGGAGGGCCATCACCCCCGCTAGCACCTTGGTGAAAACCCTTGGAGCCGAGGTAAGGCTAAACGGAAGGGCCACAAACTGAAAATGCCGATCTTCCACCACGAACCTGAGAAATCTCTGATGCCCGGGAAGATTGGAACATGCAGATAAGCATCCTTGATGTCTATGGACGTCATGAAGTCCTCCTGCCGAAGTGAATTTATGGCAGAGCGGAGAGTTTCCATGCGGAACTTCCTGGGATGGATAAACCTGTTGAGAAACTTCAGATCCAGGATGGGACGAACGGAGCCATCTTTTTTGGGCACCGTAAACAGATTGGAATAGTATCCCAGGCCCCAGTCCGAGGGAGGCACCGGGCAGATGACAGCCATGTCCAAGAGATCTTTTACTGCCGGCCGGAACCCCAGCGCGGCCAGAGGATCCAAGGGCACGTGAGACCTGAAGAATCTGGGAGGGGGCCGGATCTCGAACTCCAGCTTGTAACCGGAAGACACCACTTCCCGAATCCATCTGTCCGAGACCTCCAGGTCCCAGACCTGGGAGAAGTGTCGCAGCCGTCCCCCCACCCGCGAGGGTGAGGGCGCCCCCTCATTGCTGAGCCGGCTTAGCAGCGGCTTTGGGCTTGGAGCCCCAGCTGTGACCTGGACGGGCACGTCCTCTTCCCCTGTTCCAGGAGTCACCTCTAGAGGGGAAGACAGCCGATCCCCGTCCAGCTCTGGCCCCACGAAAGGAAGGGGTAAAGGAATCCGCCCCCCCGAAAGGGACGACGTTGCTTCTTTCGCTGAGGTAACCTACCTCCTTTTGCGACCGAATCCAATTTTTCTCCAAAGAGCCGCAAGCCCAGAAAGGGAAGAGCTGTAAGAGACTTTTTGGACACAAAATCAGCCGCCCACTGGCGCAACCAAACCGACCGCCGAATAGCCACCAGCAAGGCCGAAGTTCTACTACACATCACCATAGTGTCATCCAGGGCGGCTAGCACAAATGACAAAAAATTCACACCGCTTAAGGGCGGTGAACTCATCACTAGCCGGGTCAAGCCTGGTGGCAGACAACAGGTCCCTGACAACCGACCTAGAAGCCACGATTAGAAGCGCTGAAGCACAAACAGGCCGCAAGGCTGACCCGACACTGGCAAAACCGTGACAAGCCATCTGGTCAATGCGTTTGTCTTGCATTCTCCTGACTTACTCTCAAGGACGCTGAGGACAGAGGTGCTAGACAACCCCAAAACAGGGGCGTCCACCTCGGGAGGGGACGACCAGCGCCTCACCGTGTCCACCGGAAAGGGATATTTCTTATTCCAGCCCGGAGGGACACCCGGATGCCGAGTAGGCCTCTCCCATTCCTTAAGAATAATGCAGTCGAAATGCCTTTGATTAGGAAATTCTAAGCGCAGCTTAGCCTCCTCAAAGAACCCCCGCCTTCTGCGGAAGAGTCACTTCAGGAGGAGAGATTGCCAGAACCTCAAACATATGAGCCAGGACCCTAGGGGTATCGACAGAATCCCCCTGACCCCGCTCGGCATCAGCGCCAAGAAACTGCTGATCGTCTGAACCATCCGACTCCTCAAAAAGCTCCCCTTCCTCTAGCGGGGGTAATCAGACCAGTCCAGTGAATCAAACTCCTCACAATCCGAAGCCTGCATGGCTGGGGACAAGTGCTTTCTCTTAGCCGGGACCTTTCTGGCCACAGCGCTGGAAAATAATTTTTCCAGGTTGGACAATCTGGCACACACCTCAGATTGCGACTCCCCACTCATGACATCACACGGGGTACGGGTCAGGCGGGGAGGGGTAGGGGAAGGGACCGGCGGCGCAGAACCAGACGCCTGGGATCCGGACTGCCGTGTAATAGTCTGCTGCGCACATGGTATGCGAAGGAAATCATCATCCCCTGTAAGGGATGCCCCACACCCCAAACACTGCTGGGGTTGCCCCGAGGGGAGCCCGAGCCCGGTATCCTGGGAAGCCTCCTTATGGTGATTTTATTGAAGTAGCAATACCCAGGGGAATTACGCAAATATAAGCGACCCGTGATGTCCCTCTAGTGTCCTGAGTGGGAGGATTTATAGGGAGTTCCTAATTACCCAGGGACCCTAGGACCGGGAGGACCCTTTAGGATCCGACAAGGGTCCACCTGGAACACAGAATACAGGGCTGTTCAGCACCTCAATCATGCCCATGCACACACAAACATATATACTAATATTGCAATATTAATAGGAGGGACTGGGCTATAAACTCCCAGCACTATGGTGCATAAGACAGGCACACTATAGATATGATAGACACATGAATATAGTGAGGACAAGTAGTAATGGGGCCTCAAGGGCCACTCACAGATACGTCCGTCCTGCCAGAAGCGAGCCCGAGAGCAGAGGGAGAAGAAGGGCGGGCCGGTGCGGTTCGCGTGACGCGCCTGGCCTTGCCCCCCTCCCCTGACAAGCGTGCCGCTCCCGGCCAGTGGCCGGGCTCCGCTGCGGCGCCAAGAGCACAGGGGCGGGCCGTCGGCGAGCACCCGACCCGCCCCCCACCATACCTGAGGGGAAGAAGCTCCCCCGCCGAATCTGATCAAACGGCCGGCGCTGCGGCACAGGCTGAGTACAACAACGTGCATACAAGAATCACACGCACGCATAATAAACAATCAGGGAGAAGGGGACCCGGACGCTGCTCCCCCCTCTAAGGAGCAAGGGCAATCCGGGAGAGGAATCCACGCTGGAAGGTGGACGGGCAAGGGACGTGCCATCCCAGATCGGGATCACCAACCCGGCAAAACTGCCTACCCCTTACTATGGGGTCTCACGGTGGAGCGTAGCTCCTAAGCACCATTAGGTGCTGTCTACCCTTGCCGGACCAGCAGCCTAGGCTGGGAGGCAAGATGAATACTAAGAAGGTGGGGTCCAGGTAGAAAAACAAATAAGCGGGCCGGGAGTTACCCCGGCTACCTGCAAGGAGGAGACATCTTCTGACTTGCTCGCCGTCTGCAGAGATGAAAGACTGGGAAATGAGTGGGAGGTACCAGGTATTTGTGGACCGGGAGGGGCTCCTTTTTTCATGACATCTCTGCAAGATCGCCCTCTACAGGTCGGTATAACCCAAGTGTAATGACTATCTGAAGCGGGGTGTGTGACATACTTAGAATAACACCTTTTAACTTGCACACTAAGATATGTAAATACTTCTGTGCAATTGTTACCTTCACAAATGTGCATTTTGAAAAAGAAAAAGTACTTTTGGCACAGCTTAATCAATGCACTTCTTCAGTTAGAATCAATGCTAAAGTGAACATATCACCCCGCCCCCCCAAAAAAACTGTCCAGAGGTATTGTAAAAACACATTTTTACCTAGCATTCCCTGAATTGCCCCACCTACTTAAGTCATGGCCGCTGTTGGCATTGCTACACCTGTGCAATGACTGCTGAGCCAATTTGAGATGACAGGTGATCAGAGAGTTCGTGGTGGTCCCCTCTAAAGCATCCACCCAGTCTATTCAGAGAAACTGGGTGGGTTGTTAAAAATACAATTCTGTGAAATACTCACCTGTAGAATTGATATTATTTGTATACAGTACGTCCTGCTCCAGATATAGTACTTACACTTGGGTTATCCTCCGCCAGATGGCGCTGCACTGCAGATACATGCAAAACAGGCTCCTCCCGGCCCCTCAAATACTCGGGGACCTCCCACAAATCCCCAGCATTGAAAAGCAGTGAACAAGAAGCCGGGAGAATTTAACCACCAAAACTGGTAACTATAACAATGATAACAATCACCATACAGGGGATCCAGAATAATGCAAAAAAACAGGGTGGGGTGGAGCAGGATGTACTGTATACAAATAATATCAATTCTACAGGTGAGTATTTCACAGAATTGTATTATTCTTAGTATACAGTATGTCCTGCTCCAGATATAGTACTTACACTTGGGACATCCAATAGCAGTGTCCATAAGTAGGGTGGGATCCCCAACAAAAAAAGGCAACAGCAGACAGTTAAAACCACTGTCACCTGCAAAACCTTGCAAGACAGCATGAGCTGAGGCCCTAACATCAACCTTGTAGAACCTTGAAAAGGTTATGAACAGAAGACCAAATAGCGGCCTAGCAAACTAGTTCAACAGAAGCCTGGTGCTGAAAAAGCCCAAGAGGCAGAAGCCAAAAACCTTTCCAAGGACCAGAAGGGACCATCCCATCCAAGGAATGACCAGTCCCAATGCCGCCTAGCCCCTCGAGATTAGACGAGATCGGGCGCATTGAGGATGTAGTGGCCGTAGGCCCAAAGGAGCATCAGCTCTCCTAAGGACAAGAGACTACCAAGGAAAACTTCCATCACCTGTTCAAGGAATGCAGAACCCCTTTCCTCAGCATTGCTAGGAATAAGGCACAGAGGGAAGAACAATAACTTGAAACAATGAACATGAGATACCATTTTAGGCAGAAAATCCGGCTTAAAGCGGACCACCACCTGTCCAGGTGTATCCCAAGGAATGGGAATAGGTAGACCGAGCCGCCAGCTCAGGCACACGTCTGACCGAAATAACAGCCACCAGAAAGACAACCTTGAGGGTAAGAACAGTCAAACAGCATCCTGAATAGGTCCAAAGGGAACACCCTGCAAGGCAGACAGAATCAAGTTCAAATCCCAATATAGGGACCATAGTATTACGTAAGGGACACACACGAGTAACCCCATGAAAGAAAGTCTTAACCAAGGAAAACTGAGCAAAAGACTACTAAGGAAGGCGGACAGGGCAGAACCTGACCCTTCAGAGTACTGAGTAGGAGACCCAACTCCAACCCATGTTGTAATAACTCTAGAACCCTGGGAACAGAGAACGCCCGACAGGGAAGAGACCTAGACTCACGCCAATCAATATGGGTACACCATACCCTATAATGGGCTAAAGAAAAAGAAGAAGCTTGCTCCAAGTCTTCCCATAGTCTCAATCACCGAGACAGATAAGCCTTTCTCCATCAAGATGGATGTTTCAGCAGTCAGGCCGTCAAGGCCAGAGTCTGTAGATTGGGGTGACGTAAGGGACCCTGAGCGAGCAGAGCTGGCACTCCTGGCAGAACGTACAGATCCACTGCCCTCTGAACCACGTCTGTAAGCCACACTCTTCCTGGCCACCCGAGGCCACCAGAATCACTGGCCCCCCTCCAGAGCAACCTTGCGCAGAACCCTGCCTAGCAGGGGGAATGGAGAAAAGACATGCATAACAGAATGTCCTGCCATGACGTTACTACGGCATCATGACCACAGCCAGAGGATCCTGGGACAGGGACAAGGGCTGAGAGCTAGTGATAGTGACGGGCCACAAACAGATCCACAACTGGTTAGACCCCTTTATAGAGACACAGGGATTAGCACACCCTGTCGCAGAGGGACCCCCACCGGAGTGAATACCACCGATATGCAGGGAACACTGTCCTCCACCCAGATCAGGATCAGACACTTCCTGGAGGACCCTCCTGCTCCAGGTCCCTCCCTGATGATTAACGTAGGCCACTGCCGTAAGACAGATAGAGCACCCCCGAACAGTCAGGCCCCGAAGAGGGGTAGTCAAGCGAGTTAGAACTAATCTGAACGCTCACTGTTTCAAACATTGATAGGTGTATGGACCTCCTAAAGGCCCCACCTCCCCTGGAATCGCAGGGAGTTTCGGAAGAAACCCCCCCCCCCTCATCTTGATAGATTGGCATCCATGGTGACCGTCTCCAGGAAGGGGCAAGAAGGGGACTGCCCCCAGATTCTTTGAGTTCATCCACTCCAAGAGGGATCTCCTTACCGGGGGGGGGGCACACAGACCCTGCTCCAGGCATGCTGGATCCTTGTCCTGTACTAACCATAGGAGCAGTTGCAGAAGGGCCCCAGGGGGACTGAGCATAAGGTACCGCTTCGGAGCCAGCCACCAACGGGCCCACCAGCTGCATCCCTGCCTGGTGAAGGGACGGGGACAGCCATGAGGGACTGAGCCCATGCAACTCGATTGTCCACTTTATTGCTGAGAAGGAAGATTCTCGCCTGATCCGTATCCAGATTCATTCCTAGGAATGGAGTTACCAATGAAGGGGACAACGAGGACCCGGGGTGATTGATCACCCATCCAAATGACTCCCAATGGAAACCACCAGCCGAGTATCCAACTTAACCTGACGTAGAGACTGGGAAGGTATAAGGACGTCCAGGTAGGTCATCGCACGGACGCCCCTTGGTCTCAGAGACAGCACCCTCGCCAGCACCTTGGTGAGCACTCTGGGAGCTGAAGGGAAGACAGATAAAAAGGCCACAAATTAGCAGTGTTGGGCTTCCAACGCGAACCCGTAGAACCTCGGCGTCCAGAAGACACAGGTAAGTGAAAATAAGCATCTTTGATCTCCACAGGCGGCAAGAAGCCCCCGGAACAGAGGCAGGGACCGGAAGCACCCGGGACCTGATAATCCTGGGGGAGGGCGCGCAGCAAACTATCTTGTATCCGGAGGACACTACCTCCTGAATCCACCAGTATGAGGCGTGATGCCTCCTGACAAGAGCAAAGTGCCGCAGCCGTCCCCTCACCCAAACGGGCGAGGGCGCCCCATCATGCTTGAGGGGACTTGGTGGAAGATTTGGGTTTAGCCCCACCGGAGGAGCCAGGGCGTTGTCTGCTGCTCCTGGGGCAGGAATCTGCGCAAGCCCCCGAGAAGGACACCCCTGGCTCTTGTTTAACACTATGGTAGGGGGGAGGAGGGGTGCCCCGGCCCCGAAGGGGCCGAGACGGCCGCCTGCATTGGGGTGACTTACCCTTCTTACCAAACAGGTCTAGACGGGCCCCAAACGGGCGTCGCCCTTTAAAAGGAAGCCCGGTAAGAGTCTTCTTAGCAGCATCGTCAGCACCCCACTGTCGCAGCCAGACCAAGTGACGTATAGCCACCACAAGGGCAGAAGTTCTTGCACACATTCTAATGGTGTCCTCCAATGCTAATAAGATAAACTTTACAAACACATCACAACTGGAGAGTGCATTAAACACATCCCAGGGGAGATCATCAGGGGGGCGATCAAGCATTTGTCAGATGAGGGTTCTAGCGGCCACGGCAGTAATAGCCGAGGCACAGACCGGCGCAGCGCCGTCCCTGCACATGCAAAGGCGTGGGAGGTCAGCAGGTAAATGCGCCGGTCCTCAGCATCCCGAAGGGTAGCATAAGCAGGGGCTTTAATAAAGGGGGGGGGTTAGGAACCCCTATGATCGGGGCATCCACCTCGGGGGGAGGATGACCAACATTTAACCACCTCAGGGGGAAAAGGGTACTTCCTATCCCAGTCCCCTGGGACCCCTGGAAGTTTACTGGGGCACTCCCATTCCTTGAGCACAAGGGTATGGAAATGTGATTGCTCCAGGAATTCCAAACGTGCAGTTGCTGTATGGAAACGCTCCCCTCTCTGCTTGGGAGCCTCACCAGGGAGAGAGATAGACAGAACCTCAAAAACCTGATCAACAAATTGTCAGTGTCACTCTGGGCCCAGTATTCAGGGCCAGAATCGTCATGACTCCTCGGCCTCTCATCAGATGAGCCTGAGTCAGAGAAGAGCTCTCCATCAGAAGGGGTATAGCCACAGAGTCGTAAACTCCTCAGTTCCCATAGGAAAAACAGTAAGATGAGGCGTCAAGTGCCGCTTCTTACCAGGGCCCTTGCGCTCCGACAACCTCGCAAGAATCTGTTCAGCTGTAGGCAGTCTGGCAGACACAACAGGCTGAGAATCCCCACTTGTATGCGACTTAGCAGGAGTGAGATTTAAGCTTGGGGAAATAGGTGAATTGAAACGAGGTGCAGCCGCTGGCAGGCCTGCTTGCAGGGCCGGTGCTTGCTCGGCACATGGTACGCAGACCCGTGCCCTGTCAGCGTGGGGTTGTCCGCACGCCATACACAGCCGGTCTTGTCCCAGGGGGACCCCGGTCACATTATTCTGAGATGCCTCCATATGGTGATTTTTTAGGCTCAATATGCCAGCAGGGATTGACGCTATAAGCAACCCTGGATGCCCCAAAGACCCACTAGGGAAGTGGGAGAATTTTACAAGGCCCGCTATCAAATACACCGGGCCGGGAGAAGCCAATGGATTCAACAGTCTGAAAGACACAATGAGAAGAGAAGGGTGTCAGAATGAAAAACTCAACAATGAGTATAAGGCCGCCCGCGAGGGCACTTACGGACCACGGTAAGCAGGAACGTCACACACGTCGCGCGCGGACAAAATGGTGCCATGTACCTCGAAGGGCGGGCCAGATCGTGCCATGACGCAGAGCGCGCCAGGCCAGGCCCTGCCCTCCCAGGACACAGAAGCGTCTGCGGCAGTTATACGAATAAAAATACTACAAGGCGCGGCGTCTGACACCATATACACAAGTCCAAAGACAGAACAAAGGCCATATACGTGTAATCACAATACACTGACACCACAGACACCCCCCCCCCCGACTACGGGGGGAACGAGGGAGGATGGTGGCCCTTCACACAGGGCCCACCGCTCTACGGGGCATGGGGCAATAATGCGGGAGGGGCATCCCATAGAGGCTCACCATCAGCCTATACCGCCTATCCTTTGGTGGGGGACTGCGGAGGAGCAGCGCTCCACAAGCACGCATGGTGCTGCCTACCTTCACCCGACCAGCGCAGCCCAGGCTGGGAGGTACATCACAAAGAGTACGGGTGGGTATAGTCCAACAGGGCCGCAGGCTTTAATAGCCCCGCTCACCTGCGAGAGAGTGATAACTTCATGTCTTCGCAGTCAGCACTGCAGAGAAATCTGGGGATTTGTGGGAGGCCCCATGGGTATTTGAGGGGCCGGGAGGAGCCTGTTTTGCATGTCTCTGCAGTGCATCGCCATCTGGCGGAGGATAACCCAAGTGTAAGTACTATATCTGGAGCAGGACGTACTGTATACTAAGAATATCAGGATGCTGCCCACCCCAAGACATGAGCAGCAAGTCCTGCATTACCTTGCAAGGTGTGGGATCGCTTTAACCTACAACCTCATTGCTTACTTTATCAGTGTTAAGCTGCTTTAACATGCATGTGTTAAGTCGGAAATGATGAATACCTTTTCAAATTCTTTCTCCTGGATTTCCAGCAAAACTTGGATGCGCTTCATAACTTCTCTAAAAGGCTCCCCCTGAGAAGTTTGTACATGATTAAAGATGCATTCCACATTAAACGTAATGTAGCACCAAATCTGAAATCCTAAATATGTACTTTAAAACACTAAGAAAATACAGGCTAACTGTGACAAACATTACACTTGTGGCAGCTAAAGCTGGGTTAAAACAGATCAAACCCTGGGACACAATGTCCAATACTTTCCACCCCCTTCCAAGAGCATATTTCAGCAGAATTCCATGGTGTGTCTGCAGAGATCTCTCTCATGATCATAACAGATCACTGAAATGGAGCCCAGTGCCACACATTAACCCTTGTCTGGTGGTAGGGTCATAATGACCTTATGGTACCAAACATTGTTTTTCCATACATTTCTTTTTGTTAGGATTTATATAAATGAAATACACCCCTTCAATCGATGTTTTAATAAAAATGTGTGAAGTACTGATATTTGTACATTTCTATTACTCCACACATGACCATCTTTAATGCAATTTCAACATATGGAAGTCTGCTCACAGGAGGGAGATGGCTTTGAGAGGCTACAGCCAAAACACAACAAAGGAAAACACATAAAAAAACTACCTAAAGAGGATACTGGCTTGCATTATGGTTTTCCTGCTAGGCATGTTCACAGTACATCTGAGACATTGCTATAAGATATATACTTTACCTGTTGTATTCTCAGCAAAAATGGAATTCCAAAGGTGCCAAACACTTCCTTATGAAAATGAGCTACAGTGATAAGCATCTCATTTTCTTTGTCAATATCGACCTGGTCCAAGGGAATTTCCTGTGATTAAAAAAAATAATGATTTAATCAAAATGACTTTTGAAAAGGGGTTTATTGCTGCCAACTGTTATACCCGATGTTGGTGAACTGACTGGTGACTGTTTTATGCTCCTCTAGCTGAAACCTATAACGGATCATGTGGCCTTGTGACATCATGTGACACTTACGTTATTGGCCTCATGCTTGTTCATGTACCTATCCTGAAAAGTTGGGCTTGCAAGCATTTCGGAATGTGGACCTGAAGGCCTTTTAAAAACCCTGGTTTACCCCTGAAAGCACCAGAACCACCTGTGGCATGTGTATGCACGCATGCATGCAAAGAGGAAACCACTTTCCCTAGAGTCTTTTATACTCTAGGCTGGTGGTTGCTCCTTCTTAAGGGCAGCCTGGAGCTCAGGTACCATTATAGACAGCCTAACCTTCCAGTAGGGATATTTTTACTCTACCAAATGAAAATAAATCTGACAGATTCTGAAATAGACCCTAAAAGTAATAGACTTACCAAGCCTCACTCCAGATGATCCAGTTTTCAATATCCACAATGCCAAAGCATGAAACTGGATGGCATAAAAGATTGTGGCCGAGGGAATGTGGTACCTCAGGGAGAGGGAAGGACGGAGCAATCAAGATCAAAGTGGCAAAAAGCATATACCCAACTGGATTGGACCACCAATTACCAGATGGCTTATTGCAGTGCAAGGGCTAGTAAAATCATTGTTTTGGAAACAAATTCATGTACTTTCCTGTTGTTTCTGGAGGCAAACAGGTCCACATCTGGTGAGGCCCCACTTTCCGCATTTCTGGAGAAGAGCTTGCAGCAAAAGATGAAATTTCTGGGGTGAGAAAGTCAGTTTTGTATGTTCTTTGGTATGGCTCCAGGTGACTCTCCAGATTACCAGGGGCAACTACATAGTTGGATGGTATTGGATTAAGATACTATATACCCTGGAGCCACTATAGAAAGTGAACATTGGATAATGAGACAGTTGGTTGGTCGGCACTAATTGGAATTGGTTTAAGGCATTCCTAAAGTATACATCTAGTAAGCGGATACCTAATAGGTGGCGGGCACGTGTGCTGAGAAAGAAAATGTTTTGATGTGCATGCACCGTGGGATATTAAAGAATTAACTTGATTTCTGAAAAGAAAGTTATTTATTGCTCTGTGCCTTATGGATATAAATTCCTCTCCTTTATATGCATTGAGCCCATAAAGTTAGTAACGGATGTGTGACATGGCAGGTCTGCTTCTTCTGCAAACCACAGATCTCCTAAGATGACGAATCCTTCAGCACGACCCTTGGAGAGAGGCTCTACCCCCTGAGGGGAAACAAACTGAACAGGTTAAAAGCCCACCTTTCCTCCCCACCTCAGTCTAAGGCAAAATACAAATCTGTGATTACTCACCTGTAGAATTGGTATTATGAGTATACAGTACGTCCTGCTCCAGATATAATACTTACTATCGGGTATTACTCTGCCAGATGGCGCTGGACTGCAGAGACATCGAAAATAGGCTCCTCCCGGCCCCTCAAATACCCAGGGACCTCCCACAAATCCCCAGCATTGAAAAGCAGTTAACGAGAAGCCGGGAGAATTAAAACAACCCAAACTAGTAACTATAACAATGATAACAATCACCATACAGGGGATCCAAGATAATGCAAAACCAAGGGTGGCATGGAGCAGGACGTACTGTACACTCATAATACCAATCCTACAGGTGAATAAATCACAGAATTGTATTATTCTTAGTAAGTATTGTATCTGGAGCAGGACGTACTGTATACTATCGGGACATCCAATAGAAGTGTCCATAAAGTAGGGTGGGATCCCCAAAAAGGTAACAGCAAACAATTTAAACCACTGCCGCCTGCAGAACCTTACGGCCAAAAGCAGCATCAGCTGAGGCCCTAACATCAACCTTGTAAAACTTATGAACAGAAGACCAAGTAGGGGCCTTGCAAACTTGTTCAACAGAAGCATGGTGCTGAAAGGCCCAAGAAGCACCAATAGCACGAGTAGAATGAGCAGTAAGGCGGAAGGGAGGATTCTTCCCCTTAGCAGAATAGGCCTGAATCACAGCCTGACGGATCCATTTGCCGATAGTAGACTTGGCAGGAGCCAAACCCTTCCTAGGACCAGAAGGGAGCACAAAAAGAGCACCAGTCTTTCTGAAAGGTGCAGTAGCCAGGTGTAGTAACCAGACAGTACTTCAGACACCTAACCACATCCAAAGAATGCAAGACCCTCTCCTTAGCATTACTAGGATTAGGGCACAATGAAGAGAAACAATGTCCTGATTCAAATAAAAGGCAGGCACTACCTTAGGCAGAAAATCTGGCTTGAAGAGAACCACCACCTTGTCCTGGTGTCTCTCATAGTAGGGGGGCTGAATGGAAAGTGCCGCCAACTCAGACACACGCCTAACAGAGGTGATAGCCACCAGAAAGACAACTTGAGAGTAAGAATGGCCAGGGTAGCATCCTGCACAGGTTCAAAAGGAGCACCCTGCAAGGCTGACAAAACCAAGTTCAAATCCCAAACTGGCACCATAGGCTTACGTGGGCGACACCCATGAGTCACCCCCTGGAAAAAAGTCCTTATCAGAGAATGCAGAGCAAAGGACTTCTGGAAGAAAACAGCCAGGGCAGAAACCTGACCTTTCAGAGTACAAAGTTGGAGCCCCATCCCCAACCCATGCTGTAGGAACTCCAGAATCCTGGGAATAGAGAACACACGACAGGGAAGAGACTTAGACTCTTAGTAGGCACGTCAAACCCTGTAATAAATAGAAGAAGAAGACTTCTTCCTAGCCTTTATCAAGGTATCAAAAACTGAGGAAACAGCCCCTTCTCCATCAAGATGGAGGTTTCAGCAGCCAGGCCGTGAAAGCCAAAGTTTGTAAATTGGGATGGCGTAGTGAGCCCTGAGTGAGCAGATCTGGCACCATGGGCAGAGTGTACTGATCTACTGCCAGCTGCACCACGTCTGCGAACCACACTCTTCTTGGCCACCTTGGGGGCCACCACAATTGTTGGCAACCCCTCCAGAGCAATCTTGTGCAGAACCCTGCCCAGCAGGGGGAATGGAGGGAAGACATACAGAAACAAAGTCCTGCCATGACATTGCTAGAGCATCCGTGGTCAAGGCCAGAGGATCCTGGGACAGGAAGACAAAGGCCGGTAGCTTGTGATTCTCCCTGGCGAGAGGTCCCACTGCTCAGAGAGCCTGCCAGGAGATTTTCCACCCCCGGGATGTACACAGCTGATATGCAGGGAACATTGGTCTCCGCCCAGGTCAGGATCAGAGACACTTCCTGGAGGGCCCTCTTGCTCCGGGTCCATCCCTGATGATTGATGTAGGCAACTGCCGTCTGGTTGTCCGAGCGCACCTGAACAGGCAGGCCCCGAAGGTGAGGAGTCAACTGAGCCAGAACTAACCTGATCGCCCGCAGTTCCAAGACATTGACAGACGTGTGTGCGCCTCCTGATGGCCCCACCTCCCCTGGAACCGCAGGGACTTCCAGAAACCCCCCCAACCTGACAGACTGGCATCCGTGGTGAAGGGGTACCAAAGGATCTGCCCCCCAACAGGTTCCTTGAGTCCATCCACCACGAGAGGGACCTCCTGACCAGGGGGGAGAGCACACACACCCTGTCCAGGGACGCTGGATCCTTGCCCCACACTGACGAGAGGTGGAGTTGCAGAGGCCTCAAGTGGAACTGAGCATAAGGGACCGCCTCGAAGCACGCCACCATCAGGCCTACCAGCTGCATCCCCTGCCTGATGGAGGGATGATGACAAGGTAGCAGGAACTGGACCTGTGCAATCAGACTGTCCACCACCTGTTGAGGAAGGAAAATCCTTGCCTGAACTGTATCCAGATTCATTTCTAGGAATGGAGTCACCAAGGAGGTGGACAGTGAGGACTTGGGGTGGTTGATCACCCATCCAAATGACTCCAGGGTGGACACCACCAGCTGAGTATCTAATTCTGCCTGATGTAGAGATTGGGAGGAGATGAGAATGTCGTCCAGATAAGGCAGCACGTGGACGCCCCGATACCTGAGCAGAGACATCACGCCTTGGTGAACACCCTGGGAGCTGAGGTGAGACCAAAGGGCAATGCCACAAACTGGTAGTGTTGATCCTCCAGAGCGAACCTGAGGAACATTTGATGACCTGGAAATATAGGAATATGAAGGTAAGCATCCTTGATGTCCACAGAAGTCATGAAATCCCCTGGGCGCAGGGAACTGATGGCAGAGCGCAGAGTTTCCATGCGAAAGCGCCTGCTCCTGACAAATTTGTTGAGGATCTTCAAGTCCAGGATGGGCCTGAGTGACCCATCTTTTCTGGGTACTGTGAATAGGTTGGAATAGAAGCCCTTGCCCTTTTCTCTTAAAGGTACCTTGCAGATTACCCCCAGCTTGAGCACAAGGTTATTGAAATGTGCTTGCTCAGGAAATTCCAAACGTGACTTAGTGGTATGGAAAAGTTCCCCTCTTTGCCTGGGAGCCGCAACAGGGGGGGAAATGGACAGAACCTCAAAAATCTTGGTCAGCAATCTATCAGTATCATCCGGGGCCCAGGGGTCAGAGCCAGAATCGTCATGACCCCTGGGCCTCTCATCAGATGACCCAGAGTCGGAGAATAGCTCCCCTTCGTCCGAAGGGGTATAGCCACAAAGATTCCAAAACTCAGTTTCCATAGGGAAAAGAGTGACATTAGGCATTAGGTGCCGCTTTTTAGCAGGGGCCTTACGAGCCAAGGTATTAGCAATTAACTTCTCAACACTAGCCAGTCTAGAAGACACATCAGGCTGAGAATCCCCACTTGTATGCAACCTAAGTAGGAGTGAGATTTAAGCTTGGGGGGGGGGGGGGGGGGGGGGTAGGTGAAGTGAAAAAAGTTGCAGGCCCAGCCACTGGAAGGCCATATTGCAGCGCAAGCACCTGCTCAGCACATGGTACACAGACCTGTGCCTTGTCAGCGTCAACATGAGACTCCCCACACGCTACACACAGCCGGGCTTGTCCCGAAGGAACCCCGTAACAACATCCCGAGATGCCTCCATTTGGTGATTATAGCGGCACTATAGGCCGATAGGGATTAACGCTATACAGCAATCCTGGATGCCCCAATAACCAGCTAGGGAAGTGGGAGTAATTACACTAGGCCTCACAAGTTAACCAACTAATAGAGGGCCGGGAGAAGCCAATGGATTTGCCCGTCTGAAAGACACAATCAAATGAGCTGTAAGCAGACAATAATAAAAGGGTGGTAATAAAGCCGCCCGCGAGGGCACTTACAAACCACGGTAGCTAGCAGTCCGTCACGCAGAAGCCGACCAAGCAGACAAAATGGCGTTGGTATACCTCGAGGGGCGGGCCCGCACAAGCAATGACGTGGAACACGCCAGAGACGCCCCCCGGAAGAGCGCGAAACCAACACGTGACAAGCAACCAATGACGGCGCGCCGGCGCCTAAGGTAGCGCCGCCGCAAAGCGCGGAACATAGTGACTAAAGGCGCGCGCAGTGGCAATTTTAAGTACAGACATAGGAAAGCAAGTCAACGTGGCGGCTGACACAAAACAGAATGAAATAACGCACAAGGCCAATACACGTAAATACATTGCATACACCCCCCCCCCTTCCCCCCCAAAGGCTACAAGGAGAATGAGGGAGGACAGCGGCCACTTAACATAGGGCCCACCGATAGGCAAGGGCAAGTGGCAATAGTGAAGGAGGGGCATCCCATAGAGGCTCACCATAAGCCTGAACTGCCTACCCTTTGGTGGGGGATTGCGGTGGAGCAGTGCTCCTAAGCACCTAACAGCAGTGCTGCCTACCATCACCCGACCAGCGCAGTCAAGGCTGGGAGGCACATTGATAATGGAACTGGTGGGAATAGTCCTACAGGGCCGCAGGCTAATAGCCCCGCTCACCTGTAGAGAGAGCCATTTCTCGTCCTTCGCAGTCCAGACTGCAGAGAAAATCTGGGGATTTGTGGGAGGTCCCTGGGTATTTGAGGGGCCGTGAGGAGCCCATTTTCGATGTCTCTGCAGTCCAGCGCCATCTGGCGGAGTAATACCCAATAGTAAGTATTATATCTGGAGCAGGACGCACTGTATCCTAAGAATAAAACATTAGGTAAACCATAGGACATCGGAGGGAACTAAGGGGTCATGCCAAAGGATTTGTAGAGAAACAGTTTCTGGTAAGTCTAACAGGGTTTTTCTGCTTTCATCACGACCCACGGAGAGGATTACGCAAGTAATTATAGCTTAGGGGTGGGAAGCTGCAAGTAAGACCCTTGTACCAAAGGTCTGGGGCTTTGCAGACAGGAGAGCTAGTCTATAGTGCTTGGAAAAGGTGTGGGGTGATGACCACATTGCTGCTTTACAGATCTCTTCTATAGAGGCACCAGTCCTTTTTGCCCTTGAAGCAGGTATGGCTCTGATTGAGTGTGCAGAAACCTGAGGAGAGCGCTTCTGGATGTATATGCTGCTTGTACAATAGTCTAGTTTGTAGTGCATCAGAAAGGTGTAGGGTGAAGGCCACCTTGCTGCCTTACTGATCTCTTCTATATTAGGTACCAGCCCTCTCTACCCAGGAAGCTGACCTGGTTCTGGTTGAATGCACAGAAACCTGAGCAGGAGGAGTCCTCTGGGTAAATAAGCCTTCATTTGACATAGTGGATTTTGAGGCATCTAGGCCTTTTGTCGCTCTAAAAAGTTATTTCACTAACCTCTAATTCCTGGATTTTTTTTTTTTTTTTAATTGTGTTTCTCCCACTTAAAAATGAGATCTCCTCTATCCTGCCTTAGCTGGCATGTCGGGAGTACTATATCTTGGGGCTCGTTATGAGATGTAGCATCTCTGGCAAAAAATTAAATGATCAAGTCTCAGTATGGCCGAATCCGGGAGAACAGTAGGGTTCCTTTATTGATAAGACCTGCAGGTCACATACCTGCCTGGCTGATTTGATTGGCGAGGAGAAAAAAATACAATTCTGTGAAATACTCACCTGTAGAATTGGTATTATAAGTATACAGTACGTCCTGCTCCAGATATAGTACTTACACTTGGGGTTATCCTCCGCCAGATGGCGCTGCACTGCAGAGACATGTAAAACAGGCTCCTCCCAGCCTCTCAAATACCCGGGACCTCCCACAAATCCCCAGCATTGAAAAGCAGTGAACAGGAAGCCGGGAGAATTTAACCACCACAAAAAACTGGCAATGATAACAATGACAACAATCACCATACAGGGGATCCAGAATTATGCAAAAAAACACAGGGTGGGGTGGAGTAGGACGCACTGTATACTTATAATACCAATTCTACAGGTGAGTATTTCACAGAATTGTATTATTCTTAGTATACAGTACGTCCTGCTCCAGATATAGTACTTACACTTGGAACATCCAATAGCAGTGTCCATAAAGTAGGGTGGGATCCCCAACAAAAAGCCGACAGTTTAAACCACTGCCGCCTGCAAAAACCTTGCGGCCGAAGATAGCATCAGCTGAGGCCCTAACATCAACCTTGTAAAACTTTGAAAAGGTATGAACAGAAGACCAAGTAGCGGCCTTGCAAACTTGTTCAACAGAAGCCTGGTGCTGAAAAGCCCAAGAGGCACCAATAACACGAGTAGAATGAGCAGTAAGGTGGAAGGGAGGTTCCTTCCCCTCAACAGAATAGGCCTGAATCACAGACCTAACAGCTCCATTTGCTAAAAGCAGACTTGGCAGGAGCCAAACCCTTCCTGGGCCCAGAAGAGACCACAAAAGGAACATCAATTTCCCGAAGGACTCAGACTACCAGGTAATACCTCAGACACCTTGCCACATCCAATGAATGCAGAATCCTTTCCTCAGCGTTGCCACGATTAGGGCACAATGAGGAAAGAACAGTATCATGATTCCAATGAAAAGCAGACACCAACTCAGTCAGAACATCCGGCTTAAAACGGAACACCCCTTTATCCAGGTGTCTCCCAAAACATAGGGGCTGTAAGACCGAGCCGCCAGCTCAGACACACGCCTGACCGAAGTAATAGCCACCAGAAAGACAACCTTGAGGGTAAGTACAGCCAGAGCAGCAACCTGAATAGGATCCAGGGAAGCACCCTGCAAAGCAGACAAAACCAAGATCAAATCCCGACAGGGACCATAGGTTTAAGCGGGGGACGCACATGAGTAACCCCCTGAAAGAAGTCTTAACCAAGGAATGCTGAGCAAAAGACTTCTGAAAGAAGACTGAAAGGACTGAAACCAGACCCTTCAGAGACTCGAATCCAACCCATGCTGTAAAAAACTCCAGAACCCTGGGGACTGAGAACCCCCGACAGGGAAGAGACCTAGACACACACCAAGCAATATAGGTACGCAATACCCTATAACAGATGGAGGAAGACATGTTCTTCCTAACCTTCACCATGGTCTCAATCGCCGAGGCAGACAAGCCTTTCTCCAGCAAGATGGAGGCTTCAGCAACCAGGGCGTCAAGCCAGAGTCTGTAAACTGGGATGGCGTAAGGGCCCTGAGTGAGCAGAACTGGCACTCCTGACAGAACGTACTGATCTACTGCCATCTTTATCACTCCTCAAGGACCCCTGGGGGTCACCGGCACCCCTTCCAGAGCAATCTTGCGCAGGACCCTGCCTAGCAGGGGGAATGGAATAAAGATATATAGAATATAATGACCTGCCATGACATTACTAAAGCATCCGTAGTCGCGGCCAGAGGATCCTGGGACAGGGAGACAAGGGTCGGGAACTTGTGATTGTGACGGGGGCACTAAACAGATCCACGCACGGTTGGTCCCCACGGTGACACAGAATTGGAACACCCTGTTACAGAGGGACCCCCCCCGGAATGTATACCGCAGACATGCAGGGAACATTGGCCTCCTCCCATGTCAGAATCATAGACGCTACCTGGAGTACCCTCTTGCTCCGGGTCCCTCCCTGATGATTGATGTAGGCAACTGACGTCAGATTGACCCGGCGCCCCTGAACAGGTAGGCCCTGAAGATGAGTAGCCAAGCGAGTCAGAACTAACCTGATTGCTCACGGTTTCACAACATTGACAGGTGTATGGGCCTCCCAAGGGCCTTCTGGAAGACCCCCAACAAGTTCTTTGAGTCTATCCACTACAAGAGGGACTCCCTTACCAGGGGGGAAGACACACAGACCCTTGTCCAGGGATGCTGGGTCCTAGACCCATACAAACAGTAGGAGAAGCTGCAGAAGTTCCAAGTGGGACTGAGCATAAGGGGCCGCTGCGAAGCACGCCCCCGTCAGGCCCACCAGTTGCATCCCCTGCCTGGTGGAGGGACTGAGACAGCTAGGAGGGACTGAGCCTGCGCAAACAGATTGTCCACGTTTTTCTGAGGAAGGAATATCCTTGCCTGAATTGTATCCAGATTCATTCCTAGGAATGGAGTTACCAAGGAAGGGGACAGTGAGGACTCGGGTGGTTGAGCACCCACACAAATGACTCCCGAATGGACACCACCAGCTGAGTACCCAACTCAGCCTGAAGTAGAGATTAGGAAGTAATGAAGACGTCCAGGTAGGGGAGGCACGCGGACGCCCCTTGGTCTCATCAGGGACATCACCCCCGTCAGCACCTTGGTGAGCACTCAGAGCTGAAGAGAGGCCAGATGGCCAGGCCACCAATTGGCAGTATTGGTCTTCCAACGCGAATCTGAGGAACTTTGGTGTCCTGAAAACACAGGAATGTGAAAATAAGCATCTTTGAACTCCACAGACTGCCTGAAGCCCCCGGGGCGCAAGGAGCTGATGGCCGAGCCCCGAGTTTCCAAGCAGAAAACTCCTGTACTGGACGATTTGCTGAAGACTTGTAAATCCAGAATGGCCCAGACTGACCCATCCTTCTGGGGAACTGTGGAAAGGCTGGTGTAGAATCCCTTGCCCTTGTCTGTTAGGGAAAATTTGCAAATGACCCCCAGACCCTGCAGGCCTTGCGCTAACACCTGAGCAGAGGCAGGGACCCGGAGTACCCGGGACCTGATAATCTAGAGAGACTGCACAGCAAACTCTGTCTTGCAGCCGGAGGACACTACCTCCTGAATCCACCGGTCTGAGGCGTGATGCCTCCAGACATGAGCAAGGTGCCCCATCATGCTTGAGGGGACTTGGGGGAAGATTTGAGCTTAGCCCGCCCTGAGGGGCCAGGGTGTCATCTGCTGCTCCTGGGACAGGAATCTGCGCGAGCCCCCGCGAGGGACACCCCTGGTTCCTGTTTAACACCATGGCTGGTGGTAGAAGGGGGGCCCTGGCCCCGAAGGGGCCGAGACAGTCACCTGCGCTGGGGTAACTTACCTCTCTTACCAAACAGGTCTAGACGGGCCCCAAACAGACGTCACCCCTTAAAAGGAAGCCCAGTAAGGGCCTTCTTCGCAGCATTGTTAGCACCCCATTGTCGCAGCCAGACCAAGCGACGTATAGCCACCGCAAGGGCAGAAGTTCTTGCACACATTCTGATGGTGTCATCCAATGCCAATAGGATAAATTTCACAAACACATCACAAGTGGAGGTTGCATTAAATACCTCCCAAGGGAGATCATCAGGGGCACAATCAAGCATTTTGCTGATGAGGGTTCTAACGGCCACAGCAGTAATGGCAGAGGCACAGACCGGGCGCAGCGCCGTCCCCGCACATGCAAAGGTGTGGGAGGCCAGCAGGTCAATGCGCCAGTCCTCAGCATCCCGAAGGGTAGTATAATCAGGGGATGCAAGACAGGAGTGTTAGATAGCCCTGTGATAGGAACATCCACCTCGGGGGGGAATGACCAACATCTAACCACCTCAGGGGGAAAAGGATACTTCCTATGCCAATCCCTTGGTACCCCGGGAATTTTACTGGGGCACTCCCATTCCTTGAGCACAAGGGTATGGAAATGTGCCTGCTCTAGAAATTCCAAACGTGAAGTTGCCGTATGGAAACGCTCCCCTCTATGCCTGGGAGCCTCACCAGGGAGAGAGATAGACAGAACCTCAAAGATCTGGATCAATAATCTGTCAGTGTCATCCTGGGCCCAGTAGTCAGAGCTAGAATAGTCATGACCCTCCGGTCTCACCTCAGATGAGCCTGAGTCAGAAAAGAGCTCGCCATCAGAAGGGGTATAGCCACACAGATTCATAAACTCATCAGTTCCCATAGGGAAAACAGTAACATGAGGCGTCAGGTGCTGCTTCTTACCAGGGCCCTTGCGCTCTAAGGACCTCGCAATAATCTGTTCAGCCATCGGCAGCCTGGAAGACACAGCAGGCTGGGAATCCCCACTTGTATGCTACTCAGCAGGAGTGAGATTTAAGCTCGGGGATGTAGGTGAAGTGAAACGAGGTGCCACCACTGGCAGGCCTGATTGCAGGGCCAGAGCTTGCTCGGCACAGGGTATGCAGACCCGTGCTTTGTCAGCGTCAGCATGGGGTTGTCCACACGCCATACACAGCTGGTCTTGTCCCAACGGGACTCCGGTCACATAATCCTGAGATGCCTCCATATGGTGATTTTTTTTGGCACAATATGCTAGTAGGGATTGACGCTATAAAGCAACCCTGGATGCCCCAATGACCCGCTAGGGAAGTGGGAGTAAATTTACAAGGCCCGACTATCAATTACACCGGGCCGGGAGAAGCCAATGGATTCACCGTCTGAAAGACACAACGAGAAGAGAAGGGGGTCAGAATGGAAAACTCTACAATGAGTATAAGGCCGCCCGCGAGGGCATTTACGACCACGGTACGTAAGAACGTTACATGCGCGCGCGAAAAGACAACATGGCGCCGAGTACCTCGAAGGGCAGGCCAGAGCGAGCCGTGATGCGGAGCGCGCCAAGCCTGGCCCCCCTAATGGCGCAAAGTCCAACAAGCAGCCAATGAGGACTCAGAAGCGCCAAAAAGGCAACGCCGCCGCCCGGCGCGGAACATCCAAATGCAGGAAAAAGGCGCGCGCGGCGGCGGCATTTGCCAAGTAAAAAGACAAGTCAGCGCGACGGTTGATACCACTTATAAAGTCCAAAGACATAAAGGCCCATATGCCCGTAACCACAATAAACTGACACCCACACCCCCCCCCCCCTTTCTTTTTCCCCGAAGGCTACCGGGAGAAAGAGGGAGGATGGCAGCCCTTTGTACAGGACCCACCGCTACAACGGGGCATGTGGTAATGCGGGAGGGGCATCCCATGAGGCTCACCATCAGCCTAAACCGCCTACCCTTTGGTGGGGACCTGCAGTGGAGCAGCGCTCCATAAGCACACACGGTGCTGCCTACCTTCACCCGACCAGCGCACATCACACGAAGGACGGGTGGGAATAGTCCTACAGGGCCGCAGGCTTAATAGCCCCGCTCACCTGCGAGAGAGTGATACTTCATGTCTTCGCAGTAAGCACTGCAGAGAAATCTGGGGATTTGTGGGAGGTCCCGGGTATTTGAGGGGCCGGGAGGAGCCTGTTTTACATGTCTCTGCAGTGCAGCGCCATCTGGCGGAGGATAACCCCAAGTGTAAGTACTATAACTGGAGCAGGACGTGCTGTCACCTAAGAATAAATTCCAAACCTAAACACATTTCTGGTAGTTCCGCCAATGCTTAAATGGAGGTTAAAGGGTACCCTTTTAACACAACTGATTAAGTCCCCTGATGGAAAACTTTTAAGGGGTGCTGGCTTTTACAAGTAGTTGATTTCTTAATGCTGTCCTCACTGGCAGTCTAGAATGACTGATAAGGCTTAAGTCCGAGTCCTACTACTAATTCTTTTTCAAATTCTTCTGGCAGGAATTCAAGGACTGCTGGTATATTGTCCTTCAGTTTGCTGGCTTTACAAAACTAAGAAAAACATTTCCAAACCCTTGCATAGATGTGTCTGGTGGTCAGTTCTTGACTTTCCAGGAGCAACGTATCACTCTGGCCAAGCAGACCTTCCTTTCTAAGATCCATGTGTCAGTTGAAGCTTTACGGTCTTTGGAAGAGTAGGTCCCTGATGAGCAAGTTCAGAATTTCTGGTAGATGCCATAGCACCGTCCCCCCCCCCCCCCCCCCCCCCCCCACCCCTTGTCAGTGAGAAACAGTTCTCATTTTGAGGTGTTGGTAACGAGGATCTTTATCTTAGGAAGATATTGAAATACCCTCTGAAGGAAAACCTCCTGGTTTAGATACCACTCGATCTGTTGAACCCTGACCCAGGTCAGAATCTGCTATCGTTTTTAGGGTACTCTTTAAAGGGACTGCTGCTATTGACAGAATCTGTTCATGTAAAGGAACAGAGTAGAGTTAGATAAATTAGTGTTAAGGACCTGGTCCCGCTCTGATGATTTAGGTATGCTGCTGATACTGTGGATACATTATCCCTTGAATGATACTGTCCATAACATACCCAAAGAATCTAAGGATGACTGGGTATAGGACTCTGCACATAAAAATCAACTGTTTCCCAACTCCTGTTGTGGTAAATTTTAAAAACAAACAGAGCAAATGTATGTGCTGACACTGGTTCAGTATTATGCATGCAGATGGAGTTTGGGGGGGTCCTTTTCCCACTGTGCCAGGCTGTTTCGGTTTAAATGGGTCAATCAGAACAGCCCAACGTAAGGCCGGATCTAACCTAAATATATATAGGTTATCATTATGTCCTTTGTTTGAGAGCACCATCAAGTTATATGGTAGACATTACAGGAGTGTACGACAAATACCCCATTTATCCCCATGGTATTACAAGCCAGAAGTAGCTTTTGGTCTCTGTAAAATTAGATCATGTAAAATGAGCAATCGGAATTACAGAGCAGCCATATACCTTACACCTATAACAAATGGGAGAGGTTAGAACCACAGAGATAGTACTAGTCGGCCTCATCCCTAAAGACGCCGTCAAAACATTTCAGATCCTTAAAAGGATTTTAATATAGGAAGGCAAAATCAATCGTGGACGCCTGTTGGGGACAGGAAGTTGCTGCACACTGGAATGAAGCATGTCTTCATGGAAGCAATGCAGCATGTCTTCATGGAAGCGATGCAGCCCCCAGATAGGGGCTCTGTTATAAGCAAATTCTCCTTCATGGCATGAAGGATCAGGACCCTTCCTAGCATAGAGTAGCAAGGGTGCGTAGGTCCGCTTTAAAGTGGACCAACACCCAGATGGATCGGCCTGGGAATCTATAAGATTCCAGGGCCGATCCAAACCCTATGCGGGGCATCCAAAATCTGAATGCCCCGCTGTGTGAAACCCCCCAGGACGCCCGCTAACCTTACCTGACTCCAGGACCAACGGCGCATGCGTGGGCCGTGGCCGCATCTCGCGCTTCTCTCTAGCAGGGCGCGTACCTAATGTACCAAATGGCCGGCGCGGGTGCGCTTCCTGTTAAGAGGGAAGCACGAGATGCGGTCGCCAGCGTGCTCGAAACAGCTGAGGTGCATACCCGGCTTTGACGTGCATACCTCAGCGTCTCCAAGCGCACTGATTGGCCGAGCATGCGCCATAAGAGTGGGGTGAGGCGAGTTGAATCGGGCGATCTGGGGGGTTTCACATAGCGGGGTACTCCTGATCGGGGTGCCCCGGGGAAGTGGACCAAAACCCAGGATAGTCAAAATCCTGGGTGGTGTTCCACTTTAATAAGCAGAAGGTGAACAGCAATTTAACCTGTGGCATTTTAAATTTGCCCCATGCATTACATATTTCCTGACATTAAAGGCATATATTGTATAGTATAGCACTTGTCTAAAAACAGATAACATAAGGTAGCAAAGCAATATGGCATGTCACCAAATATGCATTCATTGTATAGCATCTTATACAATAATGTTTTACCATTTTTGCATCCAGCAAGGTTACAAAACTGCTTAGCCTGTTGTAAAATACAAAACATGGTGTGACCCAGCCAGGCTTTGCTCAGGTGAAACAGACCTGTAATCAGCGTAGCTGTGTCAGGTCACCTGCAAGGCCTCTAATCAATGAGGCTAAAGCAGGCCAGACATAGGCATCAGAAAACTCAGGTAACTCCTAGCATAATCTTAGCAACAAAAAGAAGGATATATACAAAGTTAACTGTACTGACAGGAGCAGAGCCGGATGCAGTCATCTGGACCTCTTTATCCCAGACTGAGTGGAAGACAGTAATTGGATTGGGATTTGGGTTGCAGTGATCCGGTCTCTCCAGCTTCCGTCATGGCTGGGGAGCAAGTGCTGCCTGTACTTCCGGGGTCGCCCACATAGAGGACGAAGACCGCCGCACCAGAGACACTGGTGAGTATGCAAGGGGTCCCCAATAGGCACGCACACCTGCTGCTTTCTCTATTTAGCTTCTAGTATGGCTGAGGAGCGAGCGATACCTGTACTTCCGGGTCGTCCACATTGAGGACAAAAACTGCCACACCAGAGACTCTGGTGAGTACCCAAGGGGTCCCCAATAGGCACCTGCTGCTACTGCTATGGCTGCCGCCCGCAGATGTTGCTCTGTGCCTGGTCTCTCCAGCTTTCGGTATCGCTGGGGATCAAGTGCTGCCTGAACTTCCGGGTCGCCCACGTTTAGGATAAAGACCAACGCACCAGAGACTCTGGTGAGTACTTAAGGGGTCCCTAATAGGAACGCACACCTGCAGCCAAATCGGCGGAATTTAAAAAGGGACAACGCACAAGTATTGTGCCATCAGGCTACGTGGGATTGCCCTGTCCGCCTGTGCACCTCGGTGCACTACACCCAATAACAGATGTTTCCAGGATAAGTGGGCTCCTCCAGAACGCCTGGAACTGAAATAAAAAGAAAAAACTAAAACTAAATCGGTTGCAGACTACTGTCTAGTGGTTCCTTAGAGAGGAAGCTCACAGAACTGAGGTGGGGAGGGCAGGGATTTAACCTCTGTTCCGTTTGTGTTTCCTCCCAGGGGGTGGAGCCTCTCAGTGGGTCGAGGATGAAGGGAGAAAAACCCTTAATCTTCCTTCATCTGGGGATAGGACGACAGTAATGAAAAGGTGTATGCCAGCTTTTGTTTTTTTCCACAAACCAGAACATAGTTATATTCTTAGGGAGGCAATACCAGTCCTCTAATTTACATTGCATCTTCCCCTAGGGCCATGTTTTAACCCCGTTAAATGCTTTGTACCCAAAATTAGCAGAAAAATACCATTTTGTGAATACTCACCTGTAAAATGGGTATTATAAGTATGTCACACACCCCACTTCAAACATTAATAATTACAATAGGGTTAACTCACCGCTAGGTGGCAGCATTGCAGAGAATCTCCAAAAATTCAACAGGCCCCTCCCGGTCTATACATACCTGGTACCTCCCAACAATCACCCAGTATTAGAACAGCAGTAAGACAAGGTACCAGGAACAAAAAAATGTAACCCTCAACGTAACGAACTAAACTTCACCATATAAAGAGCCAGGATACCAAAAAGGGCGGGTGAAGTGGGGTGTGTGACATACTTATAATACCCATTTTACAGGCGAGTATTCACAAAATGGTATTATTCTAAGTATGTCACACACCCCACTTCAAACATTAATAATTACAATAGGGACATCCAACAGCAGTGTCCAGAAAAGGGTGGGTATCCGAACAGGCAATAACGCAGAAAAAACTCAAACCACTGCAGCCTGCAAAACCTTGCGGCCAAACACAGCATCCGCTGAGGCCCGCACATCAACCTTATAGAACTTAGAAAAAGTATGAACAGAAGACCAAGTTGCAGCCTTACACACTTGTTCAACCGAAGCCTGGTGCTGAAAAGCCCAGGACGCACCAACCGCACGAGTAGAATGAGCAGTAACGCGAAAAGGAGGATCCTTCCCCTTAGCCGAATAAGCTCCAACAATGGCCTGACGAATCCATTTACTAATGGAAGACTTAGCCGGAGCCAAACCCTTCCTAGGCCCACAGGGCACAACGAAAAATACCATTTTGTGATTACTCACCTGTAAAATGGGTATTATAAGTATGTCACACACCCCACTTCAGATACTTATTATTATTACACTTGGGTAACTCACCGCTAGGTGGCGCACTTGCAGAGATCTCCAAAAGCTTCAGCAAGCCCCTCCCGGTCTATATATACCTGGTACCCCTCACCAATTCCCCAGTGTTCAAAAAGCAGTAAGACAAGGTACCAGAACTAAACAAATTTAACCCTCAACCGTAAATAACAAAACTTCACCATATAAAGAACCAGGATACCAAAAAAGGGCGGGTGAAGTGGGGTGTGTGACATACTTATAATACCCATTTTACAGGTGAGTAATCACAAAATGGTATTATTCTAAGTATGTCACACACCCCACTTCAGATACTTATTATTATTACACTTGGGACATCCAACAGCAGTGTCCAAAAGAGGGTGGGTATCCAAACCAGGCAATAACGCAGATAAAACTCAAACCACTGCAGCCTGCAGAACCTTACGGCCAAAAACAGCATCCGCCGAGGCCCGAACATCAACCTTGTAAAACTTGGAAAAGGTGTGAACTGAAGACCAGGTAGCAGCCTTACAAACTTGTTCAACTGAAGCCTGGTGCTGAAAAGCCCAGGACGCACCGATCGCACGAGTAGAATGTGCAGTAACACGAAAAGGGGGGTCCTTCCCCTTGGCAAAATAGGCAGCAATAATCGCCTGGCGAATCCACTTACTAATGGAAGACTTGGCCGGAGCCAAACCCTTCCTAGGACCACAAGGCACTACAAACAAAGCATCAGTCCTACGAAAAGAAGACGTGACACGCAAATAGTACCTAACACATCGCACCACATCCAAGCAGTGCAACGCACTCTCCTTATCATTCCTAGGCCTAGGGCACAAGGAAGGAAGAACAATGTCCTGATTAAGATGAAAAGCAGACACCACCTTAGGAAGAAAATCTGACTTGAAACGAAAGACCACTTTGTCCTGATGTTTCTCAAAATAAGGAGCCTGAATCGACAAGGCTGCCAACTCCGAAACACGCCGAACCGAAGTGATGGCCACCAAAAAGACAACCTTCTGAGTCAGAGTGGATAAGGCAATACCCTGCAAAGGCTCAAAAGGAGGAGCCTGTAACGCAGAAAGCACCAAATTCAAATCCCAAACAGGGAGCAATGGCTTCCTAGGAGGCCTCAGATGCGAAACCCCCTGGAAAAAAGTCTTGACCAAGGAATGGCTAGCAAAAGACTTCTGGAAAAAAATTGACAAGGCAGACACCTGCCCTTTCAAGGTACTCAGCTGAAGACCAGAATCCAACCCAGATTGAAGAAAATCCAAAATCCGAGAAATAGAAAAAACCCGGCATGGCAAAGATCTAGTCTCACACCAATCAATATAAGATCTCCAGACCCTGTAATAGATGGAAGAGGAAGACCTCTTCCTAGCACTAACAAGAGTCCGAATGACCGAGTCGGAAAGACCCTCCTCCTTCAAGATGGAGGTTTCAGCAGCCAAGCCGTTAAAGCCAGCGTTGGTAAACTGGGGTAACACAGTTGTCCCTGAGTGAGCAGATCTGGCCGAAGAGGCAGATCGAACTGATCCACTGCCAGACGAACGATGTCTGCGAACCACACCCGCCTTGGCCACCTTGGAGCCACGAGAATGGCGGGAACTCCTTCCTGAACTAGCTTTCGCAGCACCCTGCCTAGCATGGGAATCGGAGGGAACAGATACAGGAACCCCAGATCCTTCCAGCTCAATGACATGGCATCCGTCGCCAGTGCCAGAGGGTCCCGAGACAGTGACACGAATGTCGGAAGCTTGTGATTGTGACGAGAGGCAAACAGATCCACCTCCGGCGTTCCCCACCGAAGACACAAGGACCGAAACACATGGGGATGGAGAGACCATTCCCCCCGGCGGGACGAGCATCGGCTCAAGAAGTCCGCCTCCGTGTTCTCCACTCCTGGAATGTACACCGCCGAAATGCAAGGAACATACGTCTCTGCCCAGACCAGAATCAGAGACACTTCCCTGAGGGCACCCAGACTGCGAGTCCCTCCTTGGTGATTGATGTAAGCAACAGCCGTCTGATTGTCCGATCGAACCTGAACAGGCAGGCCCTGTAACCGATGCGTCAAGCGAGACAGAACCAACCTGATGGCTCGCAATTCCAGAACATTGATGGGCAAGTGAGCCTCCTGAGGGTCCCACAGCCCCTGAAACTGAAGATCCTTCCAGAAACCTCCCCATCCTGACAAGCTGGCATCCGTGGTGACAGTCTCCCACCGCGGAGTCAGAAACGACCTGCCCTTCAGAAGATTGTCCGGAAACAACCACCACCGAAGAGACCGCCGAACCCGAGGGGAAATCTGGAAGGACCGATCCAACGACCGCGGGCGCCTGTCCCAAGACGCCAAAAGATGAAGCTGCAGCGTCCTCGTGTGAAACTGTGCGAAGGGAACCGCCTCGAACGAGGCCACCATCAACCCCACCAGTCTCATCCCTAGCCGAATGGACGGGCGAGGAATGGAAAGAAGACGCTGAGCCAATTCCTGAATCAAAAGAACCTTGTCCTGAGGAAGAAACACTTTGTGCTGACAAGAGTCCAAGGACATCCCCAGAAAAGTCACCACCCTGGCCGGAACCAGAGAGGACTTGGGGTAATTGATCACCCAGCCGAACCTCTCCAGCATGGACACCACCGTGCTGGTATCCCCTTCTGCTTGGCTGAAGGAAGGAGCCATGATGAGAAGGTCGTCCAGGTAAGGAACAATACGAATCCCCTGAGCTCTGAGCAGGGCCATCACCCCTGCCAACACCTTCGTGAACACTCTCGGGGCCGAGGTGAGGCCGAATGGGAGAGCCACAAACTGAAAATGACGATCCTCCACCACAAAGCGAAGAAACCGCTGATGTGGCGGAAAGATAGGAATGTGAAGATACGCGTCCTTGATGTCTATGGACGTCATGAAGTCCCCCTGCCGAAGCGAGCCGATCGCCGACCGCAAGGTCTCCATGCGAAACTTCCGGGGACGAATAAACCTGTTGAGACACTTCAAATCCAAGATCGGACGGAAGGACCCGTCCTTCTTGGGGACAGTGAAGAGATTGGAGTAATAACCTCTTCCCACCTCCGAAGGAGGAACCGGGCAGATGACTGCCAACATCAGAAGATTCCTTACTGCCGCCAGGAGCCCCTGCGCGGCCACAGGATCTAGAGGCACCCGAGACCTGAGAAACCTTGGAGGAGGGCGGGACTCGAACTCCAGCTTGTAACCGGTCGACACTACCTCCCGGATCCACCTGTCCGATACCTCCAGGTCCCACACCCGGGAGAAGCATCGTAACCGTCCCCCCACCCGTGCGGGTGAGGGCGCCCCCTCATTGCTGAGCGGGCTTGGCAACTGACTTAGGCTTGGCACCCCAAGCGTGAACGGGGCGGCCACGGCCTCTACCCCTGTTCCAACCCGTGCCCCTGGAAACCGAGACGCCCGCACCTCTGCCGGCTTTGGCTCCCCTAAAGGACGGATTGAGAGAGACCGCCCCCCGAAAGGAACGGCGAAACCTCTTGCGCTGAGGCAACCTGCCTCCCTTGGCAACAGAATCCAGCTTTTCACCAAAAAGCCTCGACCCCAAGAAAGGAAGGGCCGTGAGAGATCTTTTAGAATTAAGGTCAGCTGTCCACTGTCGCAACCACACAGAGCGACGAATAGCCACCAATAGAGCAGAAGCTCTGCCACACATCAACATGGCATCATCCTGGGCGGCCAGAACAAATGACAAAAAAGAGTCACAACGCTTGAGCGCAAGAAACTCATCACCAGAGGGATCAAGGTCCACACACAAATCCCTGACCAAAGACCTCACTGCCAAAGTCAAAAGAGCCGAAGCACAAACAGGCCTCAAGACCGAGCCCGCACAAACAAAACCATGGCGGGCCAACTGATCAATCCGGCGATCTTCGCCATCCTTAAGATAAGTAGTGTCAGGAAGATGAACAGTCGCCGTATTAGACAGTCCCAAAACCGGGGCATCCACCTCGGGAGGGACCGACCACCGCTTTAGCAAGTCCGCCGGAAAGGGATATTTCCTATCCCAGCTGGGCGGAACACCAACAAGCCGTGTAGGCTGCTCCCATTGCTTAAGGACAACATCCTCAAAATGCTGTTGACTGGGAAACTCCAAACGCTGCTTGACCCCCCCAAAGAGCTGACCCCTAGGCCGAGGAGCCGCCTCGGGAGGGTCCAAATCCAGAACCTCAAACATCTGGGCTAAAATAGAAGGCGTGTCAGGAACGGGACCATCAATATGGTCCCCCTCAGTACCCAACACCTGCTGACCCATGGAGACATCCGATTCTTCCTCAAGCTCCCCCTCCTCAAGGGGGCGATCCACCCAATCCAAATCCTCAACAACCTCCTCATCAGAGTCCGGCTGAAGCGGAGATAGGTGTTTACGCTTCGCGGTAACCTTCAGAGCGGACATATCTGAAAACCGCTTCTCGAGGCTGGCCAGACGGGCGCACACCTCAGATTGCGAATCCCCACCCGTGACAACGTCACCCGGGGTCCGGAACAGGCGAGGCGGAGAGGGAGATGGCGCGGACGAAGAAGTCCCAGGCACCGGAGTGCTGGATTGACGCTCAATGTTCCGCTTTGCACATGGTATACATATAATGACATCATCCCCCGGGAGCGGAGTCCCACAACCCCCGCACAGCCTGGATTGTCCCGAAGGATCAGTTCCGGTATCCTTGGCAGCCTCCATATGGTGAATTTATGGTATTCGCGGAACCCAGGGATTTATGCAGTAAGCAACCCGGGATGCCCCCAATGATAAAATCTAAGTATATATAAATATATACAATCTATACTGCCCAGACCAGGGAAAAAATTTTTTTTTTTTTTTTTTTTTTTTTTTTTTTTTTTTTGCCAGCCACCCAAAGGGACTATAAGGCCGAACCCAAACCAGCCAGGTATATGAGACCGGGAGAGCCCCACAGGATGGAATCCCGGAATCTGAAAGACAAAGACAAAGACAACAGTCAAAAACCAGCACAACATGGCAGCAAACACAAAACATATCCAAAATACTGGGAAGCCAGGGAGGGCCAGACTTAGCAGAAAAACAGGGAGGCCAGGGGCCAAGAGCATATAAGCATAAAATAATGGCTGCAAAATACCCCACCTGCTTCTATCACCAACACAGGCATACACAAAACCTGGCCACATAAACCACCCAACACCCCCGGACGGAGGGGGGGGGGGGGGGGGAGGGGGAAGGGGAGGGGGAGGGGGGAGAACAGAGCCCGCAATAAGGCCCAATAGCCAGCGATCCCTGCCCCACTATCCCCTATAGACAAAACCGTAAAGGAAACCACAAAAAACCTACCTGGATCCTGCCGCACTAACAGACGCCACGAAATGGCGGCCAGCCAGGGAGAGAAGGAGCGAGACTCGGGGCGGGCCCAACAGAAACGCGGGAGCCGCGAAAAGCCCCGCCCCCTCTCGCTCCGCTTGTCACGGCGCGAGCCGCGCGAGCCGCGGTCCCGCCCACCTCCGAGCAGAGCGAGCAGCGGGCGCCACATGAATGGCGCCCACGGAAAACGCCGAGGCGGGCCAGCAGCCGCATGCCGCCCCGATCCGCCCGCAATAAAGAAACCGGCGAGCGCGACCGCGGCCTACGGGCCGGCGGCGCAGCGCGCCTGCCGGCCCCGCCCACAGAGCGAGCAGGGGACCCTGGGCAAAGACAGGCGCCCTGACATGGCGCGCGCCCCTACCGACAAAAAACGGGCCGGCGAGCCCGCCGCCCGCACAACCCCCTAAGTGAAAAACACGGGGCTCAGAGAGCCCCCCAAGCACCAAACACCAAAAACAGAAGCACCAAACCACTCATCCCTGCCACTCACACACACAGACATGAATAAAGACAAGGGCACTAAGGGCAAACTACTGGGGATATAAGGGCTGGGGCATCCCATGTCCGGATCACCAACCGGAACACCGCTATGCCCCATAATATGGGGTCGAGCGGAGGAGCTAATCTCCTAGGCACCTAGAGTGCCATCTACCTGTGCCCGGCCTCCAGCCTGAGCTGGGAGGCTGCCATAGAATAAGGGGATAAACACAAAACAGAGCCGGGCAGAAATAGACCATTGGGGGGGGGCCGGGGTGAGACCCCGGCTACCTGCAAGCAGGAGACTTCTCTCTTCTGTCTTGTCGCCATCTTGCAGAGACCAACACTGGGGAATTGGTGAGGGGTACCAGGTATATATAGACCGGGAGGGGCTTGCTGAAGCTTTTGGAGATCTCTGCAAGTGCGCCACCTAGCGGTGAGTTACCCAAGTGTAATAATAATAAGTATCTGAAGTGGGGTGTGTGACATACTTAGAATAAGGCATCAGTCTTACGAAAAGAAGACGTAGCACGCAGATAGTACCTAACACAACGTACAACATCCAAGCAGTGCAAAGCACTCTCCTTGACATTCTTAGGCTTAGGACACAAGGAAGGAAGAACAATGTCCTGGTTAAGATGAAAGGCAGAGACCACTTTAGGGAGAAAGCCTGACTTGAAACGAAAAACCACTTTGTCCTGATGATCCTCGAAATAAGGAGCCTGAATAGACAAAGCTGCCAACTCTGAAACACGCCGAACCGAAGTGATGGCCACCAGAAAGGCAACCTTCTGAGTAAGAGTGGACAGAGCAATATCCCGCAAAGGCTCAAAAGGAGGAGCCCTAAGAGCAGAAAGAACCAAATTCAAATCCCACACTGGGAGCAAAGGCTTCCTAGGAGGCCGCACATGCGTAACCCCCTGGAAAAAGGTCTTGACCAAGGAATGGCTAGCAAAAGACTTCTGGAAAAAAATTGACAAAGCAGAAACCTGCCCCTTCAAGGTACTCAGCTGAAGACCAGAGTCCAGCCCCGACTGAAGAAACTCCAAAATCCTAGACACAGAAAAGACCCGGCAAGGCAAAGACCTAGCCTCACACCAATCAATATAAGATCTCCAATACCTGTAATAGATGGAAGAAGAAGATCTCTTCCTGGCACTAAGAAGAGTCCGAATGACCGCATCCGAAAGACCCTCCTCCTTTAAGATGGAGGTTTCAGCAGCCAAGCCGTCAAAGCCAGCGTTTGTAAACTGGGGTAACAAAGTTGACCCTGTGTGAGAAGATCCGGCCGAAGAGGCAGATCGAACTGATCTACGGCCAGACGAACGATGTCTGCGAACCACACCCGCCTGGGCCACCTTGGAGCCACGAGAATGGCGGGAACTCCCTCCAGAACCAACTTTCGCAGAACCCTGCCTAGCATGGGAATCGGAGGAAACAGATAAAGAAACCCCAGGTCCCTCCAGCTGAGAGCCATGGCATCCACCGCCAGAGCCAGAGGGTCCCGGGACAGGGACACAAAGGACGGAAGCTTGTGATTGTGACGAGAGGCAAACAGATCCACCTCCGGCGTCCCCCACCGGAGACAAAGCGACCGGAACACCTGGGGATGGAGAGACCACTCCCCCCGACGGGACGCACACCGGCTCAGAAAATCCGCCTCTGTGTTTTCCACTCCCGGAATGTAAACTGCCGAGATGCAAGGGACATGAGTCTCCGCCCAGACTAAAATCAGAGACACCTCCCTGTGGGCACCCAGACTGCGAGTCCTTCCTTGGTGATTGATGTAAGCAACCGCCGTCTGATTGTCTGATCGAACCTGAACCGGCAGACCTTGTAAATGATGCGTCAAGCGAGACAGAACCAACCTGATGGCTCGCAATTCCAGAACATTGATGGGCAAGTGGGCCTCCTGAGGGTCCCACTGCCCCTGAAACCGAAGATCCTTCCAAAAACCTCCCCAGCCTGACAAACTGGCATCCGTGGTGACAGTTTCCCAAAGCGGGGTCAGAAACGACCTGCCCTTCAGAAGGTTGTCCGAGACCAACCACCACAGAAGGGACTGCCGAACCCGAGGGGACAACCGGACGGACCGATCCAACGACCCCGGACGCCGGTCCCAAGACGCCAAAAGATGAAGTTGAAGAGTCCTCGTATGAAACTGAGCAAAGGGAACTGCCTCGAACGAGGCCACCATCAACCCCACCAGTCTCATCCCCAGACGAATGGACGGATGAGGATGGGAGAGAAGCAACTGGACCAATTCCTGAATCAGCAGAACCTTGGCCTGAGGGAGAAACACTCTGTGCTGGCAGGAGTCCAACGACATCTCCAGAAAGGTCACCACCCTGGCCGGAACCAGCGAGGACTTGGGGTAATTGATCACCCAGCCGAACCTCTCCAACATAGACACCACCGTGCTGGTGTCCCCCTCTGCTTGACTGAAGGAAGGCGCCATGATGAGAAGATCGTCCAGGTAAGGCACAATGCGAATCCCCTGAGCTCTGAGCAGGGCCATCACCCCCGCCAACACCTTGGTGAACACTCTCGGAGCAGAGGTGAGGCCGAATGGAAGAGCCACAAACTGAAAATGCCGATCCTCCACCACGAAACGAAGGAACCGCTGATGAGCTGGAAAAATCGGAATGTGCAGGTACGCATCCTTGATGTCTATGGACGTCATAAAGTCCCCCTGCCGAAGCGAACCGATCGCAGACCGCAGGGTTTCCATGCGGAACTTCCGGGGACGAATAAACCTGTTGAGAAACTTCAAATCCAGAATAGGACGGAAGGACCCGTCCTTTTTGGGGACAGTGAAGAGATTGGAGTAAAACCCACGCCCTACCTCTGAAGAAGGAACCGGGAAAACGACAGCTAAGTCTAGAAGATTCCTTACCGCCGCCAGGAGCCCCTGTGCGGCCAAAGGATCCAAAGACACCCGAGACCTGAAGAACCTTGGAGGAGGATGGGACTCGAACTCCAACTTGTAACCGGCCGAAACCACCTCCCGGATCCATCTGTCCGAGACCTCCTGGTCCCACACCCGGGAGAAAAGTTGCAACCGTCCCCCCACCCGAATGGGTGAGGGCGCCCCCTCATTGCTGGACGGGCTTGGCAACTGGCTTGGGCTTGGCACCCCAGACGCGAGCGGGACGGCCACGGCCTCTACCCCTATTCCAACTGGCGCCCCTGGAGGCCGAGGAGCCCGCACCCCTGCCGGCTCCGGCTCCCCGAAAGGACGGATTGAAGGAGACCGTCCCCCGAAAGGAACGGCGAAATTTCTTGCGCTGAGGTAACTTACCTCCCTTGGCAACAGAATCCAGCCTCTCACCAAAAAGCCTCAAACCCAAAAAGGGAAGAGCCGTGAGCGATCTTTTAGAATTAAAATCAGCCGTCCACTGTCTCAACCACACACAGCGCCGGATAGCCACCAGCAAGGCAGTAGCCCTGCCACACATCAACATGGCATCCTCCTGAGCGGCCAGGATAAAGGACAAGAAGGAATCACAGCGCTTAAGCGCAAGAGACTCATCACAAGTAGGCTCGAGATCCACACCCAAGTCCCTGACAATAGACCTGACCGCAAAAGTCAAAAGAGCCGAAGCACAGACAGGCCTTAACACCGAACCCGCACATACAAAACCATGACGGGCTAGCTGATCAATCCGGCGATCCTCGCCGTCCCTGAGCGAAGTCGTGTCAGGGGAATGCACGACCGCCGTGTTGGACAGTCCCAAGACCGGAGTATCTACCTCAGGGGGGACAGACCAACGCTTCATCAATTCCGCCGGAAAGGGATACTTCCTATCCCAGCTAGACAGCACACCGACGAGACGCGTAGGTTGCTCCCATTGCTTGAAAACAATCTCTTCAAAATGCTGTTGGCTGGGAAACTCCAAGCGCTGCTTGGACACCCCAAAAAGCTGACCCTTAGGCCTAGGAGCAACCACCGGAGGATCCAAATCCAAAACCTCAAACATCTGGGTCAGAATGGTAGAGGAATCGAGAGGAAGGCCCTCAGCCTGATCCCCCTCAGCACCCAGCAACTGCTGAACATCAGAATCTTCTTCCTCAATGAGCTCACCATCTTCAAGGGGACGATCCGACCAATCCAGATCTCCAACAACTTCCTCATCTGAATCCGGCGGAGGCGGAGACAGATGCTTCCGCTTAGCTGGAGCCTTCTGAGCGGCCATTGCGGAAAACCTTTTCTCAAGGCTGGTCAAACGGGCACATACCTCAGACTGCGAATCCCCGCCCAGGACAACGTCACACGGGGTCCGGAATAAGCGAGGGGGAGAGGGAGATGGCGCGGCCGACGAAGTGCTAGGCACCGGAGTACTGGACTGCCGTGCAATGTTCTGCTGTGCACATGGGATACACAAAATGACATCATCTCCCTGGAGCGGAGTCCCACAACCCCCGCACACCTTGGATTGTCCCGAAGAACCATTCCCGGTATCTGTGGCAGCCTCCATGTGGTGAAATTTATGGTATTCGCAGAACCCAGGGATTTATGCAGTACGCGACCCGGGATGCCCCCTAATTATCTAAAAATTGTCTAAAAATCCTGACCCAGGGGAATAGCATAAAAAACCTTATATATATTTTTATAAAACAACCCCCCACAAGCCAGGTATATAAGACCGGGAGAGCCCTGCCAGACGGGATCCCAGGATCTGAAAGACACAAAAGAACAGGGACAACAGTCAATCCAGGCACAATAATACCTATAAAAACATACAAGAATATCATACAACCCCCCCCCCCCCCCCACTCATTAACCATAGACAAAAGGAGATGGTTAATATATCCAGCCAGCACCTTAAAAAGACGTGCGGGAGCGAGGAGGAGGGGGACGCAAGGCGGGGGGCCAGGCCACCAGTCCTTTATGTGACCAAAAACAACCCCCGCAAGTTACTGCCAGAAACGCCTACCTGAGAAGAGCACAAGCGCAGAGAGGCACCCGCAGAAAGATGGCGGCCCGAACACCGCTCCGTGACAGTGAGGGAGGGGAAGACGAGCCCCGGGAGCGGGGGAGCCGAGAAAGCCCCGCCCCTCCAAAACGGCCAATCAGCGCGCGGCCCCGCCCCCTGCGGCGTCATCGCAAGCCAGACCAGCGAACCGCGCTCAGCCTCCAAGACGGGACCGGCGGAGCAACCTGCCGGTCCCATGTGCGCAACACACACACACTCATCTCTCTCTCTCACCCCTGAGCAGGCCGGACACGCCAGGCTGCAAGCGCCGAGTACGGCGCTCAGCCACAGGCGGGACCGCGGCGCAGCGCGCCGCGAGGCCCCGCCCCCCCGGCTCCTGAGGGGAGAAACGCCAACTCACACAAGCAGCAGCTGAAGTAAAAGACACACACACAAGGCAGATCCAGTCAAAAAAACGCCACAGTAAACAGCGCAGGAGCCCTCACAAAACCAGCCAGCTCCGCAGCCACACTCACACAACCATGTCACCGGTCCCAAAGTGCGCCACACACCCCGGAGTGAGGAATAACTACTGTCCCAGGGCTAGACACATCCTGAACCGCTAACTTCCACTAATTAAATGGGGGCATCCCACATCCGGATCACCACTCCGGGAATCCCGCTATGCCCCGCAATGAAGGGTCGAGCGGAGGAGCTAATCTCCTAGGCACCAAAGGTGCCGGCTACCTTTTGCCCGGCCTACAGCCGAAGCTGGGAGGCTGCCAGTTAACAAGTATGCTACAAAACAAGAGCCGGGCAGAAATAGACCACGGGGGGGGGGAGGGGGGGGGGGGCCGGGGGGATACCCCGGCTACCTGCAAGCAGGAGACTTCTTTCTTCTGTCTTGTCGCCACCTTGCAGAGAACAACACTGGGTGATTCTTGGGAGGTACCAAGTATGTATAGACCGGGAGGGGCCTGTTGAATTTTTGGAGATTCTCTGCAATGCTGCCACCTAGCGGTGAGTTAACCCTATTGTAATTATTAATGTTTGAAGTGGGGTGTGTGACATACTTAGAATAATAGATTTTATTTTTGTGTACATTCATGCATTTCATACTGGTCTAATGGTAAAACACAATGTAACTTACCTCTATCCTAAATGTTCGACTTGTAGCAGGCGATAAACACTCCAACAGCTCCTCCTCTTGGTGCACACCAATGATCTTGTAGCTTACAATTTCTAGCAGCCTTTGAGAAGTTTGGGGGGTGGGAAGAAACATAAGTAGAATCTTATATTCATATTCAACCTCTAAACTTTCTCCTTTTTAAAAAAGGCAACCTAGGTTAAAATTAGAACTTCATGTCTTCATGTTAAATGTTTTGTCTGCTTTAAATGGGCCAAACCAACCATTACCCATTTTGGGACTAGAATATCGTAGAGAATAGATTTTTATGCACTACATTTTCTACCCGGATTTCACAAAATGAATGCAGATTTGAACCTAGCTATGTTTACAAGGCTGGAAAGAGTTAAAGGGTTACTAAACCCAGAGGGCTAAAAAAAAAAAAAAAAACGACTCCCGGCTTCTTAAATTGTCAGTCAAACCGGCGGTCCATTCATTGCAATAAATGGACGGCACTCGAAATCTGGCGGAAGTCGTGGGGTGCCGAATAAGCAGCTAGTGCCGCTCGCGGTTTATTGGGGAGTGCCCCCCACCCAACTTGATCCAGCTGCTGAGAGCTTACAATATGTCAATCCTAGCCAAAAGCACAGAGCCGCATCCCCCCCCATTACTGGTAGCTCCAACTCTAAGCGACAGAAAATAAGCACAATTCGGGGAGTGCAAAATGCCCAAACTTAGCCTTAAAGTGGACCAACACCCAGGATTTTCACTATACTGGGTGTTGGTCCACTTCAGCGGGGCATCCGAGATCAGGATGCCCCGCTGTGTGAAACCCCCCCAAAAACGTACCTATGCGGCGACGGATAAGCCACCGCCTCCCGCGCGCCCCTCTTACAGGGCGGGAGGCGGTGGCGGCTGATCCGTCGCCGATAAGGTAAGGTTTTTTTTGGGGGGGGGGGGGGGGGGGGTTTCACCCCACGGGACATCCCGATCTCTGATGCCCCGCGGTGAGGGAGGCGATTCCCGGGCCGATCACCCCTGGGTGTTGGTCCACTTTAAGGAGCGGTTGGCAGGGGCTTTATCGGAATAGGACATGGCAGAAAGCAAAATAGGGCAGATAAGTTATATATTCTTAGTTAAGGGTGTCGGGTTTTCAATATACAAGACAGTAAGAAAGCCTTGAGGTAGTAAATGGAATATGCAGTGAGGGATATACCCCAATCTCTGTCCCCTTCCTCTGGCCTTTTGCCCCTACAGACCTTGCAAAAAAAAATACAATTTTGTGAGTACTCACCTGTAAAATGGATATTGTCAGTGTGTCACACACCCCGCTTCCCCTTTAATTCTGACGATAGGGTTATCCTCCAGCAGGAGGCGACGTTGCAGAGAGAAGTCTTGAAACACGAGCCCCTTCCGGCCTACATATACCTGGGACCTCCCACTTAACACCCAGTGAATTCAAAAGCAGTAAGACAAGGTACCAGGAAATCCAACGGTAACCTCAAAATAAAATAAAGGAAAGCTTCACCATATAGAGGATCCAGGATACCAAAAACGGCGGGTGAAGCGGGGTGTGTGACACACTGACAATATCCATTTTACAGGTGAGTACTCACAAAATGGTATTATTCTCCGTGTGTCACACACCCCGCTTCCCCTTTAATTCCGACGATAGGGACATCCAAAAGCAGTGTCCACAAGGGGTGGGTATCCGACAGCAAAATGAAGCATATCTTAAACGACTGCAGTCTGCAGAACCTTGCGGCCAAACAGCATCCGCTGAGGCCCGCACATCAACCTTGTAAAACTTAGAAAAAGTATGAACAGAAGACCAAGTAGCAGCCTTACAAACTTGTTCAACAGAAGCTTGGTGCTGAAAAGCCCAAGACGCTCCAACAGCACGAGTAGAATGAGCAGTGATACGAAAAGGGGGAATCTTCCCCTTGGCCGAATAGGCCCCAACAACCGCCTGACGAATCCATTTGCTAATGGAAGACTTAGCCGGTGCCAACCCCTTCCTAGGCCCACAGGGCACAACAAAAAAGGAATCAGTCCTACGAAAATGAGAAGTAGTAAGCAAATAGTACTTAACACAGCGTACTACATCCAAACAATGCAAAACCCTCTCCTTGTCATTCTTAGGCTTAGGACACAAGGAGGGAAGAACAATATCCTGATTCAAATGAAAAGCAGAAACAACCTTAGGAAGAAAGTCCGGTTTGAAACGAAAAACCACCTTGTCCTGATGCCTCTCAAAGTAGGGCGCCTGAATCGACAAGGCCGCCAACTCCGAGACACGCTGAACCGAAGTAGTAGCCACCAAGAAGGCAATCTTCTGAGTCAAGGTAGACAGAGCAATATCCTGCAAGGGCTCAAAGGGAGGAGCATGAAGAGCAGAAAGAACCAAGTTCAAGTCCCAAACAGGGAGCAATGGCTTCCTGGGAGGCCGCACATGCGTAACCCCCTGGAAAAAAGTTTTGACTAAAGGATGAAGCGCAAAAGGCTTCTGAAAAAAGATAGACAAGGCAGAAACCTGTCCTTTCAAAGTACTCAGCTGGAGACCAGAGTCCAGCCCTGATTGCAGAAAATCCAAAATCCTGGAAACTGAAAAGACCCTACAGGGCAAAGATCTAACTTCACACCAAGCGATATAGGCTCTCCTAGTCCTATCTTCCGGGCACAGATCAAAGTCTTAACAACCGAGTCAGAAAGACCCTCCTGCTTCAAGATGAAGGTTTCAGCAGCCAAGCCGTCAAACCCAGCGTTGGTAAATTGGGGTAACACAGCCGACCCTGAGTGAGCAGATCGGGCCGAAGAGGCAGAACGACCTGATCCACCGCCAGCCGAACGATGTCTACGAACCATACTCGCCTTGGCCACCTTGGAGCCACGAGAATGGCGGACACCCTTTCCAGAGCCAGCTTCCGTACCACCTTGCCTAGCATGGGTATTGGAGGGAAAAGGTACAGAAACCCCAGTTCCCCCCAGCTCAGAGACATGGCGTCTACCGCCAGAGCCAGAGGATCCTGAGAGAGCAACACGAAGGTCGGAAGCCTGCAATTGTGACGAGAGGCAAACAGGTCCACCTCGGGTGTCCCCCACCGGAGACACAGAGACCGAAAAACTTGAGGATGGAGAGACCATTCCCCCAGACGGGAAGAGCACCTGCACCAGCAACAGATCCGCTTCCCTGTTTTCCACACCCGGAATGTAAACAGCCGAGAGACAAGGAACATGGGCCTCCGCCCAGGTCAGGATCAGGGACACCTCTCTGAGGGCACCCAGACTGCGAGTCCCTCCCTGATGATTGATGTAAGCAAGCGCTGTCAGATTGTCCGAGCGAACCTGAACCGGAAGGTCCAGCACATGCTGAGTCAAATGAACAAGAACCAGACGGATGGCTCTCAGTTCCAGAACATTGATGGGCAAGTGGGCCTCTCGAGGCCCCCACTGCCCCCGAAATTGAAGATCCTTCCAGAATCCCCCCCCCCATCCTGAAAGACTGGCGTCCGTGGTGACAATTTCCCAAAGAGGAGTCAGAAAAGACCTGCCCCTCAAGAGATTGGTCGAGACCAACCACCATTGAAGGGACTGCCGGAACCGGGAGGACAACTGGAAGGGCCGATCCAACGACCGTGGTCGCCGGTCCCAAGACGCCAACAGATGAAGCTGAAGCGTCCTTGTGTGAAATTGAGCCAAAGGAACTGCCTTGAAAGAGGCATCAACCTTACCAGTCTCATCCCAAGACGGATGGACGGCCGAGGATTGGAAAGAAGGAACCGAGCCAATTCCTGAATCAGAAAAATCTTGGACTGAGGCAGAAACACCCTGTGTTGACAAGAATCCAACCGCATTCTCAGAGAGGACACCACCCTGGCCGGAGCGAAGGAGGACTTGGGATAGTTGATCACCCAACCGAAGCTTTCCAGCATGGAGACCACCGTCCTGGTGTCCGTCTCCGATTGATTGAGAGAAAGAGCCATGATGAGAAGGTCGTCCAGATAAGGTACAATGCGAATGCCTTGAGTTCTGAGAATGGCCATCACCCCTGCCAGCACCTTGGTGAACACTCTTGGAGCCGAGGTAAGGCCAAACGGAAGTGCCACGAATTGAAAATGCCGATCCTCCATCACGAACCGAAGAAAACGTTGATGAGCCTGGAAGATGGGAACATGAAGGCAAGCATCCTTGATGTCTATGGACGTCATGAAGTCCCCCTGCCGAAGGGAACTGATGGCTGAACGCAGAGTTTCCATGCGAAACTTCCGTGCACGGATGAACCTGTTGAGGAACTTCAGATCCAAAACGGGGCGAACCGACCCGTCCTTCTTGGGGACTGAAGAGATTGGAGTAATACCCGAGGCCCACTTCCAAGTGCGGCACCGGCCGGATGACCGCCATTTCCAGAAGATTCCTCACCGACGTCAGGAGCCCCTGCGCGGCCAAAGGATCGGTGGGCACCCGAGACTGGAAAAACCGTGAAGGAGGGCGAGACTCTAACTCCAGCTTGTAACCGGACGACACCACCTCCCGGATCCATCTGTCCGGAACCTCCTGGTCCCAAACCTGGGAGAAGTGTCGTAATCGTCCCCCCACCCGCACGGGTGAGGGCACCCCCTCATTGCTGAGCGGGCTTGCCAGCAGGCTTGGGCTTGGCGCCCCAGGACAGACCGGGACGGCCACAGCCCCTCCCCCGGGACCAACCTGCACCCCTGGTAGCAGGAAAGAAGGCCCCTCTGCCCGCTCTGGCCCCCCGAAAGGGGGGACTAAAAGAAACCGCTCCCCGAAAGGAACGACGCGGCCTCTTGCGTTGAGGCAACTTACCACCCTTGGTAACCGAATCCAATCTGTCGCCAAACAGGCGCAAACCCACAAAAGGAAGAGCTGTAAGCGACTTCTTAGAGCTAAAGTCCGCCGTCCACTGACGTAGCCACACCAACCGACGAATAGCAACCAACAGGGCCGCGGTCCTGCTACACATCGCAAGTGCATCATCCTGGGCGGTCATGACAAATGAAATAAACGACTCACACTGCTTGAGAGAAAGGAACTCATCACAAGTGGGATCAAGATCTGCGTACAAATCTCATAACAATGGACCTGACCGCCATCAAAAGAAGCGCCGAAGCACAAACCGGTCGCAGTGCCGATGCAGCACTGATAAAACCATGGCGAGCCAATTGATTAATCCGACGATCCTCACCATCCTTAATGGTAGTAGTGTCAGGGGAGTGCAACACAGCCGTGTTAGACAGCCCCAACACGGGGGCATCGACGTCAGGGGGAGCCGACCAAAGCTTCACCAAATCCTCCGGAAAGGGATAACGCTCATCCCAACTAGGAGGAACTCCAACAAGGCGCGCAGGTTGTTCCCATTCCTTAAGGACAACCCTCACAAAGTGTTGTCTGGGAAACACCAAACGCGGCTTGGGCACATCAAACAACTCACCCTTTCGCCTAAGGTGGATCCAAATCCAAGATCTCAAACATTTGAGCCAAAATGGAAGGAGTGTCAAGGAACACCCCCGCAGCCTGATCGCCAGCGGTACCAAACAATTGCTGGTCTGCAGGCTCGTCCGACTCCTCTAGGAGCTCCCCCTCCTCAGCCGGGGGACAATCGGACCAATCCAACACTTCCAACACCTCATCCTCCGGAACAGGCGATGCCGGAGAAAGGTGCTTCCGCTTAGCCGTAGCCTTCTGAGCCACCGCGGCGGCGAACATTTTCTCGAGGCTGGCCAACCGTGCACACACCTCGGATTGCGAATCCCCACCTTTGACAACATCACACGTGGTCCGGAATAGGTGGGGGGATGTAGGAGATGACGGAGGTTGCGAGGAGCCAGAAGCCGGAGTGCCGGACTGGCGCGCAATATTCCGCTGTGCACATGGAATACATATTATGACATCATCGCCTGGGAGCGGAGCCCCACAACCCCCACACAGCCTGGATAGCCCCGAAGAGCCGTTTCCGGTAATGTCGGAAGCCTCCATATGGTGAATTTATGGCATTCGCAATAACCCAGGGATTTACGCATTAAGCAACCCGGGATGCCCCTTTTATAATTAAAGTCCCGGGAGAGGGAGGATTTTTAAACAATAAGACTAGCCAGGTATATCAGACCGGGAGACCCACCGCAGCACGGGAATCCCTGGACCTGTAAGAAAGAGACCACAATCAGCCTCCAGAGAGTACAAAAGGTATGCAGCAAGCGTAAAACAGACACACACACAAACAGTACTAAACATTAAATACCCAAGGTATACTGGCAATCACTATATATATATATATATATATATATATATATATATATATATATATTCTCAATATGCAGCCCTCTATACCCCCAATGGGCTCAAGAGTGCACCAGCACAGTAATAAATCAGTGCAACCAATCTAGAGGAATTACTTCCAAATTGGCCATATCACCATAGGGTAAAATACTTAATATGCATGCGCAGCACAGAAAATAGAGGTAAAAAGAAAAACTTGCCCGACAGAGCTCTTTCGCTGGCCTGTTGTGGAGTGCCTTCTCTGTGGGCTCCAGCAGACCGCAGACGGACCCGTGCACACACCTGAGGGATTACTTCCAGACGCTCCACACCGGAGCGAGGAGACGAAGGGCTGGCCAGCAAAGCGCGCGAAGCGCTCCGGCCTCGCCCCCCGCTTACGCCAGCACGGCGCGGGCCGCGAAGGAACGCGGCCCTGCCCCCTAGAGACGAGCACCGCGGCCGCACGTACGAGCGAGGCGGGTCCCAGAAACAGGCACCCCGCCCGGCCGCGCAGCACAGCCCCACAGAATGCACACACGGAGCCCCCGCAGCCCGGGGACATAAAACACCAGACCGCAGCGCCGACCTGTTTAGCTGCCTACAGAAAAACACACACATCATCCTGGCCAGAATACACAATATTAAAGATACCCCACAAACGCCACCCCCCACGCTAAGGGAGAAGGGACCAAGCGGGGGAAGGTAGACTAAAAAAGGGGCATCGGGACGGGGCATCCCAAATCCGGATCACCAGCCAGATAACCGCGTTGCCCCACACGTGGGGACGAGCGGAAGAGATAAGCTCCTAGGCACCATGAGGTGCCGTCTACCATTGCCCAGCCAGCAACCTAGGCTGGGAAGCTTCCAATATCAACTAAGTGAACAAAACAAGTAGCTGGGCAGAAATGGACCATGGGGGGATGCCGGGGTTTGACCCCGGCTACCTGCAAGCAGGAGACTTCTTTCTTCTGTCTTGTCACATCTTGCAGAGAGAAAACACTGGGTGTTAAGTGGGAGGTCCCAGGTATATGTAGGCCGGAAGGGGCTCGTTTTTCAAGACTTCTCTCTGCAATGTCGCCTCCTGCTGGAGGATAACCCTATCGTCAGAATTAAAGGGGAAGCGGGGTGTGTGACACACTGAGAATATTCTGATTAGTTGTCCCACTCTGACACACAGAACATCACAGTCCATGCTCTGCCTGCCTTCAACCAGGAGCATAAGCCGGGAACCTCACTTAATTCTGCCGCACAGTTGACCTTTGGTTCTCTGGTCCAGATCCATGAGGGATGTGGCTGGACCACAGAATAGGAGCTAGCAGCAGAACAAAGGGGCATGGTGCTCTAGCATAGAGGTTCTCAACCTTTTGTCAAGTACCCCCTAGTGACAAGCCATTACACCCAAGCACCCTCAAGAAAATTATGGATATTACCAAAAAGGTCACACAATGTAGCACATTTTGACACAAGAAAGTATCCCCTGGGGTAAGCGTACCACAGGCTGAGAAACCGTGCTCTAGCAGACCCACTTGGGCCACAGGTACACCGCCTTGTGGACGTAAAGCCTATGGCAGGCAAGCACCTCCTGGGGATAAAAACTACTAAAACAATGTCAAAAGGTTCCCAGCGGTTTCCTGGAAAGGAGACAAATACGGATGTCTAGGGGGAAAGGGTGAGGCTTTTAAACTTCCCCTCTAGGGGCAGGAGCATCTCTTTGTGGCCATCCTGAAAGACTAAGGTAGAAACATTGCTTAGCTGAATCACAAATCCCAGCTGTCTGAAAAGTAAACAAGTTTCTTCTATTTACCAATGGTTCTAAATAACTTACCTCAGTTTACTCGATCCCTTTTCAGAAAGCTCAACAGCCCTTTTACATTCTTCTAAGAGATCTCGTACACAACCATGCTTGTCTGGATATAGTGTTATTTCCTATAAATCATTAAGCACAACATTATTCTGGGCACAACTGAAATAGATTTGTCAGCAGCTTGATAGAAGTTTAAAAATATCTGTAAAAATATAGCCCTTATATGCATGCAGTGGTTTCCTTAATATAGCATGTAAGCATTGCATATCAAAGTCAAGGTGGTACATTTATACCTCTTCTCTGAACTGACTGTTTAGCCATATACACTTAAAACTCCTCCTGTTTTCAAAGTCTGTGATTTTCATTTTAAGCTGCAATTTAAAAATAAAAAGGAATTAACTAATGTATAGCCTATAACCAAATGGTATTGTTTACACTAAAAGTGGACATACCTGCTGATAATATAGTTTCTTGGGCTGTCTAGGTTTGAAAAATTGCAAAAGGTCTCTTAAGGTTCCTTCATAATTATGCCTAAGAGGGTTTCCAGGACCATCCCTGTAACTAGAAATAACACAGTTTTAGGACACAGGAATTTCTAAATTCAAAGCCATTATTGCTACAAAAATACAAAGCAAATCATGCACACAGCAAACTTCACCCATCTAGTTACAACAAAGTATTGTATAGCTAAAAACACTTACCCTTGGGATTTGAAAAACTGTAGAAGCATTGGATCTGTATTTAGTCTTTGTGCAACAGTTTTTGCAACCTGAAAAGATAATTCCACAATTTTACTTAAATATTTGATAAGTGCGTAAAACCATGCCAAAATATGTGAGATAGTTTACAAGTCAATTGTCCTTTTCTGTTAATATTAGAAAAGGATAATAGTCCCTCTAATATGCATGACCGGGGCTGCCCTGCTGTGCATGGCACCGCTGAAAGATAGAATTAGCCTCCCAATACTCACTGCTTCTAGGACACTCTTCCACGCCCGCCATGGTCGTGCTGCACTGCTGCTGCATATCGAAGAGGGACTATGGTCATTTCTGACCATAGTTCCTGTAAAAAAAATAAATCAGGGCTCTCCGCCTTTTAAACTAGACCTTCACTCTGAATAATAGTCTATCTTGTATGTTTCTGCCACCCTGTACATAGATTGCTCACATTAAAAATAATCCTACCCTTAGCTACTGCATATTCTGAGCCTTTAAACATCCAAGATGGCGGCTCATGGAGCATCAGGCAGCCTGCAGACACGAAATGTCTTCTGATACTGCTGCTCTGCATTCTGGGATTGTTGACCTTTTCCTGCCCCCAGCTCTGCTCTGTCTGTGCAAAGCACAACTATAACCCCACTCCCTGTACTTTGTCCCGCTCTCCTCTCCTCAGTATGTGATGCTTCTGAGGCAAATTGGTGGCGCCCGTATCCTACAGTCCTGAACAGAGTTGCAGCCCAGCGGAGGTAAGAATAAGTAGTAAGCGTTAGAAAACGTAACTATTAATTTTAGATGGCTTGTTTAGGTGTTTAGGCTTTTCATTAAATGATGCTGAAGGTCCGGTTTAACTTCACCCCAGTCCTAAATCTGTATACTTGCCACAGGACTTACAAGTACCATTCCGGGGTAAGTGTATATATAAAGACAGACATCCGAAGCTGCAAAGCACCAACTACCTTAGGGAGCGGTCTTGTGACTAGAGGGTTGCAGGTTCGGTTCCCTGCTGGGACATGATGGAAGGCACCTGTCCTTCCTGGGTGCCGAAGTTGGAGTAGCCCTTTGCATTAGGCGTGTGTGAACTCATGACAAAGAAGAAACATAATAAAGGAGGTAGGTAGATCACAAGCTAATGTCCCAACAGACAATAGGATAAACACTGCAGCATGTAACAGCCTTGCCAGGCATGGAAAGACTACAAATCTTCTGAAAGGACAGGAGAGAAAATCAACCACCTGCAATGCATGAGCCGCCATTTGGTTTATAAAATTTACTACATCAGATGTTAGAAAAAGGTTAATTTCTATGTGCAGAATTCTAAATTGCCCTGGGAAGAGATGCATATGAGCAATGTTTGTTTTGTTGGTCTGGTTTAAGTCATTTTTGGCTGTTGGTCTGCTTAAAATTAACCAACAATTATGTGTGGTTGTAGAAGACTACACATGGTTCAGAAAGTGGACCACTCAATTCATCCACTCCCTCTCCATGGCCTAATCCACAGCTTTGGCTTGGGTGGGACCCTCAGAACACCCTGTGAAGGAGGGAGTTCTGTGGATGTAAATAACGAGGAGCATATACACTGGGCACACACAAGAAGCGACAGGATCAGGAACTCTTGATCCTGATGCATTGAGTAGCAGGAAAGAAGCTTGGCTAGGCAAACTAAAGGGAATAATATCCCTTCAACATACTTGAGATGATAGAACAACCAACCCCTCAAAACCACATGCATAAAACTCAAGTTCCACTACTTTAACTAAGCCGGTAAATCAAGCAGGATTTGAGGCACTGGGAAAGGAGCCCCTTTCCCAATGGAGGCTAATAGTGCTCTTTAAAGAGGAGCAACTGCCGGCATTACTCTTTGAAGGTCAACCCCACTCTGTGTAACCCCCTTAATCTCCCTGAATACTAACATAGTAGGTTATCCCATGGCCCCTGTGTGGGCCGCATCCCTGTGGCAGGCATTTCTGAATAACTCGCCCGAGTAAGCAGTGGAGCCGGGAAGTTTTTTTTAAAATTTTTAATCTGAATGGAATGAGAGCCACTGATTAGCTGGTGGGCCACACATATGCCATGGGATCACGGAAAAATACAATTCTGTGAAATACTCACCTGTAGAATTGGTATTATAAGTATACAGTACATCCTGCTCCAGGTATAATACTTACACTTGGGTTATCCTCCGCCAGATGGCGCTGCCCTGCAGAGACATGTAAAACAGGCTCCTCCCGGCCCCTCAAATATCCGGGACCTCCCACAAATCCCCAGCATTGAAAAGCAGTGAACAGGAAGCCGGGAGGATTTAACCACCAAAACTGGTAACCATAACAATGATAACAATCACCATACAGGGGATCCAGAATAATGCAAAAACCAGGGTGGGGTGGAGCAGAACGTACTGTATACTTATAATACCAATTCTACAGGTGAGTATTTCACAGAATTGTATTATTCTTAGTATACAGTACGCCCTGCTCCAGATATAATACTTACACTTGGGACATCCAATAGCAGTGTCCCTAAAGTAGGGTGGGATCCCCAACAAAAAAGGTAACAGCAGGCAGTTAAAACCACTGCCGCCTGCAAAACCTTGCGGCCAAACGCAGCATCAGCTGAGGCCCTAACATCAACCTTGTAAAACTTCGAAAAGGTATGAACAGAAGACCAGGTAGCGGCCTTGCAAACTTGTTCAACAGAAGCCTGGTGCTGGAAGGCCCAAAAAGCACCAATAGCACGAGTAGAATGAGCAGTAAGGCGGAAGGGAGGTACCTTCCCCTTGGCAGAATAGGCCTGAATCACAGCCTGACGAATCCATTTGTTAACAGTAGACTTGGCAGGAGCCAAACCCTTCCTAAGCCCAGAAGGCACCACAAAAAGAGCATCAGTCTTCCTGAAAGCCGCAGTGACCACCAGGTAATATTTCAAACACCTGACCCTGTCCAAGGAATGCAGAACCCTTTCCTTATCATTGCTAGGATTGGGACAAAATGAAGAACAATATCCTGATTCAAATGAAAGGCAGACACCACCTTAGGCAGAAAGTACGGTTTGAAATAGAACACCACCTTGTCCTGGTGTCTCTCATAGTACGGAGGCTGAATAGACAGAACCGCCAGCTCAGACACACGCCTGACCGAAGTAATAACCACCAGAAAGACCACCTTGAGGGTAAGAACAGCCAGAGCAGCATCATGAATAGGTTCAAAGTGAGCACCCTGTAAGGCAGACAAAACCAAGTTTAAATCCCAAACAGGGACCATAGGTTTACGTGGGGGACACACACGAGTGACCCCCTTAACCAAGTGATGCTGAGCAAAAGACTTCTGAAAGAAGACGGACAGGGCAGAAACCTGACCCTTCAGAGTACTGAATTCAAGACTCAACTCCAAACCATGCTGTAAAAACTCCAGAACCCTAGGGACTGAAAAATACAATTCTGTGAGATGCTCACCTGTAGAATTGGTATTATACGCATTGTACGTCCTGCTCCATATATAATTACACGTGGGGTAATCCTCCGCCAGATGGCGCTGTGCACTGCAGACATGCAAAAACAGGCTCCTCCCGGCCCTTCATATACCCAGGGACATCCCACAAATCCCCAGCATTGAAAAGCATCGAGAAAAAGAAGCCGGGAGAAACCAACCACCAAAACTGGTAATAACAATGATAATCACCATACAGGGGATCCAGAATAATGTGAAACCAGGGTGGGGTGGAGCAGGACGTACTGTATGAGTATAATACCAATTCTACAGGTGAGCATCTCACAGAATTGTATTATTCTAAGCATACAGTACGTCCTGCTCCATATACAGGTCCTTCTCAAAAAATTAGCATATAGTGCTAAAGTTCATTATTTTCTATAATGAAATGATAAAAATTAAACTTTCATATATTTGAGATTCATTGCACACCAACTGAAATATTTCAGGTCTTTTTTTGTTTTAATACTGATGATTTTGCCATACAGCTCATGAAAACCCCAAAATCCTATCGCAAAAAATTAGCACATTTCATCCGACCAATAAAAGAAAAGTGTTTTTAATAAAAAAAAAAGTCAACCTTCAAATAATTATGTCCAGTTATGCACTCAATACTTGGTTGGGAATCCTTTTGCAGAAATGACTGCTTCAATGCGGCGTGGCATGGAGGCAATCAGCCTGTGGCACTGCTGAGGTGTTATGGAGGCCCATGATGCTTCGATAGCGGCCTTAAGCTCATCCAGAGTGTTGGGTCTTGCGTCTCTCAACTTTCTCTTCACAATATTCCACAGATTCTCTATGGGGTTCAGGTCAGCAGAGTTGGCAGGCCAATTGAGCACAGTAATACCATGGTCAGTAAACCATTTACCAGTGGTTTTGGCACTGTGAGCAGGTGCCAGGTCGTGCTGAAAAATGAAATCTTCATCTCCATAAAGCTTTTCAGCCGATGGAAGCATGGTGTGCTCCAAAATCTCCTGATAGCTAGCTGCATTGACCCTGCCCTTTATAAAACACAGTCGACCAACACCAGCAGCTGACATGGCACCCCAGACCATCACTGACTGTGGGTACTTGACACTGGACTTCAGGCATTTTGGCATTTCCTTCTCCCCAGTCTTCCTCCAGACTCTGGCACCTTGATTTCCGAATGACATGCAAAATTTGCTTTCATCAGAAAAAAGTACAGTCCAGTGCTGCTTCTCTGTAGCCCAGGTCAGGCGCTTCTGCCGCTGTTTCTGGTTCAAAAGTGGCTTGACCTGGGGAATGCGGCACCTGTAGCCCATTTCCTGCACACGCCTGTGCACGGTGGCTCTGGATGCTTTTACTCCAGACTCAGTCCACTGCTTCCGCAGGTCCCCCAAGGTCTGGAATCAGTCGTCCTCCACATTCTTCCTCAGAGTCCGGTCACCTCTTCTCATTGTGCAGCGTTTTCTGCCACATTTTTTCCTTCCCACAGACTTCCCATTGAGGTGCCTTGATACAGCACTCTGGGAACAGCCTATTTGTTCAGAAATGTCTTTCTGGGTTCTTGATTGAGGGTGTCAATGATGGCCTTCTGGACAGCAGTCTTACCCATGATGGCGGTTTTGAGTAATGAACCAGGCTGGGCTTTTTTAAAAGCCTCAGGAATATTTTGCAGGTGTTTAGAATTAATTAGTTGATTCATATGATTAGGTTAATAGGTCGTTTAGAGAACCTTTTCATGATATGCTAATTTTTTGAGATAGGATTTTGGGGTTTTTATGAGCTGTATGGCAAAATCATCAGTATTAAAACAAAAAAAGACCAGAAAAATTTCAGTTGGTGTGCAATGAATCTCAAATATATGAAAGTTTAATTTTTATCATTTCATTATGGAAAATAATGAACTTTAGCACTATATGCTAATTTTTTGAGAAGGACCTGTATAATAATTACACGTGGGACATCCAATAGCAGTGTCCATAAAGTAGGGTGGGATCCCCAACAAAAAAGGCACAGCAGACAGTAAAAACGCTGTCACCTGCAAACCTTGCTACCAAGAGCGACATGAGCAAAGGCTCTAACGTCAACCTCAAACAAACCTTTGAAAAGGTATGAACAGAAAACAACAGCGGTCTAGCAAACTTGTTCAACAGAAATCTGGTGCTGAAAAGCCTAAAGGTACCAAGGTACCAGTAGAACCAGAATAAAGAGAGAAGAGATTCTTCCCCTTAAAAGAATAGGCTAGAGTAACAGCCTGACCAGTCCAAATGCTAACAGCAGCTATGGCAAAACTTAGAGCTCTCCCCCTCGGGGAATTGAACCCGGTCTCCCGCGTGACAGGCGGGGATACTGACCATTATACTATAAAGGACCAGCTGGAAGCCAAAAACCCTTTCTAGGACCAGAAGGGACATCCATGCAAGTAAAGACCAGGCCAAAAGGCGCATAACCCCTGGAAACAGCCAAAATCAGGCACATAAGGATGGAGCATCAGTCCCCTAAAGGGACAAGAGACAATCCAGGAAAAGGCCTCCAACACCTGTTGAGGGAATGTAGCCCCCTTTTCCCAGTGTTACTAGGAATAAGGCCTAGAAGACAAAGGTCTTGAATACATGAGCATAATACACCACCTTAGGCATAAGGTCTGGCGTAAAGCGGAACACCAACACATCATGGTATATATATCTATCTATCTATCAATGAACGAGGGATAGCTAAACAGAGCCACCCGCTCAGGCACACGTCTGACTGAAGCAACAGCCCCCAGAAGGACAACTTGAGGTAAGAACAGTTCAGACAGCATCCGGAATAGGTCCAAAGGGAACACCCCGCAAGGCAACCAGAATAAAAATTAATCCCAACAGGGACCATAGAATTAAGTGGGGGATGCACGTGAGCAATCCCCAAAAGGGTACTTAAAGGAGCAGTATCGCGAAATTTGCATTAAAAAAGATAATTAAATAGCCACACAATAGCTTCTAACATGTGTATAAATAATGCATGCCTTTCTTTTAAATTGTATAATGCCAATGGCTCAGTCCATTTGCTGAATAGGGGGATCTGCTGGGTTGTATTTAGTGAACTGCTTCATTTAGCCCACTGGTCTCCTAGCAACACACTACCTCAGAGGCTGACATTGTAATCAGTGGTAACGGCTGTGTGTGTGTGTGTGTGTGTGAGGTGCTGCTTTTGTTATGAGACCAGGTGACTCAAATGTGTAAAATATATACAAAATAAACTAAACTGACTGAAAATAACTGAAATTCTTCTTTGAATAACTGTGCAGGAAAATCTAAAGGTATTAAAGTGGAACAAAACCCTGAGTGGCCGACCCTGAAGTCTATAAAGACCCCCTTGACCTTCCCCTTGGGCATTCTAAATCAGGATGCCCCACTGTGTGTAACGACCCCTGGATAACCACAGATCCCCCCATTTTTCTGGCGCGCTCACGCAGAGAGTCATTTAGACAGGCCGGGCGGCCAGGAAGGTTACTGCTCAGGCTCCCCATCTGCTTGCAGACAGAGCCGATTGGATGAGAGCCCGCGCATGCGCTGTGGGACAGGGAAAGGTACGTTTTCACAGGCGAACTTGGGGATTTCACATATCAGGGCATCCCAAGTCGGGATAGGGGCACAAAACAAAAAACTCCAGATAGTGAAAATCCTGGGTTGGGCTTTGCTCAAAACACACAAAGCTGAAAGAAAGATCATATAGAAAAATGTATTGAGAAAAGAGAGAAAATGGTAAACTGAAAGATTCTGCAGCAGAGCCAACATGAAGGTAAAACTGTCAAAATCAGCTAAATTACTTCTAGAGCTTTTCTCTCTGTTTTAGATATATAAGTTCTGGCCAGGCAATGTTGCAATGTTATCTTATGCTGGATGCTGCCAGCACTGAACAGCTGATACTCTGATACATTTGTTTCTCCCTCTCCTCAGCGTGGAACAGGCCAGAGTGTCGGGACCCGACACTCAGCAGACATAAACATGAGCTATTAGTCTCCAGCTGCACAACACAGACATTTTTTTCTAAATTTGTAATTCTTACTCCAACACCTACCTACATTCAAAGTACCATTTAAATATAAGTCACCAAGAAAAATTCGCGATACTGCTCCTTTAACAAGGAAGACTGAACAAGACTTCTCCAGGAAGGCGGACAGGGCAGAACCTGAACCTTCAGAGTACAGAGTTGAGAAGCCGAACTCCAACCCATGCTGTAATAACTCTAGAACCCTGGGAACAGAAAATGTCCAACAGGGGAGAGACTTAGACTCACACCAATCAATATGGGTACACCATACCCTCTAATAGACGGAAAAAGAAGAAGAAGCTTGCTTCTAGATTTCCAATAGACACAGTCACCCAGAAGATAAACCTGTCTCCATCAGGGTGGAAGAAACAACCGTCAGACCATCTAGACTAGAGCCTGTAGATTGGGGTGACATAAGAAGGTGGCCTGAGTGACCAGAACAGCACTCCTGATAGAACGTACAGGTCCGCTGTCTTCAGCAACACGTCCGCGCAGCACACACCACTAGGCCACCCAGGGGACACCAGTATCACTGGTCCCCCCTACCAGCAATCTTTCGCAGAACCCAGCCTAGCAGGGTGAATGAAGATAAGACATATAGAATAAAATGTCCAGCCATAACATTACTAAGCCCCATGACAAGTCAGAATATTCTGGGACAGGGGAACAAGGGCTTAGCCCCTGGGATAGTGATGGGCCCAACAGAGCCATACTAGTTGGATCTCAGAGGGACACCAGGATTAGCACATCCTGACACTGAAGGACATCCACCGGAGCGAATACCACTAAAATGCAGGGAACGTTGTCCTCCATCCAGATCTGGATCAGATACCCTCCTGGAGGATCATCCTGCTCCAAGTCCCACACAGATAAACAATACAGGCCACTGTCAACAGGCCTGACAGACCAAGAGTCCCCAAATAGACAGGTCCTAAGCAAGATAGAGCCAAAATGAAGGCCCACTGTTTCAGCAAAATCAGTAGGTAAATGGACCCCCTAAGGGTCCCACCTAGGAACCACGGGGGATTTTAGAAGAAAAAATCTTCCCCCCGTCAAACAGCTAGACTTGGTACCCATGGTGGCAATTTACAGGCAGATGCAAGAAAAAAGGGGCGGGGGGGATACCCCCTGACGGGTTCCTAGAAATTAACCATTTCAAGAGGAACCACCCTACCAAAGGGAAATGCGCTCAGACCCAGCTCCAGGAATGCTGGAATCCTATCCAGGATTAACAATATACGTAGCCGAAGAGCCCAAGGGCACTGAGCATTGATAATAATCATCTGATCTGTCAGCAACGGCCCCACCAGCTGCAACCCTGCCTGGTGAAAGTAAGATGACAGCGATGAGGGACAGAGCCCATGTAAGCAGAAAGTCCACTTATTGCCAAGGAAGAAGGTTCTAGCCTGAACCGAATTCAAATGCAACTCTAGGAATGAGGATACTGCATAAGGAAACCATGAGGAACTGAGGTGACTGAACACCCATCCCAAAAGACTCCCAAGGACACCACCAGCCGAATAACCCATTCGGCCTGATGTAGAAATTGGGAAGTAAGGAGGACTATCAAACAGGTCCTAGTGCGGACGCCCCATGGCCACTTCAGACATCGCCCCCGTCCGCGCCTAGGCGAGCAGTTCTGGGAGCAGAAGAGAGGCCAAAACCAAGGCAACAATCTGCAGTGTTGGCCCTTCAATACTGACCTGTAATGGCCTCAGTGTCCAGAAGACACAAGGAAACTAAAAAAGGATCTTAGATCTCCACAGGCGGCAAGAGGCCTACTGGGCGCCAAGCGCCGGTTGCCCAACACAGAGATACCATGCAGGAACTACCTGTATATGTAGAATTGCCGAGCCTACAAACTGCCGGCATGGGCCAGACTGCCTCATCACTTTGAGGGAAGGAGGAAAGGTCAGTGTAGAGGCCCTCGCCCCAGCCTGTTAAGGGTAACCTGCAAACGAACCCGGACCCTGCAGGCCGAGCACGGTCCGCACCAGAAACCTGAAGAGAGACAGGGACTAGAAGAACCCCGACAACCTTGGAAAAAGACCGCCCAGCAACTATATCCAGCATCCAGGGGGAACTATCTCCTGGAACCATCAGAAGGAGGCATGATGCCCCCTGATAGGAGCAAAGTGCTGCGGCAGTCCCCTCACCCATACGGGCGAGGGCGTCCCTTCATGCTTGGGAGGTTTTGGCAAATTTGGACTTAGTCCTGCCCCCCCAAATGCAAAGGCATGGCATGCCAATTGGTCAATGCACCGGTCCTCAGAATCCCGCAGCGTAGTAGTGTCAGGGGAGTGCATAATAGAGGTGTTGGACAACCCTAGAATAGGAGCATCGACCTCGGGGGGCGATGACCAGCACTTGACCATATCAGCAGGAAAGGGATACTTCCTGTCCAAACTCTTAGGGATCCCGGGAAGTCTACTGGGATGTTCCCACTCCTTAAGCACAAGGTTATTGAAACGGGTTTGCTCAGGAAATTCCAAACGAGCCTTAGCAGTATGAAATAGCTCACCCCTTTGCCTGGGAGCCGCAACAGGGGGAGAGATGGAAAAAACCTCAAAAATCTGAACCAGCAGTTTGTCAGTATCATCCGGGGTCCAGTGATTAGAACCAGAATCACCATGACCCCTTGACTTCTCGCCAGATGACCCTGAGTCAGAGAACAGCTCCTCTTCGTCCGAGGGGGTATGGCCATATAGATGCAAAAACTCATCAGACTCCGTAGAGAAAAAAGCAGAGTCAGGGGTTAAGTGCCGCTTTTTTGCGGTGGCCTTACGCGCTAAGGTATTAGCAAGTAATTTTTCAACACTGGCCAGTCTAGTAGCCATATCAGGATGAGAATCCCCGCTTGTATTGGGGGTTAGACTCAGGCTTGGGGGAGTAGGTGAAGTGAGGCGAGGTGCAGGCCCAGCCACAGAAGGGGCGGGAAGTACAGTTAGCGCCTGCTGTGCACAAGGAACACAGACCCGTGCATTGTCACTGCTGATAGGTGAGACCCCACAAGCTACACACAGCTGGGCTTGTCCCGAAGGAACCCCCGTCACAATATCCTGGTGATTAATAGGCACAATAGGCCAGTAGGGATTGACGCTGTAAGCTACCCTGGATGCCCCAATGACCCGCGGGGAAGTGGAAGTAATTATACTAGGCCCAACTGGCAACTACACCGAACCGTGAGAAGCCACCGGATTCAACCGTCTGAAAGACATAATGGGAATAAAGGGTGCCATGCGCAGTAACAAGGATCACGAAAATCGCCCGTGAGGGCACTTACAGACCAAGGGAGGAGGAGGACCATTACCACGCGCACGCGACTAGCATCAAAATGGCGCCAAGCGAACCTCGAAGGGTGGACCAGAGCGGGCCGTGACGCGGAGCGCGCTAAGCCAGGTCTCCGCCCCCCCCGAAAAGCGCGAAGCTCTAAGACAGTAGTCAGTATTGTCAAGAGAAGCGAAGAGTATGACACACTTAAAAATGATATCTGGAGCAGGACGTACTGTATACTAACAATAGGAGAGTCTATGAGAGATCTGCAGGTTTTAACTCATCCCAAGATAGGGTGTCCTGATCACAAGAATAAGCCTACAAAAGCAGTGTAACGACTGCAACAAAGGCTAGGTTTTGATGTGGCCCTGTCTGAATAAAGGGAGGAGCAATATTGCCAAGGGACACATTTCTAGACAAACCCTTAAGGACGACCATAACCCAGCATCTAACTGCTAAAGACAAATGCAAAGGCTGGTACAGCTGATGCTCTCATGGTCAAAATCGAGTTGAGGAAAAAGTACCCACCCAAAAAGTATCCACCTGCAAACCAGGCAAGGTAGTAGAGCTCTTTGTATGGCTTGCAGAACAAGCAGCAGGTCTCTGCGCCTCTAGATAAGAGTCTTGAGAAGCTCAGCTGGCAAGGGGGGAGGCCACAACAATAATACCTCCAAAAGCCAAAAACTTAGGTGATTACGTCACTGCAGGCACAGCTGTCTGTAGAAAAAGAAGCCAAGACAGAAGTAGGCTGCACAGCATGAGGGGTGAGAATTGTCTGACTGGATGTCTTTCCCTTATGTGCAGCTGCCAAAAAAACCCCATGTATTCTGATAATTTAGGACGGACCCATTCCCATGAATGCAGTACAAAAACGGAAAGAGCAGGTTAGTCTAAAAACTCTTGGTAGGGGGAACCAGCAGTCTCTAGGCAAGGCCCCCCAGGCCTTTCTAGGCAACACCAACAATAAGAAAATTGGGCAAACACATTAGTCCTGGAGGAATACGAATCTAACTGAACTCCCTTATGAAAAAAAAGGAAAGTTTGTGTACGCTCCGGTAAATTTCTTTTCTCATCCTCATCCATCACAGGGCACTACCAGTAGCAACACGTGGGTTAATCTCAGCTGCAGACAGGGCCTGCAAGATAGAAAAAAAACTAGCCACTACTGGCATATATAAAGCAGGAGGTGGCATGACCTCCTCAGTTAATTAAAAAAACAGTTCAGCCATAGCCCCGGGAGAGGAGAATGCTAACATGCGCATAATGCGTGCAACTAGAAACCATGCAACAAAGTAAAACAATGTAGAAGGCAGAAGTCAGTCATCGATGCAGTCATAATACAACATTAGGGCGGGTGTGTTGCCCTGGAATGGAAGAGGATGAGAAAAGAAATTTACTGGCGAGTACATAAATTTACCTTTTCTCATCTCTTCCATTCTGGGGCACCACCAGTAGCAACACGTGGGCTGTCCCAAAGCAGTACCCTCAATAAGGGTGGGACCGTGCAAGAACAGCCAGCCGCGTCAACCTAACCAAGAACAACGACACCAACACATCAAGCTAAGACCTCCGAAGAGGGGTTTACCACCGCCCTGCAGACCTGTTTCGACACCAAGAGTTGGAAAAACCAAGATGTGGCAGTTGCCTTGGTGAAATGAGCGGTGACCCGGATGGGCACCTCCTTCTCCTTGCAGGTGTAGGCTTGTATGATCGCCTGCTTGGACCATCTGCTAATAGATGGTCCTGGCAGCCACCAGGCCCCTCCTCGGTCCTTCTGGGGTGACAAACAAGACATTCGTCTTAAGTACCTCTCGAGTAGCAGGCAAGTAATACTATAATGCTCTTATGGCGAAGTAAGGTGTGGAACGAGGATAGCACCATCTTCTGATTAAGATGGAAGGGAGAGACCACCTTAGGCAAAAAGTCCTGCTTCACATAAAACACTGGTTTGTCTTCATGCAGCACCAAAAAGGGTGACCTGATCAAAAGCGCTGCCAGCTCCGAAACCCACCAGATGGAGGCGATCGTCACAAGAAAGGCCACCTTCAACGTGAGTGTCAGGGAATCTTCTGTCATGGGTTCAAAGGGGGGCCCCCTGATAGGACATGATTGAGATCCCAGGGCAGGACCATTGACCGCCGCAGAGGCCGAACACATGCCACGATCATCCGTTGGAAAAAACAATGGACAAGGTCGAGACCTGGCCCTTAAGATTGCTGGGCTGTAAGCCAGCATGCAGGTCTTGTTGGAGGAACTCCAAAATTTGGGGTATAGAGAACCTCCTACAGGAGTGGCACTTAGATTTCCCTGCTCGGAACAAGGACCTTTGCAAAGACCTTGCCAAATCTAGGGAAGCTCTGAAAAATACAATTCTGTGATTACTCACCTGTAGAATTGGTATTATGAGTATACAGTACGTCCTGCTCCAAATCTAATACTTACACGTGGGATATACTCCGCCAGATGGCGCTGGACTGCAGAGACATCGAAAATAGGCTCCTCCCGGCCCCTCAAATACCCGGGGACCTCCCACAAATCCCCAGCATTGAAAAGCAGTTAATGAGAAGCCGGGAGAATTAAAAAATCCAAACTATCAACTATAACAATGATAACAATCACCATACAGGGAATCCAAGATAATGCAAAACCAAAGGTGGGGTGGAGCAGGACGTACTGTATACTCATAATACCAATTCTACAGGTGAGTAATCACAGAATTGTATTCTTAGTATACAGTACGTCCTGCTCCAAATCTAATACTTACACGTGGGACATCCAATAGCAGTGTCCATAAAGTAGGGTGGGATCCCCAAGAAAAATCAGCAGCAGACAGTTTAAACCACTGCCGCCTGCAGAACCTTTCAGACAAAAGCAGCATCAGCTGAGGCCCTAACATCAACCTTGTAAAACTTAGAAAAGGTATGAACAGAAGACCAAGTAGCGGCCTTGCAAACTTGTTCAACAGAAGCCTGGTGCTGAAAAGCCCAAGAGACACCAATAGCACGAGTGGAATGAGCAGTAAGGCGGAAGGGAGGATTCTTCCCCTTAGCAGAGTAGGCCTGAATCACAGCCTGACAAATCCACTTGCTGATAGTAGATTTGGCAGGAGCCAAACCCTTCCTAGGACCAGAAGGGACCACAAAAAGAGCATCAGTTTTCCTGTAAGGTGCAGTAGCCACCAGACAGTACTTCAGACACCTAACCACATCGAAAGAGTGCAAAAACATCTCCTTAGCATTGCTAGGATTAGGGCACAAAGAAGGAAGAACAATATCCTGATTCAAATGAAAAGCAGACACTACCTTATGCCGAAAGTCAGGTTTGAAACGAACCACCACCTTGTCCTGGTGTCTCTCATAGTAGGGGGGCTGAATGGAAAGCGCCGCCAACTCAGATACACACCTGACAGAGGTGATAGCCACCAGAAATACAACCTTGAGCGTAAGAATGGCCAGAGCAGCATCCTGCACAGGTTCAAAGGGAGCACCCTGCAAGGCTGACAGAACCAAGTTCAAATCCCAAACAGGCACCATAGGCTTACGTGGAGGGCGCACATGACTGACCCCCTGGAAAGAAGTCCTGATCAGAGGGTGCTGAGCAAAGGACTTCTGGAAGAAAACAGCCAGGGCAGAAACCTGACCCTTCAGAGTACTGAGCTGGAGACCCATCTCCAACCCATGCTGCAGGAACTCCAAAATCCTGGGAATAGAGAACACCCGTCGGGAAGAGATTTAGACTCACACCAGTCAATGTAGGCACGCCAAACCCTGTAATAAATGGAAGAGGAAGACTTCTTCCTAGCCTTTATCAAAGTATCCACCACCTAAGACGACAGCCCCTTCTCCATCAAGATGGAGGTTTCAGCAGCCAAGCCGTCAAAGCCAGAGTTTGTAAATTGGGATGGCGTAGTGAGCCCCGAGTGAGCAGATCTGGCACCAAGGGCAGAGCATACTGATCTACTGCCAGCTGCACCACATCTGCGAACCACACTCTTCTTGGCCACCAGAATTGGTGGCACCCCTCCCAGAGCAATCTTGCGCAGAACCCAGCCCAGCAGGGGAATTGGAGGGAAGACATACAGGAACTGAAAGTCCTGCCATGACATTGCTAGAGCATCCGAGGTAAAGGCCAGAGGATCCTGGGACAGAGAAAAGCTGGGAGCTTGTGATTGTGGTGGGACGCAAACAGATTCACATCTGGTTGGCCCCAACGGTGACACAGTGATTGAAATACCCTGCTGCATAGGGACCATTCTCCCTGGCGAGAGGTCCCCCTGTTTAGAGAGTTCGCCAGGCGATTTTCCACCTCAGGGATGTACACAGCCGATATGCAGGGGACATTGGTCTCCGCTCAAGGATCAGAGACACTTCCTGGAGGGCCCCCTTGCTCCGGGTCCCTCCCTGATGATTGATGTAGGCAACTGCTGTCTGGTTGTCCGAGCGCACCTGAACAGGCAGGCCCTGAAGGTGAGTAGTCAAGTGAGCCAGAACTAACCTGATCGCCTGTAGTTCCAAGACATTGATAGGTGTGTGGGCCTCCTGAGGACCCCACTTCCCCTGGATCCGCAGGGACTTCCAGAAACCCCCCCCAACCTGACAGACAGGCATCCGTGGTGACCGTCTCCCAGGAAGGGGCAAGAAAGGATCTGCCCCCCCAACAGGTTCCTTGAGTCCATCCACCACAAGAGGGACCTCCTGACCCGAGGGGAGAGCACACAGACCCCGTCCAGGGACACTGGGCCCTTGTCCCATACTGACAATAGGTGGAGTTGCAGAGGTCTCAAGAGGAACTGAGCACAAGGTACCGCTTCGAAGCACGCCACCATCAGGCCCACCAGCTGCACTCCCTGCCTGATGGAGGGATGAGGACAAGCTAGGAGGAACTGGACCTGAGCAATCAGACTGTCCACCTTCTGCTGAGGAAGGAAGATCCTTGCCTGAACTGTATCCAGATTCATTCCTAGGAATGGAGTTACCAAGGAAGGGGACAGTGGGGACTTGGGGTGGTTGATCACCCATCCAAATGATTCCAGAGTGGACACCACCAGCTGAGTATCCAACTCTGCCAGATGTGGAGACTGGGAAGTGATGAGAATGTCGTCCAGATAGGGAAGCACGTGTACGCCCTGACATCTGAGCAGACACATCACGCCAGCCAGCACCTGGTGAACACCCTGGGGGCTGAAGTGAGGCCAAATGGCAAGGCCACAAACTGGTAGTGTTGATCCATCAGAGCGAACCTGAGGAACCTTTGATGACCTGGGAACACAGGAATATCTTTGATGTCCACAGAAGTCATGAAATCCCCTTGGCGCAGGGAACTGATGGCAGAGCGCAGAGTTTCCATGCAAAAACGCCTGCCCCTGACAAATTTGTTGAGGATCTTCAAGTCCAGGATGGGCCTGACTGACCCATCTTTTTTGGGTACTGTGAAAAGATTGAAATAAAAGCCCTTGCCTTTTTCTCTTAAGGGGACCTGGCAGATGACCCCCAGCTCCAGGAGGCCTTGCACTAGCTCGTGAGCTGACACAGGGTCCTGAGGAATCCGGGATCTGATGAATCTTGGGGGCGGCCAGGCAGCAAACTCCAACTTGTAACCGGAGGACACTACCTCCTGAATCCACCGGTCTGAGACATGAAGCCTCCAGACTTGAGCGAAGTGCTGCAGCCGTCCCCCCCACCCGGATGGGTGAGGGCACCCCATCATGCCTGAGGGGGCTTGGAAGAGGATTTTGCTTTGGGTCCCCAGGAGGATGTCCACATCCTCTGCCCCTACCCCAGAAATCTCCCCGGGCCCCAGGAAAGGAACCCCCCCTTCCCTGTCTGGCACCACGGTAAGGGGAGGAGAAGGAACCCTGACCTCGAAAGGGCCGAGATTGCCGCCTGCGCTGGGGTAACCTGCCTCCCTTAGCAAAAAGGTCCCGGCGGTCCCCAAACAAATGCAGTCCTTTAAAGGGAAAACCAGTTAGGGCATTCTTGGCAGCGTTGTCAGCAGCCCACTGGCGCAGCCAAACCAAGCGGCGTATAGCCACCACGAGGGCAGAAGTTCTGGCACACATTCTGATGGTGTCATCCAATGCTGAGAGGAAAAAATTGACAAAAACATCACAACTGGAGTGTGCATTAAACACCTCACAAGGCAAATCATCAGGGGCACTATCAAGCATATTTCTGATAAGGGTTCTAGTGGCCACAGCAGTAATGGCAGAGGCACAGCCCGGGCGCAGCGCCGTCCCTGCACATGCAAAGGCGTGGGATGCCAGCTGGTCAATGTGCCGGTCCTCCATATCCCGCAGGGTAGTAGAATCAGGGAAATGCATGACAGAGGTGTTAGATAGCCCGAGGATCGGGGCATCCACCTCAGGGGGGGGGGGGGGGGGGGGGGGAGAGATGACCAACATTTAAGCACCTCAGCAGGAAAGGGATACTTCCTATCCCAACTTTTTGGAACCCCGGGAAGTTTACTGGGGCGCTCCCATTCCTTGAGCACAAGGTTATGGAAATGTGCCTGCTCGGGAAATTCCAAACGTGATTTAGCTGTATGGAAAAGCTCCCCTCTTTGCCTGGGAGCCTCAACATGGAGAGAGATGGACAGCACCTCAAAAATCTGGGTCAATAATCTGTCAGTGTTGTAGCGATAACCCTTATCGCCGGAGGGCTTCCCCGCCCGAGACGTCCTTTTCCCAATCGTAAGAGGTGCTGCAGGAATCCCAGAGTCGTCCTTGAGGAAACAGGAACAGCCCTTACAAGGGCTAGTGAACTGTAATATAGCGTTTCCCCCAATAAGAGACAGAACTCAGTATTGAGGGTGAAGATGAACTGTCTTTATTAGTGCCACTCTAGGCCTTATATACACAAGTCTCCATTGCATGACACACACACCGACCAATAGCAGCAGGGCACACAATCCCTCAACTCTGCCGGTGACGCAATCAGCAACACAATAGACGTCTGTAATACACTCAATCAGAACAATGCCATTGTCTGTGACGTAATCAATCAATACAATGGCAGTCAGAACAATGAATAACGTAATCAATCAATACACTGGCAGTCTGTAACATGCTTAAGAAAAGGAAAGTAAACCTGTGTAAAGTCCAAAGGGGCAGAGAGTCTGTCACAATGCCCCCTTTTTGTGGAACACCCGGCAGACCCGGATTGACCCTGTTCGGGTTAATGTGGGGCTGTCCGGACTCTTGTTATGGGCAGAGTTCTGTTTGCCGGGATAATCCATCTGCATTACAGTTTTGTCTACCGGGCCTGTATACACACACACACACACACATACAGTTGTACTCACAGGGTGCTGGTCTTGTCTTTTCCCCCCAATAAGAGACAGAACTCAGTATTGAGGGTGAAGATGATACACACATACACATACAGTTGTACTCACAGGGTGCTGGTCTTGTACACACACATGTACTCACAGGGTGCTGGTCTTGTACACACACATGTACTCACAGGGTGCTGGTCTTGTACACACACACACACACAGCTGTACTCACAGGGTGCTGGTCTTGTACACACACATGTACTCACAGGGTGCTGGTCTTGTACACACATACAGTTGTACTCACAGGGTGCTGGTCTTGTACACACATACAGTTGTACTCACAGGGTGCTGGTCTTGTACACACACATGTACTCACAGGGTGCTGGTCTTGTACACACACTCTCTTAGCTCTCGTTGCAAGGCATTGAGAAAACGTTCTAGTAAAAACAACTGTAGGCTTCCGGGGTGACAGCGTTCCGGGCTAACAAAGCCTCCTTTACCAGATGGTAGTGTGGTAAGTCCGCATCAGGGATGGCCCGGAAAGCATCGGAAGCTTTCCCAGACAGTTTCCCTGATAATATGGTGACCCATTCCTCCGTGGGTACCCGGTCTAAAGCGCACTGCCGTTCAAAATCGGCCAAAAATCCATCACTCATCGTCACTTTCTTGGAAGGACTTAAATGCTGCAAATGGAATCTTTCTCCCCCCAGTGTAACTGAGGCTCGGAGACACAGGGGCGCTGAGAGGCTGCTGGGTTGCGAGTCGCCGATCTTCCCTTCGCTTACTGGCCTCTGCCTCCGCTGCGGCGAAGACTTGGTCGATCAGTTCTTGTAATGGATTCGGCCATAGACCGACAATCTGTTCCGAACCGCTTGAACGAGAGCAGCGTCTTCATCAGTCTCTATATTGGTTTCGGTCCTCACTGCTGCTCAATCCATTTCGATCAGCTTGGCTATCAGTTCCTGACGCGGGCGGTTGCTAGCCGACCTTCCCCGGCTCTCGAGTAGATCCTTCAGGGTCAGCCTTTTCAACTTGTCATACTGACTCTCCATCAGGGTAGCACTCTCTCTGGGTACAAAGGACCATCCGACCGCTTGCCACCAATTGTAAAATGAAACACCACCTTGTCCTGGTGTCTCTCAAAATAAGGAGGCTTGATGGAAAGCGCCGCCAATTCAGAAACACGCCTAACAGAAGTGATAGCCACCAAAAAGACCACCTTAAGCGTGAGAATGGACAAAGGAGCCCCTTGCAAAGGCTCAAAAGGAGACAGATAAGACCAAATTCAAGTCCTAGACTGGTAACATAGGCTTACGTGGGGGACGCACGTGAGTAACCCCCTGGAAAAAGGTCTTGACCAGGGGATGCTGAGCAAAGGATATTTGGAAGAAAATAGCCAAAGCAGACACATGGTCTTTTAGAGTACTAAGCTGAAGACCCAGATCCAAACCATGTTGAAGAAACTCCAGAATCCTAGGAATAGAAAACACACGACAGGGAAGCGAGTAGGACTTGCACCAGTCAATGATAGTAACGCCAGACCCTGTAATAGATGGAAGAAGAGGACCTCTTCCTAGCCCTGATCATGGTATTCACCACCGAGGCAGGCAGCCCTTTTCCATCAAGATGGAGGTTTCAACAGCCAGACTGTCAAAGCCAGCGTTTGTAAATCGGGGTGGCATAGGTGTCCCTGAGTGAGCAGATCTGGAACCAGTGGCAGCGCGTACTGATCTACTGCCATCTGCACAATGTCTGTGAACCACACTCTTCTTGGACAACAGGGGGCCACCAGGATGGCTGGCACGCCTTCCTGAACTATCTTGCGCAGCACCCTGCCCAGCAGTGGAGACGGGGGAAACACATACAGGAGCTGGAACCTCATCCAAGACATTGCCAGTGCATCCGTGGCCAAGGCCAGAGGATCCTGCGACAGAGAGACAAAGACTGGAAGCTTGCGATTGTGACGGGACACAAACAGATCCACATCCGGCTGACCCCAGCGGTGGCACAGGGAGCGAAACACCCAGCTGCTGAGGGACCACTCTCCCAGACGAGAGGTCCCCCTGCTCAGAGAGTCTGCCTCCAGATTCTCCACCCCCGGGATGTACACATAGCTGAGATGCAGGGAACAGTTTCCTCCGCCCAGGACAGTATCAGGGACACTTCCTTGAGGGCCATCTTGCTCCGGGTCCCTCCCTGATGATTGATATAGGCAACCGCCATCTGGTTGTCTGAGCGGACCTGAAAAGCCCGACCCCTCAGGTTAGAGGTTAAGTGGGCGAGAACCAACCTGATTGCCCTCAATTCCAGAATGTTGATAGGGGCATGGGCCTCCTGAGGGCCCCACTGACCCTGGAATGTCAGGGACTTCCAGGATCCCCCCCAGTCTGTCAGACTGGTATCCATGGTGACAGTCTCCCAGCAGGGGGCCAGAAAGGGAACCTGCTGGGGGGCAGATCCTGAGACCAACCACCACACTAGAGACCGCCTGAACTGAGGGGACAAGACAAACACCTGATTCAGGGACCCAGTGTCCAGATCCCATACTGCCAAGAGGTGAAGCTGAAGAGGCCGCATATGGAACCGCCTCGAAGCAGGACACCATCAGGCCCACCAGCTGCATCCCCTGCCAGATGGATGGATGGGGACAAGACAGCAGGAATTTAACTTTTTCTTGAAGGACCTCCACCTTCTGCTGAAGAAGACGAATACTTGACCCGAGACGAATCCAGAATCATGCCCAGAAAAGGTTTCATCATGGAAGGAGACAGGGAAGTTTTGGGGTGAATGATCACCCACCCGAATGATTCCAGTGTGGACACCACCCGCTGAGTGTCCAGCTCTGCCTGATGGAAAGAATGAGAAGCTATAAGCATGTCGTCCAAGTAGGGGAGAATGCGAATGCCCCGAGATATCAGCAGGGCCAGCACCTTGGTGAATACCCTGGGGGCCGAGGTGAGGCCGAAGGGCAAGGCCACAAATTGTAGTGCTGGTCCTCCAGAGCGAACCTGAGGAACCTCTGATGACCTGGAAAGATAGGGACGTGAAGGTAAGCATCCTTGATGTCTACAGAGGTCATGAAGTCCCCTGGGCGTAGGAAAGTCACAGCTGAACGCAGAGTCTCCATGCGAAAGAGTCTGAATCTGACAAACTTGTTGAGGAGCTTTAAATCCAGGATAGGTCTTATGGACCCATCCTTTTTGGGCACAACGAACAAATTGGAATAATAGCCCCTTTCCCTCAAGGGCACCCGGCAGATGACACTTAGCTCTAGAAGGCCTTGGACAGCCAGGGAGAGACACTGAGACGACAAGGGTTTTGGGGGGGGGGGGGGGGGGCAGGCTGCAAACTATCTTGTAACCAGGGTGGCCACGTCCTCTGCCCCTGCCCCAAAAGTCTCCAGCAAAGGAAGCTCCCCATCCAATTCTGGAGCCCCTGAAGGAAGGAGAAAAGGCACCTGATCCCCGAAAGTACCGGGGCTGCCTTCTACGCTGAGGTAGTTTTCCGCCCTTAGCAAACAAGTGCAAACGTTCCCCAAAGAGGCGCAGCCCTTTGAAGGGAAACCCAGTGAGGGCCTTTTTGGCAGCATTGTCAGCTGCCCACTGGCACAGCCAGACCCAGCGGCGTATAGCCACCAACAAGGCAGAAGCCCTGCCACATATTCTAATGGTATCATCCAGGGCAGAGACAACATATGCAATAAATTCCTCACAAAGCACAAGAGCTCTATACTCTTCACTACCAGCATCATCAGGGGCCCCATCTAAGAGACCCCTGAGCAGGCTCTTAATGGCAACAGCCCTGACAGCAGAAGCACAGACCGGACGGAGCGTGGTCCCAACACAGGCAAAAGCATGGCTAGCCAGCCAATCCATGCACCTGTCCTCCCCATCTCTCAATGTAGTAGTGTCAGGGGAATGCATGACAGATGTGTTAGACAACCCCAGAACTGGTGCATCCACCTCTGAAGGACAAGACCAACGTTTAACCATTTCAGCAGGGAAGGGATACCTCTTATCCCAACTCTTTGGTACCCCGGGAAGCCAGCTAGGCCTTTCCCACACCTTGAGAATCAAATTATTAAAGTTGGTTTGTTCAGGGAACTCCAAACGTGGCTTAACAGTATGAAACAGTTCCCCCTGCTGCCGCAGGGCCACGGCAGGAGGAGAGATACAGAGTACCTCAAGTATCTGCGCCAAGAGTCTGTCAGTATCATCTGAAGCCCATGGGTCAGATCCAGACTCAGCATAACCCCTAGGCTGATCCTCAGATGATTCTGAATCAGAGAATAATTCCCCTACTTCCAGGGGAGTATAACCAGTAACATCAAAAAACTTCTCAGCTTCCATAGGAAAGAGAGTAACACCCAGTGCCAGATGCCTCCGCTTAGCAGGAGCCTTACGTGGACCAGAACCAGCAATATGCCTTTCAATGCTGGCTACCCTGGTAGCCAAATCAGGTTGTGACTCCCCACTGGTATGCACCTCACTGGGAGTCAGGTGTAAGCATGGGGGGGGTAGGCGAAGCCAGAGGGGGCGCAGCGCTAGGCCCAGCCGCAGATAACCCAGACTGCAACGCAAGTACCTGCTGGGCACAGGATACACAGACCCCAACATCACTTATAGCGGTCACCCCACACAGTCGGGCTTGTCCCGAAGGAACCCCAAGCACATTATCCTAAGAAGCCTCCATATGGTGATTATCATGGCCAAACAGGTCAATAGGGATTGACGCTAGTAAAAGCAACCCAGGTTGCCCCCAATAACCCGCTAGGGAAATGGGAGTAACGGTATGCAATAGCCCTTCAATAAGAGTTAACGCTAAATAGAGTGGATAGGACCGGGAGAAACCACAAAGTTTGACCCTCTTGCAAGACATAAGCAAAAGATCCCTTAAGTGATATGCAATTTTTCCCCGCAGGGGCACTTACAGACCGCAATAGAGGGAAGCCAGGCACAAGCAGCAGAGAATCAAATATGGCCGCATAGTGATGTAAAACGCGCCATCCGCAAGGCCCACCTGACAGGACCAGCCAAAGAGGGCGCGGCAATGTCGCCGCTGACCGCGGAGCGCAGTACAAACATGCGGTGGAGAAATAAAACAGTGCAGCATTCACAGGGTTTTCATCAAACACACACAGCAAATAGCTTATCTTAGCACAAAACATGACCGCCCCCCCCCCCCCCCCCCCGAGAACTACAATGGAGAGCGAGGGGGAAGTAACAGCCAGCCTAATGGGAGCCAAATGTGGGGACAGGGGGGCGAGGGGCAAAAAATGCGGGAGGGGCATCCCATAAAGCTCACCATGGGCCTATACCACCTACCCTTTGGTGGGGGACTGCGGTTGGAGCAGCGCTCCTTAGCACCTAATAGTGGTGCTACCTACCCTCACCCGAACCAGAGCAGCCTGAGCTGGGAGGCAGTAGAAGGAAACGGGTGGGAATAGTCCTACAGGGCCACAGGCTAATAGCCCCGCTCACCTGCGAGTAGAGAGCCATCTTCTAGTCATCGCAGCCCAGACTGCAGAGAAGAACTGGGGATTTTGTGGGAGGTCCCGGGTATATAAGGGGGCCGGGAGGAGCCACTTCTGTCTCTGCAGTCTGGCGCCATCTACTGGAGTATATCCCAAGTGTAAGGAATATCTTCTGGAACAGGACGTGCAGTATACTATACCAGCACGTTCTAGAAAATGAATGTCCAGGTTATCTGATGAAATGCGTAGTTTGACACGTAGCAGAAATGTTTCAGAATCAATGACTAGGCGCTTCAAGGGCTGTGCATTTCTGCATAGGAATTTTTGGGGGGAATCTTGCCCAGTAGGGTTGGGAGGATTGCAATGCAAGTCCAGTGGCAGACACACTGGTAGTGTGCACACATGTTCAACCCTCCCCTCAAAGGCCACCAACTGCTCAGGTTTTGCAGATGCACAGGCAAAGCAGTTAGTGCTCAGAAAGAGCAATAGTGAAAATCCCCAAAAAATACAATTCTGTGATTACTCACCTGTAGAATTGTTTTTATTGGTATCCTGCTTGGGTTGCTTCATTCTTCACAATTGGGTTATCTGCCACAAGGTGGCGCAGCTGACTGCAAGACGAAACTTGTGGCTCCTCCCGGCCCATATAAGGGCAGCTATTTTCCCATAATTCCCAGTGTTGAAAAGCAGTAAATACAGAGACCATGTTACTTCAAACAGCCTCGCTATAAACTCACGATAATCACCATAAAAGGCAAAAGAGGATAACAGAACAAGGGTGGGATGAAGCGACCCGAGCAGGATACCAATAAAAACAATTCTACAGTTGAGTAATCACAGAATTGTATTTTTCCTGGTATCCTGCTCCGGTCGCTTCATTCTTCACAATTGGGACATCCAACAGCAGTGTCCAAGAAAGGGGGGGATCCCAGAGAGCAACAGCGCGTAGTTCACGACACTACCGCCTGAAGCACCTTGCGGCCAAAAACAGCATCAGCTGAGGCCCTAACGTCAACCTTGTAAAACTTTGTAACGAGGAGACTTCCTAAAGATTCCTATAGTAACCAGGTAGCACTTAAGCGCCCTGACCACATCCAAGGAATGGAGGATCTGCTTCTTAGAATTAGAAGGCCGGCCACGTAGGTGGGGAGTCAACTGAAAAAGGACCAACCGGATCGTTCTCAGCTCCAGGAGATTGATAGGCGCATGGGCCTCCTGAGGACCCCATTGGCCCTGGAACTTCAGCGGTCAGACTGGCGTCCGTGGTGACAAAAGAAAGGACCTGCCCACTAGAAGATTTCGAGTCCAACCACCACGAGAGGGACCGTCTGGCCAGAGGGGACAGAGCAAATTCCTGCTCCAGGGACTCCTGTGTCCGATCCCAAACTGTCAAGAGATTCAACTGAAGAGGTCTCATGTGGAACTGGGCGAAAGGCACAGCCTCGAAGAAAGACACCATGAGGGCCACCAACTGCATCCCCAGGACGGATGGATGTGGGCACGACAGTAAGGCCAGCGCCTGCGTCTGAAGACCCTCCACCTTCTGCTGAGGGAGGAACACCTTGTTCTGAGAGGTGTCCAAGGTCATGCCCAGGAAGGACCTCACCAATGACGGAGTGATCAAGGACTTGGGGTAATTGATCACCCAACCAAATGCCTCAAGAGTGGACAATACCTTCTGAGTGTCATTCTCGGCCTGTTGAAGAGATTGAGCAGCAATCAAGTCCAGGTAAGGAAGAATACGAATGCCCTGCCTCCTCAGTAGGGCCATGACCCCCGCCAGCACATTGGCGGGGCCGAAGAGATTCCGAACGGCAGTGCCACAAACTGGTAGTGTTGATCCTCCAAGGCGAACCTCAGGAACTTCTGATGACCCTGGAAAATAGGAACGTGCAGGTAGGCATCCTTGATGTCCACCGTGGTCATGAAGTCGCCGGGCCGAAATGTACTCACCGCTGACCGTAAGGTCTCCATGCGGAAGTGCTTGAACCTGACAAACCTGTTGAGACCCTTCAGGTCCAGGATAGGTCTCAGAGATATGTCCTTCTTGGGCACCGTGAAAAGATTGTAATAGAACCCTCTACACCGTTCCTGATGAGGCACAGGACAAATCACTCTCGACGACATTAGTCGGAAAGCCAACCGACAGGGGAAGTGAAGGGCGGGCCCGGACACAGCAAAAAAAGGGGGGAAATTTGAAAGTGCAACACAAAGGCCCCAGCAGCCCAAGCCACGCGCCGCCACCGCAGCGCTGCCCTGCCAAAGCACTTCCACACAACACTAAGTAAAGCGACACGCACCCCCCCCATTTAGCGAAGGGACCGAGCGGGAGAAGGTGACCTAAAGGAAACATTGGGGAAAGGGGCATCCCAAATCCGGATCACCATGCCGGATAGCCGCATTGCCCCACAAGTGGGGTCGAGTGGAGGAGATAAGCTCCTAGGCACCTAAAGTGCCATCTACCTTTGCCCAGCCAGCAGCCTAGGCTGGGAGGCTTCCGTTTAACTAGGCATAAACACCACAATAGAACTGGGCAGAAATAGACCAAAAGGGGATGCCGGGTTTGACCCGGGCTACCTGCAAGCAGGAGACTTCTTTCTTCTGTCTTGTCGCTTCATGCAGAGAGAAAAAACTGGTGTTGAGTGGGAGGTCCCAGGTATATATATGCTGGAAGGGGCTCGTTTTCAAGACTTCTCTGCAACGTCGCCACCTGCTGGTGGAGTAAGAATTAAAGGGGAAGCAGGGTGTGTGGCACACAGAATAAACCAGACGCCGTCTTTCAGGGCGAAAAAGAACCCCCTGTTTTTTCTTGGCCGCCTTTGGGGGAACAATGTGCAGGGTATCAAGCACCGCGGACAATAGCTTTTCTGTGTTATCGGGGAGCCACATGTCCTCGTCTAAGGAGGACCCAGGGTCACTATCAAAGTCACCTGGGCGGTCCGCTGAGGAGTCAGAATCATGAAATAACTCGCCCTCCTCCATGGAGTCACGGCCACCAAGGGCCCCATAGTCATCATAATTATCGGCAAAGAGGGAATAAATGGGTTCCAAATGCCGCTTCTTACCCAAGGCCTTGCCGCCGCTCAAGGCTGGCCACCCGCAGCGCCAGGTCCGAATGGGACCCCCTGCTAGCTTCCCCCTCACTGGGGGCTAAATGTAGACGCGGGGGTGTCGGCGAGGCCGTAGGCAAAATAGGATTGGGGAGAGTGGCGCTGGCCCCATCCTGTTCTGCAATGACGCTCTGGGCGCAGGGAACACAAAGGGCATGTACCGGACAAGAGACACAGCTTAGCCCACCCCGAGGGGCCCCCCCAAGCTCGCTATCCCCAGTAGCCTCCATATGGTGATTAGAAAACCGACAATCCACGGGTAACAAGCACTAGAGGGCCAAACCCGGACAATCCCCCAACAATAGATCCTATAAACCCTGAGGGAGGGGGCGGATGGACCGGGAGGAACCACAGTAACCAATATGGGACCCGCCTGAAAGACAAAAGAGGGGACATACATGAGCGTCCCACAGCACATGCACTGCAACACACAAAAGTAGATAAAAATACAATAAAATAAAGGACCGGACTCACGGACCAGGAGGGCGAATGGCGGACCAGAGCAGCAGAAGAGTCCCGGCCAGAGGGGAGCTGAAAGCGGCCTACAGAAAAGAGCGAGCCCCATGCAGTGCTCACTGGGGTTCTAGAGAGATAATGGCGGATCGCGTCATCGCCCCCCCTCCCCCCGCAGCGCATGAACCTCCAGGCGCCCGTGCTGAAAAAAATGGAGCCCAAAGAGCAAAAAGACAGGGAGGGACTCCCGCCCCCCCCCCCCCCCCCGAGTGCAATCGGCGCACGCAGCAGGCGGAGGATGCGCCACCGAACTGCCGCCCTCCATTAAGTGGGCGCCCCCCCCCCAAATGCCAGGGAGGCAGAAGCGAGGAAGGTAAGTATAAGTGAAAGGCACAGTGGAAAACATACATACCGACAACAATAAAGCCGGTGGGATACACAGTAAACAGCCAGACCAGGCCAGCTACTCTTTGGGTCAGGGTCTGCGGCCCAGAGCAAGGCTCTGAACGCCTGACCCTCAGCGCTTCCCTACCTTCACCTGAACCGCAGCCGGGAGGCAGAATAGGTCCTGGAAGCAGGTGGGAATAGGGCTGCAGCGGCAGACAGGCTTGGGATGCCCCGCTCGCCTGCGAAATCCATTAGAGAGAGAAAGCAGTCCATCTTCGCAGTCTGACTGCAAGAGAAAACTGGGAATTATAGGAAAACAGCTGCCCTTATATGAGCCGGGAGGAGCCACAAGTTTCGTCTTGCAGTCAGCTGCGCCACCTTGTGGCGGATAACCCAATTGTGAAGAATGAAGCGACCCGAGCAGGATACATACAATTCTGTGATTACTCAACTGTAGAATTGTTTTTATTGGTATCCTGCTCGGGTCGCTGCATCCCACCCTTGTTCTGTTATCCTCTTTTGCCTTTTTATGGTGATTATCGTTGAGAGAGTTTATAGCAGGGCTGTGTGAAGTAACATGGTCTCTGGCCTCCCTGCTAGTCTCTGTATTTACTGTTTTTCAACACTGGGAATTATGGGAAAATAGCTTCCCCTTTATGGGCCGGGAGGAGCCACAAGTTTAGTCTTGCAGTCAGCTGTGCCACATTGTGGCGGATAACCCAATTGGGAAGAATGAAGCGACCCGAGCAGGATACCAGGAAAGAAGCGCCGGGTGGCGGCCCTTGAGGAGAGGGTAGGGCACCTATGGTAGAGATTAGATTTTCATTTTAACAGTGCAAGGCAGTTACAGCCTAATAGGGCTCCCCATTCTCAGCTAGAGAATGAAAGGGGATTTGTGCATTTATGGCAGATAGAAAGTTGGTGAGGCCAATGTCTAGAATGGACATGGCAGCCATTTAAGGTTAGTGAACAGTAATAACTATGTGGTAGGCTTTCACAAAATGCTTGCTATTTGGACCTATCTGGACCTTGAAATCCTCTATCTGTTGGCTTTATGTCAGCCCTTGGTATGCAGCTTACATCGCAGTGAGTGGGCGTGCTGATGGCTGGGGGTGGCCATTTGTTGCAGAAGTCACTTGTAAATTCTGTTGAGGTTACAAGCTGCTCTGTAGACACAGGGATGGTAGAATACTTGTTGCATCAAGTTTTACATTTCTTTCACTCTTGCATATTTGAATAGACTTACAGCATCAATGAATGTAAGACACTGGGCATTTGCCTGCATTGCAGTAGACTTGGTGGCCCTTGCTGGCATTGTGGACAGAACTCTATCATGTTGTTGCACAAGTGTGTATGCAAAGATGTGAATCAGGAGCTTGAGTGGCCTAAAACCGTTGCCCGTGTGTGAAACCATTCCTTATTTACATCAAAAGTGCAATCCCACAGCACAATCGCAGCCATCTATGCTAATGACTGAAAATCTGTGCGAAAAACTAAAGAAAGTGACCCCACGAGGAGCATGGCAATGATAATTCTAGCTGTGCATGGAAATAATACCTAATTGGAGGAGACTGTGCATGGCAATGAATACTAATTGGAGGAGAACTAGACATGAGCCATGGTATCACCGCTCTAAGTAATGGGCAAACCTGCAGATTCACACACGCAGGGACATTTCAAATTGGTGAAGCAAACACCCAGCTCCCATTCTGCTTTATCAGGTATACAACTGCAGGACTGATCATACAATAAAACATACGTACATGGGAGTAATTCATTCTGTTAGACAAAGTAACCACAAATCCTGGATCATTAGGAATGGTCTTGTCACAGAAGATGACATCAACACGGTGATAGAGGTCTCTAAAATATTCCTTGGCAGTTGCCAACTCGCTATTTTCATTTTCTGGGTCATCCCTAGAAAAAAGGAGCACAAAAGGTAAAATGTCAAAACTCAAAATGAGTGTTTTAATCTACAAAAATATCTGAATATATGAACTAAATTGCCATCTAAATTCACAACCATGAATTAAAAAAAAAAAAACACAAAAAAAGACAGGCCTATTATAACCCAAATACATAAAACAGCCCAAAACTGGACAGGTGTGAAGGGCTTTATGCGCTGCAAAAATGAACCCCTATGGCAGGGGTTCTCAGCTAGCAGTATGGGTAACAATCTATACTACACCCACGTCTAATTTGCACCATGCAAATACTTGTCTCCCAATTTGGGATGCAGAGTAAAAAAAGTGAGCCAAAGAACAGGACAAAATAGTCACCCCATGTATGTATCAGCAATGCAGAGGGAGAAGCAGAATAGACAGAGCCGCCAACTCAGAGACACGCCGAGCAGAAGTAATAGCCACCAAAAAGGCAACCTTTTGAGTGAGCACGGAAATAGCCACATCCTGCATCGGCTCAAAGGGAGGCCCCTGGAGTGCCGACAGAACCAAATTTAGGTCCCAAAGGGAACCAAAGGCTTTCTAGAGGGCCGAACATAAGTGACCCCTTGGAAAAAAGTCTTGACCAGATGATGCAAAGCAAAAGACCTTTGAAAAAAAAGACAGCCAGGACAGAAACCTGACCCTTCAAAGTACTGAGCTGGAACCCCAGATCCAGACCGTGTTGAAGAAACTCCAAAATCCTAGGAATCGAAAACACCCTGCAAGGTAAGGCCCTAGCCTCACACCAGTCAATATAGGACCGCCAAGTCCTATAGTAAATGGTAGAGGAAGACCTCTTCCTAGCTCTAATCAAGGTTTGAATAACCGCCTCAGACAAACCTTCCTCCCTCATCAGGAGGAGGCCAGAGGATCCTGAGACAAAGAGATCCACCTTCGGAGTCCCCCATTTGTGACACAGGGCCCGAAACACCTTGTGGTTGAGAGACCATTTTCCTCGGCGAGAGAATCCCCTGCTCAGGAAGTTCGCTCAGTGTTCTCCACTCCTGGAATGTATACTGCCGAGATGCAAGGAACATTACTCTACGCCCATGTCAGAATCAGAGAGACTTCCCTGAGGGCACTCCTGCTGCGAGTCCCTCCTTGGTGATTGATGTAAGCTGAGCCGGTAAACCCTGTAGGTGAAGTGTCAGACGTAACAGAACCAAGCGGACAGCTCTGAGCTCCAAGACATTGATGGGGTTATGAGCCTCCTGAGGACCCCACAACCCCTGGAACTGATGATCTTTCCAGAAACCTCCCCAGCCCGACAGGCTGACATCCATGGTAACCGTCTCCCAACGAGGGACCAGGAACGATCTGCCCCTCATTAGATTGATTCCAGCCACCACTGAAGGGACTGCCGAACCCTGGGAGACATCAGAAATGACTGATCTAAGGACTGTGGACATCTGCCCTATTTCAGCAATAGATTGAGGTGTAGCGACGTCATGTGGAATTGAGCAAAGGGGACTGCCTCGAAGGAGGCCACCATCAAACCCACCAGAGTCATCCCTAGCCGAATGGAAGGGCGAGGGTTGGTCAGGAAAACACGTATCAGATCCTGAACCCTCTGCAACTTTGGCTGGGGTAGGAACACTCTGGCTTGAATGGTATCCAGATTCATGCTCAGAAAGATCTCCCTTGATGGGGAGAGAGAAGACTTGGGGTTGTTGATCACCCATCCAAACCTTTCCAGCGTCGCCACCGCCATCCTGGTGTCCAACTCCGCCTGGCAGAGGGAAGAAGCTGTAATGAGTAGGTCGTCCAAATACGGCACAATGCAAATGCCCTGGGCTCTGAGCAGGGCCATTATGCCCACTAGAACCTTGGTAAACACCCTCGGTGCCAAGGTAAGCCCGAACGGGAGGGCCACAAACTGAAAATGCTGATCTCCCACCACGAACCTGAGAAATCTCTGGTGTGCTGGAAACTTGGTACATGAAGGTAAGCATCCTTGATGTCTATGGACGTCATGAAATCCCCCTGACGAAGGGAACCGATGGCTGAACGCAGAGTCTCCATGCGGAACTTCTTGGTTCTGATGAACCTGTTGAGAAGCTTCAAATCTAGGATGGGTCTTATGGAGCCATCCTTTTTGGGAACCGTGAAGAGGTTGGAATAATAGCCCCGGCCTCTCTCTGAAAAAGGCACCGAGCATATGACCGCCATGTCCAGAAGATTCTTTACAGCCAACAGGAGCCCCTGTGCCGCCCGAGGATCTGATGGCACCCGAGACCTTAGGAATCTGGGAGGAGGCCGGGACTTGAACTCCAGTTTGTACCCAGATGAAACCACTTCCAATATCCACTTGTCTGTGACCTCCTGGGCCCAGACCTGGAAGAAGAGCCGCAGCCGTCCCCCCGCCCGCAAGGTTGAGGGCGCCTCCTCATTGTTGAGCTGGCTTGGCAGCGGGCTTGGGCCTGGAACCCCAGGTAGAGGCCGTACGGGCACGCCCTCTACCTCTGTTCCAGGAATCACCTCTAAAGCCAGAGTAGGCAAGACCTCTGCCCCCTCTGGCAACCGCGAAAGAAAGGATTGAAGGAGCTTGCCCCCCCCCCCCCGAAAGGAGCGACGCAGCTTCTCGATCGGCACATGGCCACCAACAGGGCCGAAGTTCTACTACACATGGTAATCGTGTAGTTTATAGTTGACAAAACAAAATTCATGAACAATTCACACCTCTTAAGGGTTGTGAATTCAACGCTGTCAGGGGTTGAGCTGGGACCCATTTAACATGTGCCTGATCTCCGACCTGTGGCCACAGCCATGAGTGCCGATGCACAGACAGGTCGCAAGGTAGAACCCACACTGGCAAAGACATGACAAGCCATCTGATCAATGCGCTTGTCCTCGCCATCCTTAAGGGTAGTGGCATCAGGAGTATGTACAACGGAGGTGTTGGACAATCCTAAAATGGGTGCGTCAACCTCTGGAGGGGAAGACCAGCGCTTCACCGCATCCACCGGAAAGGGATACTTTCTATCCCTCCCTGAGGAACACCGTGAAGGTGACTCGGCTTCTCCCATTCTCTAAGAACCATGCTATCAAAATGATCCTGATTTGGAAACTCAAAGCGGGGCTTAGAGAACCCAAAGAATTCCCCCTTCAGAGGGGCCTCCGCTGGTGGGGAAATATCCAGAACCTCTAACAGATAGGTCAGGACCTTGGGGGTATCCACAGCATCTCCCAGCGCCTGCCCGGCATCGGAATCAAAGAACTGCAATTCCTCAGTCTCAGATTCCTCAAACAATTCCCCCCTCCTCAAGCGGGTAATCCGTCCAGTCAGGGGAGTCATAATCATCAAAATCAATTACAGGCGTAGCCGGTGACAGATGCCTTTTCTTAGCAGTGGCCTTTCTGCCCACTGAGCTAGAAAATTTCTCGAGGTTAGCCAGTCTGGCACATACATCCGACTGCAGCTCCCACTAATGACCGTGTCACTTGGGGTACGGATGATGCGGGGTGGGGTAGGAGAGGCGGGGTGGGGTAGGAGAGGCGGGCGGCACGGACCCAGACGCCTGGGGTCCCGACTGCCGCGATATGGCTTGTTGCGCACATGGTATGCAAATAAGTACATTCTCCCCCGTAAGGGGTACCCCACACATAGCCGGGATTGTCCCGAAGGAAGCCTGAGCAAGGTATCCTGTGGAGCCTCCATATGGTGATTTTAAGGTAGTCGCAATGACCCGAGGGAATACGCTGGTAAGCAACCCGGGATGCCCCTTTAAGTCCCAAGTGGGAGGATTTATATTTGCCCCCCTAGGACCGGGAGAACCCCCTTTTAAGCAATTGGCACAGGGAGTCACCTGAAAGACACAAGGGATGTCCATAAGCACATGCACACACACAACTGCATAATAAAAACATGTAAAAGGAACATAAAAATTAAGCCTAGTAAGAACGGGGGGGAAGCACGGCAGGGCAGAGAGAGAGAGAGAGAGAGAGAGAGAAGAGAGAGAGAGAGAGAGGAGAGAGGTGAGAGAGAGAAGAGAGAGAGAGAGAGAGAGAGAGATGAGAGAGAGAGAGAGAGGAGAGAGAGGAGAGAGAGAGAGAGAGAGAGAGAGAGAGAAGGGGGCGGGCCAGCGTGGATCGCGTGCCTGGCCCTGCCCCCTTCCCTCAGAGTCCAGCAAAATGTGCCAAACAGAAGGGGGCGGCTGCGGCTAACGCGAGCGCCCGGCCCCCTTACAGACTCAACCTGGATACCGCCTACCCCCTTGTGTGGGGTCTCACGGGGGAGCATGGCTCCTAGGCACCTATTAAGGTGATTCCTACCCTCACCCGGACCTGCTGCCGAGACTGGAAGCTAGTAAACGGCTTAAAATATAAAGGTCCGGGCAGAAATAGGGCAAAAAATGGCCGGGTGCAAGCCCGGCTTACCTGCAAGGAAGAGCAGCATACATCTCTGACTTGCTCGCCGTCCTGCAGAGAAGAAACTAGGGATTGTGTGGGAGGTCCCAGGTATTTATGGACCGGGAGGGGCTTCTTTTTTGCTTTCATCTCTGCAGAAGTTCGCCCTCTACTGACCATAACCCATATGTCATGAATAGTGGAAGCGGGGCCTGTGACATACTTGGAATATGTTTTACATTGGGGATATACAAATGTGGGAATCCCCCTAGGCAGCATGCTGCAAGTACTTGTTTAATGGGACAATAAGAATATTTATCTTTAATTCTTAGGAGCTCTGGCTAATGCTCAGAAGCTGGCTGCGTACCATGACCTTGAAGGGCTTAAACCCTAGGATAAACTAAAAATAAATAAAGGATTCTAGGGCCGGAGGCTGGTCTTCCCCCTGTGATTTTTTTTTGTGTATGAAGACTCAACTGAGCACCATTTAACCACCCCAATGAGATAAACTAGAGGATAAACATTTCAACAGCGCAGAAAATCCAGGTGTACTATAAAGATCTACAGAATTCACTGCAGACTGCACGCACTAATGCGTAAAAAGTATCTACAGACCGACAGAGGTAAAAACTGAAATGTATTCATCCTTCTGGTGAGGGGGAGCCTAACCATGTTAATGAAGTAGAAACAGTTTTCCTAATGGTACATTTCT